>OY728142.1:1864873773-1865488058 GCA_963277665.1 Viscum album | reverse complement strand
AATCAATATGTGAAAAAATTATATTATAAATCATGTCCATTACTATAATCATAATATAATGAAATATTAATATCACTTTACCCAATAAATTTTAGGTCTATAATGGTCACACTTATTAAATAATCATAATTTATTCATATAAATGTCACAAGACAATAAAAAATTCAACATATCATCATAGAATAAGTCATGCAAAATAATCGGGGTATGTAAACAACTCATTATCATTATCACAAACCATCCAGTGGAAGAATAAGCATGGTATCACTAGATCAAATCCCTATTAAAAAATAAGTAACATCAAAGGATACAATCATAGATAAAAATTTCTATTAAATTATAATTGAAATATTTCTTAAGAAAATTACCTTTTCAGTTTTTAATCATATATTAATAACTAAAAAATTCAAAAATATAAAGGAAAAAAATTATACAAAAATAAACATGGAAACTTGTAAAAGAAAATTCAAATCATTTAGTTTCTATGACGATCGAAAATTATGTTCATATCAGATAAATTAAAATAAAACATTCCTTTTACGCTTTTGTAAAAATGTAAGAAATATACTAATTTGGAAGATGATAACAAGATTAATTATAAAAAATTAAAAATTAAATTTTTTTGTAAAAATGAATTAATAAAATCCTAGTTTATTTTAATAATATATTATAAAATATTTTATAGAAAACATGGGCTTGGAAGGAAAAATATTTGTGTCAACCTAATTGTAATACATAGTATGTTTTCATTAAGAACATTATTTGGATCTCTTGAGTACCTCAAAACGGGAAAATGAAAGGAAAACATGTTATATCTATAAATAAATAAATGAGAATAAAATTAAATGTATATATAAGTTACAAATCATATAATTTCCATATTTTAAAATCAAGTTTAAAAAATATCGATTAAAACTGGATTGATATATATAAATCCTTCACCTCAAGTATCATATTTCTTCAAACATGGTTCAAAATATTTTATAATGAATATATATTTATTATAAATATTTTGATGAACCATATGAAAATCAATTATACCATTTATTTTTTACTAATGACATTTCTTCACCCATTCATTAACAATTTATAATTAAAATCAATGTTTATGGTGATAACTACTTTGTTTTTTATGCATGTTTTGGTTCATAATTATTGTTTCTTTATATTGTTCTTGGTGATATAATATCCATAATTTTAATATTTATATAAATATAATATATATTAATTATATATTTATATTCATCTATAAAAGGTTGCAATATAAAAAATGAATCACACCATTCATGGAGATTGTAAGCGTTGCATACACAAGAACCTTGGTTCAATTTTTTAATGGTTGGAAAAAATAAGCTAAATATTAATTCACATTTATAGAATCATTATTATATCATATATATAATATATACTCATTAAATTTATCCTTTTTTCCATCCCTATCAAAATTAAATGATAAATGAACTGTATCGCTTTGTTTTTGTGGAAGTCTACACGTACACACGAGCGACGTTATCATTTTTCAAAAGAAGGAAATGTAATAAGGTAGATAATATATTATAATTATAGAATAACAATTATTTAATAAATATCATTTATAAATATTAAATCCAAAATTATAACCATCCATGAAATTTTATAATTAAAAAAATTACACGGCTGGGTGGAGACATTAAATTTTACGTACGCATAAGTGACGTTTTAATTTTTTTATAGGATATAAAAGAGGTATAAAATGGTTGTACCTTTATTATAATAAAATATAGTTTTATTTCTCATACTTTATAAATTATTTTATAATGTGAACCATATATTTATACAATGTATATGGAGAAATGAAATTAACAATGCTCGGTTAAGAGTTATAGCCATTCTTTGAGAAACCGCTTTGAGATTTCACATAAAGCCTTGTAGGGATGTTTTTTTTACCAGAATATAATATATATTCTATGGTAATTTAATCTAGGATTATATTATGGTAGGATTTGGATAAGATACATGGATTAATTTCATGTAAATAAAATAGAGAATGGGTTTCCTTTAATATTGGAGGGAAAAGATTCACTTGTAATTACTAAAAAGATTAAAATATAAGTACGTCATTATAAATAAAAATGATTCCAAATGAAAAAATATTTAATTAATAAGATAATATTGTCGAAATATCAGTATGAAATGGAATTTAAACAGGTTTTGGGGTCATTTTAAACACTTTCATTATATTTATCCCCTTAGTTGGTATGTGTTAATCTTAACTGTTGTAACAACATTTTTAAATATAAATGGGTCATAAGATTACATATTTGGTAAAAAGTATCTCTAAAATGACCAAGGTATTATATTTTCTAAAATATATCATAATAAATGTCATCTTTCAATATTTTTATAATTTTTAAATAATTTAAGGAAATATTTTTGTCATAAAATATTGTAAATGTAATTTTATGAACTAAAAACATAATTCGTCTTTTCAAATTTCATGAAAATGATGAAATTTTAATATAAAACTCTCTCATATATATAATAGTTTTATCAATTGATAAAAAAATTTATACAAATCTATTCACCCAAATTGTGTTAATTTTAATATTTTTAATATCATTTATTTTATTCTTCAATTAATTATACAAATATGGTGTCAGCATTGTGAAATAATTTAAGGAAGTTATTCAATCACTATAAATTAAAAATAAATTAACAGGATAAAAAATTTATATTACAAATAAACATTTATAAAGAAACTTATCCATTTTTTTAATATGTAAAACATTCATAGTTACTAAAGTAAATAAAGTTACGTCTGGTATTTATTATTTTCTTAAATTAATATGAAGGTCATAATAAATGAAAATGGAACAAAGTGTCCATATATTCAAGACTTGGATGTAAATGGCCAAACACCATGCATATAATAGGATAAAAAAATGTTTTTGTGGAATTTTAAATCCTTATCTCAATTTTTTAACCATATTTTACCCGTTTTACCCTTACTGATGTGAAAAAAAGATTATGATTTCTATTCATATTGACCAATAATAAGAGGGAACTATTTATCAAATTTTATCCTATTTTTTTAAAATAAAGAAACAATTTTTAATGAATCAGTTTCTATTAGTGGAATATATTCATCTCAAAATATGTACACAAAACACATTGAAAACAATTTTTTGAAAAGTGCATTTTTAATCATAGAATGTGATATATAATCTTATCTCATGCCTAGAAAAAATATTAGATAACTGTTAAAACATTTAATTGAATATTTAATATTTATGTTTTAATAAAATCATTCCCCAATAGTGATAAATTTATTTTATTGCGATAAAAATATGATATGTGCATAAAAATGTTTTTCAAAAATTTCCCATGCTTTTAGTACTTGTTAGATCATAAGAACATTTTTAATGAAAACCGACTATGATTTAAAAATTTTAAATGTAAACCCTTAATTTTTATACTAATTTTATTTAATATTTGGTGGGTATTCATTAAGTAACATTAAGATCCATTCCAAAACCTTATAGGTTTTGTGTCTTTGGAGAGTAGATACAAATTATTCTTATTTATGTAAGGATGTTCGACAAGTCCTCTTGAGTTTTTATAGTTCTCTAAGACTCATCATATATCTAAAGATGATAATAAGTTTTTGAAATTAAGTATGAATCTAGATCCTACTAAATATTTCTCTACAACATTCAGGTAAACCTCAAGTATTGTTCTGATAAGCATCTTATTTGATGCTAGTTATAGTAGTTGGTCTAGGACAACATTTTATAACCATTTTATTTAATGGATCCATAAATATACCTTCACTTGGTATTATATTAAACAAAAATGAATCTTTTGTATCCAAAATTCATTATGTGTAATTTTTTTCATACCATTTCTCCTTCATTAGGGTCTTCAGTAAAATACTCATGTGATCTTTATGTTATCCCTTTCACGTTTATTATATAATAATATTACCTATAAATACTACCACAAACTGATCAAGGTAATCTCTAAATACATGATTTATTAAATCCATAAAGATAATTGTGAAGTTTTCAAGATCAAATTCCATAACTATAAATTCACAGAGTATATACTTTGAATAGAATACTATATTGGGTTTATCCTCATTTTCAACCCCAAATTGATGATACCTAGAACAATGGTAAATCTTGGAAATGTAATGGTCCTCATGAATTTTCTCAAAAAAGTAATAAATATTGGTTATAGGATACATGTTATTTTTGTTTATCTTTCAATATTCTCAACAATAAATAAAGATCCAAATTGATATGTCTTTCTACTTAACAAAAAGAAAAAGTGCACCCCAAGTTGATGCACTTGTCTAAATGAATCACTTGTCAAAATTCTCTGGCATAACTTCTTCAATTCCTAGAACTCCATCTAGGATATTATATATAGATTCATTGAAATGGGATAAACACCAAATATGATTTCAATTCAAAAATAAACTTCAAAATTCAGTGAAATCTTGGTAATTATTCAAAAAAATACATCAAAAACTGCCACACTATAAGAAAATTCTCAATGTTGAGTTTCTTCCCAACCAACTGAGATGGATACCCTTCATGGATAGGAATTAAGACTAAAAATATACAATTAATTTCCCATGTATGTTCATATTTATCCTCAAAATCATAAATTATCATAGGTTATTTTGAAATATAAAATTATACCCCCCCAATCAATAACTAATATGGAATCAATATATAAATATTTAATCCATGCCAAAAATCCCGTCAAATTCAGCTTGGGGTAGAATATAAATATTTGGAGGAAGCATGTTCCCGCAATCTTCTATCAGATATGAGCTATAAGCATTATATGTTATCATTATACTATTGATAGTTGTTTTTTGATAACTCAGCATATAATCATTTAGGTGGTGACATGATGACCTTAGAAAATTTATTTGTTATAAAAGATTGGTTATATCCAGAATCATATAAAAAATTCTAATTTATAAGGTGGATGATAAGTATACTTTTCACACTGTCATTCTCCTGATCATAATCAGCTGTGATAAAAAAATTCACTATCTTTATCCTTTTCTAAGGGTTTACTGAAGCCCACAAACCTCAATATCTCTTATATTAGGGCCCCGATTTTACTAATGCCTAATATACCTATATATGAAGCATTGAAACTCAATTGTTGAATCCCTCTTCTCCTCTATTTCATTTTTTAAAATTTTATTCCCTCATAGAAAATTACAAGATATATATCTATACTTTCAACATTTGAATCATATCCCATCACATTTAATACAATTTCTTTAATTATTTCCCCCACATTTTTGCATATAAGTGGTTTTTATTTTTTTTTTTCTCATTGATATTTTGTAACACCATTAAGTTTTATGAAATTTTTTTCATATAGTTATTTTAATTAGACCATTGTAACCTAGACTTTATAATTAGAAAAAAGAATTCTAATAACTAATTGTTAAATATTAATTATAATATATTTCATAAATTAATCATGTTGATAATAAAATATAAAATTTTTGGAAGTCTTTATATGTTTTCAATATACTATTTTCTCAAAAGAAATTTTGTTTATGTATTTTGTGAACAATAATTAAAATAATTTTTTAAATTTTTTAGAAATTTAATTTCCTAAAATAAAATTAATTTTTGAATTCATATTGTAAAAATTATTATAGGGTGAAGTTTCATGATTTTTCTAAAATATTTCATATTATGAAGAATAGTGAAAAATAGTAATTTTAATTAAAAACTACCATTATTTCTATAGTATTTATATTTTTTAAATAATATTTTAAATTGTATTTAAATTATAATTTGTTTAATTATACATTATCTAGTCTAATTTGGTTTATTGGAATCAATTTCACATAGATATTGGATATAAAAGCATTTCCAACTTTTGAACATTTTCATTTTAAAACCTCATTGTATCATCCTATCTGTGGGATTAATTTTAATTTACATTCTGCTAATTATATGAATTAAATTTGGAAAGAGTATTCAATTTTTGAAATTAGAAATTATAATGTAAAATAAGTCAAACTTAATTAAGTGTCCAAAGGAACTATAAAATTGGTCAACACCCATTTTTTGGAAATTTTTAGACCATATCTATTATTTAATATAGATTGGTCCATTATTGGATCCACATGACCTGGAAAATATGTATTTGGATTTCTCTCTTTCAACAATTTAGTTTTTTTAAATCAATTCCCTTATAAAAGGCAAAACCCTCTTCTCCTCTATTCACACATCACAAGCCCTTTGTGTTAGAAAATACATATCCAAATATCATCCCATATTCCCTCCCTGAATCCTAGAATCCTTAATTTGGGAATTAATCTAACTAATTGATTCCTTTGGTGAAAACCAAAGGAGATACACATAGAAGCGGTAATGTTCATCAAAGAACATTTCTTTATTTCTTCCAAAAAATACTTTATTTGTTTTTTTAACATGATTATTTAATAACCCAGGGATATTAAATATAATTAGATGTTGTTATGTTAAGGGTATAATCTACAAACACAAACACTTTTACAAAATGGATTATGAAATCATTTTTTGTGAGTACAGTTGACAACTAACTCACGAACTAATGTCGTCCATTTTCCCATTACAACCTATCAATTTTCATAATAATGGTGAACATTATTTTTACATTTTATATTTAGGATTTTTATTATTTTATTGTAATATTTTCATTATTATATCTCACATACTTTATTTCATTCCAATTGTTGGGAATATGATAAAGTCATTCATGTGTATGGTAGACTGCCACCTCGTAAAGTGATATGACACATTCACACTTTACATGGAATGTATTAAGGATTGGTTTAATATAAATATGTGATATATATGAAATAAAATTAATTCAATAAAGATAATACCTCATATACATTTATTACTTTTAATTTAATAATAAAATGGAAACAACCCTCATGCATATTTATACTCAACCGTCTCCATAAACTGTTTATTTCATTTCCTATATCTATATTTTATAGATTATTATAAATAAATATATAATAAATATATCCTATATTTATATAATTTTTATCTTTCTTGATATGATGAAATCATGATTAATGTAATATAACCAAAAATACAACAAATCAAAACATATATGAAAAACAAAGTAGTTATTACGCGAAACGTAAATTTACACTACAAGAAACTGGACCAATTCAAATTTTTTGGCTAAACCATTTTTATGTATACCATAAAATGAACATATACCAACATTTTGGAAAATCCATTGGTATAGTTACCCTTTACCAATGATTTTGAAAAACCCTTTGGTATAGATTTAATAAATATACCCAATATCAATAGTTTTGACAAAAATCTTGGTATATGTGATGGTTATACATACGGTTTGGCTAAAACTATTAGTATAGCCTCTCTTTAATGAACCTATAACAATGTTTTTTCCAAAAACATTTTTATAGGTTCCAAAATTCCAAATACTTATACCAAAAAAATTTCATACAATTAGCATAGGTTTTTTTATTTTTAATGGATTATTTTATCAAATGAAATTTTATAAATAAATAATTAATTTACTTATAAAAATAAATATACAAATTTATCATATTAGGTTTCAAAACATATTTCATCTTAGTTTTTAATTTATTGAGATATAAATCGGATGTCTGAGGATCAAAACCAATTGAAGTTTTTTTAATTACCTTTACCATTAGTTTTCAAAACCGTTAGTATAGTTATTTCATATTACCTATAACAAAATCTTGGAAAATCTTGGAATATCCCACCTATACCAATGGTTTCCAAAAACCATAGTCATAGGTCTATACCGACACCATATAATCCTATAGCCACCCAAACCATTGGTATAAGATTTTTTTCGAATAGTGTTAGCATGGAATTGAAATTAAACAAGTAATAAACGGACATAAAATAATAATATATGATATGATATAAATAATTATGGTCCTATTATATATTTATAATAAAATTATATTGATTTTAAAGAAGTATAAAATGTGTATGATGAGATATAAGACTTAAGGTAATGTATTTACATCTCACTTTTTATTATTATGAGACACATGCTATATTCGCCACCTCTGTCTTCTATGTGGTGTATATAATACCCATGAATGTAAATTATGATTCTTATGAATAAATATTTTTGTATTTATACATCCATTTTAGGATTTCTCTTTCATGGGGTTTTGGTTTCAATGATAAGAAAGAGGTAAGAGAATTTTGTCTCAATGTTCCATCTTTGAAACACATGTTGTGTTATGAACCTATATTAATTTACGTGGTTAATATACTATCCCTTTTAAATGTTATATCATGAATATATTTATTTTAATGAGATTTTATTCTTCATTTAGTGTTATTATTTCATGGGTGTTATTATTTAGAGTTACCAAATAGCTAACTATTTATTTGAAATATTCTCATCATCTATTGGGATTACTTTTGAATATGCTTACATTACTGAAATAATATGATTCCTATCTCAATAATTCTCAGGAATTTTATTCTAATATGGTTATTTATAATATATTAAATAAATGGTACCATTTATCAATGCATTGTTACTTAAAAAAATTAAGAAATTTTTTTAAGAAAATATGACTTTATTTCTCTCTTTGGTCACAAATCTGTTTTCTTTCACAACCATGTTTCCTAAAAAATATCTAAAAAAATTATTAATCTATTTAGTTTTTTAGAATAAAATGATACCCATTTTTACTTTTTAAAATAATATTGAAAATGGAATCTTCATGTCATTTTCCAAAATAATTCCTTTTTGAATTTTACCAAAACTGTGAAAGGACCTTCATTTTTACATGTACGACTTGAATTGAATATTCTGACATCATGAACAATCATTTATTTTAATATTCCTATTTATTTTTTCAAATTTATAATCAAATAAACAGGTTTTATTTATTAAAATTAGTTTTTTAAGTAGAGAAGGTATTTTCCTAAATAAATGTTTTAAATGATTTTTTAAAATTATGTTTCATCTAAGATGGAATTTGTTGGTGTTAATCATGAATTAATGGGGATAC
Organism: Viscum album; assembly: GCA_963277665.1. Lineage (NCBI taxonomy): Eukaryota > Viridiplantae > Streptophyta > Magnoliopsida > Santalales > Viscaceae > Viscum > Viscum album. Next base: position 1,865,479,003 of record OY728142.1, on the reverse strand, counting down.
AATCCAAGGGAACCATTCATATTATTTCTATTAATGGTTTATGTTTTTACAGAATGATCTTTATGAAACCCATCTCTCTTCCATGGTTTATATTCTTATAAAACTTATTTATCTTCCATGGGTTATATGATTACAAAATACACATCTTTTCTTGGGTTATTTTATGATGAAATGATTATGAAATCTTCCTATTTAACAAATTTTAATATATAATTAAATTTTTATGATACCTATATCATTTCACGGGTTATGATCTGATGAATTTTTATGATCTTTTGGAAAAAAATGTATGATTTAATTTTTTGATGTGTGGGACCAATATCTCCCTCCAATGTATTGGGTAATGATCCATATATCATGAGGTAGTTTAGATGGAATAGGGAGTGAACATGGTTCTGTAAAGGAATTTTTCCATTAAGAAGTACTTTGGAGTGATCCTTGTCTACTAAGATATTTTTTGAGGTGATCTGATTCCTCTAAGATATCCTTGGTAGTGATCCTTGACTACTATGGAAATCATTTTATATTTTCATTTATATGCCAAAAATTTAAGTCTGTTTATTATGTTATGCTCTGATAGCTCATGTTCATTGATTCCCTTATTATTTAGGTCTTATGATAAGCCATTATTTTTTCCATGACTCATGATTATGATCTTTGATATGCAGGGTATAGTTTTAAAATATTTTTCTAATGTTCTTATTACCTTATTCTCATTATTATGTTTATATGTCTCCCTTGGTTGCCCTTACTAATCATCTAAGCTCAACCATTCTTATGTTTCCTTTCCCCATGTTAATAATATATGTATTATGTATGATATTCCTAAGAAGGGTAATATTTAAATAGAATGTAGTGGGAGATGAAAAAGCTCACCTATAAAGCAGTGTTTATGTTTCCAAGTTTTCAAATACACAAAACTATTATAAACCTCAGGCGTGTGTGTTTTTAATGTAATAAATATTCCAAAAAAATAAATTAATTTTTGTAAATGTTAAGCCTTTTTCATTATATTTGGTATCAATGGAAAGTTTTAGTTGAGATTTTGAAACTAGGATGGGAAAACCTTAGTGATATCTTAAAGTATTTGTCTAAGAATAAGTATGAGGATAATACTATGTATAGATACATTTCCTATAATTTTGGTAAAGTATAAAGAAGGTGGAATCCTAGAAATACATCCATGTATTGATACTAAAAGTGGATGTGGATCTAGAATAGATGTATATATGGGAGGAACCCCAAAAACACTGTATTGGGCTAGACTCAATCGGGAACTAATGCATGAAAATAGGCCATGCTACACACTAGGTTTTACACTCTTGGGGGATACACTTCGAAAATTCACAAATTGTTTACAAACCATCATGAAGGATTTAAACATAATATTCTTATGAATAACCTAGGATAAAACTAAGGTGTTCTAGATTAAATGAGGTGTAATAATTTAGACATCCTATAATTTATTATCCAAATTGTACAGTTTCCTAGAATGATTAGTGTTTCTTACTCTATAATTTTTTGTTTTAGTCAATGTATGGAAACCAAAGGAATTTTGTTAATGGTGAGTATGGAAAACATTGTAATAGTTGACCTCTTGAGAAATAAAATGTTATGGTATATGGTAGAAAGGATCTTGTTTATATGATCACACAAATTTATCATTATATGAATCATGATGGACATAAAAATAAGAAAAATAGGGAATAACATTTTGTTGAGTCCTTTATGAGACAATGATCACCTTATTTTAAATGATATTCTAATCCACATGTTGTTGAACAATGGTTCAGTACCACTAAAAATATATTTTACATTCTACTTTTTATAGAACATGAGAAATTCATTCTAGCTCTTTATCATTTAGAAGGGAGAAATGACCAGTGGTGGGATCTAATCATGAATACGATGCATTAATATGAAATTGATCTCATTATATCTCTTTATCCTTTAGAAGGGAGAAAGGACCAATGGTGGGATCTAATCATGAATACGATGTATAAATATGAAATTAATCACATGGATTGGGAAGAAGAAAAGAACTTATTTTTCAATAAGCATGTTCATCATATTCTTTATAAAAAAATAGAAAATGGATTTCTCTAGTTTAATGAAATGTATGATAAATCTATTGGTACATATGAATCAAATATTATAAGAAATGTGAGGTATAGAATTATCATCGAACATGAAATTAAGTTTGATCAGTTCCATAGTTGATTAAATTTGAGTCTTTGAATGGTGTTATCCACAAGATACATGAATAGATATGAATAAATTTTCTAATGTTTCATTAATGTGGAAATGGATGTTGTAGTTATGAATTAGTCTCCTAGGTTTAATAAGAAGTGGAAGATGGATTTTAAAGTAAAATCAAAGCACCATGGAGGGAAGAATAATATATATTTTTTATTCTCAATGAGTTTTAAGAATCATCGATAAATTTTTATTAACATCTCTAAAAAATGTTTTATGTGTGAGAAGGATTTCCATCAAACATTTTAATACTAAATTAATGGGATGAAGTTAGAAAACAATGAGAATGGATTGAAAGATTCAAATCATGTATCACTTTAGTAATTTAACTGTAAGGAGAATGGTTATTTTTCTAACCAATACCCAAACCTGAGTGTGAATGATGTTGATAAAAATTAGCAACCTCTTATGTCAAGGGAAAAAGATAAATCTCATCCAATTACCATTTCTAATGTGGGTAATGATAATGACATGGTGAAATTTACACTTACAATTCACTCTAGAACTATTATTTCCTTACATGACTCTAGGTATACCAATTTTTTATATCTAAATTATTTTATAAGGGTGTCAAGATGTCTCCACTATGATTAGATATTGATTTAGATTTAGAAATTAATAATGGTATGATATTCACATAAAAAGTGAATATTTCTTCTCTGGTCAAAGATTGTGGTAATTTTCTGCCTAAAAATCTTCTTACTCTACCTTTGATTGAATTTGATGTTATCTTAGGCCTGTATTGTGTAAGAACCTGGATCTTTATTTTATATAGGGATCTATATTTTTGGTTGTTTTTTAGGAAAAAGAAACAAATGGGTTTTTCTAAGTACCCATCGTGTACTTATGAGTACACACCATGTACCCAGGTTTCACATACAGCCACGTACTGGTCGTGAAACAGCTTTCTACATGGCCGTGTACGTGACCTAGAAAACGACTTATGGTGGGGGCTGGTTAACGCTATTATATTGTGTGTAAATTTAATGAACACTCTATGTAGTTTACTTTTTATTTGATATATTGGAGTGGGTTCGTGCCTCATGTACATAACCCACTTCATCTTCTCATGTTTTGTATAGGATTACTCGGGGATTTAGGACAATGATTGATCCCTCGTTTCTCTGTTCGACATCCAATTGAGATGCTGACGGGTGCATTGGAATCCCACTGATGAGTTCTCAATTCCTCTAGATCCTTTCTTATTCTTATTCTCTCGTGAGTTATTCAAAGTTGAAATTTTTCACCTTTTTGTAGATCTACGACATTCTAGGACAATTCAAGGACCTATATTTAAGAGTGTTAATAGTAAAACATCAAGGTAAGTGGTTTGTGCCTTTTATTCATTGTCTTTGGATTATATAAGCTTAAAGTTCTAAATAACCACGTTTGGAATATTTTTTGTTTGGAATTTAACCCTGTTTAATACCATCTATGCTTTGTTTGATTGGGAAAAGGTTATTGCTTATGCGTAAGATTGGATGCCTTGTTATGGGACACCCTATAGGTGTGTTCCCTTGTTTGATTATTTATGGCCATTTTTACTAGGATGCTTGTAGTATTTCTATGTTTTCCAAGACCTGTTTTGTTAGGATGGAGTTACATATTATATAAGAAGCATGTGATATTCATTGTGGAAGTTTTACTGAGGGGAATTTGACTCTGAGAGCTTCCCATGGTAGGGTCATTTATGAATGTTTTACCATTATGTAGACCAAGGGGTATTGACTGTGATAGCTGATAGGTGTTCATAGACCTGAGGTTTTAGACCGTGAGAGATTCCCAAGTGGTCATTCATAAATTATTAATGTTATTTTGACCAAAGGCTATTGACTGTGTGATCTGTCCAGGTGTTCATTTGTAAATGATTAGTGCTCTGTTGAACAGTGGGGTTACACTATGAGAGCAACCTAGAGGTATGTTATTAAATGAATTGTATTTATGTTAGACCATGAGGATTTATCTGTGATAACATTCCCAAAAGGGTCGTTATTGAATGATTGAATGATGGTGATGAGTCTTCCATGCCAAAGCACAAGCTTGGAATCAGTCTTACTTGATTATTTAGAGGGTCTTCTGAGATGTATGTTGCTACTGTTAGATAAGGGATACCGATCTTTGGATAGATGCCAAGGATTACACGATTCAACTAATTGAATAATAAATCTAAATTAATTTTATTTTAAACTGCATGATTGTATACTTTTGAGTACTTTGTAGTTTATTACATCATTTCTACATATTTTAGGCTATATATACATTCACTGATAGCTAGGCACAGATCTTTTGGTGGTTGTTAACTGGGATTCATCTCACACCTTGTTTGGGTCATACTTTTGGACCCAAATATATTATATGGTTGCAAGTTTAGATAAGGGAAAGTTCCCTTCTTCATCAGGTATATGATTACTATTGGACCTAGAGAGCGTGGAACCAAGATGAGGCATTTTATATTGTTGGATTTTATTGATTTTCTCTACTTTAGTTTTAGTATTTTATTTCTAGCATTGTGACTTTTTTGGATTCTTTCCTAGACACATGGGACATGAATTATTTATATATGCTCTTGTTGTTATATTACCATATGTCTTCCATTTTTTAACTTTTGTTTTATGGTATCACTGTATCTACTATTCTTTACTATTTTATTTCAATTGTGTATACTTTACCAATGAGGGAATAGTTTCCCCATTATAAAACTTTGGTCATCACTGCCAGTCTATAGCCTCTCGCATTTGAAGAAATCCTCTTGAGTTCATGTGACCAACATGGTTCGGGGCACCATTGGATGGCACCCTGATCCAGGATGTTACAAATTTGTATCAAATGAGGTTATTTTCTACTTTGCCTTAATATTTTGAGAATATAGACTGTGAGAGAAAGAAATAGGTAGTTGGTAATAATTTCTGCTCGGGAGTAGCTATCCCGTGTAGAGGGAAAAGCCAAGTTACCTCGAATATTGAAAAAATTTCTGGTTTTGCAATTACTATAGTTCATTTGATTTCACTATTGGGTGATACACATGTATTTTACTATTATTATTGATATTATTGAGGTTTTATTTCTATCTCAACCCAATGAGATGTGGCTATTCCATCTCATGCATCATAGAGTCACTTTCTAGATATCACATGTCATGCATTCTTGTCATTCCATTTAGGATTCATTACGTACTGCGTGTTGTTGTGATAGATTTTGTGCTAGATATGCATGATATTGTGATATAATACCTTCTATTTTTTATAGGGTATTGGTAAAAGTAAGGATTAATTTATATGGATTCCAATCTTTGGTTCCTAAGGTGTTTTGGGCCCTCTTGGATCGGAATTTTGTGGATCATGTTTGAACTTTAATTGAATTTTGTCAAGTTATGATGTGAAAAAGGATGCCACAATTTTATTTATGGGGAGTATCGGCTCTCACGGGCCGAAAATTGTCATGACTTGGAAAAAATTTAATATTTTAAGGGTTATAGAGAAGTTTTAGTGGCTTAATATTTCGAAACTCAGACAACACGACGTGTGATTTTATGAACACACACCATATGTTCTTCTGTTCTGGAGAAACTAACTTTTCTTAAGTACACATTGTGTACTGTATGTACACACCATGTTGTTGCTGACCATGTGACTAACTGTTTGGGAAGAGACATGGGGTTGAGAAATCATTGGTAGAACATGCCATGTACTAGGAGTACATGCCACGCTATAGTGGACCGTGTATCTGGTCGTGTTCCTAAGGACGTGGGTAAATAAAATTCAGGTGGTACACACCGTGTCTAGATAGTACACATCATGTGGTAATCAATAATGTATTAAATTGTGTGACTAGTGACACAGGTGGATGTAACGTAAGCAGTACACGTCGTGTCTTGGGTGAACTTTTCGTATAGTGTTACACCAAGAGAGAACCGTATTGTTCTATCCATGTAGAAAAATTTGGGCAGGAGGGAATATTCAATTACCTACCCTATCTCAAGACGAACACACCGTGTGTATGGGGTGTTACATGACCAGGTCGTTAGGGGAATACTCCATTGTTAAAGGCTTAAAGGAACACGTCGTGTAGTGGTTATACACATCATGTAAACTAATTTCATAAAACTTGAATGCTTTCTTCTCTTGTTCATTTCTTTCACTTATATGTTGCGTTCCATGGTAATATTAAACTGATGTGTGCACTTGACCATGTAGATTCATGCCACCAAGACATCCTGTGATTGTACTCCAGGTGTAGTGCGATGATCAGACACTAGAAATGGTTGATTAAGGATAACTAGTAGATCCTCCCATCGTACCCGTCTTGGCACCAGATGTTATACCGAATGTAGGTGAGGATGCATAGTTCCATGAAGGATTTTTAAGGGTGACAAAGAACTTTCAGGGAGCACCACATACTGCCCTGACTATAGAAAACTTGATGTTGGTGTTCCAGGAGTGAAATCCTCTCACTTTTTCAGGGTATTGAGGACCACTGGCTATAGAGTCATAGTCGGAGGCCATGAAATCTATCTTTGATCTTTTGGAGACGCCTCCGTAGAGGAGGGTGAATCTCGTGATGTACATGCTACGTGATTTATCCAAGAGAGGGTGTGATGTTATCTCACAGGTAGGACATCATTAGGATATGGTTTGGTAAGAGCTTCAAAGGACCTTCTATGATTAATTATACCCCTAGACGTTGAGGTATGGCTGAGATCAGGAGTTCATGAATTTGGATTATGGCACTCTTTCAGTGATAGATTATTTTTCTCCATTTATAGATCTTTAGTGCTTCACATCTATTTTGAGAGGTGATCAGTTATATTTGGAGAGGATATTTGAGGATGGTCTCTAGTATAACATTTGATCCTAGGTGAATTTTTCAGACTGAATATGGTGACTACTATTGTAAACCAGGCATTGATTACCGAGCATAATCTGAGGAAGTTAGGATATATGAGGATGAGTATTTCAACATTCAGGGTTGGTACCCCTTCGAAAGATAACAGGAAGCACTGTAGGGAGTTTTCACATGAATTTTCTTTAGGTAGCCAAGTGGTATGCAACCAGGGTGGGAAGAGTGAGAATATGAGTCCACATTTCCCAAAGGACCCAATCAAGTGCTGATATTGTGACAACATGGGCCATATTGAGCATTTTTGTTGGATGTTATCACCAGCAGTGAGTTAGAGGGGATCTATTATGACTCCACGTTTAGGAGTAGGACCATCAGTTTCTCCTCAGTCAGGTAACTAGAGTTCGTCTGGTTGTTCAGGCCGAAGAGGAGGTCATGCCCATAGTATCCAGATGGCATGTTTTCAACGACAGTGGGGTGGATCAGTTTAGGATAGTCAAGCATGGTTGTTGGGCTGTGGTACAAGTCAGAATTTTTCAGTTGAGTATACCCAGTAGGAGTAGGATCTGATACCCTATATAGTTAGAGGTATGATTCCAGTTGCCTTAGTTTTATATTCTACTATTTATTTATAGAATATTCTAATATTTTTATATCTATTTTCATTTTAAAGAGCCTTGGGATCTGTATCTTTACTTCTGATGATGTTATGATGCTAGACACTCTGTTTGGGATTAAGATGGCTAGTGTATGTCAGTACAAGTAGTGCCCTCTTGAGGTTTGTGGGTGTCACTTCATGTGGGACCTTTATGTTTTATAGATGACAGGATTTTATTTCATTCTTATAATGCACTGGTTGGTCTCATTTCATGTCTTTTTTACTACTATCACCATAGGGTAAGTTTCACATCACCAGAGGGTGAGTATTTTCTACACAAGGGAGAATGGGATGTCCAGGAGAGCAAAGCTGGACCCAAGAATCATGGGATGTGAGTAATTACATCCCAGATTCCAATTTTATATCTATATGAGCATGGGACTTAACATATGGACTTTCCTCTAGTGGTGGATCATTTCAGAGATGTTTATCTAGATGAATTTTCAGTTTGAATATTGGAGAGAGTGGTATATTTTTCAATTGATCTTGTGCCAAGAGCGGCACTGGTATACATTCCTCATAATAGGACGGCTAAACTAGAGTTACATGAGCTCAAGAATAGGTTATATGAGTTATAGGAAAAGGGTTTCATCCAACCTAGTACTTCTCCTATCCTTATTTGTGAAAAAAGGAGGATGGTACCCTCAAACTTAGTATGGATTATTGAAAGATGAACTAATTGATAGTGAAAAACTGATATCCTTTGCCATGGATTGATGATCTATTTTATCATCTTCATGGAGCCTAGGTGTTCTTGAATATTGACTAGAGATCTAGTTATTATCAGTTGCACGTTACAACATTAGATATACCTTTTACAAACATTCAGAGCAGGTATGGTCTATACAAGTATTTGGTTATGTTGTTTGGTATCACGAACGCACCGGCAGTTTTCATGGAACTAATGAACTAAGTGTTCCATCCTTACTTGGATTCTTTTGTGGTAGTCTTCATGTTTGATATTTTGATGTACTCTCAAACTCGACATGACCACGCCACCCATCTTGATATTTTTTTTAGTAAAATGATAAAGCATCAGTTATATTTTCTACACTCAAAATTCCACTTTTTGATAGATCATATTCACTTCATGGGTCATGTCATCTCAGATATAGGAGTATTAGTTGACCTAGAGAAAGAGAGGGAAGTAGTTTCCCGGGGGCATTTGAAGAATGTCTTTGTGGTATGAATTTTTCTTGGCATATCTGGTTACTAAAGGTGATTTATACATGAATTTTCATGCTTATAAGCACCACTTATGGGCCGACTAAGAAGGGTGTGAAGTACTTGTGGATAGATTCTTACGATTCATCCTTTCATGAGCATAAGAGGAGGCTGACTTTAGAACTGATACTGATTTTTCTAGATCCTGGAATTAGTTATACCATTTACTATGATACATCAGGTATCAGGCTAGGAGTAGTGATAATGCAGGGGGAAGGAATCATTGCATACAGGTCTCGACTGTTGAGTCCACATGAGAGGAATTACTTGACGCATGATCTCGAGTTGGCTGTACTTTTTCATGCTTTTTTCTATTAGAGATATTATCTTTTGGGACATCATTTTTTGGTATATACTAACCTCAAAATTATCAAGTATATATTTACTCAGGGAGATCTTAATTTAGAAAAGTGAAGGTGGGTTGGGTACCTTTAGTATTTTAAATTTGAGGTTTCCAACACGGCTGGTAATGTAAACTTAGTGGATGATGCATTGAGCAAGAGGACTCAGGTACATGCAATTTAAAAGGCCAATAGTGAGTGGTATCTTATGGATTTGTTGTCGGAGATGAATTTGAAGTTGTACAACAAATAGGGGCAGGTGTTTCTTTCTACCATAGTTGTTACCTATACGCAATTGTATCTAGTGAGAATGAGGTAGCTTTCAGATTCTGAAGGTGTATTCCTATGGGAGAGAGTGTAAGGTGAGGACCCTATTCCAGGGTGGACTATAGGAAAGCATGATGTTTTTCATTTTCATATAAACATATGGGTGTCAGCAGGCATTTGTGAGAAGTTGATAAGAGATTTTCATGCCTCGATATGAGTAGTTCATCCTGTTGTCACCAAGATGTATTGAGATCTACATCGTTGGTATTGGTGGTCAAGCATGACAAGATATGTAGCTAGTTTTTTTATGAGATATTCCACTTATCCATAGATTAAGGTGTAACATCAGTGTCCAACAAAGCTTTTACAATAGTAACCCATTCCTGAGTGGAAGTGGAATGATGTCATGATGGATTTCATGACAGGTTTCCTAGGGTCACCTTGAGGGAATAATGTGGTTTGGGTTTTTATTGACAAACTCACGAAGGTTGCACATTTCTTTTCAATCAAGGAATCCTTCAGTGTTTATGAGAATTGAATGTTGAACATCCAATAGATAGTTGATTTTCATGGGGTTAGACACTCTATTATTTCAGATAGGGATGCTCGGTTTACTTCTCAGGTATGTCAAGGACTACATAAGGCTTTGGGTATACAGGTACTTCAAAGTAAATCCATCCATCCCTAGATAGATGGACATTCCGAGCACACGATTCTAGTTTTGGAATACATTCTTCGATCATGCATCATAGATTTCGAGGGCTCTTGGGAGAGACACATACCTCTAGTGGATATTTTCTAGAATAACAATTTTTAGTCAATGATTGAGATGGAAACATATGATGAATTGTATGGTAGGCTATGCTGATCACCCCTATATTGGAAAAAGTTGAGATGGGAAGCTATGATGGGACCTTATATTATCCAAAAGACCACATGCTTGGTAGATTTGATTCAGAAGAGTATGGATATTATATAGTCTCTCCAAAAATCATATTCTGATCGACAGAGACAACCTATGGTATTCGAGTTCAGAGATCAGGTTTTCTTACATGTCTAACCAAGGTTGGGACATAGAAGGATTAGGAGATAGAGGATGCTTTCAATGAGATAGATTGGGCGATTTGATATTTTCTAGAGAGGAGGGTTGGTTACCTATTGGTTGCATTTACCTCAGAGGTACTGTGCTATGCATGACTTCCTTCATGTTTATAGGCTACAACACTACTTTTCATATACGTCTCATATTTCTCAACCCAAGGAGGTTGATTAGGAGGTGGATGCATCCTTCAAGGAGCACCCTATTCATATTGTGGATTGCGTAATGAAGGTTCTCCATGGTCGGTTTGTTCCTCTAGTATGGGTGTTATGGTAGAATGGGTGAGTATAGGATGATACTTGGGAGAGGGAGGCTGACGTATGATCACAGTGGCTAGATTGGTTTGAAGCTTCTTATTCACCACAATTGTAAGGGAAATTTGGGGATGAATTTCTTTAAGGGGGTATTTTTCTAAGAACCCAGATCTTTATTTCAGGTATGGATCTTTATTTCGGGTTATTTTTTAGGAAAAGGGAAGAAATGGGTTTTTTCTATGAACGTGTCCTATACTTATGAGTACACATCATGTACTTATGAGTACCCGCTACGTACCTGGGTACCACATATAGTCGGGTAGTGGCTATGTAACGGCCGAGTACATGGCCGTGTAGGTGACCTAGAAGATTGATTAAGGTGGGGTCCGGTTAAGTCTGCTACATGACATATATATTTAATGAACTTTCAATGTACTTTTATTTTTATTTGACACATCACATGGGGTCATGTCTCATGTCTATAACCCACTTCTTCTTCCCATGTTTCGTAAAAGAGATCTCGGGAACGAATAATGAAGATCAATCCCTTGATTCTCTATTCAACCTCCGATTGAGATGGATTTGGGTGCGTTGGAATGCCACCGGTGAGTTATCAGTTTCTCTATAGCCTTTCTTCCTGATTCCTCCACTCTCATGAGTTATTCAAGTTTTAACATTTTTCACCTTTTTGTAGATCTATGCAATTCTAGGATGATTCAAGGACTAATGTTCAATATTATTGATCGTATGACATCAAGGTAAGTGCTTTGTTCCATTTATTGATTGTATTTGGATTATATATGCTTAGAGTTTTGAATACCTATGTTTGGGGTAATGCGTGTTTGAAATAAAACCTTGTTTAATACCTATTTTTATTTTTTTGATTTAGAAATGATTATTTCTTATGTGTAAGGTTAGATACCTTGTTATGGGAAACCCCATGGGTGCATTCCCTTTTTTTCTTGTTTATAGTCGTTTTGTCTAGGATTTTTATAGGTTTTCCTTGTTTTCTTTTCTTTGTTTCATTAGGATGGAGTTACTGTTTATATGAGATTTTTGTGATATGCATGGTGGAAGTTTGAACAAGGGAAATTTGACAGTGAGAGCTTCTCGAGGTAGGTTCATTTATGTTTGTTTTTCCATTATGTTGACCAAGGGGTATTGACTCTGAGAGCTATAATGTGGTCATCAACCCTGGGGGTTTAGACTGTGAGAGCTTCCAAGGTTTTCATTTATAAATTATTGATGCCATGTTGACTAAGGGGTATTGACCATGTGAGCTATCCAGGTGGTCATTTGTAAATGATTAATGTTATGTGGACCAGAGGGGAAGACTGTGAGAGCTACCAAGAGGGTGGTTATTAAATGAATTTTTGTTATGTTATACCAATGGGATTAGACTATGAGAACTTTCCCAAAAGGGTGGTTATTGAATGATTGAATGACGGTGAAGAGTCTTCCAAGCCAAAGAACGTGCTTGGACACGGGCTTGCTTGATTGTTTAGATGGTCTTCTGAGACGTCTGTTGCTACTATTACACAGGGGATACAGAGATTAGGCTACATCCCAAGGATTACATGATTCAACAGATTGAATAATAAATGTAAATGAATGCAATTATAAACTTTAGGATTGTTTAATTTTGAGTACTTACTAGTTTATTTCTTCATTTTTTCATGTTTCCTACTATGTATAAATTCACTGCCACATATGAGAAATCACCTTTCTCCATCAGGTACTTGATTGTTGTTAAAGCTGGAGATTATAGGACCAATGTGAGGCATGAAATGTTGTTGGAGTTTTCTAATTTTCTATACTTTTGTTTTAGTATTGTATTTATAGCATTTTGACTTGTTTGTCTTATTTCCTAGACACATGTGACATGCATCATTTATATATTCTCTATTTGTTATATTACCATTTGTTTTCTTCTTTTTACATTTAATGTATTGTATTATGGCTTTCACAATTATTTCCTATTTTTTCCATTGTGTACACTCTACCAATGAGGTAATAGATCCCCATTATCACACTATGGCCCGCGCTGCTAGTCGACACCCGCTAGCGTATGGGGAAATCCCCTTGAGTTCATGTGACCAACTGGGTTCAGGGCACCTTCAGACAACACCCAGATCTGGGACATTACATATTGGATATCTTTAAATAATTATCAGATAAATTTCCATGAAAGGATGAATGTTTGACATTCCAATTGATCATATGATATTCCATCAATGTGATAATACGTAGTATCTTCTGATACTGATCACATACAATGAATGGGTCTTAATTCCCATTCATAAGGGATGTTTATCTCATATGGTGGGGAATAATATTAACATAGGTGATGTTGAGTTCTTAATAAGAAATAATACCTATTGCCTCACCTAAATCAACAAATACATATATAATTGACCTAATTTAATTGTATTAATTGAAGTTGAAACTCAAGGAGAAACTGGAAAAATGCATTCATTTGGCCAAATATGTCACCCTAGGGTGCACCTGTTCTATTTATTAAGAAGAAAAAAAGGATCAATGCGACTTTGTAATGGTTATTGGGAATTAATGAAGGTAACAATTAATAACATTTATCCTTTCCCCGTATTAATTACTTTTTTGACCAATTTTTCCATGCTCAGTATATTTCCAAGACTTGCCTTTATTTGAGACATCATCAATTGAGGGTCAAGAAGGTTTATATACCCAAGATATAATTTCTTACATGGTATGAACACTATGAATATATTGTGATTCCTTTTGGTCTCACTAATACTACTTTTATCTTCATGTATTTAATGAAAATGAGTCTTTAAATCTTTCCTCCATCAGTTTTTCATGGTCTTTATACATGATATTCTTATCTACTCAAATATAAATTAAAATCATGAATTACACATGAGAATCATACTAAACACCATAAAGAAAAATAATATATATATAAAAATTACAATTAGGGAATTTTTCCTACTAAAGGTTTCATTTTTGGTTCACATAATCTCATGAGAGGGTATATTAGTAGATCCATCAAAGAATGTGTCTATTTAAAGTTGGAACATACCAACCACGAAGACTGGTATCCATTGTTTTCTTGTTTTAGTTAAATATTTTCAATGATTTACGTAGAATTTATCATGACTACATAATATTATCTCCAAATAAACTCATAATGGAGAAAAATTCCTCTCGAATAATGAATGTGAGGAAAATTTCAAGGAACTGGTGAGAAAGTTAGTTAGTGCTCCTATTCTAACATCAGCCTATAATGGTTATGGGTTTTTAATCTATAGTGATGCATCCAAAAATTGATTTAGATGCATTATTATGTATAATATAATTCTTATATATTATTCCTCGTGATAATGGAAGATTCATGAGAATAATTACCCAACTCTTCATTAAGAGTTAGTCATGTTAAATTTTTTCATTAAATGTATAGAGGCATTGTATTCAGAGATAAAATTATGATATATATATATATATCACAAAATTTTAAATTATATATTCACTTAGAAGGATTTTAACATGAGCCAAAGAATGTGGTTGGATATGACTAATTATTGTGAATTCTCAATACATTACCACCCTAGGAAATCGAACAAGGTGACTCGAGCTTTGAGCTGAAAGGATGATGTTATCTTATCCATGATGACAATCACAAAAGACCTAATATTTATGAAATTGAAAATTATGGATAGGGAAATATTTATGATAGGGGAAAACAAATCTTTATCAATTAAATGTTTTTTCATCTCTCTTTGTAAAGATTAAAGAGTCACAAAAGGAAGATTTAGAGATGTTAAAGAAGGTTTGAAATATTACTGAGTTTATCCTTCTTCAGGAATGACTGATATGGTTCACGAACTGTTTATTTATTCCATCCATGCTACATTTAAATATGGTGTTTTTATATTAATCTCATATTTATTCATTATAAACTCATCGTATAAGTACAAGGATGTATAGATATTTGAAGTAATAATTTTTGAGGGATAGAATGAAGAGAGATATTGTAGGGTTTGTATCTCAATACATCGGATACTAGAAAGTATAGGATGAAAGAAAAATGTATAAGGGGATTTATCATCCATTACCCATAATATAATGGGAATGTGATAACATCACTATATATTTTGTCATTGGACTCCCCAAAATGACTAAAGGGAAAACAATTATTTGGGTTGTAGTTGATATCCTTACTAAGACATCACATATCATCACTATAAGTGAAAATTTTTCTCTAGATCATCTTTCTAAGTTATACATTAAGTATGTGGTAAAGTTTCATGTAGTTCCACATTGTATTGTATATGATTAGGACCATACAATTAAAGATATGTTTTGGAAAAGTCTTCATACATTTCATAATACTGAATTGAGTTTCATTACTAATTATTATCCTCATACGGGTGGTCAATTTGATATAACATTTCAAAAACTAGAGGATATTTTGAGATCATGTTATTTTGTTTTTAAACATTTTTAGGATCAACACCTTGCTATTTTTTATTTTTCTTACATTAAAATCTTTCACACAAACATTCATATGGATCCTAAAGAATCCCCCTATAGAATGAAATGTAAACCTCCAACATACTAAAGAGAAGCTAGAGAAATGAAGTTATTGGGTCCTAAGATAGCTAAAGAAATGGTTGAGAACATAATATCCATTCAGGCATGCATCTTGGATACTCATATCTAGTAGAAAATTATATTTATAACTAATTGTGTGATCTAGAATTTTAAGTTGGCGATATATTAATTCTATGAACCTCTCCTTAGAAGATGGTTATGAGATTTAAGAAGAAACAGAAGTTAATCCCTATGTATATTGGTCCTTTTATGATCCTTGATCAAGTTGGGATGATTTCTTATCGATTTACACTTCCAAAAAATCTCGATCAAGCCCATGATGTGTTCCATGTATCTCTACATAGGAAGTGCATACTTGACACTTCACATGTATTGATCTCAAAGGTCATATATAGAAAAGGGTAATTATTATAAGGAAAAATTGGTGGAGATTTTTCATTAAATAGAGAAATTTCTCCAAAAAAAAGTCGACTCATCTGATTAATATTTTTAGAGAAACCACCTACTAGAAAAATCTACATGGGAAAATAAGGATATGATGAGGCAAAAGTGTCCTCATTTTTTGAATTAGAGTAATGAATTTTCAGAAATAAATTCAGGTTCAGGGAGAAAGAATATAAAAATGCAAGTTTGTGTGAACTTTTTTTAGAATAAATTAAATTATATTGATGTATTCCATTGTACACTAGACCATATTAATCTTTCACTACAAAAAAATCTATCTTAGGTTACGTAACACGCAACATTGAGTTTTAATAAAAGAATGATATATTATTAATATATTTTTTCAAATGTGATCATTGTAACCTAGATTATAGACATAGAAAAACGAATAGTAACAACTACTTTTAAAATATTAATTACTATATTTCTATATAAAGGAATCATATTGATAATAAAATATATAATTTATGGTAAACTACGTAGATATATTGAAATTACTATTTTATCAAAAAGCTATTTTTTATATATTTTTTGAACAATGATAATATCTATGTTGGACACATATAGAAATTTAATTTGATAAAATTAACATAATTTTTTAATTCATAATGTTAATATTATCTTAGGGTTAGATTTTGGTATTTTTTATTAAATATTTCATTTTTTGGATGAATAGTGAAAATACTAAATTTTAATTGAAAATGTCATTTTCATCTAATTTATTTGTTATGTTAAGTACTATTTAAAGTATAATTAGTTTAATTATAAATAAAAAATTCAATTTAGGTCATTGGAATCAATTTCAGTTTGATATTAAATATAAAAATATTTCAAACGTTCAAATATTTTCATTTTAAAAACATTTTGTATCGTCGTATATATGAGATTAATTTTAAATTAATTTATACCACTTATGTGAATTGAATTTGGAAAATTTGATTCCATATTTTTAATAATAATAAATTCTTAATTTCTAATATGGATAAATTAATATTGAGGAAAATTGATTAGTAAAAACTATTCAAATTAATCACAATGATTAAGAAAAACCAAGTTTCGAATGGACTAAACATTAAACAGAAGGATTAAATGGCTTAGAAACTTGTACAATATCCATTTTATGAAAATATTTTGACCTTATACCTTCTATTATCTGTATTTTGCGAATGTTTTCAGCCACTTTTCATGTGAAAAACATTAATGGAATTATCTTTTTCTAAAATGTATAGGTTTCCTGGTCACCTTCCTTATAAAAGGCCATTCACTCTTCTCCTCATGTCATACCTCTCAAGACCTTTGGTTCAAACAAATACCATCCCAAATATATTTTCAATTTATTTCCCTTCACCCTATAATATTTAATTTTAGTTTAAATATTACCAAGGGAGTTCATTGGTGTAAACCAAAAGGAGATACCTGAAGAAGAGGTAATGTTCATCATTGAATGTTTTTGTTTTATTTAATCCCCAAAAACCTTTATTTCATTTTCTATCTCCCTTATATAATAATTTTAGAATATTTAATATACTAAGATTTTTTTATTTTAAGGTTAAAATCAGAAACTACACACACTTCCATCAAATGGGTTATGAAATCATCATTGTGTTTGTGGAGAATTACCGCCTTGGGAACTTATGTCTTTTGTTTTTCCATTACCACCTATCAAGACTGGGAATAATTATGAACATGCTATTTATATTTTATATTTATGATATTTATGATGTTATTATGATTATATAATATTTATTTCACAAAAATCATCAGTCTTTCCATTTTTGTGATTATCACATAACCTCGTTTGTGTGTAAATCGGACTACGGCCTCACGAAGCGATGAAATTAGTTCATCCTCTATACATTTATGTTTATTCCACAAATTCATTTCTTATGTCAATTTTATTCCATCATTTCTTATATTATGTTATTTCCTTATTATTAATGTATTATGATCTCCCAAACATTATTCCAGGACTCATGATTATGATCTTTGATATGCATGGTATCATTTTCAAATGTTATGTTCATGTTCTCAAACCCTTAAGGTCAGGATTATGTATAAATATCTCTCTTTTTTAATCTTAATAAGAATATTATATCCCCCTTTATTTTATTTCAATTCCTTAGGTTATGAATATATATTTTATATATCATATGTCTATGAAGGGTTTTAGTTATGGAGAATGTAGTGGGAGATGATGTGGCTCACCTATGAACCAATATTTATGATTCCAAGATTCTAAAGACACTAAACTATTAAAGTCCTCGGGAATGTGTTTGTGTAATATAATAAATATCACAAAAAATGATTTAATTTATATATATGATAATCCCGGGTCGTTATAGATTTTACATAGAAATTTTCTGATGGTTGATTTTTATTTTCTTATCACTAAAAATAGAAGAATAATTAGAGTTCCCACTCTCTATTTCTACCTCCATAGAATTTTGAATGATTTCGTCAAACATGAAATAGTATATTATGAATATATTATTTAGAAAATGTGGTTTCTTCCAATAATGAATCAGTAAATGTTTCTTACATGGATGATTATAAATCTATCAGTATACATTGACAGTCTTGTAAAGTTTTCTTTGAAGGTACTGATGGATTCATTATCCCTCTATTTCAGATATAGAAATTATATTTCCATATATGTATGAAGTGTCAAAGGAAAGTTTTTATTGATAAATACGCTCTTAAAATACTCTCATTTCATGGATTTTATTTATTCCTCTTGTCTTGTGTACTTGGTAAGATCCCACCATTGATCTATACTTCCTTCCAATAAATAGACTATAAAGACAAATTTCTCATGATATGAGCATTAATGAATGGAAAATATATTTTATAATTCATTAATTAAATACTCTAAAATATTTGGATCATATGACCCATCGAAATATGGTGTATGCTTCAACATAAAATACTCAATGTAATGTTGCTCTCCCCTTGATGAATTTAAAATCACAATATGATTCAAATTTTAATTTGTATCATGAGATATTTGAGTGAGCATAGTCAAAAGATTTTTCATCCCAGGATCAAATCTATTTGGATTCCACTAAGGATGGTTATTTTATTTACCATCATATTCTTTATTCACAAGATTTCTTCTTTTTTAAATCCATTAACAAAAACCAAAACCATACTGTAATCACCACACTATAATAATCAGTGTGAAGAAATATATATTCATGAAACTAAACAATTAAAATTTACTAAATTATGAAACTCTATTATTAATCTATAACAACTTAGGTTTAACCTAGGTTATCCATTATCATCATCTATTTAAATCCATCGTAATGGTTGTAAATGAAAATAGGATTTAACATATGAATATAGCCTCAGAGTTTCCAATAACGTTCAAAGTAAGGACACAATAATCATGAACTAGAATGATGTTTGAGATATACACAACTAAGTCATTTTGGAGTTATTACACCTAGTAAAATTTATTCCAAAACCATGTCCACATATATTATCCAGCTGAAGTTGAATTTCTAATAAAAGTATATAATATATTCCTTACCAAAACTTTTTTATTTTATTCTATACTTATATTTATCCCTAATTTTTTCAACAAAGTTATCTAATAATAATATCATATTATTAACTAAACCCTTTTATAGTGCCATGAATAGTGATCTATGATGTTCTATCATAGTTATTACACCTTATTAGATTAATATTAGTTACATAGGAATACATTATATGAAATAACTATGTAGGTTTAGTGTATTTAAAAAAAAGATAAAAAATATTAATAATTTAGAAAATTTTATAAATATCCCCCATAAAGATCTCACAACATTGTACTCTTCATGGATATACCCTACATAAGTCATTAAATAAAAACAATGGTAATGAAAATATAAAAAATGGTGAGCTCATATAGTCAATAATATTAACCATAAAAGATATCAATCATTAAAGGATAAGATAATCACAAGGGTATTATAACAAATTCAAGTACATATTCATAATATAAAATATTCAAACTTAAAAAATCATAGATCATCAGTTATAAAATAAATTCCTTGATAAAATTTTAATGAATAAGGATGTTAGAGCAGTCATCATCATTCATAAGTCATGGAGTGTTCATGTTTCTTAATAAGCCTAAGAAATCATGATCTTTTGAACATAGTCTGAACACAATCATGTCTGCACATAATATTGTGTGCATAGTTTTAAAGAGATCAAACTCATGCATCAAAATTTCTACAAATATATTGAAAATAATTTCTATGAATTTTCCTATGAGCGTATATATAAATAGATCATATTCACACATCAATGGGTGAATAAGGTTTTTCTCAATCATTTCAATGATTATAATCAAAATATCATGAGATATTAGTGTCACAATACCCAAATAACAAGAGAGAAATTATAGACCCAACCTTTACTTACTAAAAATTCATTCAAATAAATGTAACATGATCATAAAACATTCATCATATCATTCTATCATAACCTGTGGTAAATAAATGGTTTTTATGAACATACGATCATCGTAATAACAGATAATATTGAGAAAAAATAAGGTTAGTATAATAGTATTATATCCAAAGTAAAACATAAGTCACAACTAAGTATGTCATCATAGAGGAAAATTTCTATTAAATTATCACTAGAATATTTCATGAGGAAAAAACATATTAATTTTTTAATCAATTGCTAAAAAAATAAAAAATTAAAAAATATTATGTAATTTTTTTTAAAAATAACCTTTGAAACATGTAAAAGTAATACTAAAATAATTTATAATCCATTATCAAATGAAATTATTTTCAAGTCGTATAACATAAAAGAAAACGTTTCATTCACACTTTTATAAAAAAATTAGAATGTACCTCATTTGGAAAATGGAAATATAATTCCTTTTAGAAAAATTAAATTTTAAATCACAAGAATAAATTAATTTAAACAATCGTATTATATTATTAAAATATTTTTTAGAACATTTTTTTAGAAACAATTATATGTATGAAATTTAATTTTCATCTAAATAGTAAAACATTGTCAGTTTTTTTTAAAAACACTCTTTTGACCTCTTATATTCTTAAAGTAATTAAAATTAAACTAACACATGTATTACTTATAAATAAAAATAAAATATTAAAATTTAATGGATTTATCATATAATTATCTTATAATTTATTCAATGGAAAACCAAGAATAAACAATCCCATTTAAAATAGGACTGATAGGTGAATCCCTTATATAAAATATTATCTTTCTTCCTAAGTGTTAAAACCACATATATAATAAAAATAAATTTTTAATAAATTTATTACATAACTATAATTATACCTAGAAAACAATTTAATATTTAATTATGACATTTTATCACACTATTATTAAAAAAAATTATAAAATTTAATATTCTGGGTAATAAATGCTTCATTTTTCATGCATGTCTCTATTTTGGTGTCTCAGTCCTTTTATATTGGTCATGGTTCCATAATATTGAAATTTTAATCGTCATATAAATTTATTATATATTCATTCTATAAATTTTTGTTCATCCATAAAAGGTAGATATAAAAAAAATACACTGTTCATGGAGACGGTTAGTCGTACGTATGCATGAACGTTGTTTATATTTTGCAATGGATGGAAAGAAATAAAGGGAATTAATTATTCAAAATTAAATAATAATTATTATATTATATATAACATATATATTAATTAAATTTTCCCTCACTACAATTCATGTCAAAATAAAATGAAAAATTATTCACATCGCTTCATGGATATGGTAGTCCACATAAACGCACAAGCAAAATTATTATTTTATAATAGATGGAAACATGATAAGGTAGATAAGATCTTATAATTATATAAGAATAATTATTTATTAAAAATTATATATTAATATTAAATCCATTATTATAGCCATATATTAAAGATGATAATGAAAAATGAATTGTATTCCCACATGGAGATGGTAAGGGCTTTGTATGCACATGCCAAGTTTTCATTTTCTCTAAGATAGAAAGGGGTGGAAAAATGTTTTCCCTAAATTATAGTAGAATCAGATAATATTTATGATAATTTATTAATTATTTTTTAATGGATACTATATATTTTTTAAAGTTATGAGAATAAATGATATTGAAAATGTTCAGTTAAGAGTTATACATCTTCATTGACAAACCACATTTGGATTACACCTTACACCTTGAAGGGTTGGTATTTTGGCTATACCGGAAGCTCTATGATGTGGTTATGCAATATAAGATTATATTATGGTTTTATTTCTCTGATATATATGGCTCAATGTGGTATTAATAAAAGAGGGAAGCGGTGTTCTTTTATAATAGAGGGAAAGGACAAACTTGGAATTAGAAAATGATTAAAATATAACTAATTAATTCTCATGTAAAATGTTTCAAAATTCCCATATATTCGAAGGAATAAATTATATGGTAAAAATATTTTCAAAAAATTAAATCTATATAGTTTTTGGTTTCATTTTATATATTATCCTTTGATTAACCCCTTGGTTAACCAATATTAATCATAATCCTCCAAATAAAATTTTAAATATTAATGGGCTATAATTTTTATAATAAGGTAAAAATTGAATCATAAATGAACAAGAGGACACAAGTTTGACCAATTATCATCCTAATTTTAATATTTCTAGATTTTAATTATTTTTTAAAAAAATTAATTGAAAAAAATTCATAAAATACTTTTAATTTCTTATTAAGAATTACTCACATTATTTCACTTTGAAAACCATATTATAGTAATTAAATTGTAATATAAACCATTAAAATATCTCTAATATTTTATATTAATATTTTCTATTTTTTAACATAATTATTCACCCACATTGTCTTAATTTTAAAACTTTTAAAATAATTTATTTAAATTTGGAATTAATAATACAAATATTTTTTCGGCACTGCATATGCATTTATGTTAAATAATTAATCACTAAAAATTACAAATAAATCACTATGATAAAAAAATATTTTATATTTAAAATTAACAATTATAAAAAAATCGTTTATTTTTAATTATGTCAAATATTTATAATTATTAAATTCTGGAGGGTGACATTTTGTATTTATTATTTTCTAAAATTAATATAAATTTCACTGTCAAATAGAATATGAAAAAAGTGGCCATATATTTTATATTTGTATATAATTGGATGTATAAAACCCATAAAATATTAAAAAATAAATTATTAGAGAATTTTTTAAGCCTTATCTCAAATTTTTAATAATATTTTATTTGTTTTACACTTACCAATGTGATAAAAAAATTACAATGATTACTATTCATATTAACCAAATATAAAAAGTGAATATTTAACAACTTTATCAAATGAATTAAAAATATATAATCCACTTTTCAAAATTCAATTTCTATAAGTATTATAAATTCATTTTAAAATAAATGCGCAAATGGAAATGAAAAGTAGTTTTTTATAGAAATAAATTTTTTAAGCATTAAATTGGATATACATCCTCATATGATGCCAAGAAATAATATTATATAAAAGTAAAAACATTTAACTGAATATATAATATATAAATTTTGATAAAATCATTCACCATTAGTGATCGCATTCATTTATTAAGATAAAAACATGTTGCATGCATAAAAACATTTTTTTAGAAAAAACAGCTCTTTTAATTTCAAATGATTTTATTTCTAATATTTATTAAATTTATAACCAGTGAATTAATTTTATACATGTATAAACCAGAAAATTTTTATAAATTTTTAGTCATATTCCTACCCACCAATATAATGGTTGTGATATAACTATAAAATTATATAGGGTTCATTTTGACTCAGGGTTGCAAGTAATGGACGATTTTGATGAAATAAAATAAATTTAAATAGAAATATATCATTAAATATTAGGGTATTATAGTGTTTATATCTAATAATTTTTTTAGAGGCCAATTTAAAAAAAAACACAAATACTTTTGTACTAGAAAATACCCCCACATATCATCATCCACATAATAACTAATTTTATTAATTTTAAATCAATATTCTTAAGGATAAATTATCATAATATTTTCTCTCAATATCATATGAGTAGGCCTCAAAACTAAAAGGGATCTCATTATCAAATTAATTAGGAAAGATGATAATGTATGGCCCTCTAGAGTGGAAACCAAATCCATATTCAATAAAAATATTTTATACCTTATCTAGGAAAGGCTAACTGATGTTTTTCTATAGTGTATGATATTACAGGTATCCTAAAGAGACTAACACATTATCATAAAAATGATAATTTGAAACGTAACTTAAAAGTAAATAAAATTATCATTATGGAAAAAGGTATAGAAGAAACATTGATCTAGCCTAGTATTGAGATATATATGATGGACGTTTATGATCTTGCTCAAAATATAAAAATCCTAGTTACTATAGTGAAAAATATAAGAAAAAAACTTTTACATTGAATATATACAACACTAAAATTAAGAATCTAGTGAGATACCGATACACAAAATATCTTTGATAGTTGTAGAGGAATTTTTTAAAATTCTCAATACCATAAAGGAAAAACTCTTTAATATCTCACTAGATCGGATGACCTTTCCCATCTGATCCACTTACTAAGAATAGAGTCCCTACCTTATCATAAAATAAATCTTAAATTAAATAGGGTTATATAGTGCATATATGATATGATCATCTAAAATTGTAAAGAAAACGTTTCCAAGATCTCAATATAATGCCCAGATGTTTTAGTATTAATTTCCATATAAAATAAATAGAATGATTAATATCTTCTTTGAACAGCAATACTAATATTAAAAAAAATCATGATACCTTAAAATAAAATTATTGATTTTGACTGTTATATTACAGTTAATAACTTATTAGGTATAAATATAAGTAACCAAATTATATAATTCATGGATGAAAATGGAAGAAATGATATTAAGTAGTGGGAGTGTTTCTTATGAAGCGAACCTCTCCAAAAATGGAATGGGGGATAATTTCTATGGGTTTCCCTTAACCAAGACCAATTCAAACATGAAAAAATATAGTATGATAGAGATATTTTGTGAGAGAAGTTCAAGAACATGTAAATTTCTATAAGATTCATCCTAAAGTAATCATCACCAGTGACTTCCACCAAATCATATCTTATGCTTCTGTCTTGCATGGAGATCTTAAGGGGTTATGTAAGCCAAAATTAAGATGATATAAACATGTAATTATAAATTTAAAAAGTTAATTATATATCACATGCATTTTATCAATTCCATTTTTTTACTTTTAAAGAAAAATTATGTTTCTTCTTAATACTGGTGAACTGATAAAGATAAATTTATATAGTTAGATAAAAAAGAAGAGTTTTTATAAAAAATATTCATTTTCATAAAATTGGATTTTTTTGCACTTTATTTTTCAGAATAAGATATGTTATAGATAAAACATATTTTTGATATAAATAATGTATCTAATTACTAATTGATAAGAAAGAATAATAAGAACCATTGAAAATTAAAAATATATTTTCTAATGAAATCATTTTTCATTATATTTGTATATTTTTCTTTAAAAGTAAAATTATAAAATTTTATAAAATTAATTTGAAAAAAAAATAAATTTACATTTTTATTTATTATAACAATTTTAACTTAGGAATTTTTTTAGATTTCTCCAAAATAATTTATTTTTAGGTGAATATTAAATATATATTGATTTTTATAATACTATCACTATTATAAAATTATAATAATACAAGTATGATATAAAATTTTTGAATATTTTTTTATGTAAAAAAATATATTGATGGGGTAAAAAAATTTAAAAATTAAATGTTGAATTTATAAAACACATGTTTAGAATTTTAGAAACATAATTAATATATAACTCTAAAAACTAATTTTATTCACATATATTAAAAAATTAGTTTTTATCAATTGTAAAAAATATATCAATTGAAAATAGATTTCATATTTTAAAAACAATATTATTTGATAAGTTCAATTTCATTTTTAGGCAAAAAAATATGTTTTCTAAGATTAATGTTAATCATGAGGATAATTATGAAAGGGTTATTATCAAAGAATTTTAAAAATGTTTTTTATTTTTATAAAATAAAATAAATTAACTATTTTACATAATTACTTTGACATAATTTTTACCCATATATAAAAACATATTATCACCCATATAATTGGTAATTAATTTTATAAAATATCAAGAACACTTAATGGGGAAATCAACATTTTTCTACAAAATATTCTTTCAATATAATAAATCTTTTAATTCAAAACAAAATTTTATATTATTTATGAATTGAATTATATTATATTGAAATTTGATTTAGGTTTAAAAAATAAAATTATTTTAGGTTATTTTTTTTATATTTCCAAAAAATATATAAATTACTTGGGTAAAAATAATTAAAAAAGATAAAAAAAACCAAAAGGAACAATGTAAAAACATTATGGAAAAAAGCTTGAAACATGTTCAAAACATGTGATCAAATGAATTTTAGTGGGTTTATTGACCATATATAAATCCAAAAAATAATTATTTCCAACTTTTTTTTGTAATTAAACACTTAATGATGTCATATTATCATTAAAAAATTAATGGGTATTTAAAAAAAATCCATTTTTCCAATGGAAAATGAGACTACACCCACCACATTTATTCACTCATTCTAAACCCTTATCTTGACAAAAAAAACTAACATAGTATCTCATAAACTATCTCTTAATGCTCTATAATACTTTTTATTTCCAAAATACCATGATAAAGAGCCTTAAGGTGTCACTTAAGGGTGATTCTCCAAATAGAGAGGTAATATTCTCAACCCAAGTCTCATAATGTGTTTCTTCTAATACCACCTCAAATATATTTTATCCATTAAAGTATGATAACAATAGTATTAATAGTATACTAAAATGTTATTAAATTACTAAATTATCCATTTTCTATATTCCTATAAAACCATTTGAAAAATGATGACGCCATGATGCGAATGTGCAGAATACTGCCTCCAAGAACGGCATGCTTGATTTTTCAGCAACACCTTAAAAGGATGGTTCCAAAATACTATTTAAAATATTAATATGATATTTATAATAATATTAATATTCAATAATTAAAAAATATTCCCAATATTCCTCTTAATCTATGGAAAATGAATGTGTTTTTTGTGTATACATGCACTCTACTACCTATACCAAAGTGGAACATTTAATTTTTTAATCTAATATATTATTTTTTATACCAACCTATTAAAATATGATTCAATAATTTTAAAAAATAAAAATAATATCATTATTATTTTATAATAATCATATTATGAAAACAAATCATTTACTTAATCACACTCACCCATAGATTATAATGTTTTTATATTCGGGTCGGTTTAACTACCTACTTGAAAAATAAAATAAATTTTAGTATTCTATGAGTATAAAATAATTAATAGGTGTGTCATTAGAAATAAATGAGAAAATAATTTTTTTATAGTTCTTTAAAGCTTATATTAATATTTAACTTATTATTATTCTACAGAGTTTTTGTTTTTTATAAATCATTTAAACATCCTCATAACAGATATTGTCGTCATGAATCATAACTAAAATAATTATGAAAAAAATGGAACTTTAAAAATAATTAAATATATATCTATTTTAGTACATTTAATTATCTATAAATGACAGACATTAAATTGATAAAAATAATTGACACTTCCATTATGAAACAGACACTAGAAAAACTATCAAATATCATAACTTATGATGCAGAAAATAAAATATAAATAAATAATATATTTTTAATAAAAGATTATAAATAAAGTTTAAAAAAGTTTATATGAATGAATAATTTTCTTAAATGGGTGATTCTTATATTTATTTTTCTTATACATGAGTCCAGAGTATGTTTCTACAATTTGGGAATAAAGATAAGGGTTTTTGTATCTCAATTATGATTCATTGAGATATTATGTGTATTCACCACATGTTTGATTTATATAGTGTATATATATTTTATATGGATTTATTTTTTCCAAATATTCCTGAAATATAAGGTATTTATAAATGCATCTCATTTTCCACTTTTCATGGGGTTTTGTATTCAAAAGATAATGATAATGTGTAAGGGATTTTCTTAACTCAATTTTTTTTGAGTCCTAATGATCCCAATTTGAAAAAGGTTTTACAAGATAGTTTTCTTCCAATCAATGATCATATTATAATTATTTTCCTACTTCATTTCTAGGTAATTAAATTGATGTATTTATTTCTACATAAAATTTGATGATGTTAATAATGATTCTCTCAACCACTCAAAATAAGATCTTTTTTCTCTATGTTTATATTCACTTTTTCTTCTTGTTTTCTCCTTTCATATTTTTAAATCCAAATATTTTTTATTTTTGGTGATATTTATGTTTTTAGTCACCTAATTTTAAATTAAATATTATCACCCTCTTTACGATGTGGGTTTTCAAAAATGGTATTTTAAAATACTAAAAAAATCCTTTCATGATCATATGTTTTATTTTCCTATTCATGGTTACATTAAAAAAACTTTATATCTTTATCAAGGATACTTTATTAAATATTATTTTAACAGATAAATCTTTCAAAATTTATCACTTCACCTTTTTCAAAATCAATTTTAAATGTAAAAAAGTAACTTATTTTTTATAAAAATGGTAAAAAATTTCCAAAAACGCGTTTAAGTTTTCATTCACTATTATGAGAATTCATCTTTATGAAGGTTAATTTCTATGTTTTCAAATTGTTGTAAAAACGATTTAATTCTTTATATTTTTCAAAATAGACGGAAATATTGTAATATTTTTCAAAATTAAATGTTTGAATTTGAAAAGGAATTCTTGATTAATAAATGGAATATTTATTTTTATTTTTTAAATTGATTCATCCATTAATATATTAAGGGTATTTTTATCTATTAAAAAATCTTTTTTTAAAGCTTCCCTTAGTATATGCTCATATGATACCATGTTCCATATTTCTTTGAATGGATTCATATAACAATGTTTCATAGAAATTTCCATAAAACTTGTTTCTTTTAAACGGGTTAATTAAGTTATATGGAAATTATGAATGTTTTACGATCTTATTGAAAACAAATTATAGTTTCATTATGATATAGTTTAGGAATGATTTATCCCTGAGTAATTTTGGGTATCCTCCCAAATAATTGGTTAACGTTTGAAATAACATGTGATAATGATGTTTTGTGGGGGAATTGTTTTCCCCACAACATATAATGTTGGAATTTTTTTGTTCACAAAACACAGTGTGGGAATTTTGTTTCTTCACAACATGAAGTGTGGGAAAAAAGTATTCACAATATATATTAAAGGATTTTTTTGTTAACAATAAGAATATTGGTCATTTTTTCTATTTACTACATGATGTGAACACATTTTTTGTCATAATTTAATATAAGGGAAATATTAAATTATTTCACAATGTGATGATTCCCTATGCTAATTATTTTTTCAACGTTCCTCATTATGCTATTATTCAAGGTTATGATACATTTTAATGATATATTATTTGATTATGATCTATGTCTCATGTTTATTATCCATTATTCTACACATTTGTTTTAGTTTATATGTTTGTTCATTTGATATTACAAGTATTTATATCAGGATTTATGAATAACAATTATTTTTCTGTTATATCATCAATGATATACTACTCTCATGCCCATGTTTTTCATATACTTATGATTTAACCCTTATTGACTTTTTGATAGTTTTTACCTTACTAAGAATTTGAGCTCACCCCTTTCTTTTGTTTTCACTCCCAGGTTTAAAAAGATGAGTATAACTTATGAGAAGTCTAGAAGGGAGTCTAGTGCGATATGATTATTAGAAAATTTTTACAAATACTGTAAATTAATTTTCCTATTTAACTAATTCTAAAATACACTAAACCTTTTTTTATTGGTATTATTTGACTATTTATTAGATGTAATGTTTAACTTATGTGAATTAAGTAAAAAAAATATATTCTTATCATGGTTTATATTAAATACAACATTTATGAATGTGTTTTTATCACTAGATCTGGGAATGCAGGTCTAAAGAATCATAAGTGCGATCAATGTATGATTTTGTTATTTTTTAAGATTGATTTAGTTATTTTTTGGATTAGGATGAGGGATTTTTATAGAATTCCCTAACGATAAATATAATTATAGGAAAATATCTATAAGTTTTAGTAAAGTAGAGACCATGTGGTTTCCTAGTAATTACATCCTTTCTTGGACATAAAAAAATATGATTTGGTTGTGGTGTAGAAGAAACTAGGGTTAATTGCCCGAAAAAAGGCTAGTTGAGTATTAATTCTATCTTCACTCTATGTGGGACAAGTGGGAATAAGACTGGACACTTGGATAAACACTCTTAGGGGATATTCATTGGTTAGTTACATTCTATTTACAATACATTATGAAATATTTATTATATTAAGTAGTTAGGATAAGAAGTATGAGAGTGACCAACCAAAATAAACAAATATTAAACCAAGCGTGATTTGGGACTAATATATGTTTATACTAATATGATTGTGAGAAAGAGTAATGATTTTTTAGGTTGAATTTAATATGTAATTATCTTAAAATATTTCTATTATGGTGTTAATTTTTTATCACCCATTTCAATTCCATTTTATTTTAGTAACCACTTAAGAACAAAAGAACCCAGATATAAATAGATGCCATGTACAATATAGATATTACCCCCATCGAGAAAACTAATAAGATAAGATATGGTGTGAGAATTCTTTTGTTTATTCCCAACAAGCTATCATGAATTATGATTATCAATGTAAAATTAGTTTTGTTATCAAACACACCAACACACCAAATAATATAAAGAATGGGTCTCTTGTAAGTTCATGTGGTGAAGATGATAAAGGAATGAATAATCAATTTCCTTCATTTCAAAAATATGGGAAGAGGAACATTGGGAAATTTCCTTAAATAATTGGAATATTTCTTATTTATGGTAAAGGATAGTATGGAGCATCATATTTCTAAAGAAATATGAATAAATTAGTTAACACAATGAAGGGAAAATATAAGTTTTTTATTCTATCCTAATATATTAAGTCAGACAACAAATATAAATTTATACCTTGAGTCATGAAAATATTTTAGATGCACTTATCTTTTTCTATTAGTAATTTATATCTAAAACTGTATTGGAAAATTTTATTTAAGATGTAAAATTTAATCCATTGATATATTTGTATTATTTTTCCTTTAAAATGAATGCAATGATTAATATCTTTTTTCCCACATAACATAGAACTAAAAAAATCCTGATACATTGTAAAACAATTATTAACTTTTACCATTATAGTATATCTTTAAAATTACTTGGTATAAACATAAGTAAGATCATTATGGAATTCATATATAAAAAGGGAATAAATGACATCAAGTATTGATAGTCTTCCTTATAAATTTCAAATGTTTGAACATGGAAATAGGTGTTTTCATTCAGGTTGTCCCATGACCAATCCCAAGAAAAACTTAAACAAAAATGGTATGATAGAAATTGTATGTGAGATAAGTTCAAACTCATAGAAATTTTCATGAGATCCACACTAATGGAATCACTTCCCACAACTGCCACCAATGCTTATCTTATTATTTGGTCTTAGGTATAGATCCTGAGGGGTTATGTAAGTACAAATTAAGAAGATATTAATATATAATTATCAATATAATAAATTTTTTATATATCACATGAATTTTATAAACATTACATTTTTTCTGTTGAAGAAAAATAATTTCCCTTTTTAACACTAATGAATTAATAAAATTTAATAAATATATCTTGATATAAAATTACACCAATTTTTGCTAAATACGTATTTTCATAAAATTAGAATTTATGTGATTTACTTTAGATAACTAGATATTTTATAGATAAAATAATTTTTTTATATGAATAATATATCTAATTGTTAATTGATAGGAAATCATAATAAGAACTGTTAAAATTTTTAAAATTTATTTTACAATGAAAAGAGATTTCATTATATTTTTATATTTTTATTTAAATATTTGATTTTAAAATTTCAAAATTTGAATTTGAAAAACATCAATTCATTTATATATTTATAAAACAAAATTATATTAGGAAAAAAATTACATTTTTTAAATAGTTGATTTTTTACTGAATGATGGAAAAAATAATGAATTTTTTAAAACCATCGCTTTTTTGATATTATAATAATTCAAGAATGAGTTGAAAGTTTTTGAAACTATTTTTCCCATAAAAATTAAATATTTATAAATTAAAAAAAATCATTTCAAAATACTATTTTTAATTTCTAAAAATTTTGTTTCAGGTTTCATGAACTTAAGTAATATTTTACTACAAAACATAATTTTATTCACTTATATTAAAAAAATCATTTTCATCACTTATTGAAATTAAATTGAACCAAATGTATTCTATTTTTTATATCATCGTGTTAATAATTTTTAATAATTTAATATTTAATTTTATGAAAAAAAAAGTATAATTATAATGATTAAAGTCAATAATTATGATACTGACAAAAGGGTTATTTTGAAAGAATTATTTTATTAATGTTGTTTGATATTTTTATAATAAATAAATATATTATAAATTATATAATTAATTTGATATTATTTTTACACATATATAAAAATATAGTATCAATCATTTAATTTTTAATTAAATTTATATAAAATAAATAACACTAAATGGTTAAACAATATTTTTCTGCAAAATCGTTTTTCTATATATTAAATATTTTAATTTAAAAGTTACTTTTATATTGTTTCCAGATCGAATTATATTATACAAAGATTAATTTTTTGTTTATTAAATTCCGTAGGAGGGGTAATATTATATTTAAAATAAATATAAATTACTTGGGTAAAAACTAGTTACCATGGTAAAAACTATAATGGTAAAATGTTAAAAAACCAATGGTAAGAGACTTTAAAATGTTTAAAATATTTTTTAAAATGGGTAATAAAGTATTTAGAGAAATTATATCTCACCCAAAATTCATTATTTTACACTTTTAGATCTATTTACCATTGAATAGTGTCTTTCCATCATTGAAAAATCAATGGGTATTAACAAGAATGTCATTTTCTTCACTTATTATAGGAGATCGCTTCCACCACATTTATAAAAAAAATTAAAAGAATTATCATGACCAAAATGCTGCATTAGTCTCTCCTAAAATCTCTCCCTATGTCCTAGAATCCTTTTTATTTCAACAAGACCCAGCTAAGGAGCCTTAATGTGTTATGTGATGGAGAATATCCAAAGGGAGAGGTAATGTTCTCAACAGATATCTCTTACTTATTTTATTCTTTTACACCTCAGTCATCTGGTATATATAAAATTACGATGAAAAAGATATTACTAATATAATTTAGTCTTATTATACTAATGGATTATCCATTTTCTTACTTCCTCAAAAACCATTCAAAAAATGAAGACGTCGTCATGCATATATGGAGGCCACTACCTCCACAAACGACATGTTTTTATTTTCCTAACAACCTTAATTTTATGTTTATAAAATAATATTTAAATGATTGATAATATATTTAAAATTTTATTAAGATTCTACAAGTCTATATAATTATCTATATTTCTTCTGATCTATGGAAAATAAACTCATCAACTTTGTGTACGTGTTGACTACCACCTCCATGAAAGTGACTTTTTTATTTTTTACTCTAGTGTTTATTATTTTTAAAAAATACTTTATGTATGATTAAATTAATTAAAACATCTAAATAGTTCCATTATTCTTTAAATAAAATGATATTATTCAATTTAAATCACTTTCTTAACCTTACTCACCCATAGATTATATCTTGTTCTTGTTTGGTTCAGTTTAACAACCTACATCAAAATGCTATAAATTTATATCCTGGATGACTATAAAAACATAAATATGGGTGTTATTAGAAATAAATGAGAAAATGATATTTGGTTCATGGTTCTATAAATTCTATGTAAATATTCATTTTATTATTTTTGTACCACCTTTTTTTCATTGAAAATTATCAATACCATTTCATCACTAACATCATAACCATGAATCATAAATAAAATAATTATTAAGTGATGTTATAACAATATAAATCATCATAAAATAAAAGGTACAGTTTTTATAATTATCCCTAAATGATTAACTTTGAATAGATATACAAGAATATATATTTTCAATAAAAAACTAAAACTAAACAAACAATCAAAAATAAAAAGTTTGGTTACAAAAATAAAATATAAATAAATAAAATATTTTAAATAAATAATTATGAATGAATTTTGTAAATTTCATATTTATGAATAATTTTATAAATTAGGTGATTTAGATGATTATTTTTGTTTTAAATGAGGATAACAGAAATAAAGGTAATGGTTTTTGTACATCAATTTTTCTTTATTGAAATATAATGAACATTAACTACTTGTTTTGGTTTTGTGGTGTCTATATATTTTACATGGATTTATTTTATTTATTTTACCATAATTATTCATCAAATCTAATTTACTTACAAATCCATCTCATACTCTACATTTTGGGTATTTTAATTCAAAATATGATGATGATGCGAGGGGTTATATTGACTCACCTTCTATTCTTGATTCTTACAGATTCATATTTGAAAACTCTTTTACAAGAATATTTTATTATGTTATATTATTTTTTTATAATTCTATTCCTACTACTTTTTTAGGAATTAAAATAATGGGATTATTTTCTCATAAAAGTTGGTGATGGTAAGAATTATTCCTAAACTCTACTAGAAAGAGTGTTTTCCACCCAGTCCATATTCACTCTTTCCATAAATTATCTCCACTATTATTTTGAATTAAATTTTTATTTAGGTTATATTTAAATATATATTTTTCAATTTTCAAATAAAAAAATTATAACTCTTTTTAAAATTTGGGTTTTAAACATTGGAATTTTAAAATATTAAAATATTTCAAAATCTATCACTTTACCTTTTTTAAAATTACTTTTGAATGTGACCAATAACTTCATATTTTATGGTAATGGTAAAAATGTTTCTCAAAAACTATTTTATAGTTTCCTTCACCATTATGAGCATTATTGTTTTGGAATATTACTTTATATTTTTTAAAATGGTTTTCCAAATTATTTTAATTATTAATGGATTTGAAAAAATTAAATATTTTAATATTTTTCATGAGTAAACTTTTGATATCAAAATTAAATTCTTTATTTCAAAAAGGGGTGTTTCTTCTAGTTTTTTAAATTGATTCAACCAATAATATAATAATGGTGTATTTATCTATTTAATCATCAATTTTTTTCCTTATATTTCACTTAGAATATTTTCTTAGCATACCATCCACCTTTTTCTCTATATATCCTATGATGAGGATATTTTAAGGAATTTTCCAAAAAAATAATTTCTTTCATATAGTTTAATTAATCTATGAGGAAATATTGATGATTCTATGATCTTATTGTGAAATTATACATGGTTATCATTATTATATGGTTTGGGTCTGATAAATCCCTAATATAGTTTGGGTATCCATCTAATTCATTTGTTAATGTTTTATATCACATGTGATAATGATGTTTAGCATGTGAATTGTTTTTACACAAGAGTAGTGTGGGATTTTTTTATAGCATATAACATGGGAATTATGGTTTTTCAAAATATTCAAGATAGGAATTTGATTGGTTCATGAAATATATTATGAGTGTTATCTTTTTTCTCAATAATAAGAGTATACATTTTTGCATTCCCAAAAATATTCCTAGTCATTTTTTCTATCCATAATATAATATGGGGTAAATATTCAATAAGATTATATTAAAATGATTCATTATGGTTAGGTTTAATCCAAAGTTCCTTGTTATTCTGTAATTTAAGATCATGTTACATTTTTATATTATATTCATATGATTATAATCCAAGGATTGTGTTTATTAACTTAAATCTCCACACACTTTTTACAGTGTATATGTTTGTTCATATGAAATCACATGTCCTTATAAATTAACTTGTGAATGACTCTTATTTTTATATACACACATTAATAATATATTTTTATAATGATCATACTTTCTCATATACTTATGATCTAACCCTTTTTAAAATGATTCTATATTTTCACTTATAATGAATTTGAGCTCAATCCATTCTTATGTTTATATTCCCCAAGTTCTAATGATGAGTATAACTTATGATTAGTCTCTATGGGAGTCATATGTGTTTTGAATATGGGGAAATATTCACATGTATCATAAAAAAATTCTTATATTGATATTTTTTCAAAGACACCAAACCTTATTTCTTGGTTTTTTGTGACTGTATATGATATGTAATGTTTATCCTCTGTGAAATATGTAAAATAAATATGATTTTATCATGGTTTGTATCAAATATTGTGTTTCAAAAAGTGTTTTATCCCTAGATCTAGGAGTACGGGTCTGGATGTTGGTTATTATTAAGAACTACATTAGTTAGACCTAGGAACTATATCAGTGATCCTAGAGTTAATTTTTTCACTAGGAAAAATAAAAGAAATGTTTTTCCTAATTAGTTCGATTTAAAAAAATATCCTCTTCAAATTATCAGAAATTATTATCAAAAATTATTTTAATAATCCTAGTCATGCTATGAAAAAGTATGAATAGATAAGAATATTCTTTACAAAATAAATTTAATGTGGCTCTATATTTTCACTTTGATAAGTACCCCCACTATTCACATCCACTAAAATATTATCATCCCATATTTCATGGTAAAATATTCATGGTTTACTCTATTATATAGAAATTGATGAATTCTAAGTTTATTGGTTATATAATTCTTCTCTAACTGGACTAGTGTCATATTCTATCTACTTGAATTTCCATTGGTATTATATTAATGAAAATTTCAATTTCTCTAATCACATCCTTGATCAGAAATAGTATGTGCATAGTCGTTGATGAGAGAACACTTTTAATAACCACAGACCTCACTCTAAATGATAAAAATTGATATTTATAATTATTACCACACCTGGAAATCCTCTAATTCAATAAACTAAAATGATTTATTGAAATATGAAAATTAGAGAATTGTTCTCCCAAATATTCCATAGGTAATTTATTTTTGATAACCTCATCCTCCTTTATATCATTTAATCCATAATTTTGACATCCCTAATAGAATTATAAACATTAATTTTGGCCACATTATCCCTATAACCACTCCAATAATCCAATAATTTAAATAGTTATTGGAAATCAATTAATGATAAGTAATTTCCATTAATAAAAAATATAATATAATTAGTGAAAATGGATTGGATATACTTGGGTTTTCATATCATCCCATTATGTAACTATTTGTCCTTTAACTAATCAACGTGATAATAAACCTTATAAAAACATATAATGACAAAAAAATATGATGGGGAAAGGGGATATACCTGCCAAATCGATTTAGTGTATTATAAGAAACTAAATTACTCTCTTATAAATGAAATATTGACTGAACACTAACATTTTTATTGATTTTGGCAACACTCTGAAATATTGAACCATTTTGAATTGAGACAAGTAAAGAAGATATTAAAAAACCATGTTAAAAATATAAAATTATGGAGAGTTATAAGGATGATGTTCAATTAAATATGGATGTATTTTTTTCTTTTTCAACCTTCAAGATAACATTAACACTTATCACCTTATTTCCAATGTTCAAAAATAATTATTTTTCCAATACCATGTCACCCAAAAATATTTCTTCCCATGATAAAACTATAAAGTTACATCGAAACTACTCTAACAAAAATGGGTGATAGACTATCTTTGAGAATTTTTGTGATAATTGAGAAAGAAATATTACTACATCAAATTGGAATAATAGATTTATAATAATTGACATTCTTAGACTTTATTATAAAAAAATGGTTTTCATGTCAATATGGTTAGTTCCCCCCCCCCCAAGTAGTCTTACACAAATACTACAATATTCTTCATAATAAAATATCTTGTCACAATATAGAAAGCCTATAAAACCATCCAACACCATAGTGTTTTTACCATAAAATAATTTCATAGCACTATTGATTTAACGCTCTTTTGGGATGATTTCTATGATATCATTGTCCTGAGAATTTATAAATATAGGAATATCCTTGAAACTTTAGTTGTTTGTTTCATTTAAATATTATACATGTATGAATACCATATTATTCTCAGAACCCATTGGTAGAATGGAGTAGTGTTCCACCACCATTCAATTTCCACTTCCATATCATTATTGTAAACACCCACCTTTTTCTAAAGTTTAAGATTACCATGTATTTTTTTTCTTCATGAAAATAATGAAAAAAAGATGAATTATTATCACCCAATTTCAGCCATAGTTCCTTAGACTTTTTCCTCAAAAATCATTCTTCACAAATTATTCTCTTTGATAATAATTTATTGTTCCTCCATGATATTGAAAAAGGGATTGTAATCTCATGTAGATTATAGGGTTACCTCAATATCTTATATCACCATTTCCATATCCTCATATAAAATATTCGAAGAAACAGTATCCTTTTCCCAGTAATTTAAATCATATTTTTGGGAATCAAGCTTTTTTGTGTGGATTTTACTTCCTTTATCAAACATTAGGGAAATTAAGTGACATACCTATTGATGTTGATCCTTACAGATTAAATATGAATAGATACTAATATAAAAAATATTATATTAGGTTCTAAAACAATATATTTGGTTATTTAGACATCCCTTATAGGTTATAAAACTATCTCTCTAATATTGACTATTATTGTTGGTAACTTTTATTATCGTTATAACAAATAAACTTATCACATGAGAATCAAATATATAGAATTTTTTTTTTCAAGAATCCATTAAATTATTTCATTACTCTAAAAACCCTATTATATTATTTGTATCATCAAGGATAGAATTGATCTCCCTATAAATACCTTATCAAATATAATCTCTTTCTCAATCATCACATTTGGCCATAAAATATAAAATGAATAAAGTAGATGAAATTTCACTCACAATTATGGTCACCTATTTTATTGATAAGATAATCATATATATATATCTCTACAGTGTTTCTAGAAACTATATAAATTCTTATTTAATGGGGATTCATGTTGAAATTTCTTCAGATATACATTTTCCAAAAACCCTTTTATACCCTCAACTTGGAGTTTAGGCTCGAATATCACCAAAATAACCACATACATCCTTTTTAAATCTATAAGTAGATATATATATTTATTTGGTAATATAAATCCTAGATTGTTACATATAAAAATCAACTTCATTGGTAAGATATCAGTGTTTCCATAGAGGCCTTATTATTATCACCTCTTAAATGGGAGTTTGGAATACTCCCTGGTCGAGTATGAGTGATATCTCAAGGTGTTATCAACTTGTATTGTTCGATATCAGTAGTTTGTTAACCACCAATCAATGGTGGAAAGTACAATTCAAAAAAATAAATCCATTTATAGAAATAATAATCCTCATTTCATTAGGTACACCCCTCCATAAAAGTAAAGAGCTAAATTTCAAAGAGTTTTAAATGGGGTCCCATTGGAATCATTATCAACCACTATTACTATTGCGTCTAAGGATAATCAGTCCAACTTCTAATTTATACGTTTCTTTGCACTCCATGATATAAATTGGTAAAGGAGAACCAAAATAAAGATCTACACCCTAAACATCTAAATTATCCTTCATGGATCCTATGATAGATTAAATGTTACATATAGAGAAACCTAAGGGATCACAAAACATTTTCTCATCCACACCTTCCTAGATGGTATTTGTGGACTCCCTGATCAAGTTATAGAATTTATACAAAATCACCCTCTATTTCAGGGGTTCCTCCAATAATGTGCTAGAAGGTTTTGTAAATATATTGGATTGATATCATTGTAAAAAATGAAAAAATATCATGTTGTCTAGTGTGGGTATTAATGTTTATGAAAATAGGAATGATGGAATACCAAGGGAAATATTTAATCATGGATGAAATGTGGAGTATTTATAAGGGATTTTCAGAGTATTTATTACCAAAAATACAAATACATAAAGAGAAGATTAGTAAATATGGAATTTGTGAGTGTGTGTGGAATGATGGTAAGAAGTTAGGTCCTCAAAAAACCTCATAGTAAACATTAAGAAAAATAATAAGGATATAAACTTATCATAATTTATAAAAATATACCTTGATTCTATTTTAAACAATTTTTTATCATTTTGGATATGTTTATTGTCAAAAGGATCAGAGATATGTCTATAGTAGAGATACTTACTTATGTTAATAGTGATCCTTCCTTTATGGTTTTTTCTTATGATTGGTGATATTATAGTGAAATCATGGTAGGTTAAGTGAGCTTCCTCACACCATGAATATATCCCACATTGGGAAAACATGTAAATATCATTTATCCATTATGTGTGGTTGTTTATGTTAAAATATTCTTTAAATGATATGAGATCAATACCTTATAATAAAAAGGATAAAATACACTATTAACTGAAAAAAGTTCCAAAAAATTGGGATATTTAATCCACCCCCACCCCCTCCCCCACACCCACATTGGGAAATCATGTTTATTTAATTGTTAAAATTTACCATTAAGATGTGGAATCATTATTTTTTTGTAAGAAAATTCCACATTTTAAAAAGGTGTTCTAGTATCCCGTACCTAGTGATTGAGGTAAAAATAAAGAAGAAGATATATTCATAAATTTGTATCTTATACTATTGACTTTCTAATTAATGGCTTAAACCCTATTTCATAGCCCTCATTCATTAGTGAATGATCCTATTTGAGTTCAATAATTTCATAAATGCATGGAAAACCGTTGGTCTTACATTTTATATATATATATATATATATATATATATTATTTTAACTAAATTAATTTATAAACTATTAAACCGTTAAATATAAGTTAAACGTCAAAAAATATATCATCTCATGACATGTTCTTCAGTGTGATTAATAGTTTAAGGGAAATAAACAAATATTAGAATTATGATATTTTTAATTTTATATATATTAACTCCTATAATTTGTATCATAAATATTGGTATAAATAGTGTCACTAACTATGATATGGAACTTTAGTGCATCATAACATAAAAATATATCATTTAATTATACATTAAACATTGTATTATCATATATTCAAATAAAATTGATAATTTATTTCACTATAATTATTTAAAACAACTTCAGAGACAAATTTATTTTATAACAACTTTTAAAATCACAAAAATATATTTTTTTGGTTAAATCTCAAATCAAACATATCTTTATATATACAAATAATATAAAAAAGTGGATAATATACATTACAATTCATAATGAAATATCTTGTCGAAAGATCAACAATAGTGTGGTTGTCTCTAAGTAAATAATCACACCTATATTCACAAATAAATAATAATAACACTATTTTATTTATATTTAATAAAAAATCTAAAAATATGATCTAATATATTAAAATTATATACAAAATTTGATAATTTCACACATTAGATTAATGTGTGATTTTTTAATAGAAGTAAAAAATTAATAAATGACCATTGTATAACAGAACATATTTTTACATGCTTTTTTATAAATAATTTTTTTGGTAAATGGGATTATGTTTTATAATTTTCTCTGTTTTTAATGTTTATAGTGGGATTAAGGTCAAAAAAATCTTTAATTAACTTTGAAAAATAGGGGAAAGTAGCAGAAAACACATAATGGTGTTGGGAAAACAAGAACATGGTTTGAGAAGATAAGAATAAAATGACTAAATCAGAATAAATAGTGGTCATGAAAGGATTTGTGATGGTAGGTATAGATTTTTAAGATATAAGCAATTACTAATAAATACATGTTTTGATTTAAAGTTTAGATTTGAAGTTGGGTAGAAAAATAGGAACATACAATGAATGTATTAGAAAAGATCGTGGTTTAAGATACATTATTGGATAAACCATGGATGT
This sequence comes from Viscum album, assembly GCA_963277665.1. NCBI lineage: Eukaryota > Viridiplantae > Streptophyta > Magnoliopsida > Santalales > Viscaceae > Viscum > Viscum album. The sequence continues at coordinate 1,865,436,979 of OY728142.1, read as the reverse complement.
TTCTTAATTGAGTCGATGTCTTGGTGTGAAGATATGAGACACAAACCCACTTTTTAAAAATTAGAAAAATAGTGTGGTTATTGAAAACATAAATGTGATCTGAAGTGATATGAGGATTAAGACATGGTTTCTTAAAACATGTCATTATTTTTAAGAGGTATAAGGAAAACAGTACATCACAACATTGTGGTTTTTCTGAGTAGACTATGGGTTTTAAAAATCTTATTGAATTTGAATATCAATTATCCCCATCAGCTTTAAAACATTAATAGATTTTTTGGGAGATAATTAGTGTATCCCACATGACATTTAAGGACTAATTTATAGGTATTTATATTCAAACTAAATAAGAACATATATGATAGATATAAGAAGATATAATGTTATATTTTCTCTATAAAAAATTCCCTTCACTTGGAGGATGTGCATCCATAAAAAACATATCGATGCTAAGTTGAATGACTCATGAAATAATATGACCTTATAGTTTTAGTTCTAATAAATGTTAATAATAAATTAATAAGCATGATTCTTACTTTTAATTAGGTTTTAATCATTTGTGGTAAAAAAATAGAACCACTTCTGAGATTTTATGAACATTGTAGGGTCTTAGGCCCAATAGAATTGAATAAAATTAATTATCCCCCTTTTCTTTTAGTATTTATAATATTTATTTTGTTTATTGTGTCCATCGTCATAATTTCATGTTAAACATATTGAAATAAGAGTACTCAATAATATAAAATCTTACACACTCAGTTTTTAATTAATGAAAACTATGTTCGATAGTGTATATGACATGAAATATAGAGCCAAAACAAACCATTACTATTTAAATATGACCATTACCACGAAGCCATTAAATTCATGGGTATGAATAGGATTAACTACTTTATGAAATTCATATAAATTTTCTAGTAAATATAGATTTGTTAATAGATTCTAATTAAATAACTACATAGTTTTTAATAGACATTTTATTCTTCAAAAAATAAGGTTTATTCAAAAATGATTTTTATTGCTTTTTGTGAGAAAATATTATAATTAATTTTCCAAAATTATAAACATTTTATTCTATAAAATGATAATAATTTTTTTAATTATAATATTAAAATTAGCATTGGGATAAATTTATTGATATTTTTAAAATGATCGATTTTTAGTGCGTAGTGAAATTTTAAGAGTTTCCAAACACCATCATTTTTTAATTAAATAAATTAATTTATAAGTCCAATTATATTTTGTAATTTTAATTAATGTTACATATGAAACATTTTATTAATAATGATCTAATTAATATTATTTTTATCAGTGATTTTCATGATTTTTGTTTTAATTTTGTATTTTCTAAAAATGCGGTTTTCTGCATACTTTTTTTAACTGTATAAACATATACATTTTAATTAGTTAAAATTACCCCTTTTAAAGAAATATTTAAAAAAAATTGTAGATTATAAATCTATTAATATTAATTTCAAATCATATAACAATGATTTCTAGTCATAGAATTAATATAATATCACATATTACCTAAAAATTCATTTCTTGAGTACCCATTTTTTCATAGGCTTTACGACTTAATTTTTAAATTTAATTATTACAAGTATGTGAATTGAATTTGATAATAAGGATTCCATATTTTTAATATAAATAATTAATATTATATAATAAGTTAAAATTAATTTTTTTTCATAATTATTAGTAAAAATAGAAAAAAAAATTGAGTCTCATGCTCCATGTTGAAATAGGGTTTTGTGCCTTACATGCGCTAGAATTAAAAATTATGTTTAAAAAATTATAGGATTTTTAATTGATAAATTTTAATTCATATTTATAATTAGTGGGTATAAATTCTATAATAATTCTCATTTTAATTTTAGGCCTAAAGGATAAATTACCTTGATAACAACTAATTACTGTAGAAAAAACTAAAATAAAAAAAAAGTAAGTAAATATGAAGGTAAATGGTATGAAATGTTTAAGAGATGTTTGGTTTTACTAGATGAGGTTTTTATTGACGTTTTATTCCCTATAATACTTAATTTATAAATTATTGGTATGCTTGGATTTAGAGTGACTTCTCAATAATGAATTGTTTTGGGTATTTACAAAAAAGTCACTCTTACTCACTTATAAAAGAGAACATAATCTACATTTTATTAACACTTAAATATCATTTCAGTTTATCCAATACCTGACCAAATAACTTCATTAATTCACTTAACATGTCCAATATTACTTGTTTTTATTAGTAATACCACATAAGGATTTTGATGCAAACCTAAAGAGGTTTTCTGAATAAGTGGTATTGTTATTAACTGAGCGTTTTGTGTTATTTTTTCTTCCAAATACATAAAATAATATTCAACCTAGATGATAGGATAAAATAATAATATCCCATATAATTTTATGTTATTATTCTCATTGAATAACGTACACCCATCTTACTTTCCACTGAATGGCAAACAAAACCAGTTTTTGTGTGTACGGGGGACTACCGCCTCACGAACCGATGTAATTTATTTTCAATAATCACCACTCATGGATATTTATAATAATTTATTTGATGTAAATATTTTATATTCATGGAATATTTATCATCTATAAATTTTATGTATTATATATTTTCTTACCATTCCATTTATATAAAAATTTATAATGTTGTTTGTGCGTATGTGTGGGTTACCACCTCCTTGAAGTTATGTGATTAATTTTTCATTAACATATAACATGTATGGTGTATATAAGTTTATTTAAAGAAATAATATGAATAATATGATATAATTATAATTATATAAATATCAAAAAAAACTTATCTTATTTCCATCATGATCGATGAAAAATGGAAACATTGCTCAAGATTATGTACGACCTACCATCTCTATCATTATAAAGTAGTTTATTTTCCATAACCATTACTCATTGTTAGTTTTAAAAGAATTATTAATGTATTAAAATTATAATTTTTTAATTATTATTATATTGGATATAATGAAAGGGTAATATCTTTTACCGTAGTTGACATACCAATGTGGTTTTGTAAAAACGAGAAAAATATCATTAAGACGTCCAACTCAATCCTAAATAATTAAGTAATTGAATATAACAAGATAGTAAATAAAATAAAAGGAATTTTAAACTTTTAAAAATTTATTAAGAAGGTAAATAACTAATATAATCTTATTATATATATATATATATAATGTGACAAGTCAGGATCTATGGAACAAATCTCTCTAAACTACCAATTTATTTGGGTTATAACCATTGTCTTTCTAACAAACTTTATCTCACTCATCAATGTTGTGGAATATTTCTAAATGATTTACATATGTATATCACACACATATATAAATATTTATCCATTACATTGATGTGGTAATACATTCCTTATGATCATTTCTCAAGTTCTTTCTTCTATAATTCTCTTTTGATTTTGATATGAGGTAAGATTATGAATCCCATTTTATTTAAATGAGTAATTATTATGTTTGTGAATTATGACCTATTTACATTTTGTGGAACACATAATAATAATAAATTCATGATGGATGTTCCTATATTTCACTCCAATTCATTTGGTAAATATTTTTTCTCATGATAGGTTTTGTATGGTATAAGGTAGTAAATCAAATCCATTATGGGGATTTGTCTAAGATGTTATATTTTCATGGAATTTATATTTAACACATTTTTATCTCATGTTTTTTGTTTGTACCACATTTCCTATGATGTTATTATCTTTTGATACCAAGTTATTTATGTTATGATCATGTGTGATTACTTATAATCCTTCTCTTTTATGATATCATGTTATTCCTTTGACTCATAAGTTATGTTTCCTAATTATGTTCATTACCCTACTAAGTTTTTTAGCTCACCCATTTATTTTATGTTACCATATGTTATATAATGTATTTTAAGGAGATAAAATGTATTTAGGAGCTAATTATGGAGAATAAAATTAGTATACCATTATTTTGATTCCTTTCATTGTATCATGAACCCAGTCCTCGAAAGACACTATGCCTAAAATCCCTATTTTTTATTTAAGGAAATTGATTTTTAAAATCACTCAATAATAAGTGTAAAAGGCTTGGGTCACTATAGTTGGTTTCAGAGGATAAATCCAACTTTATGAGTTGTGATACTATTTTGGTTGATATATAGGGTCCACAATAAAGAAGTTGTTATCTAAAGGGATCTATTTTAAAACCCATGAATGTTAAAGGGTTAAAAGGATAAATGTTTCTACTCATATCAATAAGGTGATAATTTTTTCCAACCTAAATCGAAATATACATTTATGCATGCCTGGACTGAGCCTCATAGAAAGTTTCTTAGGGAGTGTGTGAGTGAGAAAAAAGAACACTTAAAGAATATGTATTAGTCAGTGGGTAAAATCATTAGTTTAATGATCTATTAAGATACATGGATGGAATCTATATTGGGGAATATGTTTATATGGTGAATTGGTGGTGTGTGGTAGGACAAGACTTGATAACCATATTAAAGTGGGGTGTTTGTGTTTCTCTCAAGGGCCCAATTGTTACAATTGTATTAGAGGATGGTGTGGTTATTTTTGGGTCTTAGGACTATTATAATTTCATGATAACATTAGAGATAATTATAACGATAGTTAAATTTATTTGAAAACATCAAGGAATATTGGTGAAGGATCGAATGAGTGATTTTTAAGAAATTAAATCTATGTTTGGATATTACAGGTGGATGTGGATTTGGAACAATTGTAACTAGGGGTATTAACCATGAAAGGGGAATATTTTAATGGACTAGATCATCACCAAGTATACAACAACAGTCCTAGCTATACATAAGGTTTGACACTCTCGATGGATTTTTTTTTGAAATTTACAAACTCTTTGAGAAACATTATTAATGACATGAATAAATTATTAGGTTAGAAATCCTAATAGGGTAAATTATAGTGTATTAACTATATTGAATCTTATATAATCATACATCAAGATATTGTTATCATTTATATGTTATTACTTCAAGGTTTCTAATATTCCCTTTTGTATATAAATGTATTCTCATCTAGTTTTCTTACTCTTTCTAGTTAATAGAAGGAATTAAGAGAAACCTTTCCACTAATTAACATGATAGGAAATGTGACGAATTCCCATTTTATATGCCTAAACTTGTGAGAGAAGTAGTTTATAACTTCATGGTAGTACTAGATTAACTATACCAAGTCATAAATAATAAATTATATCCTTCAAAATGCACTCCTTATAAGAAAGGACATCTTGTAGTTGAGAATTTTACACAACAATAACATACAAAATTAGAATAACTCATTATCCATTCATCATGTAACATTGGATTAACTCAATTGAATATATATTCTAATTCTTCCACGTATTAGGAAAGAGAAATTTTTGTTTTTTGTTTATCTAATTGAGATTGAGGCTGATCAGTGGTGAAAACTAGTAAAGAAAAAAATCTTATGATGATATTGATTTAATGAATTAGGAGGACTATAAGAAATTATTTTTTAGTATAGATTTTACCCAAACTCTATATTAAAATATAGAGGTATTCCCCCACAATAAAGAAAAACAAAGATGAGCCTATTAAGGAGTATTAAGAAATCTTTACAAGGCCTTCATAGTATGCCTTTGAATTTGTCATCATTGACAAAAAATAAGTTTGACAACTTATTTACAAGATTAAATACAAGTCTGTGAAAAAGATTTACTGATTAGGGATTTTGAAAACTATAAAGATATATCTTTTTGTGCCCCCAATGTCAAGTTGGTGATTGATGACTCTCAGTGGTCTAATGGATCTAGAGATAAAAAAAATACAATTCATCTTTCTTCAAGGGGGTAAATAGATAAATCCCATTGAATAAATAAGACCACACAACCCACTTGTAAAAAATCATGAAATAAGTAACCTAGAACCCATTTGATGGGAACCGGGATATGTTTTAAATGTAAAAAAGAGGGGCATCAGGATAATCAGTAAAAAAGAGAAATGAAGAAACCCACTAACATGGAAGAATAATAAAAGGTTAAGATCAACACTAAATATATAATTTTTTGTATCAACTATGAGGAATATAGGCACCATAAAAGACTGTTAACTAATCCAAGATTTTTTTGAAGATAATCAATGAAAACAACCTCCAAGACCTAGAGATTAAGGAAGGTAAAATTCTTTCACTAATTTTGGGGTGGATCATGACAAATATGTGGTGAGATGTATTCTAGTAATTCATTCAATATTATTAAACTTAATTTTTTATTATAGTTTTATTCTTTCGTTAATATTTTCAAGTTTAGTAAAACTATTGAAAACCATCACAACATATGGGGTTGAGCTATCTGTTGGAATGATAAATAGAGAAATGGTTTCATCCAAAGTATATAACTCATCCCCAATCCATATTTATATATTGAATATTCTATAAAATATCAACTTAAATACATTTGTAGAGTTTTATTCTATATTTTTTATGGTTTTGATATCATTATATAATTTCAACCTCAACTATCGAGAGAGTGAGATAACTTTTTACCTCCAAAGTAATCCTTTAATTCATTACTAGTGTGAGGAAGAGTATGATTCTCCATAGGAATATTATATTTGAGTTTGGATATAATTTCCTTATAATATTGAATATTTAGATCAAATGATTGTGAAAAAGTTGAAAATCCCCCCAACATAATATTTTTTAAAATTTTTATAAAACCACTTTTAGGGATAAATTGGTAACCCGCACATCCGCAAATCACACCTAATTCATCTTCACACAAATTTCAATGGTAAACATTGAAATTCAAAAAACAACAATAAAAATTCAAAACCTATTGGGTGTCAAAAGAAGATCTGGTCAACCCGCAAATCCCGTGAGTGGCTCGAGGATCCCTGTATCGAGGAAAATCCACACGTCTTTTTCAGCATCACATCTTCATTGCATGAAACATCGTCTTCAACTCCATCGTAGGCCGTCAGGTATATCCAACCTCACACTAAACCCCAATCGAAAAATAACAAACCTTTGTGAGATCACCAGTAAAGGAACACCACAACCGTCACATATAATGTCGACGGCCGCCATCAAAACCAGAGGCAAGGAATATCCAAAACCGAAACAGAAAATATCTCACCAAAAAATGAACAAGAAAAAATTTCACAGAAATAAACCTAGCATATCCGAGATGTTCCGTAAATCCAACTATGAACGCAGACAAGGCCTCACAACTGGAACACCTACAGCTGCCAAACCACACACAAAAAACCTATATGTAACCACCTTTCATGATATTAATTGGAGAGGAATGGTGTAATGGGAGGTCAAAGCAGGGAAAGAGTAGTAGAGGGCTCCAGATGACTGCAGCATCGATCAGGCAAAAGAAACAAGAACAAGCCGATTCATGAAGTGCATTAAAGACCAGCTGTGCCTCTCTTAGTCGGACCAGGTCTGAAGAAAGTGGTTAAAAGAGAATATATAAAGGGTTTTTATGTTCCTAAGTGCTTCATGGTGGGATGAGACCATCCTCTATACCAAGAATGATGGGTCAATATTCCTCTTCATTAAGTTTAATGAACTCAAAAATATCACAATAAAGAATAAGTGTATCTTTAAATGGATAGAAAACTTATTCTATCAACTATGTGTGGACTTCTATTTCTCAAAGGTGTAATTTAGGTCAAGATATAACCAAATAAATTAAATAAGGAAGATATTCACAAAAATACATTTTGAACATGGTATGGGAACTATGAGTCCATAGTGATTCCTTTCAAACTGACTAATTCTCTAACAACCATTATAGGCTTAATGAATAGAGTATATAGATATTACCTCAACAATTTTTTAGATGTCTTTATAGATGATATTCTGATATACTTAAAATTAAATGAGGATAATGAGGACAATTTCAATATTGTGTTGAAAACATTGTGAAAGGATAAGCTATATGAAGTGTACATTAAATGTGTGTTCCGAATGAAGTAAGTATTATCATTAGGGAATATTATCACCATAAAAGAGGTATCTATGGATATTTTTAAGTCAAAGGCAATTGATTATTTCCCAAAGAAACATCTATAATGGAGATATGTAGTTTCCTTGTAGTAATTGGGTACTACTAATGATTTTTGATAAATTTATCAGAATTTTAAAACCCTTTAACCCTAGTAACTTGAAAGGGGATAAAGTTTTCTTAGAATAGTAAATGTGAAGATAAATTTAAGAAGTTGAAAATGAGGCTTATCATTGCTCCAATACTCGTGCTACCCTCAATTAGAGAACATTTTATAGTATACAATGATGCTTTAAAGAAGGGAATAGGTTTTATAATGATGTAAAATTATATAGTGATATCCTAAACCTAATGGTAGTTTAAATTCCAAGAGAAAAACTATCTGACTCATGATCTAGAGTTGGATCCAATGATATTCACATCGAAAATATAGATGATCTCTCTATATTAGGAGCTGTGAAAAATATATGTATATCATAAAACACCCAAATATATTTTCACACAAAAAGAGCATAAAATGATACAGTAAATTTGGATGGATTTGATCATGGATTTTGACTATTCAAACAATTACCCTCCTGGGAAAGAAAATGAAGTGTTTGATAAGCTAAGTTGGAAGAATCAAGAAACCTTATCATTGATGAAAATTGTGAAGGATACAATCATATTAGACTTAAAAATGATGGACATGTGAATCATGATGGAAAGAACATGATAATTTCTTTATAAAATGAATTCTCAAACATACCTTCTATATAAGATAAAGGATGCTCAAAGAGATGATATAGAAATTTAGAATAAGGTAGAATCTATAAGAAAAGGGAAATCCTCATAGTTCATAATTGATGAATAAGGATTTGTAATATTTGGGTCATGGTAATTTGTACCATCAAATTCATAGATAAATAAGGTGTTGCATAGTGATTCACATAACTCAACCTTCTCTATCCACCTTTGAATTATGAAGATATATCGAGATCCTCAAGAGAACAATTAGTTAAAAAATATGAAGTGGGATATCATTGAATGTACATAAATGTGGTTGGTATGTCAGTAAATGAATTCTGAAAGGAAAAATTCTAATGGGATAATGCAACCATTACTCATATCTTTTTGGAAATGGGAAAACATCATCATGGGATTTATCTATGTTCTTCTAAACTAATCAAGTGGAAATAATAAAAAATGGGTTTTTTGGATCATATTACAAATATTTATCAGTTAATTGAAATTATATATGAATTATCACTTGACAAATTTTCATGGATATACATCATAGAGGTGGTGAGGTAGCATGGAACACCAATATAGACAATATCAGATCGAGATTTTAGGAGATCGGCTGACATGCTCTAAATACTAAGTTGAACTTTAGTGTGAATTATCACCCCCAAATTCATGTTCAATTTGAGAACACTATTCAGAAAATAGAAGACAAGTTGGTAGAATGTTCAGTGTACATCAAAGGAGGATGGGATCAAGTGATCACTATCTTCCTCTAGTTGAGTTCTCAAAAAATGCTTGTTTCTACTCAAGAAACCAATTGGTTGCTTATGAATCCCATTATAGGGAGATATGTAAAACACCTACGTGTTGGGGTAAAGTTGGTGAACATAAGTTTTTGGGAACTAAAATGGATGAGGAGATGGTAGAAAATGAAAATACCATTCAATAATTCATCGAGACTACACAGAGTCAGAAGAAGAGTTATGATTACAATTGTTGATGTGACCTGGAGTTTCATATTAAGGATAAAGTGTTTTTAACATATATATATGGAATAGAGTAAATATATTTTGGTATAATGTAAATTTAATCCCTGGGTATAATTTATCCTCTGAGATTCTCATTCGCATCAGAGTTGTGGCTTATCGACTAACACTCCCACCTACCCTTTCCCATGTACATGACATATTACGTGTATCCCCCTTGAGGGAGTAAATACCATATCCCTAAATTATAATAAATTAATAGGAGTTATAGCTAGAAAATAATTTCTATTATGAGGATAATTAGTTGAATGTCATGGACTATAGATATAATGTTCTATGTAACAATACAACTCACAGGGTTAAAGTGATGTGGTGGAACCATAAATATGAAGAGACAACCTAGGAATTGGAAGAGGTCATGAAGAAAAATCACCCTCACATATTCTAAATTAGTATGAAATAATAAATTAAAAGGGATAAATTCCTTAATGGTGGAATAATTAAACACACTGTGTTTTTAAATAAAGAAAAAAAATGTTTGATATCCCATATGACATGTAACACCAAGCCAAAATAAACTATGAATATTTAAGTATGATCATTATAACCTAGGATTCGAATTATAGTGTATAAATATTAATAAATAATTTATTAAATTTATATTATTTTACTACTCAATATATATGTATTGAAAATTTATTATTAAATAAGCTCTCAATTTTTAATAAATACATTTTATTATTCAAAATATTTTTTTTCATAAAAAATAATTTTTATTTATATTTTTCAGAAAATATCACAATTAATTTCCTGACCTTGTAGATATATTATTTTAAAAAATTAAAATCATATTTGAAATCATATTATTAAAATAAACTTATGTTTAGTCTTTGATATTTTTCTAAAATGATTGATTTTTCAATGAATAGTGAAAATTGTCTATTTTTCAGATATTTTCATTTCCTTTCATTAAATAAAGTAATTTAAAAGGAACAATATATTTTGGTTATGTAATAAAATTAAAATATTAACAAAATTTTATAATAATATAATTAATCTCATTTGAATCACTAATTTTTAATATTTTGTTATAAGTTTATTTTATGCTTAAAATGTGATATTCAACAAATTGATTTTAATTGTATAATATTTCTACATTTTAATTAATTAAAATAACCCCTAGTAAGTAAATATTTAAAATACATTTATATAATATATATCTATTAATATGAATTTAAATTAATATAATGATTATTTCTTGTCAAATATTTAATATAATAATACCCATTAACTGAAAAATAAATTCCTTGAAAATAATTTTTCAACATGTTTTGCGAGTTTTTTATTTAATTTATTACACTTATTTGAATTTAATAGGATAATATAGAATAAAATGTGTAATAATCACAATTAATATTAGTTAAATGTTCAAATCAATTTTTAGTCATATTGAATATAAAAAATAGTAAAAACTTATTATCGCATTTGAGGTTAAAATGGGGTTTTGTACGTTACATGTGCTTTTAATAAAAATTAATTTTAAATGAACATAGTTTATATATATATTATATTTCATATTTATAATTATTTTTATAAATTATCTTATAAGTCTCATTTTATATTTAGGCTTAAGGATAAATTAACTAGGTATAAACTCGTTACCATGGTGAAAACTAAAATGGTAAAAGTAAGTAACCCTGAAGTTAAAGGGAATGAAATGTTTCAAACATGTAAATTTAAAGTTTATTAGGTTTGTATAAATGTTATGTTCCATCCAATATATAATTTATCAATTATATAGGAACTTTAACTTAGATAGACATCCCATTATTGAATTGTTTTGGGTATTTACAAAAAATATCACTCATCTTTGCTTATAAAAGGGAACCCCCTCTCTAATTTTATTCACACATAGAAAGACTTATGGTTTGGAAAGTACCTAAAAATATATATTAATTAACCCCTTTATCACATCCTAGTGGCCTTATTTTGAATATTGAAACTTCTTTGGAATGATTTTGGTGTAAACTTTTAGAGGTTGTTTGAAAAAGAGGTATTGTTTTTAACCGAGTGTTTTATTTTATTTTTTATTACACGTAATTAAAATATTATTAAAACATTATAATATAATATAATAAGTATATAACATATTATAATTTTTATTGTGATAATTTAATAACCTACATACATATCCTCTTCCATCAAATGGAAAAACAATCGTTGTTCGTTTGTACGATAGACAACTGCCTCACAAAACTTTGTAAATCATTTTCCAACATCACCTCACATGGTTTTTTATTATGATGGTTCTAATAAATTTTTATGATGGTCAAGAAATATTTATCATTTTGGAAAAGTTTTATATCTTATTTTTTCTTACCATTCCATCCAAAAATAAATGATATTATCATTTGAGGGCATGTGTGGATTACCACCTCCGTGAAGCGATGTGATTTTTTTTCATTCCAGCATCACATGGATGGAAACATAAAAAAATATTATTATATATATTTTATAATTATAATTATGGTGAGTTAAAATAAAAATTACCTTATTTTCATCAGGAATATTGAAAAATTGAAACATTACTCATCCATATGTGTGGCCTACCATCTTTGTGCTTATAACATAGTGCATTTTTCATAACAATTATTCATGGTTGGTTTTAAAAGAATTATTGAAATATAAAAATTATAATTATTTCAAGATTATTATTCTTGATGTGATTAAATGTTAACCACTTTCACCTTACTCAACTTACCTAATTGATTTTGGACATATAAGCCAAATATCTCCAAAACGTCCACTATAAACATAAATGATTAAGTAATTGAATATAAAATGATAGTAAATAAAATAAAATAAAAAATAAACATAAAAATGTTTCTTAGGAAAGTAAAAAATAATAATGTATTTTTCTTATTCAGGAATATAAATAATGCATGTGACAAGTTGGGATCAAAGTAAGGGATGTCTTTAAAATATCATTTTATTTGGGTTATGACCATCCTCCCTCTAAATAACTTTCAATCATTATTTAATGATATTGAATGTTTTTGAATTATGTATGTATTTCTCTCACGTATATACCTTGCTATTTCTACCTTCCATTTAAGGGGTAAAATAATTTATAATCATTTCTCAAATGTCTTCATTAAGAAATAACTTTAGATTTTGATATGAGGAGAGATTATCAAAATTATTTTCTTCCATGGGTAATTATCATGTTTATTACTTATGATTGATTTCATTTTTTTAACACACATAATCATGAACATGGTATAATGGGTGCACCTAGATGGATCTACAATGCATTGGGTAAAATTTTTTTCTCATGATGCATTATATATGGGATTATGGGGTAAACATAATCCCTTAAGGACTTTTACCACTATGTGATATTATCTAAGAAGTTATCTCTGACTCCTGTTTATCTCATGTATTGTGGTTTTTTCACATTTTCTATGATTATATTATCTTATGATACCATATTCATTATGTTATTCTCTCATGTAATTACTCATATTCCTTCTATATTATGATATCATGTTATATATTTGACCCTAAAGTTAAGTTTTCTAATCATTTTTATTCACTTACTTGGATTTTTATATCACCCTTTTTTTTATTCTCTAAGTTATCCAATGTAGTTTCAGGATATAATATTGTTGTAGGATTACATTATGGAGAATCAAATATGGTTTTTATGTTTTAGTTTCCCTTTGATATATTATAAACCTAGTCTTCCAAATACACTAGGCCCCACAATACTTATTTTTAATTAATAGATATATATATATATATATATATCTGTGTGTGTGTGTGTGTGTTTAAAATCATGAAAAAATCTTTATAAAAGGCTTGGGTCTTTGTCAAAATAATTATGAATACAGAAAAAACATTTGGAGTATGGTCCCAATATTGAGAAAATATTGATGAGACACTGGAAAGAAGAGAATACAAAAATATTTGAATTATTTTTTAAGGTGGAAATGGTTATAGAATAAATACAGATAAAGAAAAGAACATTGTTGGGGTATGTTTCAACTTAAAGTGTTGGGGTATAACTAATAACTATCCTGACTCTAAACATTGAAAAAAATGATATAAAGTTAACAATCATCCATATGAACTCAAACTTGATTTCATTCATCAGCAAACCTCATGAAGATCCAAATATACATATGAAAATATGCCTTCAACTTTGTGAAACATTTCAATTCAATGATATTTATATTGATTTTTGAAGGATATTATTATTCAAATATTTATTAAGATAAAAGTTAAATAATGAAATCAAATATTGGAACAATATTCCGTATCATCATGGGGTGATGTGAATATATGTTTATTTTCAAGATCACCCCCCCCCCAATTTTAAACAATAAACATATACTTAAGTATTATAAGTTTCAAAAAATATATTTCAAATTCACAATATTATACATGGTAAAGGGTCAAATAAATGTTAATAGAGTATCAACATCTTACAAAATAGTTGTGGTTAATAAAATAAAAATTTATAAATGGTTTACCTCAAAGTAATTAACTAAATGTTTACACTATCATGGGAGAATCATTTTTAGTGAATTCATTGAGAGAAAGGTTTGACTTGTTGTATTACATGTCAAGTAATAGATTTCAATGGAAAGAATAAGTATCCCAGCCAAAATAATCTCATACAAAAAATATAAGAAATAATATTTTAATAATTATTTCTATATTTATGTTGGAAATGAAACTAAGACAAGGTATGTACACCGAATATTCAAATTATATTGATTTTAACATTTAAAATATTTTCAATAATGGACGACATAGTAAAATAAAGAATTCAAATAGATAATATGATCATCAATGTTCCAACAATAAGAAAATATTCCATCACATCAGACTCAAATAATTTATTAAAAGAAAAATTCACAACATTTAGGGAATAAACTAGGTATTTCATAAATGAGTTAAAAACAATTATAAAGATAAAATTTATTTAATGTGAAATATTTAATATTAGGTTGTAAAGTTTTAAAAATAAATTGGGGATAGGCCAAAATTAGTATTATAGGATGAAACTGGTATCAACTCAAGTGGATAGGTGATAGATATCACCCATATGAATCAAAATATCATGGAGGAAAGTGTTAAAATTAGTAAGGGACAATAAAAAATAATAGAAGGAAGATAGGAATGTAAAGAAAATGAGAAAAGAATAACAAAACGAATCTTAGAAGGAATTTATGTTATTAGCCCCACTACCTTATGAACCACCACTATGAACCTATAAAAATTGAAAGGGGTAATCAATATAAAATGTTGTTATTTTTTAAAAAAAATTTAAGAAACTTCATATTAGAATTCCCTTAGAATAATAATTTTTAAAATGTATTTGGATTCAAACAATATTAATCATAATGATGTAGGCATAATTATTGTTTATGTCTTCCATATGAACATTGGAAAGAAGAATTTGAGAATATACTTAAAGTAAATGTAAAATTTGTTATAAATTCACTTATATGGAAAAACACACTTGATTCTTAGATTTCATGACATCTTCATGGTCATTTTATTGGGTTATGTGATCATTGAATCTTTACAACATCATGCAATGCTGCCTAGGATATATGATCACATAACACCAACTAATTCATATGGTCATCTTGGGAAGAAGGTTTCCCAGGATGGATGGGTTTGAAGTCACACTTGGCCACACAACTCTCCAAATATTTGTGACTGTGTGACCCCACCAATTCATGTGAACCTCTTGGGAAAGGATCTCCCTGAGATAACCCTATTTTTCTTACTCTTGGTCTCGTGATTCTTGAGGTTATGTGTTTTTTTGAACCTGTTCTTTTATGCAACTATCCTATAAATTAATTCCATGATGTAACCCTTTTATGAACTTTTTTGATCACACAATGCTTTAGTATATGCAATATCATGATGAAAATAAATCAATTTGACCAACCTAGGAATATGTTCTCAACAATAGAACCCTTTTTTGGTCGTTTTTAATCATGTGACACGCCATAGAGAGTAACATAGTTATGAGTTACTCAAACGAGTGCATACCACTGCCTTAAACCAATGGACGTGGCTCTTCTACCTTATGTAGTGGTGAAAATATATGAAAAACTAATGCTAATGAAAACCCTAATCCTCCATTTAGAAATGACATAAATAATAAACATGGATAATGTAGAGAGAAAGATGTATGGAATCAAAAAAGTGAAAAAATGAGTTAAGAATAATTACATAACATTGAAGTATCCCTTTTTAACCTTTGGTGAGTAACATTGGAGGATTGGAAATTAGAAAAGGGGTGGAAATTTATCAATTTCCCAAAAAAAATTCAATAATCAATCTCGTGATCAAATGATGACCAATCAATATTGAAATCACGTGATGGAATCTTGGTCATGCAATCACGTAATGACATATCAGTCTCATGATTATGTGGTAACCTCTCAGACATATGATCATGTGATGACTAATTGATCACAAGATCACATTATGTGATTGCCTAATATATTACTGGTTGTGTGATTTCAAGACCTCATTCCCTATATATGAACGTGTGAATCTGCCTCCTTTGTATGACTACAATACCTTATAACCTTCATGAAATCTCATGTCTCCCATACACCTAACTACCATATAAATAATAAAGGACCTTATTTCATAAGAGTGTTACCTAGGCCTCTCCTAATGGTATTATACTAAATTTTGGAATTATACAGACCTTGATTCCTATCATGAAATGGATATATAAGATTCCTTTAAAATACTCAAGAATCGTATCTAACATAATAATCCCCTCACACAAAAACTTTTATATCCCATATTTTCACATTGGTATATTTATTATGGAGATCATATTTTCTTCATGATGTTCTTATCAATTCCCCCATATATCTTTAACATTACAATAATACATGTGAGGGACCATAACCTCCCTCAAGATCCATATTCTATATAGGACCCATAGTACTATCCTCCATGATGTAATATTGATCATAATGTAAATAATAACTCCTATCATATACTCACTCCAAAATCCCAAAGGCCTCATATTTTTATTTATGTTTGGATGATCCCCATTTTACAGATTGAGGGAGAACCCATTCATGGCTCATAGTCCCATAGGGACAAGGCACATACATGACATGATGGTCTAGAGGAAAAAGGCCTAGTACATGACCATTAAAGACCCAATACTTGAATACGCTTTGGAACTACCCCTCCCAAGAGTCTATGTAACTAAAATCACATAGATCCCCACCATTCATAGTTGATAGGATAGCATTGCACCATATAGAGTTTCATGGTGTCTGGTACCTATGGAAATTCTCTTTCCCTATCATTCTTCCAATTCGGTTAGATTACTCTTGTGAATGAAATTTTCTCTGAATTTTCTTCTAGCTCCTTATCCTCTGTGTTCTACCCTGACTACTTCTTTTTCCTTTGGGTCCTTGAGGCCCGGTGGCCTGAAGGCATGTTGTGTCCTGAAGCCCTCTTGGTAACCCGAAGACCCCGTAGCCTGATGGCCATGGGTATCCTGAAGCTTATGATACCTATAGACATAAACTAGTGGATCAAAGGCCTAAATCAGATGAATAGCTTGGAATATTATAGTATTACATAATACCTACTGTAGTATTTCTATAATAACCCTGAAATTCACCCCCACCTGTATTTGAACCTGGGTCTTTTGGATGCCAAGAAACAGCCTCTACAACTCGGGTAAAAGTTCATTAGAAATCCCTCAATCCATATAACCAGAAAGTTATGACCTCTTATTTCTCACATAGAGAGTGAATCATGTGGTCTTAGAGGTTGTCATTACTAAGGTTATGGTCAATTTACCATATCCTTTGTCCTCACCATACGTTGTTAAACTACATGTTTGACATCATTGTAACATAACATCAAACTTCATGACCTACAAACTATGGGTACTTTGAATCCTTTTTTTATAGGATATTTAAGATGCCTCATTGAGGTCTGATCCCAATACTAAGCATGGTCATCTTTTCTAATCCATCGTTGGATGAGGAATACACCCACACCTTGTTATTTCTTTATAGGGTTGAATCCCATATAAATATGACTATATGATGTACATGATCTTCTAACATGTCTTATTTATTATAATGAGCATGGCTCATCTGGGCTTATAGCTGAGTAATGATTATTCCATACGAAAAGTCAAAATGACTCTATATAGGGACTCCTATTTAGGCATATGCACCAAACATATTATCTTTTTCCCAAAGGTCCATATTCCCTATTATACATTACTTAAATGGGATATATTCCTATTGAAAAACCAAACGGTATCCTCACATGCATAAGACCGACTCAATCCTCTATTATTTCACCTACTATGATGCATAAGTCCATAATATCAAAACCATATAGACTCAAATTATTGTCTTCACTGGATACACAGAACACCTTTCCAAGGCTCGAGCCTTCATATACAATATTAAAATCTAACCATATACGTCTTCATAGCATGAAGTTAAACTGTGTTTCTTAAGTCCTAGTTTCATGGAGATGAATTAAATGATAGAAACTGTACATCATGATGTTAAAATATATAGTATAGTGTTTTTACATTACATTACACCGATTCATTCAAACTATGTGGGACTTAATTCATATTTTGATGATATACATAGGACACCTCTTTGAGGTTCAAACCCAACATCATATATCTTATACTAACATTGACCAAACCCATATTACCTATAAATAATCTCTCTGTCAAGTCATGTTCCTGATAAGATCTTGGCCCCACCTAGAGGGTTAAATTCCTTCTTAGTCTCATCAAATCATCCCCATAAGGTCATACTAGTTTTATCCATCTTCACAATACTATATTCCTTTTCAAATCAACCCAATATCATCGGGACATAATCCATGTGAGGTCAACTAGAAAGTCCCCCTCATGCATACGTCCCACAACAACCATTTTTAGGAATATTTTTCCCATTCTCCCTTACAGCACAATGTTAAACTTCCTGTATCGTTCTTTATCACATAAACTTAAAAGTTATGATGTGTCCCCTGTAACACCCCATGATTTCATATTACGTTAGTTCTTCAAAATAATTCAATAACTTACACTGCATGCAACATCGAATTCAAACGTACTACGACTTACCAAACTAGTTGTTCGAAAGCGTTTATGGATAGAATTAACTGAATTTTGAAATATATATAATCCTTATAATTTTAGAATTCATATTATGAGTTTCTTATACATAATCTAATAACTAATTCATTTTTTCAGATAAAAGAAGTATTTTTCAAAAAATATACTTTTACCGCCTTTTAATGGTGAAACCTTTTTAAATCCAATATCTAAAACTTTTATATATTCAATTTGACAAAATAAACTTCTTCTTTTGAATCGGGACATAATAATTTTGTTTCAATAAATTTTTGGTGTTTTCTGATAACTTTCATATCTGGGTGAATAGTGAAAAATACTATATTTTAACTGAAAACAACTTTTTTAATCAAAATAATTTGAAGTGTTAAATTATAAATTTTAATGGTTTGGAAGTATAAATAGATTATATTTTTACCATTTAATCCAATGCTGGTCATTGTAAGTAATTTCACTTTGAAATTGGACATAAACAAGTGTCAAACTTTTGATAGTTATTATTTCTTAAAAATACACCTTTTGGTTTTGACAGTGGGAATTAATTTTAAATTAATAAATGAAACTTATATGTTTTGAATTTGGTAAAATAGACTTCGTTATTGAATTCATATTATTAAAATTATCTTAGGGTGAATTTTTTGTATTTTTCTGAAAACATTTAATTTTTGATGAATAGTGAAAAACACTCAGTTATAGTTTAAAACCAAATTTTTATTTAAATAATTATTTATTTTATTTAAATTTATTTTAGGTAAAAATAGATACATAATACCTATATAAGTTCAATGTAATTCATTGGTGTCAGTTTATAATAATTTTAGATATATAAAAATTTTATTGAACTTTTCACCGTCTTTTACCCACCTCCTAGGATAATTTGTAAATTTACATAAAACATAATTTTACCACTTATGTGAGTTGAATTTAGAAAATCCAAGACACACGTTTAATATCAAGGAGTAAAATTTGGTTTAATAAGATAAAATAATTTTTGGTGAATAGTAACATTTTACTTTTATTTACCACAATTAAAATTAAATAAGGGAATTAAGGGTAAAAATGATATTATTATTACCCTAACACATGTCCTAATTCTATTGGATAAATTTAATTTGACCAAAAACAACCTTAGGAATAAAATATGACCCTTTAGGTCCACTTGAATTTGATTAAGACATTTATTATTATTTAATTTAAAAAGAGTTAAAAGAGTTAAAATTAAAGTTTAATAACTAAACCACTTTTGAAATAGTGTTATACATAAGATAAATTAGACTGTAAATATTCATTAGAAAGATAAAAATATTTCCTACATAATGTTATTTTATTTATAATTTTTAGATATTAAATAATTAAATTTATTAATGACACAATTATGATGCAATAATTACTTTATTAATGAAAGAATCAAATAAATGGTATTATAAATATTAAAATAAATATAATTTCAAAGTTTTTATTAAATACATGAATTTTCTAGGTGAATATGACATGTTAGGTATGATTAAATGTTTCTTGTTAGAAGTAATCAAGTTGTGATGACTTTCACAAAAACAAAATACCAAATAGTGTCAAAATTAACATAAATTAATATTTAAAACAAATACTATATTATTATTGTAAATCATTTTTTCATTTTCTGAAGGTCGGTTTAAGGGTTGCCGGTACCCATTAAAAAACATAACCACTTCCAATTCACCACTTCAAAACATCCAGTTCTAATTCACATTTCAAATTTCAAAATCAACCAAACCAGACAGCTGCCCTCGATCCACACGCCATAAAGCCACACACCTGTCCATGCACCATTGAGCTGCTCATGCCCTCGAGACGCACACCTTCCATCGAACCCATCAACTTCACCTACAAGCCTTGGTCATTCATCATTGGCGAGAACCCCTCTGGCATCGCCGCGATATAATCGCAGACTCATCCAAGAGATCACCCACCCCACGATCAACGAATCGCGGGCGAGACATGTCAGGACAACAACCGACCACCACCTTCATCACATCCCACCAGAGATACAAAATCAAAACATAAAACAACCGCCATCAACATCTTGATCCACACACCACCAAAACTCCTGATCTGTGACATCTCAAACCACAGCCTCCCACGAAGCGAACGACCTTATCTGCATCAACCAGAACGCCGATGAGATTCACCGTCGTCCATCGTTGCCTTCACTGTCAACGGTCTAGATCCAAAGCTGCAGTTAGCAAACAAACAAAACAAACCGAAACACCAATCTGAAGAAACAAACTTTCCCCAAATAAAAAAGCCAACATTGAAACTAAACCACAGTGTAAAAAGGCATCAAGAAACAGTAAACAGAAGAACTCGACCCAAAAAACCGAAGAAGAACACAACTCAAAGCTATATCCAAATCCCCTCGCCACCATCCAGAATGCCCACAGAGGCCACGCCCAACCGTCCATTGCACGCATTAGAGGACAAAGCAGCTCTCTCAACCCACGGAATCTGGGACTCGATCTCTGGACAACTGTGCCGCCGTAGAACCCTATCCATATAGTGGAATCAAGCAATGAGGATGTAAAATCAAGTGCACTACCGAAGAAACCGAACCAAGGAAGTTGTTGTCACGAACGGTGGACAAAGAAATTAATAATGGAGCCTGATCGGGATGGGAGAGGGAGGCGGCGACGGGAGAGAAACCCTAGTGATGTGACTCACCTTATTGGTTGATATAATATTCCTAAAATTGTAAGGTTTGTCCAAAGGGCTTAAATAATATTATATATGTCATTAATGATCCACTTGAGGTTATCTTGGAATATTAGAGTAATTTTATTAACCATATATAGTAAGAATACAAGAAGAAACGGTAAAAGTTAAACTATTTAACTAAGAGTTAAATTTAAAAGATAAGGTTAAAATGGTAACCTGAACTTGTATAAAACCTATTGTTTGAGTGTATTTTTACCCATAACCACCTAAGTCTCGAAATAAATTCATTTGGAACCATTATAAACCGAATATTGTTGTATAATAAATTAATACATTAATATTTTCCAAAAGTGACCATCACCCCTCTTATAAAAGGGAACTTCCCCTTCTCTCAAATTAACACCTACAATGCCATTTTTATCAGCCAACCCCTACCCAAATATCCTCCCAGCTATTCTACCTTCATCCTAGAGGCCTTACTTTGGTCAGAAATCCTACCTAAAAATCCCTTTTGATCAAATAAAAATGAAGAACCCGAAGAAGAGGTAATGATTTCACCACCCTCTTTCAAGTTCCCTTATTATTCCACTTAATATTTCTTTTTTATTTACATTATAAAATAATAACTTCACTATATTCTATATATTGTGATTTTATTATAAATATGGAAAAACTATATTCATTATTCTATCCATATTATTAATGATAATGTCACCATGCGTGTGTACGTGTGGCTTACCGTCTCCACGTCGTGGTGTAATTTGTCATTCAAAACTATGTTATTTGGATGGATACAATGATGAGTAATATGTATATAAATAATGAAAATAAAATACTAATGTCACTATAAATTTAATATACCATCCAATCCCACACCTTTAAAGAAATGATATTGTCTCTTGTGTGTACGTACGGATTATCGTCTCTACGACACGATGAGATTCATTTCCACGTTCACTATTCATTGATGATTATAAAAATATATATTACTAATAAGGATGTAATGTATGAAATAATAATTCTACTAGAGATATGTATATATATAAATGTACATACATATATCTTATTCACTTAGTTCCTTTCAATATGATATGAAAACGAAAATAGGGTTTATGTCTACGTACGGACTACCGTCTCCATAAATAGTGTTTTTCATTTCATATATATGTCTATTATACATATTTATATTATAACTATATATGATATATAAATCATGTTTTATATTATGGAAGTATTTAAATCTTGATCTAAGTGATACAATCAAGAGTAACAAGTTAAAACATGTACGATAAAGAAAACAATTCTTACCCAAAATGTTAATTTAACATGGAAATTATTATTAAATGGGTATTATAAAGTCATAAATGAATCATGTATGATTTAATAAATATTAATATGGTTCTTTTATAATTTAATAACATACTACGATCTTCAAACAGGAGGTTAAACATACCCTCGACTAATGGAAAGTGCAAGGAAAGGGTTAATTCCTGAATCTCATTATTATCTGAGATTGTTTATGTGTAAGTATTTACTGGGAAATTTTTATCATCCATGTCCATTTTTCATAAAAATGATTTCAAAATGAATATTTTTTAAGGATTTGTGAAAGTTACTCTTTATCACGATCATAATTTTAAATTTTTTAATGATTTATCTTTCTAAATATATTTAATTAATGTCCATGTTTTCAAAATGATTTTAAGGATTTATTTATATGGACATGAATGATGTGAAATGATAATTATTTTCAAAATTTTCAACGTGGTATGGGAAACTTTGATTCAAAATCTATTTTAAATAACTTACTATATAAATGTGGGAATTTTAAATGATTTTACAAAAAAGATATTTCTCTCAAAAATTTATACTCATAATTTTCAACTATGTCAGAATCCTTTAATGGATATTATTTTTTATTGAGGTTGATTTATTATAATACAATATTCCATATTGTATTGAATGTGCTATGATATGTTGGACTTTGTATTTTCTATTTATATACCATTCATGGTTTATGGTTAATGTAATGACATTTCGTATGATAGTTTTAATATGAATGTTTATGTTATGTTTCAACTTTTTCATATGAGGAATGTAGAGGACTTAGTAAGTGATGGGTGGAGCCCGTTATAGCTACTCGATGCATTGGCAGGTCTCATGAGACAAACTAGTGTCTTGGAACAAGGTCGTGACAAAAATTTTATTTGTAGTCTTGGCACAAGGCCATGACTATGTGGTAATGACGTACGGCGTTAGGAATTCCATAATTATGAAATTAGTTATTACATGTGATTATTAGACTAGTAGAATATCCATGTGCATGTTTATATGGTAATTTTTTATTTTTTATTTTTCATATTATGTTCGAGTTTATGTTTAAAAAGGTTGTTTTTTTATCACACATCTTGCCTTAAAATTTTATAGCTTCTGCTAAATTATTTACCCTTACTGGGCATCTGATCTCACCCCTTTATTCTGTTTTATTTTCCCAGGATTCCAAGAATTATATTATGATTGATATGAAGGGTTAAGCTAAAGGGAATAATGGCATTCTCACAGAACTATTTTTTTTGTATTTTATATTAGAAAGTGTAATGTAACGTTTATGTATTCAATCTATTTTCTAATACTGCTAAACTGGTCGGTCTTTCAGGACTTAATTCCTTGTAATTATGCCAATGTATTAAAATAATGAACTGACATTGGGAATCTAGGGTTGGGGCATTATAGTTGGTATTAGAAGAAGTTTAGAAATAACTTCGGAAACTAGATTTAGATAAACTCTGATTAGAACACATTACTGTAAGATAGAATTTGAAGATTAGTATAGAAGAACTTCCTAGAATTTTGGTAATGTAATGATTTTGTGAGTTTTCCCAAGAAAATACATCCTTGTCTAGATATGAGCAGGTAGAGGTGGATCTAGAAAAAATGTACCAAGGGGTAAAACCCGAAAACACTGTTTTGAGCTAAACTCGGACGGGAACTGGTGCAAAACAACAGTCCTTGCTGCACTCCTAGTTACGACACTCCCGGGGGATATGCTTAGGATTATTATAGTTTTCTTTACAAACCACTATGAAAGGTTTATGAGTATATACCTCCTCAAAGAAAACAATTTTCTGATTATGGATTATATCCATAATCTCTTCAATTTACGTTAGGTATTTTACATGTTTGGAATTATGAATTGTGATTCATAAACTGACCTAGTGTGTGCCATTGTATAGAAATGGTGCCCAATAGAAGGACAGTGAACACCAGTAATACGTATGATCCAAAGAGTAAGAAAAATCATATCTTTCATAGTATTAATCCAACATTTAGAAGGGAAATATCCCCCCATGTATTCTCAACATGTGGAGAAATAGTATCGTGTGTTAATAAGATAAGTAAATAATTATCTGAGTCCTATGGATTTGACAGAAAGCAAGACAAGAAAATGATGGAATAGAGAATGATGGATAAAGGGAAGAGGGAAAAGAAGGATTTTCCCATATGTGATAACTGTGGAAATAATCACTATGGTAAATGCTTGAAGGGGATGGGAGTTTATTATAAGTGTAGAGAAAAAGGATACCAAGTACGTGATTGCAAGGGTAAGAAAAAATTTTAAATGTACAATGCTTCATCTGCAAGGCAGTGGGACACTATGCGAATCAATGTCTCAGTCATCAGAGTATACCTTAAATGATGCTATTAATTAATAATCAAGTTATGATACAACCTCATGTGAAGAGGAATGGCTAGTGTTATTATGTTGTTAATATAGAATTATTTCATTTGAGTGTTGTATCAACAACATACTAGTTATATGAATTATGGAGATAAATAAATATTGTACTGTAGTACTATTTTATTGAAGATTTGAGATTATACGGTTCTAAGAAAAGTGACTTAATAGTAAGCTACACTTTTTAAAAAATACGTGGTTGAAGGAAATGTAATCCTTAATATGGTCCTCATAATTAGGCAGTGATTTTGGAATAAGAGATGGTTGATTTGGATAAATTATATTGGATATTATTGACTTCCTTGAAACTGATTAATGATTTTTATATTCCATCATTGTTGGAGTTTACAACATTTTTTGGATAGAAGGAGTATATCCAGTATTCTATAAGGAATAATGGAGAATTAATATAATCAATAAGGTTTTATGGAATTCAGGATGTTGTGGTGTTTTAAAATAATACATGATGAAGGCATTCACATGTTATTACATGGAAAAAATGATCTTCATTGTGTTTAACTTCCTTATAAATTTTGGATATATATTTTGGATATAAGTATTTTGGATAAGTCTAAAGTTTGGAATGGATTAAGTTTGAAATTGGATGCTATTGTTGAGGTTATTTTTGGATTTTTATAAAAAGGACAACCTAGAGGTCGGGTGACTACTAGTCCCGTCCGGCAAGACCGCGAGACTTGAACCTGCAACCGAAGAGTGACAAGGGTGAATCACCTACTACTGGACTACGTGATGTACTGTTTCATATAATTTATCTTTTTTTTAAATAGTATGATAAATGAATTATAAATTCATTATTTTTGGAACACTATAATATCAGGATAAATATTTTTTTTGAAATCTCATGGAGTGAAAGATGAGTTTCTGGTAGGAATTAGTTGAAGGATAAAACCCAACTTGTCAAGTATATATATATATATATATATATAATTTTTTTCCTATTATTAAGAGTAAATTTTATTAACCCAATTTCTGATGTGGGTTTTCCCACAAAGGTATTTTCTATTTTCAAATTTTTATTTTCAAAGAAAAAATTAAAATTGCGAGGATGCAATTTATTTAAGGAGGGAAGAATATAACACCACAATATTTCATATTATGTTAGTTCTTCAAAGTAATTCAATAACTTACACTACACGCAACATCGAATTCAAGCACACCACGACTTACCAAACTAGTCATTCAAAAGTGGTTATGAATAGTATTAACTAAATTTTAACTATATATAATCCATATAATTTTAGAATCTATATTATTAGTTTTATAGACATAATGTAAGAACTAATTCTTTTTTCAGATAAAAGAAGTATTTTTCAAAAAATATACTTTTACCGCCTTTTAATGGTTAACCCTTTTTAAATACAATATTTGAAAATTTTATATATTCAATTTGACAAAATAAACTTCTTCTTTAAAATCAGAACATAAGAATTTATTTTTAAAATTCTTTTCGTGTTTTTCTGATAACATTCATATTTGGGTGAATAGTGAAAAATACTATATTTTAACTGAAAACAAATTTTTTAATAAAAATAATTTATAGTGTTAAATTATTCATTTTAATGGTTTGGAAGTATAAATAGATTATATTTTTACCATTTAATCGAATTCTAGTCTTTGTAAGTAATTTCACATTGAAATTGGACATAAACAAGTGTCAAACTTTTGATAGTTATTATTTCTTAAAAATATGCCTTTTGGTTTTAACAGCGGGAATTAATTTTAAATTAATAAATGCCACTTATATGTTTTTAATTTGGTAAAATAGACTTCGTTATTTAATTCGAAATATCAAAATTAGCTTAGGGTGAATTTTTGGTATTTTTCTGAAAACTTTTAATTTTTGATTAATAGTAAAAAAAACTGAGTTATAGTTTAAAACCAAATTTTTATTTAAATAATTATTTATTTTATTTATATTTATTTTAGTTTCAAATATATACATAATACCTATATAAGTTCAATGTAATTCATTGGAGTTAGTTTATAATAATTTTAGATATATAACAAATTTATTGAAATTTTCACCGTCTTTTACCCACCTCCTAGGAGAATTTGTAAATACACATAAAACATAATTTTTCCGCTTTTATGATTTGAATTTAAAAAATCTGAGAGAAAAATTTATTATCAGGGAGTAAAATGTGGTTCAATAAGATTATAATAATTATTGGTGAATAGTAACTTTTTTACTTTTATTTACCACGGTTAAAAGTAAATAGAGCAATTAAGGGTAAAAATGATATTCTTATTACCCTAACACATGTCCTAATTCTATTGGATAAGTGTATTTCAACAAAAAACGACCTTAGGAATAAAACATGACCCTTTAGGTCCACTTGGATTAGATTAAGACATTTATTAACATTTAATTTAAAAAAGAGTTAAAAGAGTTAAAATCAATGTTTAAAAACTAAACCATTTTTAATATAGTGTTATACATAATTGTATTTTATTTATAATTTTTAGATATTAAATAATTAAATTTATTAATGACACAATGATGATGCATTAATTACCTTATTAATGAAATAATCACATAAATGGTATTATAAATATTAAAATAAATATAATTTCAAAGTTTTTATAAAATCAACAAATTTTCTATGTGAATATGACATGTTAGGGATGATTCAATGTATCTTGTTTAAATTAATAAAGGTTTGATGACTTTCACAAATAAAAATACCAAATACTGTCAAAATTGACATAAATTAATTTTTAAAACAAATACTATATTATTGGTTGATATAATATTCATAAAAATGTAATGTTCGGGAAAAGGGATTAAATAATATTATATATGTCATTAATGAACTACTTCAGGTTCTCATTAAAGTTTAGAGTATGTTTATTAACCATATAGATTAAGAATACAAGAAGACACGGTAAAAGTTAAACTATTTAACTAAGAGTTAAATTTAAAAGATAAGGTTAAAATGGTAACCTAAACTTGTCTAAAAACTATTGGTTGAGTTTATTTCGACCCATAACCACCTAAGGATCGAAATAAATTCTTTCGGAACCATTATAAACCGAATATTATTGTATAATAAATTAATACTTTAATATTTTCCTAAAGTGACCCTCACCCCTCTTATAAAAGGGCACTTCCCATTATCTCAAATTAACACCTCCAAAACCATTTGTATCAACCAAAACCTACTCAAATATCCTCCCAACTATCCTACCTTTATCCTAGAGGTCTTACATTGGTCACAAAGCTACCCTAAAGAGCCCTTTTGATTAAATAAAAAGGAATAACCCGAAGAAGAGGTAATGATTTCACCACCCTCTTCCAAGTTCTCTTATTCTTCCACTTAATATTGCTTTGTTGTTTCCATTATAAAATAATAACTCTAGTATCAAATATATACTGTGATGTTATTATAAATATGTAACAACTATATTCATTATTCTATCCATCCTATGAATGATAATGTCACCATGCATGCGTGCGTACGGCATACCGTCTCCACAACGTGGTGTAATTTGTTATTCAACACTATGTTACTTGGATGGATATAATGATGATTAATATGTATATAAATAAAAAAAATAACATGATAATGTCTCTGTAAAATTAATATACCATCCAATTCCACACCTTTAAGAAAATGATATTGTCTCTTGTGTGTACGTACGGATTACCGTCTCCACGGCGCGATGAGATTCATTTCCACGTTCACCATTCATCGATGATTATAAAAATATATATTAATAATAAGTATGTAATATATGAAATAATAATTCTACTGGAGATATATATATATATATATATGTACATACATATATCTTATTCACTTAGTTCTGTTCAATACAATATGAAAACGGAAATAGCGTTTATGCGTACGTATGGACTGTCGTCTCCATAAATGGTGTTTTTCATTTCATATATATCTCTATTATACATATTTATATTCTAAATATATATGATATATAAATCATGTTTTATATTCTGTAAGTATTTAAATATTTATCAAAGTGATACAATCAAGAGTAACAAGTTAAAACACGTACGATAAAGAAAACGATTATTACATGAAATGTTAATTTAACATGGAAATTATTATTAAATGGGTATTATAACATCATAGATTAATAATTTATGATATCATAAATATTAATATGGTTCTGGTATAATTTAATAACATACTACGATCTTCATCGAGGAGGTTAAACATACCCTCAACTAAAGTAAAGTGCAAGGTAAGAGTTAATTCCTCAATCTCATTATTATATGAGATTGTTTATGTGTAAGTATTTATTGGGAAATTTTTATCATCCATGTCCATTTTTCATAAAAATGATTTCAAAATTAACATTTTAATGATTTTTTTAAGGTACTCTTTATTCAGATCATAATTTTAAATGTTTTAAAGAATTATCTTTCAAAATATTTTTCATTAATGTCCCTGTTTTCAAAATGATTTTAAGGATTTATTTATATGGACATGAATGTTTTGAAATGATAATTATTTTCAAAAGTTTCAAAGTGTTATGGGACACTTTGATTCAAAAATATATTTTAAATTACTTCTTTTCTAAATGTGTGACTTTTAAATGATTTTACAAAAAGGATATTTCTCTCAAAATGTTTTACTCATCATTTTCAACTATGTCAGCATCCTTTACATGATATTATTTTTGATTGAGTTTGATTTATTATAATACAATATTCCATGTTGTATTGAATGATATATGATATTTTTGACTTTGGATGTTCTATTTTTATACCATTCATGGTTTATGGTTAATGTAATGACATTTCGTAAGCTAGTTTTAATATGAATGTTTATATTATCTTTCAACTTTTTCATGTGAGGAATGAAGTGGACTTAGTAAGTGACTGGTGGAGCCCGCTATAGCTCCTTGATGCATCTGTAGGTCTCATGAGACAAAATATTTTCTTGGAACAAGGCCTTGACAAAAAATTTATTTGTAGTCTTGGCACAAGGCCATGACTATGTGGTAATGATGTCCAGCATTAGGCATTCCCTCATTATGAAATTAGTTATTACTTATGATTATTCAACTAGTAGAATATCCATGTGCATGTTAATATGGTAATGTTTGATTTATTTTTTCATATTATGATCAAGTAAATTTTTAAACAAATGTTTTTTTATCACACATCTTGCCTTAAAATTTTATAGCTTCCGCTAAATTATTTACCCTTAATGGGCATCTCAGCCCACCCCTTTCTTGTATTTTATTTTCCCAGGATTCCAAGAAGTGTATTATGATTGATATGAAGGGTTAAGATAAATGTAATAATGGTATTCTCAAAGAACTATTTTTTTTGTATTGTATGTTAGAAAGTGTAATGTAATGCTCATGTATGCAATCCATTTTTCAAGACTACTAAACTAATCGGTCTTTCGGGACTTGATTCCTTGTAATCACGCCAATGTATTAAAATAATGCACCAACTCTGGGAATCTGGGTTCGGGGTGTTACATCCCCATTAAGTGGAACCAATATACATGGGTTCTAATACCTTTCACAAGGATATATATGAATATCCTTCATTAGGCCCAATCCCAACACCATAAATACCTACCACCTTCCTAGATTAAAATTAACTCTAGACTTCCCAACTATGTGGCCTTAAAACATAGTGGCTGCTAGAATAACATCACCAAGTAATAATATGATAAATATAGAGGACCTATAATACATAATGATTTCCACATTATGAGGATACCTCTAATATGTATATATATTCACATAATTATATTGAAACAAATTGACTATAAATATTAGGGTAACTGATCACATATTGGGAGTTAGGAAAGATTCACAAACATGAAATAAATATATAAGAGAGTCATAGAGTTGGTAATAATTCCCACCAATAGGGTTTGATGATCCCAACCTCCCATCCTCTCAGGAAATGTGATTACCTAAGTTTCATTCATAAAAAACTCTAATGACAACCTTTCTTTGAAATGTATGAATGTATATCTTCATGGATTTGGGAGTCGTTGGGTGTTTTTGGTTCCCTAAATAAACCACACTGGAAACTATTTGAGAAGTGATTTGTGACCCAACGTGAGGATTGTGCATCCACACTCACACCCTCTCAAAACCAAATGTCTCTCTACCTCATCCCTAGTTAAAATAAAAATGTTTAACCTGGTGATAATCATTTAATAACAAAAAATAATTTGGTTTCTTACAAGTCGAGTCAACATGAATCATTAAGTAACTAAAAAATCAGGTTTCCCAAGTATCAGGCCACTTTGTTTCATATATTCTATGAAAAAAATTGTTAACCAAAATTAAATCTTTTAAAATAAAAAAATGGCTTCCCCCTTGTTGGGATATTCTGTTCTTGAATTATATGTAAATAAAAATGATAAACTCAACATTAATCTTTCAATTACTAAAAACAATCAGGTAAACCACAGGTCAAACTATTTTTTTACATACTCTACACACACACAAAAGTTAAAATAGATGTGAATCATTCAATAAATAAAAAATGGGTTTCCCATATGTTTTTCCAGTTTTTTTTTAATTCTATGGAAACAAATATGGCAAACTATATGTGAATTTATCAAAACAAAGTTCAGTTTCTCATAAATAGTTAGTTAAGTTTATTTTCTTTCTTGTGATTCTAATATAATAAATATTATTATTTTATTATCAACGAGTCTATATTTTCCCTTCATATAATATTTCTTCGATCCAAAGAGGTGGAATCGTCATCAAGCAATCATTCTGGTACATAGGATTCCAGGAGAGCCATGGCGCCGACAAGCATAAGGACAACTTCATTTTTTCAACATCTTCAACACTATGCGGATAAGGTAATGGTCAATTATTATTATTGGCATAGTGTAATCTTGGACCTAGAGGCTACATGAAAGGTTCTACATGCACCAAATCTTCTTATAATTTCATCAAAGGAAGGTTACGACAAATCTAGTGATTCATGTCACCATCTCCAACATTTTCAAGAGCTTATCCCTAGGGAATGAAAACTAGTAGCTTCCTTATATTTGGAAGGATGATCGGGGAGTCAAAGAAACATTTACCACTGAAAAGGAGTTTCTTATGATGACTCTTTTTTAGACACTGCTATAAGAATCATACGACCATCACCCCTCAAATACCTACTGGGGAACTTCCTAGAAACCCCCCTTCCCTCCAGTAACTCAGACCTGGTATTTTCACAGATCTCACCATTCATTGAATGTAGCATATCCAAATAAGATAGATCATATATTAAATTACATTAAAAAAAATACCACCAATATACTAGGGTAGAAACCAATGAGAAGGCACATATTCTAATTTTCATAAAGAATGTCTATCAGTATATTTTGGCATTAAGTAGGGGGTAGGAGTGTATTCTCTCACCCATGTATGAATTCCATCATCATTCCCTGATGAAAAATTGAAGATAGGAGTAGAAATGTATCCCCACATCAATCGATGATTTCTTATAGCATATCCTAGTAATAGAAAATGATCAAACTCATATTCCTACTGAAAACCATATGGATGTCTAACATATTCTGGAAGCAATAAAAGAAATTCTCCAGCATACTGTGTAAATCACACAGGAATTAGAATATATAGATATTAAAACTCCTAGAGCATCATTTCATCATATCTAACATTACCATAAAGGTGCTCTGTTTGAAGTTCATATTATATTTAATGACTTGAGTTTTTAAAAGAGACCACTTTGTTCGATAACATATGTGATACACAACAACGAACCCAAATGGATAATGATTATTTGAAAATGATTGTTTTATCGTTTCCTTTTAATTTTTAGATATGATTCAGATTATATAATTCATGAAATATATAAATATTTCCAAAATATGTTGATACATTCTTAATTAATAATCAACCAATTTTTTAAATATATTTTTGTTCTTCAAAATATGTTTTCTTCAAAAATAATTTGTATATATTTTTATGAAAAAATATTATAATTATATCATAGAAAATTTATAAAATTTAAATTATAATACTAACTCCATTATTTATATAAAAATATCAAAATTAACTTATTGTAAAAAATTTGGGATTTTTTGTAAAATATATATTTCAGTCAATAGTGAAAAATACAGGTTTTCTGTAAAATTGTAATTTATTTTGATAAAATAATTAATTTAAAATTAAAAATATTATTTTAATTTGATTTATAGGCGACATAATTATTATTTAGTTTTATTTAATTCAATTAAATATATTTAAATCACCTTTATAATGGATTTTAATACAAGTTTATTTTTAAGATTGAAAATGAATTTTTCTAAAAAATATTTTAAAATGAATAATGTTTCTCCATTATAATTAATTAAAGTTACCCCAAATGAGAAATTACCTTATTGAAATTTTTAGATTATATATCTATCTTTATTAATTGAAATTCATAAAATGAAGATCACTTATAATAGTGTTAAAGTGAAATCATATTTTCCTTAAAATTGTATTTTTTAGAAAACCACTTTTCATAATGTTTACAGGTTTCATTTTAAATTAAATTCTTTCACCTATATGAATTTATATTGAAAAAAATTATCTCTTATTTTGAATCATCATAATTAAAATTATATAATAAGTTCAACTTAATTTTTAAATAATATGGATAGTAATTATAGTAAATATTAATTACCGCAATAAAAGGAAATTAAGTTAACTAAGGGTAAAAATAATTTTACAAAGACCAGAAACAAAGTAACCCAATAAGTATGAATATCTATATTTCATATTAATTAAAATTATGTTTATATTTATTACTTATTTTTTTACTTTATAAATTATTAAGCAATGTATTTGATAAAAAATATATTTTGATATGATAAAATACCAATTGTATTTTGAGTAATATAAAATTGTAAATAAAGAAATTTTTTTGATGAATTGATGTATATTTTAACTAAAATATATTTTAATAAAATATTATTATTAAATTTTTATTTATAAATTTAATTTATAATATAGGTTTTATGATGTCCATTTTAATTTCTATAATGGTTGGAAAGCTATTGTTGTCAAAAAAATCAGCATTTATCAATAAATGTCAATTATATTTTAAAAGTGAAAACTCATATAATTAAATAATTATTTTTATAAAATGGATATTATATTTTGAATAATCGCATTTAAATTATCCAATGTTTAATTTTTCATAATCTTCTGAGATAGATGAATTTTTCAGTTAAAATTAAATACTGTATAAATGTATAGTTTGTATTATAGAATCATGATGAACCAAAAGTGGTTTAATAAGTACTATAATGGGTTTCCTAAACAAAATATTTGTTTTCCCTTTAAAATAATTTGATTTTATGTTTATTTAACTATGTTTATAAATCCATTATGAATTGTCCTAATCTTAAAATATATTTTAAAGTTTTAAAATCAATTCATTAAGAGTTTGACTCACTTCCACATAAGAAATGATATTATTTTATCAATTTATACCCCTGTACTAATAAAATAATTCAAACCACTCCCTTTTCGAAAAAAATGTGCACAAATCATTTTTCGGTTTTTGGTTTTTGTTGTTTTATTATATAGAGTTCAAAACCTCTATTTGAGAAATGGTTAATAATTCCCCACTCATTTCCAATATAAACCCACACCAGATCCCATTTAGTTTCTCTGGAAATATTTAGATCGCATTCTAAATATGACCTCCCCTATCAAGAGTCCCCCCATGCTTCCACCAATCTCTCAAGAATATCCTCCCAAACATTCAGATTAACACTCTCAAGGTACGAGATATTCCACTCTCTTTTTATACAAGCACCTCCCTTATGGTATTTCTATTAATTTTCATTTTTTTATACTGGGATATGTTCTTAAATATACCCCTTTCTATCCATTTTATGTATAAATGATGATATACCCCTTTCACTCTCCTTAATGTCTCCCACGAACCCATATGTACACCCATTACCATGATGAAATTTAGTAAGGGATCCTCTCCTTTTCCTCTTTATTCAAGTATCTTTTTTATCTTATGTCATTTATCCTCATTTTCAAATGTTGGGATATTGTAACACCTATATTTTTTATTAAATATTTTCTTTAAATGATTTTAATTCTTCAGTAGATTTTATTACATGTAATCATTTGTTTAAAGAAACCATGAGATTTATTTAGTATAAAATGACCATTTTAACCTAACCTTTAGGTTAGTGGGAATAAATATAACTAACATATTAAAATTTATGGTGAGGTCATTCACTACCAATTATTAATGAAAAATATAAATCAATTATATATTTGAATTTTTTGTATCAATAAATTGAGTAAATTACTATTATTAAATGAAATTAATTAAATATATATGTTATATAACTAATAAATGTTTTTTAATATTCATCCAATAGATATTTTTGTCATATGGTATGAATAAACCCTATTTGATGTAGAAAACCCTATATTTCTCAAAAGGGTAATTTTCAGCCTTTTAATGTAGAATCCCTTTTAAATTAATATTTTGAAAAATGAAAAATTTTTATATGACAACATAAACATGTTCCATGGAATCAGGATATAAAAATTTACTTTGGATGAATTTTTGATATTTTTCTGATAACTTTGAAATGTTTATTAATAGTACAAATAAACTAAATTTTAATTTAAAACAACTCTTTTTAATGAAATAATTTATATGGATAAATTATAATATTTAATGGTATTAAATTATAAATAGAATATATTTTTATCATTCAATATAATGTACATAATTAGCATTACTTTTACATTGAATTAAGATGTAAAAACATTTCAATCTGTTGCAATGTTTTAACCCTTAAAACTTGTTCTATCTTTCCAAAAAGAGGAATAATTTTAAAATAATTACTAAAAAATATATGTTTTAAATTTTTAAAAAATTATTTTATATTTTTAATCAATAGGTCCAAATTATTTAAATAGATTTATTTTATTTTCAGGCATTATGAATAGTAACTTTGGTGATTTTTATTAATACGGTAAAAGGGTAAATTGGGTAATTAAGGGTAATAATACTGTTTTAAAATTATCCTAACACATGTCTTTATATAATTGGATGAGTTTTTTTTCGTTCTAAATCATCCTTAGTATGAAATGGTGTCTTTTGTAAGACACTTGGATGAGATTAGGACATTATATTTATTTAATGAAAAGTTAAATATGTCTCACTCAAATTTTAAAAACTAGATCATTGTTTATATAAGGGTATGCATACCATAAATTCTATTATTAATACTTATTTTAAAGATAAAATGTTTTTTAACATGGTAGTTTATTTTTACTTTTTATGAAGTAAATAATTACATTAAAGACTTTTATTTTGTTGATGTAAAATTTAATTAATTTATGAGAAAACAATAAATAGTTTTTATTAAAAAAAATAACAATAAAAAACCCAAACATTTGAAAAAATCTTATCGGTCGAGTATATCTCAACCATAACCATCCAAGTGTCGATTTGTGAGCATTTTAAGCCTTATATAAGAGATTGTGACACTTATATTATTTTATTTAAAGTGATGTTAAAGTTTCCACATTCATAATTTAATAAGTATAACATTTTAAAATTATGATTTTTTAGAAGATAAATTCCAATAAAAAAATTCTTCTGAAACCTAGAAGATTTATCCTCATCATTTTATTTTATTTTTAATTTTTTTTTAAAAAATAATTATAATAAACAATTACACAAAATTTATGGTGTAATTATTTTATTAAGAGAAAATAACAAATAAATCTTATTAAAAAATTTAATCTAAATATAACTTGGGATAATTAATATGTTTAATTAATTTTCAAAATTACCTTTACCACTTATAAATATAATAAAATAGTCGGTTTGAAGTTAACTTGTAATCCTAATATTTTTAAAAATCAATGGATTGAATACTATCAAAATTATCACTATTGATTATTTACCAAAAAATGATTTATTATATTATTTAAAAATCATAAAACATTTTGTAAAAATATATAATAATTATTTAATGGTAAAAAAAATATTCTAAGTTATTTATTAATGGTGTAATTGACTACCAATATGTAAATATTGCAACCTTTTAATGGTGAAATATTTGTAACCCTAGTTAAAAATTAAATTTAATAAATAAGTGTCAATTAAAATGACAAGGTTTAAATTGATAGGAAAACTTGTCTGAAATCTATTGATTGATTATATTTCAAACCTATCTTATATATTATATAAATTTGCGATATTTTATAGTTTTTTGGATGGGGTTTGATCATATTATACGTTAATATTTTTCAAGATCCCAAAAGTGCCCCTCACCTCAATTATAAAAGGGAATATCATCCCTCACCTCATTACTTCACTTTAAGCCTTAAATATAATCCATTCCTAACCATTTTCCTTTATAAACTTCCCTTTTATCATTTTATAGGTTCTTGTATTCTTCAACAACTAATTCTAGTGATCTAAGAGGACATTTAGAGGAAGCACATTGAAGAAGAGGTAATCTCCTTTACCGATTCTTTCAAACTTTATTATTATTCTAATTGTTATTCAGGATTTGTTTCATTGTAAAGTAATAACTACATTATCACTTGTATAATTATATTTAATTATGATTATGGAACAACAATACTCCACTTTCTATCCATCCTATGAAAAAAAATCACCTTGCATGTGTAAGTACGTCTCACCGTCTCCACGGCATGGTGTAATCTATTTTTCACCACCACCTTACTCAGATGGGTATAATAATGGAAATAATAACTATATATGATTATTATAACATAATATTTACTTTCAAATATTATACATCATTCACTTCAATATCATTCAATAATTATGAAAATGATATTGTCGCTCATGCATATGTACGGCCTACCATCTGTACAATGCGATGTGATTAACTGTACATGATATTCCTTAAATAATGATTATGAAAATGTATAGTATGAATAAATATGATTTATATAATGATAATATCACTTTTTTTAATTATATAACCATGACCTATGAATGAGAGTTGAAACTTATTTGATAAAACATGCATAAGAAACTGAAGTAGTTAATACCTGAATAAAAACAAATAATGAAATGTTATTAACAAACAGATTATGATATTATCATATATTATATCATAAAAATTACTATGATTCTGAAATAAGTTAATGAAATTATTTAAATTATAATATAGGATGTTTTGATACAAACAAAGGATATCAGACCTAAAAGGTAAAGTTTAATTTCGCAATCTCATTATTATCTGAGATTGTTCATACATAAGTATTTATTGGGGTATATTTATCATCCTCATCCATGTTTCAAAAATATATATTATCATTTATATTCTTCTATAATTTTTAAAATTAAATTTTACCCATTGGTGAATTTTTAATGAACGATATTAAAGGAATATTTTGTCATTATTCAATATGAGGTACTCTTTGACTTTTCTAACAAAAGTACAAGGATAATGTTTATTTTTAACTTATACGGAATGAACGGATTTTCACATCTTCATAAAACCATATTTCCATGAATATTTCTCTACAAGACTTCATGTTTATTTTCAAATAATTTCTCTTATTTTAAAATTACATGGCATTTTGGGAAAAGAAAGTATTTTTTAAAAATAAATGATATTTTCCTCAAGAATTAATTTCACATGTTACATCAAAATTATTTTCCATCTAAGATATAATCATTTAATAGGGTAATTTTTCGAT
Organism: Viscum album; assembly: GCA_963277665.1. Taxonomy (NCBI): domain Eukaryota; kingdom Viridiplantae; phylum Streptophyta; class Magnoliopsida; order Santalales; family Viscaceae; genus Viscum; species Viscum album. Next base: position 1,865,397,934 of record OY728142.1, on the reverse strand, counting down.
ATTTACTATTATTATGGTTATATGGTGTTTATGTTTGAATGTTATTTATGAAATTCATTTGTTTTACATGGATTATGCTATGGTGGAATGATATTTAAATAAAACTATTTTATTCCTTGGGTTATGATAAATGATTTATGTTATCAATGTACAGGTAAGAATAGTTTCATTATGATATGGGTGGGACCTGTATCTCCATCCAATGAATTCAGTAAGATTTATATATCATGAGGTATACATGGATGGAATAGGAAATGATCTTGGTTCAGTAGTATAGGGATGGAATAATGAGTGATCTCAATTTAGTAATGGACTTTGTCCGTTATGATGGTCTTGGAAATTAGCCATGACTAATATTAAATGATTTTATATTCATATGTGTATGCCACAAAATAACATGTATTCTTTTATGTCTTATGGGATTATATTCATCGATTCTTATGAACTTTTAGGATTTATCCCATGGCATGATATCATGATCTTTCCTATGCAGGACAACATTTTCAAATATTATGTTTTTATCTATTATGATTATGATTTTATACATATCTCTATTTTTTACCATTACGGAGCATATGAGATCACACATTTATATTTTTCTTTTCCCCAAGTCATGAAGAAGGTTATTTAATAAGATATGATAAAAATGGGTCTAGTTATGATGAAATAAGTGGGAGATAATGAATATGTTTTATGAACCAGTTTATTATGTTTGCAATTTCTAAAGACACTATAACTGTATGGCCATGTACTTGATTTTTTATATTTTGTAATGAATATTATTCAACATTGAAGTAATATCAATGTATGTAATGTAAGGGTTGTTATATTTAGAATCATCAAAAATTTATAGTTAACCCTCGAAAACTAGGATGTGAAAACCATAGTAAGAAATCAAAGGATATTTCGAAGTATAGGTTATAATTTTAGTGTTTTATAAATCATCATGAAAAACCTTGTATAAATCCTAAATTGTTGTAAATTGTAATTTTATTCGTGATTATGTGGTTTTCCCATTATGATTAGTGATTCTCATAATATGATTCTTGGTTTTATTCAATGGATAGAAATCGAAGTAACCACATTAATACTAAATGTGATGGGTAATGAAATGATTTTACTCCTGATAAACCAAATGATGTAGGAGATGGAATGAAAAATATTTTATCTAAACTCACACAACTTTCTTAATCTATGAATCAGGCAGGACTTCCAGAGGAGCAAAGGAGGGAACAACATTATGTGGATTCCTTCATGAGGTAGCGTCCACCATATTTCAGTGGGTCTTTAGATTCATTAGTGGCAGAAAATTGGATCAGTGCCACTAAAAAGATATTTTTTTGTTCTCTAATATTTATAACATGACAAATATATCTTAGCAGTATATCATTTGGAAGGAGAAGCTAATAAATTATTGAAACTTACCAAGAATATGAGGCAAATATATGAAATTGAATCCAAGTAATGGGATGAGTTCATGAAAAAAATTAAATAAATACATTCCTCTTATTATTTAAACAAAGATGGATAAGGAGTTCCTTGAACTTAAAAAACGAAAATGAATCCTTTTTTACCTACAAATAAAATTTTACAAGACATTCAAGGTATGCTTCTGGAATTATTGTCCAATATGAGAGTAAAATTGATCAATTATTTAGTGGATTAAAACCAATTCTATGAAGGGAATTATTCATAAGGGACTTCAATGTCTATGAAGAAATAATTATACTAGTTATCAATGTTGAGATAGAGTTAGACTACCCCATCAGCCCTATGGTTTTTATAAGAAGAGAAAATTGTAATTCAAGGGAAAATCTAAAAACCACACTAAAAAGAAGATGAATTTTTCCTTATGATCAATGTATGTAAAGAAACGTGGATGAAATTGTCTTAAAGGGACTAGAAAATTTTTTAAGTGTGGAAAAGAAGGCCATCAGGAAGTTGAATGCCGATGTGATGGGAAAATGATATCTAATGATGTGAAAATGAAAAATGCTACACAGAATTCACCTCCTACACTTCAATGTCAGCAAAATCTTATAGACAAATACCAAGGAAATACACATGATATCACTATCATCAATGTAGAGTATGATATTGAAGTGGTAAAAGGTACACTTACCATCCGCTATAAAGTAGAAAATGTTTTATTTGATTCTGGATCCGCCCACTCTTTTATTTCTGAAGCATTTTCTAAGGGTATTTTCATATCACCTCAATAATTAGATGTTTAGTTAGTTGTGACAACTCCCAATAGAGAAACGCTCGTATAAAAAGTTTGTAATTATTTCCTAGTTGAATTTTATGGGAAAGTACTTCCTATAAATCTTCTGATCCTTCCTATAGTGTAATTTTATGTGATTATTAGCATGGAATGGATTTCTATATATAGATATCATATCAATTTCCAAGTGAAGTTACATTTCATATTCCATATCAATCTATGATCATGTATCGATTTAAGTGTGAGTATGACCTTCTAGTGAACATTTCTTCCATCTTATGAGTCCTGATTTTAATAAATTAAGGTTATCTATCTCAAATGGTAGGATAGAAACTCACAATAAAGAATATATCCATTGTATCAAAGTTGTATGATATCTTTACATAATAATTACAAGGTCTTACACTAAATCATAAAGTTGAATTTTCAATATAACTCATATAGGGTTCTATTTTTATTTCAAATACACCTTATAGAATGGCCCAAATTGAGTTGCAATAATTTGTGAAGCAACTCCAAAAGAATCTTGACAAGGTATTCATAAGCCCCAGTGCATCACCATGGGGTGAACTGATTCAATTTTTTAAGAATAAATATGGATAATTTAGACTACTTTTTGATTATCAAGAAATTAACAAAATCACTATCAAGAACAAATATCATCTTCCACATATTGATGACTTATTCAACCAAATACAAGGAGCTCAATACATTTCCAACATTGATCTTTTTTCGGAATATCAAAAATTAAGATTCAATAATGAGGAAATACAAAATTTGGAATTCCATGCAAGGTATACACACTATTAATTTATAGTGATGCCTTTTAGTCTAACTAATTCCCCTGCTATATTCATAGATCTAATTAATAAAGTCTTTAGATACTATCTTGTCTAGTTAATGGTAGTATATATAAATGAAATTATTGTCTATTTTAAGAACAAGTAAGAACATGAATATCACTTTATAATTGTACTAAAGACCCTGAGAAAAGATAAGATTTATGAAAAAATTAACAAGTGTGAATTTTGGAATCAGAAAGTTTCTCTTTTGGTTCTCATAATCTCAAAAGAGGGGTTATATGTGCATCCAAAAAAATGAAGTAATTGAACGTTGGATGACACTGACAATGGTAACTGATATCCAATGTTTTCTTTGTTTGGATGGATATTATCAATGTTTTGTGAAATGTTTTTCTTGATTGTCTAATCTACTCACAAAATTGACTCGAACATGAGTTTTGTTCATTTAAACATAGGAATATGAAGGGAATTTCAATGATCTCAAAGGAAGGTTATCCAGTGCACATGTGCTCACACTTCCTTGTAGTGGAGAAAGGTTTGTGATATATAGTAATGGATCAAAAAAGGGGATGGTATGTGTGTCCGGAAAAATTATATGTTGATAGATTATTCCACACGACAATTGAAAACTCATGAGAAAAATTACCCAACTCATTATTTGGAGTTATTTTTGGTGATATTTGTATTAAAGATATGGAGGCATTATCATTACGGTAAAAGGTGTGAAATTTATACTAATAATAAAATTTTAATGTATATTTTCACAAAAAAGGAGTTGATTATGCACCAAAGAAGTTGGTTGGAGTTGATTAAATATTACGACTTCTCAATATATTTCCACCCAGGTAAAGCGAACAAGGTAGAAGATGATTTGTGTCGAAATGACCATGCTAGCCTATCCATGATGAGGATCACAAAGGATCCAACAGTTATGGATTTTCAAAGTATGGATCTTTAAATTTTAAAGGAATGGGAAAAATATTTTCTTTATCAAATGAATGTTAAAAAATCTATAAAAGTTAAGATTAATGAGGTGCCGAAGGAAGATGTAGTGATAAAAAAGAAAGTGGGAAAAGTTCTTGAATTCAACCTCGATTATAATAGAATAATTAGGTTTAGGAATCTTTTTTATATTACTCCCATACCATAATTAAACAAGTATCTATTAGATGAGGCTCATAGATCTTTATTCTTTATTCACCCTGGAAGCACACAAATGTAGGGGGGCTTGAAAGAGTATTTTCTATGGGATGTCATGAAAAGATATGTTTCTGAATATGTCTCTCAGTGCTTGTTTTTTCAGAAATTTAACATTGAGATACAAAAGTCTAAAGTTATTTTAAAACCATTACCCATACCATGTTGGAAATGAGAAAACATAACTATGGAATTTTTCATCGGAGGTCCCAAAACATCTAAAGACATAATGCTCTATGAGTTATAGTTGATTTCCTTTTGAAGACAGAACACTTCATTTATATTAGAGAGGATTTCTCTTTTTATTAGATTACAATTATATATGTAAAGTAAGAGGTAAGATTGCATGGAGTACCAATTTCAATTATATCTGATCGGGATCTAAGGATTATCTAAAAGTTCTAGGAAAGTCTTTAGTAGGATCTGGATATAGTGTTATGTTTATGCACCACTTATCATACTTATATAGATAGATAGTGTGAGAGGAAAATTCAAACTCTATAACATTCATTGAGATATTTCTCTATGGATTTCAAAGGTAGTTGGGATCAACACCAACCTTTGGTGGAATTTTCATCCAACAATATCTTTCACTCCATTATTTAGATGGATCCTAAAGAAGACCTATATGGAAACAAGTGAATAACTCCATATTTTTGGGATAAATTTGGTGAAATACATCTATAAGGACCTTATCTTGTTGATTAAATGATAGAAAAGGTCAGATCTATTCAATAAAAAATAAGAGAAGCTCAGATTTGAAAATAAAATTGTGCGGGAAACTGAAGAAAAGACCTATATTTTCAAGTATGTGACAAGTTTTTTCTACAAATATCTCCCTGGAAGATATTAATGATACTTGTAAAGAATTTTAAGCTAAGTCCTATGTATATAATTCCCTTTGAAATTCTGGATCACGTGGGGAAGGTAGCTTACCGATTGGCGCTTCCATCAAATATCTATAAAGTTTAGGATGTGTTCCATGTATCTCTCCTAATAAAGTACATACCTAATTAATAACATTTACTAAACTCATAATTAATATCACTGGAGAAAGAAAATTTATATAAATAATAACCGATATAGATTCTGGATCGTAGCAAAAAGGTTCTGTGAAACACGACCACTCTCTTAGTTAAGGTTTTGTGGCGGAACCACCAATTTGAGGAAGCTACATGGTAACTTTAGGATATTATGAGGGAGATATATCCTCATCTTTTTTTATCTAAGTGACAAATGTTGAGGGTGATATCTTTTCTAAGGGGGGTAGAATGTAACACCTAGATGTTTTTTTAAAATGTTTTCTCAAAATAATTTTAATTCTTAAATATCTTGCATTACACTGAATCGTGAGTTTAAACAAACCATGATATGAAATTAGTATAAAATGAACATTTTAACCTATCCTTTGGGGTAGTGAGAAAAAATATAATTGGCTTATTAAAATGTATGGGGAAGTCATTTACTACCAATTATTTATCAAAAATATAAATCATTTTTTTATTTGCATTTTTTGTAATAATAAATTGCGTGAATTACTATTAGTTAATCAAATTAATGAAATATATATTTTATATAATTCAAAAAATATTTTATATATTCATCCAATATATATTTTTGTCATAGTTTATGAATAAACCCTATTTGATGTATAAAAACCTATATTTTCAAAAGGGTAATTATTCACCTTTTAATGAAGAATCCCTTTTAAATTATTATTTTAAAACATTAGTAATTTTTATATGACAAAATAAACATGATATTTGGAATCAAGATATAAAAATTTACTTTGGATGAATTTTTAATATTTTTTTGATAACTTTTAAATTTTGATGAATAGTAAAAATACACTAAATTTTAATTGAAAAAAAATTAATCAAAATAATTTATATGGTTAAATTATAATATTTAATTCTTTAAAAGTACAAATATAATATATTTTTATCATCCAATATAATTTATTTCATTATAATTAATTTTACATTTAATTCAGATGTAAAAACATTTCAACCTTTTGCAAAGTTTCGTCTTTTAAAACTCATTCTCTCTTTTCGACAATGGAAATAATTTTAAATAAAATTATCCAAAAAAAATTGAGTTTTGGAAAATTTATTACATCTTTTTAGTAATTAGATCAAAATTATGTAAATAGATTTGTGTTATTTTCAGGCATTATGTATAATAACTTCAGCAATTTTTATTAATGCTGTAAAAGGGTAAATCGGGTAATTATGGGTAAGAATACTGTTATAAAATTACCCTGAACCTTCTCTTAATATCATTGGATATGTTTTTTACAACATATATCATATTTGGGTCGAAATTCAGTTCTTTTGAATCCACTTGGATGAGATTAGGACATTTAATTTATTTAAAGAAAAGTTTAATATGTCTCACTAATGTTTTAATTACTAAATCATTGTTTATATAAGGGTATATAGAAAATAAATTCAATTATAAATACTAATTTAAAAGATAAATTTTTTCTTAATCATGGTGATTTATTTTTAATTTATAGTAAATAAAAAATTACATTAAAAACTTGTACTTTTAGGATGTAAAAATTAATTAATTAATTAAAAATCAATAAAACAATTTTTATTAAAATACTAATAACTATAAAAAGATCCAAACATTTGACCAAATCATATTGATAGATTATATATCAAACATAAAAAACCAATCGTCATGTTGGTGACCATTTTTTTCCTTATACAATAGATTGTGACACTTTCTTATTTTATTTAATGTGATATTAAAGTTCTCACATTCATAATTTATTAAGTATAACATTTTAAATGTTGGATTTTGCATAACATAAATTTGAAGAAGAAAAATTCTTCAGAAACCTAGTATATTTATCTTCATCGTATTATTTTATTTTATATTTTATTAATCAAATATATATATATATATATTAAATAATTACACAAAACTAATGACGTAATACTTTTATTAATAGAGATAACAAATAAATGTTTTTTAAAATATTAAAATAAATATAATTTAGGCTAAGTGATATTTATAATGAATTTTATATATGACCATAACCTCTTAGAAATATAATAAAATACTTTTTTCAAAGTTAACTTATTATCTTAATATTTTTAACAGTCAATGAATTGGATATTGTCAAAAATGACACTATTTACTATTAATAAAAATAATATTTTATTAAATTATTTAAAATTCATAATTTTTTTTAAAAAATATATAATAATTATTATAAAGTATAAAAAATTCTAATTTTTTTATTTATGGTCTCATTGACATCAAATAAGTAAATATTACACCCCTTTAATGTTGACATTTTTGTTATCCTACCTAAAAATTAATTAGAATAACTAAGTAATAAATACAATGATAAGGATTAAATTTCTATAAAAAGAATTATAAAATCTATTGGTTGATGATATTACAACCCTATATTATCTCATATTATAAATTGGGTCATTTTTGGCGTTTTTAAGGTGGTTTTATTTTATTATAAATTAATATTTATTGTGATCCCAAAAGTGCCCCTCATCTAAATTATAAAAGGGAACCTTCTCCCTCACACCTTCACTTAACTTTGAGCCTTAAATATCAGCCATACCATACCCTTTTACCATATCAACTTCTATAATTACATTATATTGGTTTTTTTCCACTTCAAATACCAATTCTAGTGCTCTAAGAGGAGATGTAGAGGAAACATTTCAAAGAAGAGGTCATCTACTTTACCTATTCATTCAAGATTCTTTATTATTCTACTTACTCTTTCTAAGTTGTTTCATTATAAATTAATAAATCCATTACCACATATATAATAAGTTGTAATTATGATTATGGATCAATAATACTACACTTTATATCCATCCTATGAAAAAAAAATCACGTGTGCGTACGTACAACTAAAAGATGGTGGTGGAGATGTCTTTATCATGTTCCACCATTTAAAGTCGATTTTACCCAATGGTGAATTTTTGTTAAATTATATTAAAGGATTATATTATCATTATTCAATAAGAGGTAATTTTTGACTTTTTAAGCTAGTGTATGAGGAGAATGTTTGTTTTTAACTTATATGGCATGAACAGATTTTTATGTCTCCATAACGCCTTATTTCTATGAAGCTTCTTCTACATAAATTCATATTTATTTCCAGATAAGTTATTTTCATTTAGAATTTCGTGGAATTTTTTAAATAGAAAATATTTTTGAATAAGAAATGATATTTTTTCTCCATAATTAATTTCAAGTGTCATATCAAAATTATTTTCTGACTATGATAGAAGTCTTTAATAGGGTTATGTTTCTATCTTTATTGTTCTTATGGTTTTATGGTGTTTATGTTGGAATTATATTTATGAAATCCATTTGTTTTACATGTATAATGTTATGGTTCAATGATTTTTAAGAAACCATTTTTATTTCTTGGGTTATGATAAATGATTTATGTTATTGTTGAACACGTATGAATGGTTTCAAAGTGAGATGGGTGGGACCTATATCTCCCTCTAATTCATTGGGTAAAGATTTATATCTCATGAGAAAGACATTACATGAATGGTAAATGATCTCAGTTTAGTAGTACAGGGCTGGAACGAGGATTGAACATGATTCAGTAATGGACTTTTCCCACTATGATGGTCTTGGAAATGAGCCTTGACTAATATGAAATGATTTTCTATGCTTATGTGTATTCCATAAAACTTCATGTATTATGTTATGACTTTTTGGATTATGTTTATTGATTCTAATGAAGTTTTAGGATTTATCCCATGACATGATATCATGATCTTTCATATTTTGGATAATATTTTCAAATGTTATGTTCTTTTGTCTTATGATTGTGATATGATTGATATCTCCCTTCTTTACCCTTACTGAGCATCTGATCTGACATTTTTATATGTTTCTTTTCCCTAGGTCATGAAGAAGGGTATTAAGTAAGATATGAAAAAAGGGGTATATTTATGAAGAAATAAGTGGGAGATAATGAAGATTTCCTATGAACCATATGTTTATGTTTACCATTTTCTAAAGGCACTATACCTATACAGACCTAGCAGGGTTTTATTGTATCTTGTAATGAATATTCCTCAACTTTGAAGTAATATCAATGTGTGTAATGTACGGATCATTATAGATATGATCTTCTATATCCCCATTACTATTAATTTTATGTATATATGATGAGGTATCACTTTCACTCTCTTAAATCCCCCTATGAATATTCGTATTCCACTATTATGCTACCAAAATTTCACCTTGATTTTCCATGACAATAAATTGTGTAGTTAATACCCATACCCATTTCCTTTCAATGGTGTCCCCATTTATTCACATATACATATTGATTAGGGAATAATATGTTTGTATTACATAATTCATATTCATGGTATAAAATTTTTTGATAAACGATTCCATGTTTTATGATCTATATGGCATACTTAATATGAAATGTTTATGATGGGTGTGCCCAGAATTATATTGCGCTCCAATGAATTGAGTATTGCTTAGTCTCATGCGGCTTCATGTTGGGATATAGAGTAATCATGATTCCTTTATGGGCTTTTTCCCATCAGGATTTCTTAGAACATGGCCATGACCGATGTTTATGATGTAGTGTTTTATGTTGTTTTCATGATTCCCAGGTTTCCTTTATGTTATCATGTTATATCATTCCTTGTTATTCATGATTATGATTCTCATTCATTTTATGTCCTGCTGAAATTTCTATAGTCTAACATGTTTTACTTTCTTCATTATATTCCATTTTTATTCTCTTACTGGGATTTATGGATCCCCCATTTCTTATGTATATACTTAGGGTATCCCATGCAGTTTTAAGTAACAGTGTGTTATAGAAGTTTTAAACAAAGATTATGTTCTTCTTATTTTCAATTTTTATGTAATGTACTTAAGTCTAAAAGACTCTATACTTATCAATCTTTCGAGTTGTATTAATTTTACCTTTATGTAATAAATCAATAGTTAATGTGTAATAAATGGAAGGTTTTCATAGTTAATATCAAAGTATAATTTTAGTTATTTTGGTATTAGGATTAAAAAACACTAGAGAAATACTTAGGGATAAGACTAAGTATAAGAAAACATTGATAAATTTTTTAAAGTATAGACTAAGTGATTTATCAATAAAATAAATCCTCTTTTAGATACTATAAGTGGATTTGGCTCTGGGGTAGATGTAGATAGGGGTAAAACCTGAAAACATCGGGTTGATCTAGACTCTATCAAGAATTGGTGAATGATAATGGTTCTTACTACACACCAAGTTTAACACTCTTGGGGTATATTCTTTTGTAAATTTATAAGATAATTATGAACCATTATTAAAATAATAAAAAAATAGCCATAAGAATTTATGTTATGAAATATATAATGGATAACAAATTTGGAAGTCTATAAATTCATAAGTAATGGAATAAATTTCATTTATAAGTTATCTTTTTACTGTTATTTTGATTCTAGTTTGTGTGTTTAATAATTTAAAATTACTCATCATTTAGAGAAAATATGAGATTATAGTAGAAAATTATTAAATGGAGAAATTAAACTTGTCAAAAAATTATATTTCTTTATGTCCCAATTCTATATGATATGTTCTATAACTCTCAGAAAATAATCTTTAATCAAAAATTCTTTCATATTATGATCAATATTTTGTGAATTGATGGTAATTTTACCCATCATGGATTTATGGTTTATGGTCAGTGACATTCTCTTGAACATGTTATATATCAAGTTTAATTATTTCTTTGGTGTTAGTTTTCTCTTCTATTTCCAGGTTTTTACTTCCTAGTAAAGTTATCCTACTGGGAAACCTAGTTTTGTGATTACCTTCAAACTTCATTTTCTCTCTTTTTAAGAGAATTTTTATTAACCCTTTTTACAATGTGTTTTTTAATAAATATATTTTTAAGTTTCAAAAAATATTTTACCAAGATCAAGTTTAAACTGAAAGTATGAAATTTATTAAAGGTGGAATAATCTAATCCCCACAATTCTAAAACAGAAAACTTTGTTCGATATCAAATGTGATACGCAACACTAAACACAAACGGGTAATGGTTATTTAAATACGATCACCTTATCCTTTGCATTAAATTTAAAGATATTATTCTTATTAACTACATCATGAAATATAAAAATATGTCTTTAATATTTTGATAAATACTTATTTAATAATCAATGAATTTTTAGTAATGTCTTTTTATTCTACATAATATGTTTTCTTCAAAAAAAATTTATAAAGAAATATTATAATTATTATACAAAACATTTAGAAAATATATTTCATAAAACTAACTCCATTTTTTATATTTAAATATAAAAATTAACTTAGGGGAAAAATCTTGGATTTCTCGAAAAATATAGATTTTTTAGTGAATAGTAAAAGATACCATTTTTATGTAAAATTTTATTTTATTTTGATAAGATAATTAATTTAATATTAAAATTGTTTTTTAATTTGATTTAAAGGTAACATAATTATTATTTAGTTATATTTAATTCAATTTATTACATTTAAATTATCCTAATACTGGATTTTAAAACAAACTTATGTTTAGGGTTGAAAACGCATTTTTCTAATAACACTTTTAAAATGAATAATGTTTCTCCATTATAATTAATTAAAATAACCCCTAACGAGAAGTAATCTAAAATAAATTTTGAGATTATATATCTATATTTATTTATTTAAATTCAAAAAAATAGGATCAATTTTAATAATATAAAATTTAAATCATAGTTTCTCTAAAAATTATATTTTTCAGACAACTGCTTTCCATAATGTTTGTTGATTTTATATTAAATTAAATTATTTCACATCTTTGAATTAATTTTTTAAAAATTAATTCCATATTTTTAATTTATATTAATAATATTAGGTTTTAAGTTCAACCAAATTTTTTAACAATACGAATAGTAACTGTTGTAAATATTAATTACCACGGAAAAAGGAAAAAAGATTAATTAAGGGTAAAAATAATTTAACCAATAATAGAAACAAAGTAACCCTAATAGTATGAATAATTTTTTTCCTTTTAACTAAAATAATTATTGTATATATCCATTATTCTATTTACTTTATAAATGATTAATCAATTAGTTTGATAAAAATTATATTTTGATACAGTGAAACACAAATTGTATTTTTTTAGTAATATGTAATTTTAATTAAAAAAATAAATTTGTTGAATTAATGGATTTTTGAAATAAAATATATTTTAATAATATATTATTATTAAATTGTAATTGATAAATTTAGTTGATAATATAATTTTTATGATTTCTAATGTAATTTCTAAAATTGTTGGAAAACTGTTATTGTCAAAAAAAACCTAGCATTTCTCAAGAAATGTCAATTCTATTTTAAAAATTAAAATTCATATATTTAGAAAGTTATTTTGGAAAAATGGTCATTATTTATTTAATCATAATGAAAAAATTATCCAATTGGGCATTTTTCATTATTTTATGAGATATTTGAAATGTAGGGTAAAAATTAAATACTGTATAAATATACAATGTGGATTATAACATCATAATGACACAAAAGTGATGTAATAAATAACATAAAGGCTATAAAAAATAAATTTTTTCCCTTTAAAATAATTTTTTTTATGTTAATTTTATTAATTTTATAAATTCATTATGAATCCTCCAAAACATATTATATATTTTATGGTTTAAAAATCCTTGGTTTAATAGTATAACTGACTTTCACATAAGTAAGTGTATTATTTTATTTATTTCATCCCTTGTTATTAACAAATAATGAAAACCAATCCCCTTTGGTAGAAACCAAATAAAATCCAATGGGAAGGTTTTTGGTTTAAGTTATTTTATTATATAGTGTAAAAAAACTATCATTTAGAAATGATATATAATTGCCTTCTGATTTAATATACAGACCCACCCATTATCCAATTTTTCTACTCTCAAAATATTTGTATCACATCCTTTCTCTTCCCTACCTTATCTAGATTCCTCCCAATGTTCCCCAAGCTCTCAAGAATCTCCTCCTAAGAATTTTGAGTAACACTCTCAAGGTAAGGGATCTTTCACTCTCTTTTTTATCTGAGAACCTATTTTATGGTATTCCACTTAATTTCTATTTTTTCATATTATGATGAATTCATCCATATACCGATTACTATCCATTATGTTTATAAATTAAGATATACACATTTTACTCTCATTAATCCATCTCATGAACCCTTATTTACACCTATAACAATGCCTAAATTTAGTAAGAGATCACCTCCATCTCCTCTTTATTCAAGTGTATTATTTATATTATATGTTTTATATTCATTTACTAATGTTGGTATATGTTCATCCATACCCCTCCCCCCATTAGTTTCCATTTTATGTATAAATTACGAGATATACCTTTCACTCTCATAAATCCCTCCCACTAACATTCATATTCCCATGTTATACTGCCAAAATTTCACCATGATTTTTCATGCCAAATATTGTTGTAGTGAATAACCATACCCATTTCCTATAAAGGGTGTTCACCATTATGAACTTATACTTTTATATTTTGGACTTAAATATATTCCTTCCACTCTCCATGATTGTGGAATAAAATTTGATGATAAATGATTCCATGTTTTTTGATCTATGTGGCACACTTAAGAATGAATATGAAATGAATGTGATGGGTGTGCCTAGAATTATATTGTGCTCCAATTCATTGGATAATGTTTAGTATAATTAGACATCATGTTGGTATAGGGAGTAAACTTGATTAATTATCAGACTTTGTCCATGATGATCTCTTGTAATTTATCCTTGAACTATGTTTATGATGCAGTGTTTTAATTTTTTACCTCATTTCATATGTTTCCATTATCTTCTCATGTTATATCATGCCTCATTATTCATGTTTATGGTTATGACCCCTTTTATGTCTCCTTTATATGACTATTGTTTAACATGTGTTAATTTCCTTATATTATTCCATGTTTATTCCATTTATGGGATTTATATATCAACCCTTTCTTATGTATGTCCCCATGTTATCCCATTAATTTGTAAGTGCGGCCGTGTTAAATAAATTTTCAATAATGTTGATGTTTTTCCTATTTTAAATTGTTAGAAAATATACATAATTCCCAAATACACTATATTTTTCAATCTTCTTAGTTTTTTTATGTGTAATATTATGTAAAACATCATGTATTAATTTGTCATAAAGATTAAGGTTATTATATTCTTACTCCATCTTAATAGAATTATTGGCATATTCGATAAAATATGATGCAAGGGAATGGTCTCATATCACAATTATTTCTTGGGTTTATCAACATAATTTGATAGTCAGCTTAGGAGAACAACATATTCATGTTGAATAAATAATTGATATAATATAATGGAAACCCATGTTTGAGTGCATACTCTCACTCTAAATGAGATTCATCGGAATATCTCTAGAGTTACTATAGGGTATCTCTGTATTCCTAATAATGTTTTAGGAGCTTTTCATCAGATTCTGGAAGCTGGTGAGAGTAAAAAGCATATTTTTACTCTTACCAACGTCAGACTAAATCAACATCCCTAAAATTACATATAGTGTGAAGCTCATATACCTTCGCCCATTTTGGAGGTTTGTTCTCATACTCCAATAGGGATTGAATATCATAATAGAAAACATATCCACATTTCAATGGCCTTTGTATTTTGGTACCCACTGAAAGTTCAGCTGATTTTCATTCTAGTAATTTATAATTCTATCATAATATTCTAAGAACTCATCAACACTGAGAATAAATTCCCACAATTGATCAATATAGTTTTTCACATACTTTGGTAGTCACCATGAAGTAGGTTTATATTATTTCTCAGCCCTAAAATGTAGGTTAGCATATTCCAACTACAATGTGGGATATGTATCATACTACTACCATTCTAAATTTCATTTTCCATGACACCATACAATGCATATCTACAGCATCCCAAGGACCCTCTAACTCTTTATATGAAGTATAAGGACATATGTACCATGTATGCCTCCTCGTCAATGAATATAGATGTATTATGTGGAACATACCCAGAAATCCATCATGGAAGACCACCCCATAATGATATATAACGATAGAAAGGGAATCCTTCCCCTTTTATTTCACCTTCATATAGATATGTTCTTAATAACTGGGGTTCAATGGAATAAGGTGACCCCTAAATTTATAGTTACACCTCACCTCTCTCAACTGATGACCTAGGGTGGTGACCACCATCCTTTACTTTTATAGGTCATGAGTCACCGTGTAGAGAAAATAAATCTATTTCTCCTAGTCAGGAGGAGTATTAGGATTTTTATGAAGGGGATGGAATTGATATGTGGAAGGAATTTTTTTTTAAAATATCCCACCGATTTTTTGGACCAATACCACATCTAGTTATGATATCCTAGATCTATTAAAGGAGGAATACATGCCTTAGTTATGCCAGAACATATGTGAAACTCTTCATCAGATAAATTATAATAACCTCCCTTACTAGGGATATGATGATAATATTCAAAAATTAAAAAACAAATATATCAAATTAAACTAACTACTTCCTCCATACCTCAACACCTAAGGTCAAAAAAAGTACAATGAGAGCTTGTTTCATGCTTATACCCACTTCCAAATGACCATCCAACATATAATTTCAAATTCCTCATCCTATTTAAACATCTAGGGATGAGTGGGAATTTATAATTGTACTCAACTTCATCTATGGGTTTATAGAGTCTCCTAAATATAGAATCATGCAATGCCATAGTTTCAGGAGAGGCCCTATGACTGAGGAACCTATGTGCTAGTTAGAAAATCCAAAAAATTACTTTTTTTACGAAAGAAAAAACCATCATAACCCAAGATTTTGGGTCATTTTTAAACTCTTGATTTGGGCCTCCAGTATGGTTGATAAATCATCCTAGAATAGGGGAACAAATCCTCCCTCTATTAGGAAAATCCCCATTCAATGTATCACACATATGTATTCATCTAGGAGAAACTCATACGCATAGCAGTGGGATCATTTTAACTATCACCTCCACCCCAAATATCCTCAAATCCTCAAAATCCTCAAAAAATATTGATAATGGATCCAAATCAACCTCAGTCTGAAGGGATGGGGGAATTTTTACCATTAACACCACCTATGGAATCATCAAATCCATAGTAGTTTCAAGAAGTATCTATGGTGGGTCCACATTAGCACCATCCCTTTAGTACAAAGGCATTATTACCATCTTTTCTATGAAAATAAATCTTTTCTTGGATGGGTAGTGGTCATTCGTAGCTGCCACCCCAGCCATTATTACCACCAAGTGGAATACCCTTTCCATTCAAGGAATATTCATAAAGAACGGTCCTAGATTCTCTCAGGGTCACTATTCATTGGCTAAAATTGGGAGAATGCACACAAAAAGTTCAAACCATAAAAAAATCACAATCCAAAATGACCCATTGAGAAGAGGGTCTAGAGGAATACTATGATATAACTCTTATAGGGTAAGTAGGAAGTATATAATTCTCTATTACTCAAATTATAGATAAATGATCTTTGTTTCCCGATATATCTTAGTGGACATCATCACCATCAATCTAGTATAGGGTAAATATAGATACATGAAAATTGATGCTTGAAAAAAGGTAAAAATACAACAAGATGTGGGTAATTCCGAAGAATATGATGATGTCACAGATACCAAGAGTTATAGGAATAACAATAACATGTCACCTTCAAATGATGAGTTCTCACCCCGTTGATTTCATTCTATTAAAGATAAAGGAAAGGTGTGGCTACGTCACACTCACCACTAATAAACCCTAAGTTCCTCTAAATAAAATACAATTTTAAATTGTATGGTACCAATATATTCAATCTCATGAGTCTCATTGAGGAGTTACTCAAGGGAAATATTTCAATTGGGTGTTTCCTATAAGAAGAAAAAATTACCTCTCCCTACACTCACTAGGAGAGGGTCAATCTTCATGCCCAAGTAGAATCTGATTACTAGGTCAGCTCAAGAAAAATTAGCCAGTATATTTGAATATTGGAATTGAGGGAGACTATGATTTTAATCTATTATGATATCCAATTCCCTCATTTTAGGATATTCAACAAGTCCCAACAGAAACTGGTATTCTATAGTGGGCATATTTCAAACGACCATGTCAAGATTCACCCGTTACTCAAACTTAAGAGAAAACTTAGTGAATGTTGATCCCAAAACATCTCATCACAATATAGTATATTTACACCTATATATAATCTATGTAAGGGAATTTTTCCTTAATATATATAAAAGCCATACCCTGAATCAATGTAAACCAATCTACCTCCACCCAATTTTTGGAATCCATTTTTCCTATCCTTGGATGGAATGGAAGAGTTTGAGCAGCATGAATCACAATTTCTCTCTTAAAGTGGTCCTATGATGAGCCCATGGGATCAGTAAGAGGTGAAAAAACTTATATGAATTCTGTATAATCTATTGAAGTTGGATTTTGTTGGGTATCGTAGCTTACTATCACGGTCCATTACACGATAGGAAGACCTCCATCTCAAATTTATCAACCATTTTAGAAACACTCAAATAAGAAAATGTCGGTTGATCTCACAAACAATAAAAGTGTGAATATTAAATAGTCTCTAACTTTATCACCATATTACAAGTCCCAAATAACTCACTCAACATTCTGCTCCCATAGGAGTAGTTATTGAGATTTGTGAAGAAAACCTCCATTGTGAACTACATGCACTAATGATCCCATTGAAATATCCATTTGGACTATGGGGGTTTTCATACATGTCACTCCATATACAATATGTAATTCAATGAACCATGGATAAATCTAGTTATACAAACACATTGATGGAAAATTTTTTCTATGGAATATAGTATTTATATCACAATCAAACCATCCTTGCTTACTATTTGAGTATTTAGGAAATCTCTACATCACCCAACACCTATTATTGAGTGGTAGCAACAACAAAAACTCAACTGTTCTAGATGAAAAGAGAGATCAAGTCTACATACAAATTGTGGAACAAAAGAAAAAAATTTGCTTCTAAAAAGAATAAGTTCCTTGTTACTTTCTCACACCCAAGGAAAACTATCACATCTATGGTTTCCTTTTGGGGTGTTTTCTTATTTATTTTGGTATTATATTGGTTCCTTAGTTTTCCCAGTTATTTAATTGAAAATTTAATTTTTAGACTTGATAGGAGGTGGCACATGGTTGGGGAATAGTTAGAAGGAACCATGTGCTAGCCCAGGACATGCTACGTGCCTTGGATAATGGCGTTGTCCTAGACACACTGTCTACTACACGGGCATTCCACTAAATGTGATCCCAGACTAGTGGTTCTATCAGAGTCACAAATTCAACTACACAGGCATGCTCTATCCCCCAGGAACCATACGACCTCATTCCTCATTGTACAAAGAGTTACACACAGTTTCCTCATGGTTTTCCTAATCATGTGGCCAGTAGATGTCACTAAAAATGATGAAATTACCTTCCTTCCCTTTTCAAATTTAACCCCAAATACATCCCATTTGGTATTATTCACCTTAATTACGCCTCCCTCTCCAATTTTCTCCCTTGGAACTTCAAATCATGGTTGTTTTTTGGTGAGGAAAATCAAAGAATCATCAAGTAAGCCCCTTATTTCTTGATTTATTCCTTCTTCTTGGGTTATTTTTTCCTCTTTATAGGGTTCTTATCTTGGTATTGGATTGGTTTCTCTAAGAGGTTTTGAATCATGGATTCTTGGGTTCAATCTATATGTTGTGGTGTTATCTTTCCTTTATAGGTTCTCCATGTCATGCAATTGTGTATTTCCACCAGAATCTAGAAGTTTCTAATCTTGAGGTTGGTGGTTCCCCAATTTAAGATTATTGGATGATTTTTCATGCTTTCTTTTCTTTTTAAATTGGTCTTATAAGCTATGTGGGTAGATCATATCATGTTTTTTAAGTATTTTAGTGAGCCTATAGGTTGAAATATTATTTTATAAATGAAATTATTATTTTTTCATGGAGTTTTTCAATGTTATACATGTGTATATATTTATGGGGTTTAAAAATGGTCTGCCTATTGAAAATGGTTGATTAGATTATGTGATTACAGTGTTTTAATTGTTTTTTTGAAAGTTGGTGACTTTTATATGTATCGTCTATTATGAACTATGTGAATGTTTAAGATGTGGGTCATATGACATGTGAATCAAAATTGATAAAAAATAGAATCACAGGTATCAAGGTGGGTGGACTAGGACAAGTACACTAGTCATATCAGTGGGGTCGTTGCTTGGTTCCCTCTAATATTATTTATTCCACAGCACTAACTAATTATTGATGATGATTGGAGACCACTATAACTTTGTATAGACTCCTCTCTAGTGTCTTTTTCATGAGGATATTGTGGGTCATGGTATTTATACCATATCACTGAAGATATGAGGTTCCTAGTGTCCCACTAGTGCTAGAGCCTTTAAATATTACCCATGTTTCTCATGTGACATAATTCTTTTCATCGAATTATTGTGTAATTTTTCCTTTCTTTTAATTTAAAAGAATTTTTACTTTAACAAAAATTATTAAAAAAATCCTTTAATTTTATTTATATAGAAACTAGGATGTTTATTTGTATTATAATGATATATCATTGAATTTTATTTATGTGGAACCCTACTGGGAATTTCCTAAAACCCTAAAAACACCCTCGAGTGTATGTATATTTGGTTATGTTTCAACCATTTAAAGGAAAGATATTATATGGTGATGATGGTGGATCCAATTTCTTGTGTTCCTTCTCTGGTAGGTATTGGTGGAGTGGAATAGGGGTGTTGGCCATCTTATTTTGTGGATATTATGGGTTGTATAGTCAGTTCCCTTTCTCTATGGTATTTTGGTTTTATTTGAAATTGTAAACTATTAACATGGGATAGTTTAATCTCTTTTGGATATGGTTATGTGTCCTTATGTGATAATTTATTTATGTGAATTGTTTACGATGGTTTATATTGGGTGAAATTGTTCCCAAAAGAGTAATTTTGATACCCACATACTAGTTTCTAGCCCATGGGGATCTGGAACGCCCTTCGGGCCATATCACAGATCGGGTCAGGTGTTGGGTCGGACGACATCCTAGCATGGTCCATGTCAAAATGGTATCAGAGAATGTTTTTCCATTTCTTTGAGTTATGTTATTTGGGATATTCTAAATATATAGAATCTTGAACTGTCAGGGCTTGGGGTTTTGATTGTGAGTGGGGTGTATGTCCAACACATCGTGTAACGGGTCGTGAGTATCCATGGGATGTTTAGTTGTTGGTTTGACTTCTCCTCCAGGTGAGATGTACTAGCTTCACATTGTGCAAGGACACGGGGTGGGGGTGAAGTGGTTTGCATTTTTATTGAGTTTATTGTGGATTTTTTTTGTTTTATGGAAGTATTTGAAATTATTTGTAGTTTTCAAAAAATTTCTGAACAATGTAAGGATAGTTTCTTTGTGGATGTTTCTTGATTTATAAATATTCCTACCCAAATATTTCATATGAAACCATAAGAAGTGATTGGAGAGATTCCTCCCTCTCTAGTTGATTAGAGACTAGTGAAAATGGGGTTTTAGACTATATAGGATATGGGTAAGGTTTGGGTCCCAACCCTCCTCATGTTAGGTAAGTAAAACCAAGCCCAAGAAGGGAAAAACATGGGAGTATCTCAATAACAATCCACCTTCCTTCCAAGGTAGCCTGGATCCCCAAGTGGTTGAGGAATGGATTGAGAATATCGAAATCTTATTTTCATTTCTTGAAAATCCTAAGGCAGACTGGGTGAAATGTTCTATGTTCATATTGTAAGGTCCCAGTCATAGGTGGTGAGACTCACTAGTTTAGTCTCGAAGCATGATCAGATGGTTTGGAACAAATTCAAGGTTATCATGAATGAGTAGTATTGCCCTGAGACCTTTTCCTTTCCCCGGACCCAAGATTTTATAGACCTTTACTAGGGGTATCATACCATGATGGAGTACACCGACCACTTTATAGGGTTATTTCAGTTCACCCTAGAGGTAATTTCCAATGTATATATAAAGGATACCTGGTTTGAAATGAACCTATAGTCAGATATATTATCCTAGGTTTTCATATTAAAGTAGAAGACATGTGCTAAGGTGGTTGATCATGATTTGATGGTAGATATTTAATACTCAAGAAATTATGTTTTTTCTAGAGTAGTTTCCGTAGTAGTTCAGGTTAGTGGTATTTCTTATAAGAAGAATAGTAAGCGAGATGAGAAGGAGAAGAAGGGGGGGTATTTCGGGCCATCCTTCCAAACATGTTTCATCTATGGCTTCAAATGATGAATTAGTCATGTTCCATCAGCATGGGAAACTAGGGAATGTAAGGATGACATGTATATCTCCACCTATACATTTCCTTCAGTGTGGGAATATGAGGTATATAATGTGTTTTTGTAGAGTCACGCATCCATACCAGGGTGGTGAATCTTTTGCAGCCTCTAGGGGAATGACAGCTATGTCAGATCTGTCTAGTATATTAGGTTCCCATTTTAGTAATCATGGTGGTAAGACTATACCCTCTTCTATTCATCATATTAAGGAAAATCTACAGTTTATGGTTTTTTCTTAGGAATAGGCAAATACTCATCAAATTCATTATATGGATCCAGCACCAGTGGAATTAGATGTAAAACTATCATAGTTAAATGTATGATCTATATTTCATCACCCATTATGGTTTCTTTTTTTCATATAGGAGACTATGATTCTTTTATATCATCCAGTATTGTGGGTGTGTTGAAATTAAAAACTGGTCTTATATTGTATTCAATGGAGTTGACGACACCACTTAGTAATAAGAGAAATAAGGTTTTCAAGTTCCTGTCTTTTTCACTCACTCTGTTAGGGGTCGAACTAGAGTCGGATTTCCTAGTTTTGGAAATGGACATCTTTGAAAGGATCCTCAATAGGGATCATATGGTGTGTTCCCTGGAACACATTGATAGTTATCCCTAGTGAGTGAGTTATGTGGTTCCTGATGGAAGCTCCTAGGTTTTTCCACTAGAGAAAGAAGTGGAGTTAGCCATTGATTTTGCACCTAGGACACAGCCAATATCTCTTCCATTTTACTATATGTCCCCCACTGTGTTGACTAAATTAAAGATACAACTGAAAATTTTGGAATATAAAGGATTCATTCACCTTATATTATCACCTTGTGCCTCCCCATTTCTATTTTCTACGTAATATGGTGGATCTCTTCATTTATGTATTCATTACCAAAAGATGAATAAGGTAACGATCAAGAAAATATTCCCCTTTCACCATATTGAGGAACTTTTTGACCAACTCAATGGTTCGAGGTAGTTCTCCAAGATCGACTTACATTCCATATATCCCTAGGAGAAATTCATATAGGTGGACATTCCTAAGAAAACCTTATGAATAATTTATGGCCATATTGATTATTTCGTAATTCCTTTGATGTTGAAAAATTCTCTAGGAGTCTTTATAGAAATTATAAACTGGGTATTCCATAAGTATCTTGACTCATTTATCATTTTGTTTGTGGATGTAAAACTATTCTACTCTAGGATTGAGGATGAACATGAGAATAATTTTAGAATCATGTTTGGAACTCTTAGAGATCATCACCTCTATGTTATGATTTCTAATTGTACCTTCTGGATCACATAGGTAAATTTTTTGGGCCATGTGATTTCACAATGTGGGGTTTTGATAGACCCTAAAAAGATCAAAGCGTTGATTTCATGGGACCATCCAAAGATTTATTTCGAGATTATAAAATTCATGGTACGTCTAGGGTATTATATGTGGTTCATTTTAGATTTATCCCAGTTTTATTCTCCCCGGACTACACTTACCAAGAAAGGGGTTAAGTTTGAGTGGTTCCCAGAATTCCAGGCATCATTGAAGGAGCATAAGAGTCAATTGAACACATACCCTATTCTGATCTTTCTAGAACCTAAAAAGAGATATGTGGTCAATTTTGATGCTTAAGGTAGGGGTTTTGGGTGTGTGTTAATGAAATATGATCATGTGGTGCAGTATGGTTCTCGATAACTCCAACCATAGGAAAATAATAACCCAACACATGACCTAGAATTAGAGACAGTGATGTATGCCTTAAAGACATGGCATCATTACCTCTTTGGGACGAATTTTATGTTTTACTCAGGTCATAATATTTTTTCTTGTATTATCTCTTAGAAGGAGCTAAATTTGAGGCAGCGATAACGGATTGATTACCTTCAAGGGTCATATTTTTATATCATTTATAACCTAGGAGAAGGTAATGTAGTGGAAGAAACCTTGTAAAGGAAAGTTCTAGTGAAATCCATGAAATATTACACTAATGAGTGAAATTTTATAGGACCTTTTTACCAAATTAAATTGGAAGGATAAGAGTATATTGGTGTTTCATTATTGGTCAGTGTTCAACTGACACCCTCTCGCCTAGTGTTGATTTATAAATAATATCATGTCGATGGGTTTTTCCTACAATATATGTAGTTATTAAATATTGGGGAGGTTCTCAATGAATATTCTTTGTCTTGAGATGGATTTCTTTCCTTCAAGTGCTTTTTGGTGGTCTCGTTGTCACTATGTAAGGTGGTCATGAAGTATAGACATCATTCTCAGGGAGAAGTTCATCTCAGGACCACTAATATAATTTATGATTCACATTATTTGTTATGGTACCCTAGAATGAGGTGGGGTATAGATAATATTGTTTCAAGTTGTTCTATATTCTAACAGGTTAAAGTAGAGCACCAAAGGCCCTGGGATTTTCTTCATCCTTTACCCATTCTTACCTGAAAGTGAGATGAGTTTACATTGGATTTCATTATTTTCTTAACTTGTGCACCCCAGAGAAGGAGTGTGATTTGGGTAGTTATTAACCTTATGAAAAAATCATACCATATCATTTTTATTAGAGATTCAGCTAAGGTGGATGAGTTGGGTCGGTTGTATGTTCAAGAGATATTGAGGCTTCAAGGTGTGATGTTTTATATAATTTCATTCAGATACCCCTTATTTACCACTAAATTTTGGGTAGGAATTCAAAAGCATATAGGGTCACATATTAATTTGAGAATGGAATACCATCCTTAAATGGATGCTTAGATATAATGAGAAAATCATATTCTAGAATACATGCTCTGAGCACAAGTCTTGGATTTGGATGATCATGTGATATCATTTTGGGGTTGGTTGAGTTTGTGTCTAATAATAGTTACCAATCCTCAATAAGGATGCCTCCCTTGGAGGTGATTTATGGTAATCCATTTCATTGGAATTTGTGTTGGGAGGAGGTGGGTGAGACCTCATTGTTGGGACCAACACTTGTATAAGAGCCTTCTGATAAAGTTAGGTTTATCAGGTAGTGGGTTTTAATAGTAAATAATCACTATAAGTTATATTCTAATAGGCATATTTGGGCCTTAGAATTATCAGTGCGTGATTGAGTGTTTCTAAATGTGTTCCCTCACTTGGTTTATCATCATCTTGATAAGCAAGGGATGTTAAAACTGAGGTATTTTGGACCTTTTGATATTACTAAGAGAGTTGGTGGGGAGGCATACCAGTTATAATTTTTTCTCAATTGACATTAATTAATGACATGTTCCAAGTCTCATAGCTAAAAAAATATAATCTGGATCTATATCATATGTTTAATTGGGAAGATTTAGAGTTGTAACCTGATTTATCTTTGTTTGAGTAGCCAGTGTGGATTGTAGATTCCAAGGAGAAATTTCATCATGGGAATTCCATACCATTGGTTGTATTTCATTGGAATAATGGTAATTATTATCATGATACATGGGAGAGAAAATCTTGGGTTAATAAGTAGTACTCATTTTTATTCTCTGACTAGACTTAGAGCTAACTTTCTAAGGGAATAAAGTTTTCATGGTGGGGAGAATTTTAACATCCATGGTATCCTTTTGATCTATTTTTGTATTTGTTTTGGTCTTATCTTGGTTACATAGTTTTTTCAGGTGTTTCGGTGTGAAATGGAGTTTTTGTAACCGAAATTTGTTGGCACACATTTGGCACATGTTTAGTAAAAACCATGCACCAATCTCGGAGAGACCATGCACTCAGAGTAGTGGTTATGTCTGTGGTGCATGGTCAGATGCATGGGTGTTCAAATTCCCCAAGTAACTATGAAACCCCATTCCTCCTTAGATAGATAGGTATTCATGGTTTCTACATGGATTGGAAAACTATGTGGCCAAACATTACTTCATGTCCAGGTCATTAAAAATTTTGAATTTACCTTTCCACCCTCTATTAACTTAACCCAAAATACACCCTAATCCATCCCATTCAAGCTTCTTCACCCTATGTGGGCCTCCCTATCTCATTGGATCCCTTGGTTTATCAAATATTCAGTGTCTTTTTTGTGTATCTTCAATGAATCATCAAATAAGCCCATTATTTCTTCATTTCATCCTCCTTCTTGGGTTTTTATTTCCTCTATCATGGGTTATTCTCTCTCTAATAGATTAGTTTCCCTAATAGGGGTTAAATATTGTTTTCTTGGGTTTAATATTAATGTCATGGTATGATATTTCCATTATAGGTTCTTTTTGTGGTGTGGTGGTGGATTTCCACTAGATTTCGGAAGTTTCTATGCTTGAATTTGGTGATTATATAATTTAACATTATTTATGATTTTGGTATGCTTTATTTGATTTCTAAATTGGTCCTATGAGTTGTGTGGGTGGTTTCTATCATGTTTATAAAGGATTTTAGTGTGCTTATGGGTTGAAATATTATTTTTCAAATGAATGTAGTTGGTTTTTTTGGATGTTGTCAATGTTGGGCATGTGTGTATGTGTATGGGGTTTCCAAAATGGTTTTTCTATTGAAAATGTTTGATTGGCCTTGGTGATTTCTGTGTTAGAAGTTTTCTTGTGAAAAGTTTTTACTTTTATTTGTTTACTCTATTATGAACTATATAAATGTGCATAAGCTGGTTCATGTCACATGTGAGATAGAAATTAATCACAAAGAGAATCCTAGGTTTCTAGGTGGGAGAACTTGGTTAAGTATACTAGTTAAATAGGTGGGGATGAGGCTTGGTTTCCTCTATCAGGATTGATTCTACAACACTAAGTAAACATTGATGATTATTTTAGACCATTAGCACTTTTTATGGATTCCTCTCTAGTGGATCGTGCACGAGGTCACTATGTGTCATGGTTGCAATATCATATCATTGTCATATAAGGTTCTTAGGGTCCCACTAGTTCTAGATCCTTTAGGGATTACTGACAGTGCTCGTGATATTTTATGATAATCATTAGCATATGATGGAATTTTTCCTTAATTTTATTTTCAAAGAATGTTTCCTTTAAAAAATTCTTTAAAAATTTATCATTCCTTCTCTTTACCGAAAAATTGGTATGTTGATTTGTCTTATAATACTATAGTATGTAATTTTCATTGTTGTAATCCTACGTGGTATAAGTTTACACCCTACATACACCCTCGGATGTATGTAGACCTGGTTATATTTACCCTAGGTAAAGGAATGATGTTATGTGGTAGTGATGGTGGATCTTGTTTCTAATGTTCCTTCTCTTGAGGGTGTTAGTGGAGTTTTCATGGCGGTTTTGATCGTCTTATTGCTTACCAGTTCTAGGTTGTGTAGTTGGCTCCCCTTCCAGGTTGTAATTTGGTTTTGTTTATAATTGTAAACTATTAACATGTGATATTCGTATCTATTTTGAATATGTTTATGGTTCGTTATGTGATGCTTGATTTATTTTAATTATATATGGTTGGTGATCTTGGTCAAAATCATTCCCAAAGATTAAATGTTGATACTTAGGCACTAGTTTTCATCCCATGGGGATATGTAATGACTTTTAATTAATGTCATGGTTTGGGTTGAATGATAGGTTAGATGGAATCCTAGATTGTTTTGTGAAAAAAACAGTCTCCTCAAACTCTAAGTGCTTAGGAATCTTAGTGAATTCACCCTTAGTGATCTTCTAGATTATTTCCCTTTTCACTTTAGGTTATGCCACACCATCCAAGAAAGCTTTGTCTTACCAAATAAATACTCCATATCTTGGATAATTCCATATATGTGTTAATGGGTAAGATAAATTGGACCATGTTTCTACCACCTAATTAGATGACGAATGTGATTAAAAATTAGTTTTGTCTATCCCTAAAAATATTATTGAATGGATAACCTAAAAGATAGTTGACTGTGATCATATTGTTATTAGGGAACAAATTCATTAATTTATTTTGTTTTTTCAATGCCATATATTATCTAAAGGGGTGTCATGAAACTCATCCTTTGGAGGTATACACAAACAAAATCAGTAGAACACAGAATGGGAAGAAAAGTCCCATACAACTCCCAAACCAAATTAAACTCTTAAATATTTCTTACCCTCGTCAAATAAAGTATGGGAACTGCCCCACGAAATTAAACCATCGGTATATGAAGATTAAATTTTCAGTTTTATTAACATAATTTACATGAAAACCCTTCTCGAATGATAAATATGTTTATAATACTGATTCTCACATTACTGATTGGGGATCCAGAGGTAGAGGTCATATAATTTGAGGGTATAGGGGAAAACGCATTCATTTTCGAGCCATGTAAACTGAAACATCTCTACTAAATTCATGTATATCAATCACATTATCCCCTAATACAATTTACATGTAGAAACCCCATGTTGAGAAGCACAAACATCTAGAGTAGAAGAATAATATTTTGAAACAATTCATGGTTATCCCAACCAAGATCTCGATCCAAGACTCTATTCATATTTCCAAATATATTAGGGTACAATCTTTCTATGATCTCCAGATACCTAAAGATTTTGAGTCATAAGTCAATTTTGGTATCAAATATTGAGTAAAATTTTATTTAGTTTAATTTTATGAAACAATATCATTCCCAAATAAAGATTGAGAAGAACCCATTAGGGGGCATATTGATCCCTTGTATTTTTCAAATAACTTTCTAAATGTTAACATTCAACAGGATCTAATTGGTACTTGATATGTGATTAATTTAATCTTGATATTCGATATATATATTTGGGATATAATAAGGATGGTTTTCTCCTTTGAAGCTAACTATTCAGGTTTGTAACAATATTTTCCAAATCCCCTTATAAATATCAAACTCAAGGATTAGTTTGGGGACCTAGTATCTAAATTTAGTTCATACTTCTATAATAGGACATGACATATAATATTTTAATTTGAAGACCTTGGCATTATAACCATGTTGTGGTGCTGTTTTTATACCATCAAAGCTTGAAATAATCCATCAACGGAAAGGTTTGAATGTTATGTGGTGGTAGTTCCCCCTTTGAATCTTGTGAATCCAAGTACAATGAGGTAGGTTTTTACAAGAGACAAGGAAGGAAATAAATGATATAGGGATTAATTTAGGTTACCACTCCCAATGTTTTAGGGATGGACCATATAATCTCTTAGAGTATGCTCATGATTGATTATGTATTGCCTATCAACCTGATAGGGATAACAAGTCTAGCTCTAGTGAACTGTATTAGTTTGAAAACTTCACTAGATCATGTCTATATAATAGGATACATTATATCTGACTAAATACCATCAAGATACAATCTATACACACCCAAGGATATCAATTCCCTAAATAAGAGTTCTCATTTCATATCACCATCTATATTAGAAAATTCCATTTTACTATCTATGGAAGTTGAAAATGCCCCTATAATGTATCTTATGATGTGGGGTGTCAATTTATCTTCTACCCTTAGTGATAATGGAGACTAAATTAAGTATATTTTAATTACTTTCAGTATTGATACTCATTCCTTAGCACTCCCACATCCCATGAATGAATTCTTATACAACCCAAAGGATAAAGATTTTCTCATCTTATCTACCAATCCAAAGGGCATGTACGTAGATGTTGAGATGAAAGTGGAAGAGGATAACCTTAGATATTATCCTCCATAATTTTAGGAATGATTCACTAAAACCCTTGATGAGATTAGATAGGTAAATCTGGGTGCATAAGAGGATCTTAATACCATAGTGATCAGTGTCTCCATTCCTCTAGATGAGGAAGATATTTATATCTCCTTATTGAAATTACACTATTATGTGTTCAAAAAGAATTACATAGAGATTTTGGGGCTAGATCCCAATGTGAAAAAAAATACATAGACCTACTAGATGATTACAAAGGTTTCAAGAAAGTAACCAAGTGAATAAATCCCTCGCTTGCTATTAAGGTGGACACAAAAATTGATAACGTCATTAAATATGACTTCATTCAAGAGGTGGAATACTATTAATTTATATCTAGAATCACCCTAATTAATAAAATAAATGGAAACATCAGGGTCTAAAATGATTTTAGGTAATTCAATCGATACTTTCCAGAGCATTATTTCCTACTTCTAATTACAAAACTCTTGATCGATGTGACCACTGACTTCCAATACCTTTTTATTATTGATGGGTGCTAATGGTACAAACAAATCAGTATATCCTTTAAAGATAATGTATTTCATAGTTCCCTATGTGAAATTTTTATACCAAGTTGTGAACTTTAGTTTTATGGATGATAGAACCACCTACTAATGTGTTATGCATCACATATTCATGACCATTCTAAGAATCATAGAAAAATATGTTGTTGATGATCTGGTGGTTATTTTCTAGAGGAATTGTGATTATCTCACTATCCTCCAAAAAATTCCTTGGTATGTTTGAGTAGAACAGCTTAAAGATGAACCCGTTGAAGTGTGAATTTGAGGAAACTTCAAGACAATTATATGGTTTCATGGTATTCCACCACGAAATAAAGTTCATCCCTAAGAGGAATATTGTAATCCTTAAAATTACACCTCCTTTAATCCTTATAGAGTTTATATGGACACAATTATTCCTTATATATTTTAGGTATTTCATAAATAATCTGGCTGGAAAATGATTCCCCTTCATGAGATTGAATAAGAAGGGAGTTTCTTATCAATTGTAGGAATATTTCCAAGAATCCTTTGATAACTTCAATCAATATCTATTACACTCACTAATCTTTATACCACCATTATAAGGAACTACACTCATATATATGTGGTTATTATGTATTGATCACTCAACGCTATTCTCTTAATGAAAATATGAACCAAATGAAAACATCCTCTATTATCTTATCAAAAAAATACTTGATACTGAGACTTGATATATTGATATAAAAAACCACCTTGCACTCATTTTCACAATAAAAAGGTTAAGTCGTAACTTATAGAACCATAAGGTCCATCTGGTCTCTTATATCAGCCCAATCAGGAACATTCTAAACCCTTGAATGGTGACGAGGTGTATGGATCAATGCGTGGTAACCTGAAATAGTATGACATAAAATTTTTATTACAGATGAAAATCAAAGGATGGGTGATATATATTTTTCTCAAAACACATCCTACCCTAGAGATCATATAGCTAAATACTGAACATCTGAATATATAGGTTTTCTAGGCCCGTGACACTCCCCATAAAATCAGGATATATTTTTCTATAGCCTCTTGAAGTTTTATATTGAAAATAATAGAGATCTCAAAACTCAAATGGGTTGGTCAAAGGATTTTCTTTACCTCCCCCCCCAATGAAAAAAAAATTATACCATATTATTTCCTATTATATAAAGGCTATACCAATAAAGCGGTGGAATACCAATCCCTTTTCACATGCCTGGAACTAGCCCTTTAGCTGTGTGTGAATATCAAAGGGGATTCAGAATAGGTGATTAAGAAGATCAATAGTGAATATACCATCAAAAAGGAAGACTTAACCCCTCTCATATTCTATGTGAGGGGGGTAACGAAGGAGTTCCCATTAAATATGATACTGAATCACACCTGATGTTCATTGAATTCTTATGTTGATGTGTTGTCTGATGCCTTTAAATCCCTGGTAGACCATGACTAGGTAGACACATTCTTCCATATTGCACATCAAACTTTATCCTCCCTATTCATAATCTATTCCATATATGATATCAATCATATAATATTCACCCCATGTCATGATTAGATGAGTTCTATTATTGGATGGATGAGCCATGTAATAGACTACCTCTAAAATGGTACTGTCCCACTGAACCAAGCAAAAAACGAATAAATATTACAACAAAAAAGTAATTTACCCTTTATTTTGGGATTAATGAATAGAAATTCCTCCATAAAAAAGACTTCAATGGAGTCCTTGTTGGATTCATTAAAGAAAGAGAGACCCTTGCAAGCAGAAATTAAGTTCTTAAAGTCTCATGTGGTTCCCATCGGTTAGAAACTAGTCTCTCCCACCAAATTAAGAGGCTTGGTTATTTTTTTCCAATGATGGTACAAGACTATGTAGAGTTCACCAGGATGTGTCAAGACATCCAAATATATGAAAATTTTATCCATAAGCCCCATTTTTATTACATAATACCAAATACTCCTATCCTTTTTTCATAAATAGAATGGGAATCATTGGTCTATATCCCCTAGCTACAGCTTGGTAGTTTAAGTGTATCCTTACACCACTAGTTTCTTTTCCTAATGGTTCAAGGATACACCCCTCAATGATTTCTAGTCAAATAGCATCATCAAATTTTTTATGTTGAACATCATCACCAGATTTGGTTTCCCTCATACAATATTAACAGAAAAAGGAACCAACTTCAATTCTTCCATGTTGAAAAGGTTGTTTCAAGAGTGAAACATTAATTCCAACCAATAATCTTGTTGTCACATTGAGAAAAATGGGAACATAAGGACTTTCAATATGACTCTATAAAATATACTCTTGAAAATAGTGGATAAAAAAAACTTATCCAGAAAAATTCTTGCAGGCCTTATAGGCCTATTATACCACAACCTAAACTACTAACAAAGTTACCTAGCATTCCCTTTATTATGGAATAGAGGTAGTAATACCCATTGAATCATAGTTTCCCTCACAATAGATCCCTATCTGTGATTAGATCTTAGAGAATGAATAATCAAGGAAGTGACTTGATGAGTTAGAATGACTCAATGATAAGATATTTCAAACATTTCATAATCTATAATTCCATCAGAATCAGATTATGTGATCCTTCAAAAAGAATGTTCACCTTGACTTATTCCTTTAAGGAGAGATGGTATTAGTTCTCAAAACCCCGATGATACTAGTGAATAAGCCTCTAAAGTTATAACCATAGTGTGAAAGACCTTATTTTATATTCAATATCTATTATAACGGATATTAATACTTGGAATTGATGGAAAAGGAATGAATCATTCCCCCAACCAATGCACGGTTTCTCATACAATACATTACATAATTAATGTAAAACATCCAAGTCTTGGTGGAAAGACTCTAAATGACACTTCATCCAATTCCTTATAGATAGAATCTAAATTGAACAGAATACAAGTCCTCATGGAAAGACTCAAAATTTCACAACATTAAATTCTTGGTGGTGTAAAAATAAACTATATATAATCCAAGTCCAAGACAAATACTTTAAACTATATAGAATCCAAGTCTTAGTGGAAATAATGTAAAGTATTGAGTATCTAAGTCTATAAAGTAAGACTCTAAATTGTGTAACATGTACATCAATTCCATATGATGTTAAACAATATAAAAAATATACCTACCGAATTATGTAAAACGTTGAGGTGGAATTATATCATGCATGACTCTAAACTAATCATATTAGCCCACTCCTTGAACCCTCTTTCCCCCATACATGAGATCTTGATCCATGTAGATGTCATCGACACATAGTGTGCCTATGCCTCAGAGCAGTAATAACCCATATTCCTTGCATACGATCTAGATCTATACAAGGAATAATTTACTAAAATAACTAAGTGTGCCTTAATTCCTAGTTATTTCGAGATACATAGTTCCACTCAGATCCTTTTCTCTCACACCAGACACAAATCTAATCCATGGATCACTTCACTATAGTTTAAGGATTCTCTTTTGAGGAATAACTTCTCTATTACCCTAAATATGATCTATATTTGTGCAAGTAATTTTATTTTTAAGAACTATGTGAGGCTTGATTCATGTTCATACATGATACATAGTGACCCATGACCTCCTATCCTGGGCCCATCCATAAATTTCAAAAATAAATACCCTCTCATGACTTAGTGTTTGATCCATTTTTTTTTAAAGCTTCATTTTCCCGATGTAAATACACTTAGGTGAGGGTTATTTATCTTTCTTTATATGTGAGATGGATCTATACGAAATATGAGTCATAAAAAAATTGTGTATTAATTGATAAATTTCTATGTCATGCATATGATCCAAATAAATGTCGGTGTCTTCATTATGGGGTTCTCCATATATGAACCTATTTTGAAAATCCTCTCATCAATGAAAAATATTTATTTTAATTGAGGTCACTTTTATTCAAGAATAACATGTGGCTTGATTTCTACCATCACAAGAAACGTAGTGATGCCAAGACCCTCAATTCTATGCCCAGTTGCAAAATTAAACTAAAATTACCCATTTATCATGCATAAAATCAAGATCTATATATGTTAAATATAATATAAGAACTTTATGTGACTTTATTCCTATCTCTCAAGGATACTTATTGATGCTTGGACCTCCAATGATGGGCCCAAATATAATTCCTACAGAAAAATACACACCCCTCTATATATGAGTCGAACCTATACTAGGTA
The DNA here is from genome assembly GCA_963277665.1 of Viscum album. Taxonomy (NCBI): domain Eukaryota; kingdom Viridiplantae; phylum Streptophyta; class Magnoliopsida; order Santalales; family Viscaceae; genus Viscum; species Viscum album. The sequence continues at coordinate 1,865,363,916 of OY728142.1, read as the reverse complement.
TTTTTTTATAAAAACTACATGTGAAATGATTCCTATCCTTACATGATACACAGTGACATCGAGAATCCTTATCCTAGGCCCAGTTGAAATTTTAAAACAATTCATCCTAAAAATTTAATATTCTAGTTTTCTTGTCAAAATTTATTTTCTTAGGATAGTGATACAATGAGATAAAACCCAGATTTATCCCATCACACATTGAACTTATTATTATAGATAAAGCTAAATAAAATCACATATCTCTAAGCATAATCTTGGTAAATATAGGATTCTTTAACTTTTATTTATTTGTGAACCCCCTCTAAAAATTCCATTACCCCTATGTACGAGCTTGATCTGAATAGGTAATTATAGTACATGAACTATAGGTGGATTGATTCATATCCTTGTAGGATACATAGAAACATAAATATGGTTCTATACACAAAGATAAAAAATCAACACAACACATCTTAGTTCCTAATAAAATCACTCTTCATTCAAAATAGGGCTCATCCATTCTCAACACTAAGATAGGTTTATTTTACCACGTGAATGAATCAGATCGGTGAAAAATTATAAATTATAAAAGGATCCATCATACTTAAGAGAAAGATCTACATAGGATCCTTAAACACAGGTTCTCTCATTTATAGTTCTATTCATAGAAGCATCCTCATTTTCCATAAAAATGGGTCACATCTATGAAAATCACACTCTCAATATGAACTACAAGTGTCCAAATTCCCATTATATTAGGATACACATCGATATTATATTAATATCGTACACATGTTTTTTTAGCCAAAATTCAATCAAATCTTGTAAAAATAATATTTATGATGTATTCCCATTTACTTACCATGTTAGGATAAGGTTTTCCCCATATTTCTCATCCCAACTATTTTTACACCCCTTGGAAACACGACATGGGTGATTCTCTATTCACCTATTGTTTCTCACAAAGACCATGACTCACATGATCTTAGAGATATTGGTTAGTAAAACCATTGGGAATAACTAGAAGGATCATGAATAAATTTGGGAGGAAAAAAGGGCCCACCTCATTGGACTTTAAACTTATCAATAATGTCCAAGTCCTAGAGACCATCTTTTCATATGTATGATTCAGAACTATGTAAGGGACACCGACATATGGTTGTTTATCAAAAACATTATCAAATGATAAAATCCCCCCCCCACACACACACATACATATTTTACTAGTTTTATGAAATTAAACTATATAAAATAAGTTCCTCATTGTACAAATCTAAACTGTAGAATACACGAGTCCCTATCGTATGAAGTTGAATTACATGAAAGTTGCATCCTTGTCACATAGCGTCAAACTGTATAGACCATAATCCATTATTACTACTTATCAAATGACTATAATAGCCTAACTATAAAAAATCATGGTTTAGGATACTTCTATCATCTTTCTTCAACACCTCATTAAATAAATCTCACTTTGTGTCTTGAGTGCCTTGGGTAACCACAAACCTTCCATGTCTATTAGTAAGGAGCATTTTTTGGTTCAAGGGACTCCTCTGATTGACTATAAAAGCATTACTAGTGTTATATCCTACATATATTCCCCAAATTATCCAATCAACTAGAGGAAATTTTTATTTATATAAAGATCCTTTATCCTCTTGTTCCTATAAAACATTGTTGGGGAATGTACCACCCCGGTGAGGATCATAGTCATCCCTATCATGTCATCCTATATCATTACCCATGATCTGAGTAACATGATCCATGGTTTATAGTACCCTCATCTTCTATTAGAAATGGTATTGAATTATTATTATCCTTTTTAATCCAAATTATGTTTGCGTATCACAGTTCTCCCTTTTCTATGGTACATGAATCATGAATAAAAATTGTGTCCACTTTAGTAAAACCAAAAAACCTTATATTTTATCCTTTGATGGTCCAAATCGCTAAATCCAAAATTTCTATTGAAATAAACAAAAAAAATTATCAGTATAAAAACCCACAAAGGGTATTTTGAGAAAAATCAAGAATATACTCACTAATCTTTACTCTTCTGATTTTTAGGAATAATTTATAATGATAATAAAAGAATTGAAATCTTAAAGGGCCTATCATATAACCCTATAAAAATCTTATCCATGATCCTTAGACCATTTCAGTCAAGTAAAATGTTAAAAAAATAATTTAAGACATACCTTTACTTTGATAATATGTTTATTACATGGTAACAAAAAATTTAGGGTATTAGAACCCTCTTTGGAAAGAATTATCCCAAAAACATACTTCATTGTCTACGTTTTTGATCTTTAAAGAAAATTCATGGACATCCATAATTGGTTTATCTAACTTTGAGGGCCTCCTCTACGTTAATATACATGCATTCCCCTGTTGGATCCTTCATATGTGACCCTAGTTTTCCTGTCACCTTGAGGCATTTTTCCTTGTAAAATGGGCCCCCAATCCCTATATAACCTGAAAACATTATCATAGAACATGTCACCCCATTTTGATTTAATATCACTCATGTAATTTCTATACCATCTAATCATCCTTAGTTAAAACTCCTTGAGATTTCATTTACACAACCCATTGCACCACCATATATCATACTTGTTCTTTGAGAAAGGATGTGGTACCTCATTATTGAACATTTTGATGATCCATGTCATGCGACCCTAAACTTCATGATATACTATCCAATAATTATGAAAAATAATTAATCCCCCCCCACCACAATTATGAGGTATTATATACAAGAAATCATCCCTCTATTCACTTCGAGTTCCACTCAGATCAACCGTATAGACTATCTCCTTCACACATGGTCCATGCATTATAACCTTAAACTATGTTCCTATTTCTCAAAGTTGTATGACCTTAAAATAAATTCCTTGATGTTATAAATTGAAATATATTAAACTTATACTGAAATACACATAAATCCTTTTAGGATGAAAATCTGTAATGGGAATCCTGAAAAAAATTCAAATTCTAGGCTCATTATTCTCTTCATTTTCATGGATAAGGAAAAAGTTAGAGCATGTATAAAAAGTCATATAGATCATAGGGAACGCAATGTCACCGTAAAATATGTCGATCCATGATCACTAGATCCCATGGGTTCAGAAAAAAAAGTAATATTAATAATGTATTAATTCTTATCCTCATTAATGTGTTCAATACATGGTGACATGATATTTAGAGTAATATAACCCTTCTAGATTACTCATTTCCCTTGACCTACTTCATTTTATGATCATTTTAATCCCTACAAAAATTTCATGGATATAGGTAAGGATCTTATTTGGCTTTAGGGTAATCCTCATCTTGACTATGAATGTATTCCCCACATTGGATCCTGCATATTTTCCCCTATCTTGGCATTTCAACCCGATTCTTTTTCTCTTTACAAAAAGTCCCTCTTGTTTCTTAGAACCCCAACACTATTATCATGGAACTCATCACCCTAGAGTGATTCATAATCATCCTCGTCATGTGTGCCCCATCTCCTCGCCTAGATTCAACATTTTTTAGAACATATTTACCTATTATAAATTTCAATCATTCAAGTGGATTCAATATCCTTAGTATCACACCTACATGTCTAGTATCTGTCAATGAATCCTGAATATGGTACATTATTCTAAAAAAATTATGTTCATTTTTACATTACCCAAAAATCTCTGGCCACATTATTCATACTTTAATCACCTTTAACTACTTAAGGGAAGATACAAGGTACTCTTCAGGATGAAAAATCCATAGTGGTAGCCTGGGAAAATGTAGATCCTCTGCTCACTGGACATGAACCTTATATGGTCAAGGAAAAACTAAGAATTTATAAAATAATAATAACAATAAACCATGTTAGGTTGAAAACCATCAAAGGGATTCCAAAGAAAAATACAGCTCCATTCCCACTAACCCTTCCTCATGTGAAGCTTTGGAAAAAGTAAGTGAAATAAAAGAAAGAGACATAACAATTGTGAATCCCACTATATGGTCCCAAAAATTTTCAAGAAATTTTTTATAGGACCTAAAACTAGGAAAAATATTAAAGTGGTTTTTTTACATGACATGTTAACACAAATAATTTTGGTACTGATGTGGAAGTTGAATCCATTTGACTGGAGATTTTTTAAAAAAATCATTTTTGAGAAGATGGAAATTGTCATCTCTGGCGATCTGATCCCCATTACAATCTGAGGATCTTACATAAATTATAAAAAACACAAAACTAAAATTGAAATCATACCATATTTCAATCTAAATATGTTCTCGATATCTTCTCACCACCTGTGATCATTGCTCAAATTATCCGAATAAGAATCCCTCTAGATCTATCATGTGTGCTTCAAAAATACAGAGGAGCGTCGATCATATAATTTAATGTGCTAGTGCAGAGATTTGATGACACCTTCAATGCCCAGATGATCACCACATTGACATTCTTGTGATACATGAGGGAGAACTCAATTTCATCACTTGGATTGAGATCATCTATCTTTAGGAAGCATGAGAGGACAGAGAGGCTCAGATGAATTCATAGTGAATAGTCTCTAGCGAGAGCATCTCACCTCATTTAAATAGTGGATACTCAAATACCTGGATAGGGTTCCCCAACCCCCATATATTTAATGTCCACTAGATAGGTAATAAATAATACGTATGACTAACTAAATTGTGTCATAAATATTATTTATAATTTATCACATACATTTAACATATATAAAATATATTATGTGATAAAGCCCGATTCATTTAACTCAACTCGTAATTCCAAATTAATATTAAATGAACATGGAATATTTTAATAATATTCATTCGTATAGTATTTTTCCTATATTCACCCAATAACTTGTGAATAAATTTAATAAATAAATTCAAACTAATTGTTTTTTACTTAAATAATAATGAATTTGTTTATTTGTCATTGATCAATAACTTGCACAACACTCAAACCTCATGGTGGGTCCCACTATATCCAATATATATATTAATAAGAATATGAATGATTCTTGAATACTATATTTTGTGTGACCCTCTAAGACCATATCTTGATAGTAGTGAATAGTATTCATAGATAAAGAGCGGAGTCTAGAAACTCATCAAGACCCCTAAAGAGATAAGGAGTAGTCATAGCAACAACAACCAACCTTCAAACACAAACATGTGTAATATAATTTCTTTGTCTTTAAATATTTAATAAAGTAGTACACACACTTTTATCATCATACATTCTTTATTTATAATTTTTTGGTCTATCTAGATTGATTTTCCTTTTGAAAACCTTGGCCAGGAATTTATGAAGGTACTACCATCCTGATCAACCACGCTCAAGATATATTACTAACACAAATCATAAATAGGAAATACTATATTGAGCATTCAACTAATTCAATAACACCAATGACACACCCAACACAATATACTTCACCACGATTTCATTATCATGATTTTTTTCCTTACATCAAACTACATGATCAAATGGAACACATTGATAATGATCTCAAGTCAGGAGACCAATACACATTTCCATAGATGGGAACATCCCATGGAACCCAAAACATGTGGTGTTCCTATTGGTGGGTTTTTCCCCATGATATCACCAACAAAATATCAGAAATTTTAAACTTCATGAGAAGAAGTCACGGTGATTATGATCCCCCAACAGCTGATAGTGAAGGATCAGTTGTGTATAATCAGTATGATGAATCTAGACTCTAGTACATATATTTCATATTAATGTCATAGTATCTCTAGTTTCTCATTATAGAATGAGATCTGGTATAACCCTTTGATAAGACAATTATCCTATATACATTATCATTAAATAGTGGATGCATAAATATCTACACTATAATGGTAAGTATAAATCATGTATATCTAACTATATAAATTAAATGGCAATCGAAAAGTATTGTATAGTTGGTCCTGGGTTGCCCACTATTACAACACTCCTACATGCATTAGAGCCAACTTGATAAGCATCCTTGTTAGCTCTCACATGATTAATGTCATGTATCTACTGAGTCATGGATTTTATCACTCCTTCTACCACATTTTCACTGTGTGCTTATTCTACTATGTGAGACCTCATCTCCTTGAGTAAAAATTTTCATGATATATAAACCCTGAGTGTATTCCTTTTTCCACTATCAAAACTTAAAATATTAAAAAGTATTAGTAATCGAATTTTTCATAACTATAAAACTTTACACACTAGGTTTGTTTCTAATAATTGGAACAAATATTTGTGTTTAATAAATTCTTCTTAGCTGCCTCTAAATCTCCAATAAACTCGGTATTTGTATGTATGGATACCACTAGATTTTATGATCTTGTCTCGCTCATCACCTTATCTTGAATATGATATAAGATTAAATTAATCCATAGGAGATAAGTTTTTATCCCCACAAAACTAGTATCCCTTATTCTCTATATACTAGGTACATATCCTTTATACTCTCTCTAGTACTATTGGATATTTCTAACTAATTCCCTTGTAGTTATCTTGAATATAAATGATATTTTCCTACCATAAGTTATATGTTGGAAATATCATTTCTTGTACACATCATGGCATACGTCATTGATCCATCATTGAATAATATGGAATTCGACTCCCCATTTTAATCTCCTCCGATGATACATAAATGTCTACATGTAGATATTTATTCCCTGTTACATTGGTAAAAATTACCCCTCAAATCGTTCCAACTTGTATTTATCAATACCATGCCAGTGTATGTACGATTGACTAGGTCTAAGAAACTGTTAAATCTACCTCATTATATTATGTTCCATTGAGCTTGGGTTACTACATTAAGTCAATAATTAGGGAATTAATTTCATTATAGACTTAGAAAACTGTAATACAAATAGATGTTGTCCATATTTTTTCCAACATATTTTACTTGGAAAACAATGGCACTCCCACAGACCTCTTGTAGACACATGGAAAAGATTTATTCCAAATGAATATGCAATGATCTTGTTTCTCACTATGATCATAAACTAAATTTAAGAAACCTTCAACCATATTGTAATTCTATGATGTCACCATCCCTTCTGATTACATCATATAGACCCCTTCTATGATGGGTGGTCTTGACATCCAATTCTCCATAGAATGGTCATAAAAAATAAGATTATGACAAGTAATATTCTAAAGTATTTAGGAAAATGACTTGTTTTAACCAATTGGGCCTTATTGATATGATGCTTGTACCATCCAGGTATCATATCACCTGAATACCCACCACAGTATTAAAAATAATTAGACCCTATAATTTGAAACATGGAATACATTATTGAATTTTAATGTATCTTTTCAATGTTAGATAATTTGTATATATTTTTCACTTGTAGGAATTATTATTCTCAATGAATAAGGTATCACCGGCCATGGTGAATATTAAAATGATTACAAAGGTTTTATATTTCTTATGTGTTATGTGTCTCTAGAACATTCATCTTCAACACCACATGTTTAAATCATTCCAATTACAAATATTAATTCAAATAATGCATCGACTAAACCTAAGTCAATCTTGATCCCACTTTCTCAGATAAATATTTTTCACCCATTTATAAAAATTTATTCTATAAGTTGACTACTAATTTTGTACTATAGGGATTTCTTCAATATCCTAAGAAACTTTTAGGATAATTAATTTAAATGTACATTTTTTTTATGAAAGCTCATTTATGTAATTGACAAACACTTTTCATACCATCACAAGTTCTTATGACATAATGGATTCTCATCATACTACAACTAATCTAATATCCATTTTTCATTATATTTGGTATATGTTTATGGGATAATACTTTTATTTTTTAATCTCATCTTAAAATATAATGGAATTTTCTATAATGATTAAGTTTTGTCATTGATACTCTTTTTCATTACATCATGACTTTGATGTGTATAAGGAAATGTGTGTTTAGGAATTACATCACGCTATATTTTATTGACCAGTGTTAACATGTAAGACTCATCATTGATCATTTTTATTAGCATAATATCTCATATATGGATAAATAATATGCATTTAGTAATCAATCCACACAACATTATAATGATCAATGAATTCTTGGTCAAGATATTCTTCGGCCTGTCAGCCTAAAGCAACCCATATATACTAACCATGAAAATACCTTACTTAATGTTCAAATTTCTTAATAACATAAATTAATCTTATGAAGTATAGGAATATACCTCAATATTAACCTTGAAAATTTCATTCCCTCTAGCTGAACTAATTCAGAAATCTTTATGACATACCATCATTGCTAAAGGTTTCTATCTCCAAAACTAAACAAGTATATACATCGATAATACTAATGGTGTTTGGATACACTTAGTCTAAATATCATATTTGGTATATCATTGATTCCTATTTTTAATTTTACTTGGAAATAATTAACTTTCCATGGATGGTAATGTAATTATTAAATTTTAATATTCATCTTGTATTGCCTATGATTCATGTATAACTAAATTATTGAGTATTTGACACCATAAACAAAATTCATTATGAAACATGGAATAATAACTCATTCTCTCTAATGGAAATATGAGATAAATGTTTTGGATATAGTCAACGTAATTTCTACTATATTAATTCACTTTGAATTTAGAATTCAGGTATTTATCATTGTTGATGTAGGAACCGCCCTTTCTCAGCTTCTTGGAGAATACACCTTACATCTTGTAATGTTTGTATCCTTACATGGTTACTGAATTTTGATAAATATATGTGATAATAATATTGTATTGAATACTCAAGAAGTATGTCAAATACAATACTTATAATTGATTAATATTCACTAAAGAATAATTGAGTACTTGCTTATTCAATTTTCAGTTCATTGGCCTTTTCTCGTTTTCTTTCAACTTGTTTTTCATAATAACTAATGATTTAACTTTCTTTAAGTTATTATTACTTAGTGAACCTTACACAATAGGTAATGAATTGTGTTATCCATAATTCTCATTTTGCAATATTAAATTACACTGGAGTAAATGGGTGAAAATGATATGATAAATGGATCTATTGAAATATCATGATCCATATTTCAATTTACACATTTCCAGTGTAATCAACACCTTATTCATATCTTTCTTCCCTATCTCCTTGTAAGATTCTATGAGATTAGAAAACTTGTAATATCATCCTTTCCTAGATTTCCTATCCAAAATTTAAATCATATATTGATGTAATCATTATTACATAACCATCTTATGCATCATACATCAGTCTCCTGTAAATATTTTACACCCTCACTTTTGGAGGTGGCTTAACAGGTATTGGGGACACCCACACCTTGAATTTTCGATAACGTAGTATTGTGTGAAATACCCTATACTACACTTGGATATTTATTCTAGTTTAGACATTGACTTTGTCCAATATTATCATTGTGTGTCTTGTGTTATTAATTTCAATTTTTTACAAAAATAATATCTATAATACTGTACTTTTATCTTGATTATTGAATTTAGACATCACTAATTAGATTAATCATTAAATACCTCCCACTATTTTATTGAATTCTATGAATCCTGTATACTATATTCATAATACCATTTCATTGAATATTCTAGTGGAAATAATCATTTATTATCCCCTTGTAGACTACAATATTTTTCTACACCACTACTTGGAGAGTTACCGGTAGACATTTGTTTGGCCAACCATATTCACTCATGGTTCCATGATCTTTTGAGAGAAGACCCAGCTTCTAAGATCATATACTTTATTTAATTTATAGTTTCCAATAAAGTTTCATCAAACAATATTTGGATACATATTTTCTTACAACATTAATTAATTCAACCAATCACTCTCATAAAAACACCCCAATAGTAAGTGGAACCCTCAACTTTGACTGATGAGTACCCCGAACACCTGATTTTTCCTAAATTCAAATGAAGAAAGGTGATTAACAACTTAATATTTTATCGAGGACTTTATATTTTTTTTTCAACAAATGTAATCTATTTCTACTAATCTTTTTCATTATATTTTTTTCATGCTCACAACTAAAAATTAATATAAAAATGTTCATCTCTTCTTTATTCATTTGTTATTATTATTATTTTATATGTTTTCCCAATGTAAGAAAATATATAAAATAATAAACAAATTCATAATGGAGATAAAATTATCAATTTTTCTTCAATATCTAAAACTAGTTAATCCATTTAAACCAAATGGGACAATCACATACTAGGGGAAACATACCTGAGTTGTAGCTTGACTCATGATGTAGCTCACCCTCTGTCTAGTGTGTCCTCTTTTTCTTTGAATTTCACCTCATCTTGGTGGTGTATACATATCATTTGGTGTACCACCTTTTAAAGACCCGGAAATTTCAAGGAAATTTTTTTCTTAAATTCTTTGGAATTTTATGAGTACGCAGTTTTTTGCGGCACCTGTTTCTGAGGCCCGGTGAGCCCAGAATATTTTTCTGAGTTTATCTCGGGTACGTTCAGTGAACGAATGAGCAGGTTTTCCTATCTTTTGAACCTGTGCTCGGAATCAAAATCATAGGGCACTGATGAACTCGCAGCGCTGGTATTCGCCTAAGGGGACCATTACCGTAGTTGGGTTTTGATGTGAGGGGAAGTTAATTTTCGGGTTGTTATTAAAAAAATATAAAAATATGTGTCAGATATTTCTATTTGTGGAGGTTGGTTATTTCCTCCCAAGCGGAGTTAGATGTGGGGACCACGCCCACATAACCTCCCATAAGAGGATATTTGTGGGGTGGGGCCCACACGTGCCCTAAACTCTTGAACTCCCCATAACTTTCTTGAACTTCCCATAACTCTCCCCTTCATTAATTTCTTTGACAACTCCCCCTAATTAATTGTGATCTCTCCACCTTCCCCTCTCCCTTTAATTCTATGAAAACACTTTTAATTAATGAATTGAAACAAAATTAATTAATAAAAGTGCTTTGAATTTTGAATTATAAGGGTTGATAAAATAATAGCCTTGGATATTATTTTATTTGGGGCCTTTGTTGTGTTGAGAGAATTTGGAGGAAGCTCTGGAGAAATAGTGATAGTTTCCATCTCTCAACGAAGAATACCATCTCTTTCCAATGAATATCCATCTAAGAAAGAATCATCACCTTCGATCTTCGGCCAAGCCAAAGGAAAAGAAGCCACCCGCAAGGAATGCCAACGACGACGTGTCTTCCTTCCTCATCTCTGCAACAAGTGAGGAGATGTCGTTTCCTCCTCGGATGCACTCTGATGTCATCAATGAATCCTATTCCCATGACTCCATCTTCCGCGATGCTGACCACCGTAAACCTTAACTCAAGGTAGGGGTTTGATTAATTTATTTAAAATAAATTATTCCTTTGTTCTTGTTGTATACAAGTGAACATCATTCTCTATATGATATCACCTAACACGGAGGGCATGGGCCGAACGACGCGGCCCAAAGACCCTCCATTGAACCTTGTTCTTTTTCAATGGAAAAGGTGATGGAAAGGATGGAGGAGACGATTGAAGGCGGCGGCCGTGCGCTGGCCGCGTGCGGAGGAAACGCAGCCCACAACCGCATGACACTTGGTCGACAAAGAATCGGCCGGCTAAAGCCGGCCGGATCAAAGCGTCTACGGTGCCGCACTAAGGATGACTGTGTCCCATATTACGCGGGCCACTTTGGTGGGAAAACTGGCCGACAGGCGGCCAGCTGGGCTAAGAAGAATTGCGGTGCCAGGCGGGCGCCGCGCTGGATGAACTGTGGCCCGCCTGTGCGGGCTGCTTGCGCCAAGAAGGCTGGACAGATTCGGTCGGCCGGTTTGGGAGGGTAGTGCTGGTTGATGTCGCCGGTTCGGGCAACACACCCACCCCACTCAGACTGCTCGGCCTCCGGGCCGAGTCGCGGCTAGTCGGGCCGCGTCTTGTCGGGCTGGGCCATGCTGTACCGGATCGGGCTGCACCCCCCCCCCCCCCCCCGGGCCGACCCGCACCCCATCTGGTCGGGCCGCGCGATTCATCGGGCGGGTCCGACCCTTTACCGAGTTAGACCATCAAAAACCAGGATTACCTGAACCGTCAGCCCACTGGGCTTAATGGGTCGGGCTCATTTTTACTTAAAGGTGAATAACTCGAAGACCGCGTTTCCGATCGACGCACCCTCTACAGCACTAGGACCCTTGAAAAGAGGCGGTCCTTTTTCAATACTCTAAGTGAGTTTTGGATGACTTTAGGCAATGGCTGGGTTAGAAACGAGTGTATTTTTAACCGGGACCCTAGAACGGAAATGCCAATATTTCTCAGACTGGGCATCTGATTGATGCATTGTCTATCTCATTGAGTTCCTATTGACAAGACGGAACTTTGGGATACATCAACTCCGGACTTTGGGATAGTTGATGTATCGACCCCCCTTGGGTCGAGGAGTAGACCCTCCCGGAATCGAGCATGCTTTGTGTGGGAACCCTATAGCTAGCTGTGACTACGATGACTACCGTGTTGGGATCCTCCATGGGTTCGACGATGATGACCACTATACTTGGATCCTCCGTGGGTTCGGTAGCGATGAATACTGTACATGGATCCTCCATGGGTTCGGCAGCGACGACTACTGTACTTGGATCCTCCGTGGGTTTGGCAGCAATGACGACTATACTTGGATCCTCCAAGGGTTCGACAGTGACAACTTCTGTACTAGGATCCTACGTGGGTTCGGCAGAGGAGATGATTCAGAGGCTACATATAATCATCTCCACCCCTCTTCATGAGTAGTATACCTATGTGAGACGAGTCTTGAATTTCAATCAATACCAATGGTGTGATTGACTTCTTTCCTATGTGGACTGGGTTCTTCTTGGGCTCGAGAGTTGGATCCAAATTGTAATTGATCACTTAGGTATATGTATGGGAATATACCTAAGTAGAGTCAGTTGATACTTCGTGATTGTATCTTTCCTTTGTGGTTTATCCTATGTGGATTCTAGGAGACCTTCGGGGGTCTCAGGGTCTCTACTGAGTATCGTATACTCACCATTTCATGGGCTATGCCGACACTACGTTGTGTTTGATGCAGACGATGGACATCACTGAACGAGGTGGAGGCTTGTGGAGCTGGACAGTACCCGGAGGTGGAACACCTGGCGGGTACACAGAGCAGACGACCAGACCTAAGGAGCTGAGGAGACCATCTGTACCCACCCTTCAGATGGGATATCCAGAGGATGACTTGGTGGTTGCTGCTTTACTTTACTGATGTTGTATATTATTTTCAGTTGTATTGTACTTTCAGTTGGGTTTGTATACTGACCCATTTACTTTTTAGCACTTACTTTTGTACTTTTTTTTTCCTTAGTTCTTACTTCACTTGTGTACTCTGTTGTGTTTCTTTACCTTTATAAAGGAAATTCCTTCTCTTTTTATCGGGATTTATGCCTTCGGTGCTAGTCGCTAGCCCCTGGCCTATGGAAGGCGGGCTTGGGGTAGTCATAGCACGGGCCCCGAGGACAGGTCGTGAAAAATTGGTATCAGAGGAGTCGGTTCTACCGCAGAACTTAGGACTCTAATTATTACTTCACTGTGGAGTAATAGTGTTAAGAGTATTGAGTGTGGTTATCAGTCCAGGGAGTCCAGTGTTGGTGCGGCGGCTGACGTATCCATACATCAGGACCCTAACCTCTGGTTTCTGACTCAGTGCACGAAAACACTGATTGCGTTTGTGTTTCCATTGAAAATTTTTCATTGTGATTACTTTGTGTCAGATCACCAGGTATACTGTTTTGATAGTGGCGCACCTGTTTCTTTCTAGGATGGCCCCACGAAGGTAGCCAGCTAGGGTTCCGAGTTACGTGTGAGATGGTAGCCCACCGAGCGACGAGGCCTCAGTGCAGGGCCCTATCACAGAGGAGGCACCAGCGGTACCACAACCCGCTAGGCCACCGATACCATCAGCCCCAGCAGTAGAGAGTGCACGCTTCCTGAGTGCACTGCATGAGTTTCAGTGATAGAGGCCACCCAGGTTTCGTGGATAGATAGACCCTCAGGCAGCTGAGGATTGGTTGGAGTCTATCGTTAGAGTCTTCAGATTAGTAGGGACACCAACTGATCTTATGGTGATCCTTGTTGTGATTATCCTGCACGAAGCAGTAGTTAGATGGTGGAGCCTGATGCTCCAGGTGCATGACAAGGCATATCTACTTTGGACGGACTTCGAGAGTCTCTTCATCTCGGAGTTTGTTCCATCCACCCTCAGTGCGGTGCAGATTCAGGAGTGACTTCATCTGCAGTAGGGCAGCATGACAGTAGCTCAATACTCGGAGAGATTTACCGACCTCTCGCACTACTCTACAGACATGGTACGGGACCCGTTATTCTGGGCTCAGACCTTTGAACAGAGACGGAGGCATGATATCAGGGCTTCGATGATCTCCCTCAGCATTCTAATGCACACAGGAGTGCTGGAGAGAGCCCTTCTTGTGGAGAGCTTTCTTGCTGAGCCGACGCCAGTAGCGAGACCCACCGTAGGGCGACACATAGCAGAGTCTTCTGCAGCCGGTAGTAGACTAATGTCACAGAGTTCTAAGCGGACCAGGCCATCAGATGGGAAACCTTAGGATACTGGTTCAGATGTGAAAGGAACACAAAACAGAACCAGCCATTTGAGGGGAAGGCAGTGCTGTGCATGCAGCGGGCAGGGCCACATGGCTCGAGACTGCCCGACCCACCATGCCGACAATCAGTAGACAGTCGAGGGACCTTCCAGGAAGAGGAAAAGGTTTAACTATGGCGATCCGCATGGAGCAGGAGGACATGGCAGAGGAGCCGGCCAAGCAGCGGGTGGTGGATGACGCTTTGAGGCTCTACCGTCACCACCACAGGGAGGACCACCCTGTCCACAGGGAGCTGGAAGATAGCGGCAGGCTCAGCTCTAGGTGGTCGAGGCCTATGACCACGTCGCACCTGAGATGATTCGAGGTACTATCTATGTCTACTCCACCCTTGCTGCAGTTCTTATATACACAGAAGCGAGTCATTATTTTTTTGCTGCTGCCCTTGTTCAAAGCTCGGAGATTCTGACGGAGTCGTTGGCTCGATCCTTATGGCTAGAGAGTCCTACAGGAGTAGAATATATGATTACGCACTGGTGATTGTAGTGTGAGATTACTCTAGGAGGCGAGATCTTCGACTGGGATCTTGTTGTAGCAGCGTCGAGGCCTTATGACGTCATCTTGGGAATGGACTGGTTATCAATAGTTCATGCCCAGATCGACTGTATTAGGCTCAAAGTGTGGTGTGTATGCAAGGATGGGAGAAAGTTCACCTTCACCAGCGAGAAGCGAGCCTTTTCAGTGCAGGATGGACTTACATAGAGAAGAGGGAAGCCGATCACACATCAGTTGGCTGGTCTCATCCTAGGAGCAGTTGATGTGCGGAGTCCGAGTTTTCCTATTGTGGTGGATCAGTATGCGGACATTTTTCTTGATGATGTTACAGGACTACCTCCTCAAAGAGAGGTAGAATTATACATAGACCTGTACCTCGGGACAGCACCTATATCTACTCCAACATATTGAATGGATCTCACCGCGCTTCGTGAGCTGCGGGTACAGCTGGAGGACTTGCAGGGAAAGGGATTCATCTGACCCAGTGTTTCACCCTGGGCGTCTCCGATTTTATTCTCCAAGAAGGTGGATGAGAGATTATGACTATGTGTCGACTACCGTCGCCTAAATCAGGTGACCATAAAGAAAAAGTACCCACTCTCAAGGATTGACGACCTCTTTGATCAGCTCAAGGGAGCACGATGGTTCTCGAAGATAGACCTCAGGTCAGGCTATCAGCAGCTCAGAGTTTGAGATGATGATGTACAGAAGACGGTCTTCAGATGTCGGTATGGCCACTATGAGTTCTTGGTTATTCCCTTCAGCATAACCAACGCTCCTGCAGTGTTCATGGGCCTCATGAATAGGATCTTACAGCCTTACCTCGATCGATTTGTCGTAGTCTTCATCGATGACATACTGATTTACTCGACTACTGAGGAAGAGCACACCTACCACTTGCAGGTTGTACTTGACACAATCCAAGAGCACCATCTTTATGATAAGCTCTCAAATTGCCAGTTCTGGATTCGAGAGGTTCATTTCTTGGGACACGTCATCTCGGAGGCTGGGGTTGCAGTGGACCCAGCGAAGATCGAGGCAGTACTTTCTTGGGAGACACCCAGGAGCATGACAGAGGTGCGGAGTTTCCTAGGTCTGGTAGGGTACTATCAGAGATTTGTTCCAGACTTCTCCATAGTTTCAGCACCGCTTTCAGCTTTGAAAAAGAAGGGGAAACCATTCGTGTGGTCAGATAGATGTCAGCAGAGCTTTCAGGAGCTGAGATAGAGATTGACCAGTGTGCCCATCTTGAGGCTACTAGAGGAGGGTGTTGGGTATGTAGTTTACTGCGACGCATCAGGGACCGGACTCAAGTGTGTCCTAATGCAGGATCGAGTAGTTATCGCATACGGTTTATAGCAGTTGAGGCATCATGGGCATAACTATGCTACCCATGACCTGGAGTTAGTAGCAGGGGTCGTCGCCTTGAAGATGTGGCGGCACTATCTGATGGGCTAGTGATTTACAGTCTACTATGACCACCAGAGTCTCAGGTACATATTTTCACAGAAGTACCTAAACCTGAGATAGCAGTGATGGATCGAGATCCTCTAGGACTATGACTTTGAGATAGTCTATACTCCTAGGAAGGGGAACGTAGTATCAGATGCTCTCAATAGGAGTTCAGGCATACAGCTAATAGGAGAGGTGATAGAGAAGCTAGGCACGTTGAAGATATCCTTCATTGATACAGATGGAGCAGCTTTTCTACAGTCTCTCAGAGTCACTCCTCCACTACTTCAGCGGGTTAAAGAGGCTCAGCGTGGGGATGTTGACTATGAGATGTGACATGTTCATATTTCCATAGGGTAGGTGCCTGATGGATTTTCTGAATGAGGGGAGCATGTCATCCTCTTTAGGGGATGTACCATGGTACCAGTTGCATTACAGGAGGAAGTGATGAGGGAGTTTCACACTTCCCCTCTAGCGGTACATCCAGGAGTGGTGAAGATGTACCAAGACCTTAGACGATAGCACTGGTGGCCGAGTATGAAGAATGTTGTAGCAGAGTTTGTTTTGCGATGCCTCATTTGTCATCAAGTGAAGGCAGAGCACCAGGTACCGTCAGGCTTGGTACAGCCCTTGGAGGTCCCAGAGTGGAAGTGGGACAAGATATCCATGGATTTTGTGATGGGGCTTCCACGTATATCCAGAGGACACGACTCTATCTGGGTGATTGTCAACCGACTCACCAAGTCAGCCCACTTCCTACCAATCAGAGAGCAGGGCTAAGTAGAGATATTGAGACACCTCTAAATTTAGGAGACCGTATAAATTCATGGTGTTCTATCCACTATCGTTTCGGATAGAGATGTTTGTTTCACTTCCCAGCTTTGGAAGGGGTTACATGAGGCTTTTGGGATGCAGCTACGTCTGCGCACCGCCTTCCATCCTCAGATGGACGGGAAGACTGAGAGGACCTTACAGACACTCGAGGACATGCTCCGTGCATATGTACTTGACTTTGGTCACAAATGGGAGGATCACTTACCCTTGGTGAAGTTTACGTACAACAATAGCTACCACTCCACCATCAGGATGGCACCATAGGAGGCACTGTATGGCCAGCCATGCAGATCACCTATGTGCTGGACTGACCCAGGGGAGTCAGCACTTGTAGGACCGGAGATGGTTCAGGTTATGACGGAGAAGGTGCAGATCATCTAGGAGTGGATGAAGACTACACAGATCCGATAGAATTCCTATGTTTATAGGAGACGGAGACCACTGGAGTTCGAGGATAGCAACCATGTTTTCTTATGGGTCTCACCTTGACGAGGTCTACAGAGATTTGGTCGGGGCGGAAAGTTATCTCCTCACTTCATCGGGTCATTCCAGGTCCTCTGCAGAGTAGGCGAGGTGGCTTACCTCTTGGCCCTTCCACCTCAGTTGCACCGGGTTCACGACATCTTCCACGTATCTCAGCTGAGGACATACATGCATGACCCATCACACATCATCGATCATGGGGAGCTGGACATCGATGACGGGGCGAAATTCACGGAGGTCCTAGTGGAGATCAAGGAACTACATGAGTGTGTCCTACATGGGAAGTAGATTCCTCTGGTGCGCATTTTCTGGCAGCACGGGAACCTCCAGGAGAGCACCTGGGAGTGGCAGACTCAAATGCATGCTCAGTACCCTCATATGTTCCCCTAGTGTATGTTGTAGATTTACGGGGACGCAAAGCCCTGAGGTGGGGGTAATGTAAAGACCCGGAAATTTCAAGGAATGTTTTTCCTTAAATTATTTGTAATTTTACGAGTACGCAGATTCTGGCGGCACCTGATTCTGAGGCCCGGTGAGCCCGAAATATTTTTCTGAAGTTTATCTCAGGTAAATTCAGTGAACGAGTGAGTGGGTTTTTCTATCTTTTGAGCTGGTGCTCGGAATTAAAATTTGAGGGCACCAATGAACTCGCAGCGCCAGTATTTCCCTAAGGGGACCTTTACCGTAGTTGTGTTTTGATGGGAGGAGAAGTTAATTTTCGGGTTGTTATTATAAAAAATATGTGTTAGGTATTTTTATTTGTGGAGGGTGGTTATTTCCTCCCATGGAGAGTTAGAGGTGGGTCTCACACCCACATAACCTCCTATGAGAGGATATTTGTGGGGTCAGGCCCACATGTTCCCTAAACTCTTGAACTCCCCATAAATCTCTCGAACTCCCCATAACTCTCCCCTTCATTATTTTCTTTGACAACTCCCCCTAATTAATTGTGATCTCTCCACCTTCCCCTCTCCCTTTAATTCTATGAAAACACTTTTAATTAATGAATTGAAACACAATTAATTAATTAAAGTGGTTTGAAATTTGAATTACATGGGTTGATAAAATAATATCCTTGGCTATTATTTTATTTTGGGTTTTTGTTGTGTTGAGAGAATCTCGAGGAAGCTCTGGAGAAATAGAGATAGTGTCCTCTCAATGTTGAACACCATCTCCTTCCAACGAAGAACCATCAAAGAACGAATCATCACATTTGATCTTCGGCCATGCCAAAGGAGAAGAATTCACCTGCAAGGAACACCAATGATGACGTTCATTCCTTACTCATCTCCGTAACAAGTGATGAGACGTCGTTCCCTCCTCGGACGCACTCCGACATCGTCAACGAATCCTCTTCCCGCGACGTCGTCTTCTGCGACGCCGACCACCACGAACCTTAATTCGAGCTAGGGGGTTTGATTAATTTATTTTAAATAAATTATTCCCCCGTTCTTGTTGTATAAAAATGAACATTATTGATTGTATGATACAACCTAAGGTGGAGGGCGTGGGCCGAACGAACACGGCCCGACGACCCTCAGTTGAACCTTGTTCTTTTTCGATGGCGACAGTGATAGAAAAGATGGCGCCGACGATTGAAGGCAGCGGCCGTGCGTTGGCCGCGTGCAGAGGAACCGCGGCCCGCAACTGCGGGCCGCTCAGCCGACAAAGAACCTGCCGGCTAATGTCGGTTGGACCGAAGAGACCGCGGCGCCACAAGGGGCGCCGTGGTGTGGAGGACCGTGGACCGCATTCCACAGGTCGCTTCGGCGGGCGAACCGGCCAGCAGGTGGCTGACGGGGCTGAGAAGAACCACGGCGCCAGCAGGTGCCGCACAGGACGAACCGCGGCCCGCCCATGCAGGCCGCTTGTGCCAAGAACGCTGGCCGGCTTCGGTCGGCCAGTTTGGGAGGGCAGCACCGCTTGGTGCCGCCGGTTCTGGCAGCCCCCCCCCCACCGGACCGCTCGGCCTCCGGGCCAAGCCGCTCGGCTCGTCGGGCCGCGCCCCATCCCACCGGGCCCCGCACCCATGGGTCGGGCTGCGCAACCTCAGGTCGGACCGTGCCCCCTTGGGCAGGGCCGCGCCCCCTCGGGTCGGGTCGCGGCCCTTCGGGCTGGGCCGCGCCCCCTCCGGTTGGGCCGCGCCCCCTCTGGCCGGGCCGCGCCCCCTCAGGTCGGGCCACGCCCCCTCGGGCCGAGACGCGCCCCCTCAGGCGGGGCCACATGATTCCTCGGGCCGGTCCGACTCTTTGTCTGGTCGGACCCGCCAAAACCGGGACGACCCAACCAGTCAGCCCACTGGGCTTAACGGGTCGGGCCTGTTTTTACTTAAAGGTGAATAACTCAAAGACCGCGCATCTGATCGACGCGCCGTCTGCAGCACTAGGACCCTTACAATGAGTATGTACTTTTTCAATACTCTAAGTGAGTTTTGAATGACTTTGGGGAAAGTCCAGGTTAGAAACTTGCGTATTTTTAACCGGGGCCCTAGAACAAAAAATTCAATATCTCTCAGACCGGGCATCCGATTGACGCGTCGTCTGTCGCATTGAGTTCCTATTGACAAGACGGAACTTTGGGATACATCAACTCCAGACTTTGTGATAGTTTATGTATCGACCCCCCTTGGCTCGAGGAGCGGACCCTCCCGGAATTGAGCGTGTTGTGTGCGGGAACCCTAGAGCAAGCTGCGACTACGACGACTACCGTGGTGGGATCCTCTGTGGGTTTGACGACGATGACCATTGTACTTGGATCGTCCGTGGGTTTGGCAGTGAAGAATACTGTACTTGGATCCTTCGTGGGTTCGGCAACGATGACTACGGTACTTGGATCCTCCGTGGGTTCGGTAGGGGTGACGACTGTACTTAGATCCTCCGTGGGTTCGACAACGACGACTTCTGTACTAGGATCCTATGGGTTCAGCAGAGGAGATGATTCAGAGGCTACATCTAATCATCTCCACCCCTCTTCGTGAGAAGTATACCTATGTGAGCTGAGTCTTGACTTTCAATCAACACCAACAGTGTGATTTACTTCTTTACTGTGTGGACAGGGTTGTGCTTGGACTCAAGAGTTGAGTCAAACTGGAATTGATGATTTAGATATATGTATGGTAATATACCTAAGTAGAGTCGGTTGATACTTCGTGATTGTATCTTTCCTTTGTGGTTTATCCTTCGTGGATTCTGGGAGACCTTCGGGGGTGTCGGGGTCTCTACTGAGTATCGTATACTCACCTCTGCACGGGCTATGCCCGCACTACGTTGTGTTGGATGCAGATGAAAAAAAACACTGAATGAGGTGGAGACTTTTGGAGTTGTATGGTACCCAGAGGTGGACCACTTGGCGGGACATACACGGAGCGGACGGTCGGACCCGAGGAGCTGAGGAGACCAACTATAGCCACCCTTCAGGTGGGATATCCAGAAGATGACTCGGTGGTTGCTTCTTTACTTTACTGCTATTGTACTTTCTTTTCAGTTGTACTGTACTTTCAGTTGGGTTTTTATACTGTCCCATTTACTTTTCAGCACATACTTTTGTACTATGTTCACTTGCGTACTTTGTTGTGTCTCTTTACCTTTATAAAGGCAATTCCTTCTCTTTTTATCACTCTTTGTGCATTTGGTTCTAATCTCCAGCCCCTAGCCTATGGAAGGCGGGCTTGGGGTAGTCATGGCATGGGCCCTGAGGACGGGTCGTGACACACCTTGTCTTGGTGTGGCCATATGGTACATCATTTTCATCTACATACAAAATTACTTGCACACAGGTGAGGTGGTCTCGAGAGTACACAAAAAATTAATTGTACACACATTTCATTATAAATTGTGACTAAAAATAATGTGATTTCAAGACAGTCAAAAAAAATTAATTAGTCACAATCATAACACGCATTAAAATAATTAATTAAATAAAAATAGACATACATAGTTTAGTCAATTTCTCAAGATAACTCAGTGGGTAATTGATGCGTGATAAAAAATAAATTGAAAAAAAATTAAACTATGAAAGTGTTTAATTAAATTAAATAAGCTACTAAAATTAAAGTAATTTAATTCTATTTGATCCCATAATTAATTAAAATTTAATTCCAATAGATAAATTAACAAATTAATTGATTTAATATAAAAATATGTTAATTTTGTTTCATAGGTATTAAAATAATACTTTTTAATCCAAAAATTACTATTTTCATTAATTTTATATAATTATAAAATTAAATTAATTAATTTAGTTAATTATTGTTAACTCGGGCCCCAAATTCCACGTAATTCCAATATGAGTCATGATGAACCAATGCAGACCAATTTTGGGCCATATAGAACCTATATTGGGCTTAATCAACTTGTGAAAAATGGTAAAAGGAAGTACTTGGCATCTGGGCTGGCCAGATCTAGTCATCGATAGTCATGAGAGGGTAGTATGAGTTTGGTTTTTGGTGTGGTTCAACTGGTGTGGTGGTGCCTCAGGGGTCAACCGGGAGGCACTGGTGAGCTCGAGATGAGGGTGGTGGTCTGTCTGTGTTCAACTGTAGGTGGGAGGTAGGTGGAAACCAGTGTGGTTGACAAGGGAAAGCCTGTAGCAGTGACAGATGGCCCACCGACAGGAATAGGTGCAGTGAGGACTTCCAAGTGGATTGGGACGAGACCAATGGATCTAGCCACAGTGATGGATTTGGCCACCTAGTTTAGGTCAGCGATGTCATCTGGGGTCGTGGGGTGAAGTGGGGTGAAGTGGGGTGCAGCTCACTGCTGGCTGATGTGCAAAAGGGGAGACTGTAGGTAAAGATTTCTCGCTCCCTCAAAACTTTTTTTTTGTTTTTACATGGGTCAAGTGGTCACCAATTTCCAATTTCTTTATATTTGTAAAGACACATACACCAAACCCCTTACAAAAAAATTCCACTGCCATCTTTCGTTCTTTTATTTTTAAAAATATATTTAGGCAAAGTCTAAAGTTTCATTTGGAAAGAATAAATGAATATGTTAATTTTAATAATAACTTGATTCCCCCAATTCTCAATTCACTACCAGTCGATGTTAATGTGAACATCAGAATCTGGTCAGAATAATGAATTAACTGGTGAAACAGCCGAAAATGAAGAATGTGATTATATATATATATATATATATATATATAAAACATACAATTTTAATACCATAAAACCACAAAACTGAAGGTTTCGGGCGCAGCGGAAGCACATGGGTGGTTGTGCCCACTTGGATTTTTAGTCATTAACAATGATCAATCCGGGATCAATACGACGATAAATGCCATTGGGACCAGGCACTGTACAGCTTTTTATGGATTAATTCTAGTCGATCAGCAATGCAAGGTGGAAAGCTAAGGCAATCAATGATCAAAGATACTAGGGAGGGGCACTTCTAGTGGGTTGGGCCTACGGGTCATGTAATGGGCATGGTATTCCTCTGGGCCTTCGGGTCATGTATTGCGGGTCATGTCGGGCCATGTTCCTTGGGCCTACAGGTCATGTACGGGTTCCCCTTAAACCCTTAAAACGGGGATTATCTATAATAAAATAAAAAAGAAGGCCTTCGGGCCATTTTTAGTAACAAAGAAAAGAAAAGTCATGGAACCACAAAATACGATTCATAAAGGTTGATTATAATTAATTTAATCAATTGAAAAGAAATACCTTTTGGTTGTTCTTTCTTCATTGATTTTCTTGATCACGTTTAGATGTGATTCGTAATTGCGCCGCAGAATCCAAGTGTAGACTTCCTCTAGCGGTGATCCACACATGTACCTCATATCTCATGATGTCACCAAAGGAGTCTCCGGGTGATAGCGTGGAGAAACCTTTGCTTGTGTTGTCCGTATTAGATCATCATGATCCAATGGAAGATGATATCTCTTGGTCTTGAGAGCGTTCTTAGAGGAAGAGGTGTTTTCGGCCTTGAAATAATTATCCAGAGTTGTTGTGCACAACGATTCTCTTGTGTGTTCGAAAAGAGTTGGGGTTGTGAGGATATTTATAATTAGGTTTGAGGTTGTAGAGTTATGACAATAAATAAACATGTTACGCATTTTATTTATTTCATTGACTCTTATTTAAAACCCCCATGTTGAATAATTAATTCCTTAACATGCGCCCATGCTGATTATAATAAATATCATTTAATAAAATGATATTTCCTCAAAATCCCAACTGGAAAAACTACACGGCTTGTATTAATAAATACACGGCGTGTAATTGTTTTTCATTGAAAAATACATGGCGTGTACATTAAATGTACACGGTGTGTATATCTTGTTTTCATTTATTCATTTCATTTCCAAAATGAAAACTACATGGCGTGTACATTTAATAATACACGGCATGTACTTGTTTTCAAAATAAAACTACACAGCGTGTAATCATTGATACACGGTTTTTACTTGTTTTATTTTATTCTTCCTCCGATCATTAAAACGATTTAGGATTCCTTGAATAATTATTAAACCACGTACGAGAATAATCTTTATTCTACGTGAGATACTTGAACACACTTAGTGTGTGACCCTCTAGGCCTCTTTCTCATTGGCATTAGGTGGGTTTTCCTAAAGTCCAAGATTACTATCTAGGAATGGGTCAAGGCACCCAAGAGAAATAAGTTGACGCTGCATTGACGTATCACCTCATATGAACGCTTACTATGTAATTTAATCCCTTTGTCTCAATATCTTGTCAAGCAGGTTTCATGGTAGTGTCATAAACCTATATACTTGATCCATCGTTCTTTGACTTCCTAAAATAAACTCGTCGTTTACACCATGTCCATTGAATTTAATGTGACAGTTATATTTCAATCAAAGGGAGGAGATATCAACTTCCATAAATTGAAGGGACAAATCCTTCCCTGACATATCCATTAACAACATGTCACTCGTGACGCAGCCAACGTACCCTACTTCCTGCCAACTGTCTACGTGACGTTTTTCGTCAGTAAATCCAAGTGCGCAAGTCACGACATGAGTTAATGATAATCTTCCAGTCTAAGGACCATTACACAAGCTCGTAGATAGCAATGTCCGATGCCACCAAGACATGCAGAATTTCTACTGGCGGGTATGTTCTCATAATCTCCCATATTGGAGATTACCAAGTGCGAACTCCATGAGAGAGAGTCTCATCTTCTTACGAGTACTCGCACATGACGGTATGTATACTATGTGTCCTATCATAGTATGTCATCCAACCATAGAACTTTATTTAAGAATATCATTATAGCATTTCAAGGTTCTCAACATAGCTGGGATCTTCCATGACCTTATTAGTGCAACAAATATTCCAGGACATTATTATATTATAGTCATGCAGAACAATGAACAATATATAATAAGTGAACATTTACATATCAAAGTACAAAACAGTTGGTTCTCAGGTCACCAACCCTAACAAAAAACATCCGTAAAAAATTTTATTTCCATAACATGACCATCCGACCTCGATCAACTCACAGTTGGAAGCACTCAGACAAATTTCAAAACCGACTATTTAAATTTACCGCAGATTTAGTTTTCTTGGATCATAAAATTAGCATGGTCCCTTTGATATCAATTGTTGGTACCATGGAAGCAGTAGAATCCAATGGGTCACAGATTTAAAAACAATTCATCATCAGGATGATGGAACTTGTCATATATGGTGGTCTGAGCCCCGGAATAGTCTGACAACTCATGTAAATTATAAATAGCACAAAAATAAAATCAAAAACATAAATTTTCTGATCAAAAACCGCGCTCAATATCTACTAGTCACCGGATATCTCTTCATGAAGGATTAAAATAAGAATCCATCTATATCATCCATATGTGCTTAAAAATCCATAAGAGTGTTGATCATCAAATTCTGGGTGTTAGCATGGAGATCCAATGATGTCTTCAATGCCTGAATGGTTTCCACATCAACATACTTATGATGTATAAGGGAGAACTCAGTATAATCACCTAGATTGAGATCATCTCCCCCAAGAATGTGGAATAGGAGAGAGGATCTCTAACTAATTCATAGTGAATAGTCTATAGCAAGAGCCCCTCTCCTCCTTTAAATATTGGATGTTCAAATTTTCGGATAGTGTTCCATGGCCCTCGTATATTTAGTTTCCACTAAATAATTAATAAATAAAAATTACGACAAAATAAACTGCATCAAAAATATTATTTATTTCTTATCACATACTTGTAATATATATTAAATATATTTTGTGATAAACCCCGAGTCATTTAACTCGACTCGTAATTCCTACTTAATATTAAATGAACCGGAAATATTAAAATAATATTTGTTTGTATAATATTTTTCTTGTATTCAGTAAATACCTTGTGAATACATTTAATAAATATATTCAACCCAATTATTGTTTATTTGAATGTTAATGAATTTATTTATTTATCATTATTTGATAACATGGACAATACTCAGACCCTTTAATGGGGCCCACCATGTCCAATTTATGTATTCATTGGAATAGGGAAGATTATTGAATACTCTATTATGTGTGACCCTCTAGACCCTTAACTAAATAATAGTGAAAAATATTCATAGATTAAGAGAGGAGACTAGAAACCCATCATGGCCACGAAAGATATTAGGATTAGTCATAGAAACAAAAATTGACATATGAAAACCCACCATGTAATATAATCACTTTCATTAAATATCTCATAAAGTAGGATAAAAACTTATTTAATCATCAATTCTTGCTTTATTGTTTTTTGATCTACCCAGACAGATTTAGCTTTTTACTACCTTACCCAAGGATTTATGAAGGTACTACCATCCAGATCAACCAGGCCTAAGATATATGACTTCCTCTACTCAAAAGTGAATAATTCTATCTTAACCATTCCACCAATGTAAAACCATCAATGAAACACCAACAATAGTTACCTTGCCATAATTTCATTATCCTGGTTTTTTCCTTGCATCAAAGTATGCAGTCAAAAGGCACATATTGATAATGATCTCAAGTCTATATACCAATAAACATATCTGTACATATGAACATCCAAGGACACCAAAAACATGCGATGTTTCTATTTGAAGGTATGTCCTCATGATCTAACCCACCAGAGATCACCATGTGTGAACTAGATGAGAAGATGTCACAATGCGTATGATCCCACCAGCACCTAATTGGCAAGTATCAACTGTGTTCATTCATTATAATGTATATAAACCATAGGAAATATATTTAAGATTAATTTTATTGTATCTCAAGGTTATAATTATAGTATGGGATCTACTATAAAATTTTGATGTGAAAACTGATCTGTGGAGACTATTATTAAATAATGGGGGCAGAAATATCTACACTACAATAGTACCTATACATCATGTATATCTTACTTTACACATGATATGGTAATTGAAAATTATTATATAGTTGGGCCTAGGGAACCCACTATTAAAAGAAATAACCCCACTTGTGCATTAAAATAATTCATCATTTAGAATGGACCAACTCTAGTGAATCGGTGATTGAGTTTATACTAATATATTTTTCCATCGGCAACTCCCAGGTGAAATTTTTCATTATTTCAAATAGACCAACTCCAGTGAGTCGGTGATGTTTTCAATAACAATATCGATTTATGAGCCACACCCAAAATGAATTTATCATTATTTTGAATGGACCAAATCTAGTGAATTAGTGATGGTGTTTATATTGATATTTATACATGATCTACTCCCAAGAGGAATTCATCATTATTCTGAATGGATTGGAATTCGTACATTGGTGATAGTTTTTATACTCATATCCATTTATGAGTCACAACAAGATGATATTAATCATTATTTTAAATGGAATAGGTCAATTACATTGGTAACTGTGTTTATACTAATATTCGTCTATGAGTCACACCAAAGAATAATTCATCATTATTATGAATAGACTATCTCTAATGCATTGGGGATACTATTTATACCAACATAAATATCTGATCCATGCCCAGGAGCAGTTCACTATTATTCCAAATAGACTACATCTAGTTCTCTAGTAATGGTATTTATACTGATATCAATCCATAAGCCATAGCGAAGAGGAATTCATCAATATTATGAATAGAATGACTCACATTCATTGATGATGGTATTTATACTAATATCCATCCATAAGACACACCCATGGTGAATTCATAATGACTCAAGCATGTAAAATTGGATTTGGGTTGGATTAACATTTTAGGGAAGATTAATGTGTTTTAGGGACTTATAAGGTGTGGGGTCATCAATATACTATGAATGAAAAAATATAAAATAACTCATAGAATTTAAATTAGTTTATTCATTGATGGTTTAGAAGGAGGGAGGAACCTTCACATCTTAGATTTTCTCTCATGATCCACCAAATAAGGGGATCCAAAAATTATAAGACTATGATAAAATGTTCCTAGATGGCACCTTGATATCCACTAATGTTTGTCCCATATTGGTCATAGATTGGTGCAATTGATCTACCATTTTATTTTACACAATTAAAATTTGTTACAATGCCTCCCCACTCGAAACAACATTGAGTTTAGCCATTATTTATGAATCAACATGATTTTATTATTATTTCACTGTCTTATAAGATATATTAAGATTGTAATATGGGAAGGATATCTTCAATTAAAGCCTATGAATTTTAGATCATCGTTTAGTGACAAAGCTCAGATGTTTTTTTACATTTGTCTTGTGATGGGAGGCTTCGTTAAGAGCCTCATTCGGAATTTTTCTGGATGAAGTTGAGGCCTCTACCGTTGGTATTTTCAACTCAAGGGACCTCTTCTACTCCTTGATGGAAATAACCTCCTCCTCCCTGGTCTGGAATACAAGTTAATCAATCCCATCAAAACAAAGAGTCGTGAAAATGAACTCAATATGGATTAAGCATCCATTAAGTTCTATAAATTGGATATTCATGATCAAGTTCCAAATGTCTCCCTATACCTATCTTATAAATTACAAATGAAATTATGAGTGACCTGAGAATTGACTCAGGACTAGCCCAGGAGTAGTGATGTATTATAGAACTAAGTCACTGAATGAAGGCCTCAATCCCACATCTCCTAGAGGTCTTGAAGTAGAATAGGCTTGTACATAATTCACTCCCAATGGGTGAGATCCTGAATTGGAAATATTTGTGATATCTGAGATTTTTGGATGAGTTAGTACAATTAATTTCACAAATCATATTAGTCAGTGGACCTAAAAAAACATTTTCAAACAATTAGTAACAATGATAACCATGGAAAATGTGCCTTTATCAGCTACAACAGTAGCTACTCTTTTCATCTCAACCTTGAATTTAGGGGAAATAATAATGCTCTACACTAGTCTGTGTCCCTGAGATGAAAATGATGCCCCTACCACCAACACATTTTACTCTTGTTCTATACTAGTTTAATCACCATAAAGATATGTAAATATAAAAAGAGTTTAGAAAATATGATATCACCATGATGGCATACCCATTTTTAGAAGAAACACTTTCCATCACCCATTGAAGCCTCTATCCTAGAAAGATCAGCTGATGAATAATTGTTTGTGTCAGGATTCTCTAAGAGAACACTCACATGCATCATATCAAAGGGAATGAGGGATAGACTATTCACAGTAAGAAATGGATATGATCTTTTTTGGGACCTATTCATCTCCACCCTTTCATACACCCAGTCCAAAACCATAGGTCCCACCTAAGGGGTGGAATATGTATCTTCATTAGTCATAGATACCTGTGTATGTGGAGGGACAAAATTAGAATATATACAATCGAATGTTTGAGTAAAACCTACTATAGTGATTCAAGAACAAATTCTACAAACACAACACTTGTTTAATATAAATTATTTTTATTCATTAATGACCTCACTCACTTTCTCTTCTTGGCCATTTCCAAGGGAATAAATTAAAAAAATGGAATATGAACTATTGGAGGTGACATCAGTATCATCACTAGAGGTATTTGTTATATATTATCAACTACCACTCTAATATGAACCATTTTACCAGGATATCCTAGATCATTTGCCTCCTCATCATCATGAGAATCATCTTCAGATATCACTCCCCAAGGAGAGTACACCAGAGAAAAAAATAGGTGGCTGAATCTCTCAATCCTTCTACAATATCTAAGGGAAAGAAAAGATGGGTTTCAACAACAACAAGGAGTATCTAATAAATAATAAAATTCATCCCACCACCTTACTGAAACTATTATGGTCTCCCTTATCATCACCAATCTCTATCATACTAGAAATTATCATTTGTAATGCCTGGTATCTATGGTGAACTTGGACTTTAGTGGAGTCAATCATAGCATTAATATCCTAAAGGAATTAATCAAATTAGAAGGTATAATATTAATATGATATTCTTTTAGAATAAGTTACACTTACGAATTCCTACAACTCTATATTTTCATGATAGAGGACCTTTTAGGGTTCTGTGACTAACGTATTTCTAATCCAACTATCCCAATGATGACACACAATAAGAAATACCTTTATAACGGGATTTGATTACACATTGGCCATAACTTCACTCTTGGACACTCCACTAGATATTCTAGAATTATCTAGTTCCCCATCTAATTAAGGAGGTTGCTTCAATATCTTAACCTTATTCTGAGGTATCTCTGCAGCACTATTATATTGGAAGCCAGATACGTATTAGGCCTCTTTCTAGTCAATGTCATTGGACCCCCTTTTGAATCTCCCCTGACCATCGATGGTATAAATATCACTTTCATACTAGCATGTCTAATGGTCCATTGAGATAGAATCATATATTAGAGTAGGAATATGATTTTTAGAGATAGATACTTATATGAACAAAAGAGAAGGTCACCTAAATCTAAGTTTCTTCCCTAAAAAACATGATCCAAAATAGGTGATCTACCATAGGTCTCCTCACTATGTGAATATTATGAGGATGATAACATGTACCATTATAGATTAATCAAAATCACAACTGTAATAATTATGGCACATACCATTCACAAGATATCTTACCATCATTCCAAATTGACAAAAATACCCTGCGAATAACCAATATATAAACACAAAATTCCGAATTACATTTTTCATCATCAGTAATGGAATGATATGGAGATCATATGGAATTAATATGAACTAATCATGAAATTTCAGTTTGTTAATTATCTTCTAATTCTTGGGCATACTATGCTTAACCCCGCTTATGGTCTAAAATAATGTTCTGAAGAGGACACTAGTAATGACATGGGAATTGAGAAACTTATAGCTATCCAAACGAGATATCATCCATCACCATAACACTTATAAGGGGACTCAGATATTTTATGGGTACCTTACTATCAAAATATGGGGAAGTTGGTGATACAGCTTGGATACTACTTTTTAAAACCCCAAAATTCTCATAAAAAATATTACATCTTAAAATAAGGATACTATTTACATAATATAATGATCCATGCCATAATAATTTTGGAATAATTACTTTGGAAACATTTCCACATAAACAGTTGGTCCATAAGTGAGTTACATCATACCCCATTATGTTCTTCATAACCAGATCCTATCTTAGACATCACATACATATTACCTTTCATCATAACCTGGTCAATGGAAACACAATAAAGGTGATCTCAGATAATTAGTAAAGGTAAACAAGGGACATATCAATGTATCATGAGGAAATGGGTGTGATAACATGAGAAAAACATGTTAAAACTGTACCATGCATATCATATATCATAAACTTGAGTCAAGGAATATATATTGGTGGTTCATAAGACAAGAATCAGAATTGAATCGAAGAACAAAAAACATGAGACCATAACATTGGAATAAGGAATATATTTTTGGAATAATCAAAATAAAATAAAATAATTTCATTAATATTTCAAGGATCGTGTCCAAGGATATCATAGTAGAATTGGTCCTCTACCAAGACCATTGTAGTAGTCAAGTTTCACTCCCAAGACTATCATAGTGGATAGAGTAATTTACTAAACTAGGTTCACTCCCCATTATAGTTCTATTTATCACATGAAATATCAATCATTATAAATTATTTGGAGAGATATATAGTCCTATCATGTCAAATAATGAAAATAATACATATGTGTTCTACAATCAGTCATCATATCATAACCCATGAAAAAGAAATGGGTTTAATAAACATTTCATTATAGCATAACCTGTTGAAAATATAGTTTCATAATCATTTCACCATTACAAAACTCATGTAAAATGAAGTGGGTTTCATATGCATTTTATCATGGTATAACCCATGGAAGATAAATGGGATTCATAACCATAATTTAATCATAAAAATATATAATCAATAGAAATAATAAGAATGGTATCATTTGATCATATCCCTTGTAAATCATCAGTAACATTAATGGAATTCATATTAGACCAAATATGATTTTGAAATACCACTTGTAATATTTCTTGAGAAAAATAGACATTCCACTTTGAAAAATACTTTTTAAAATATAAAACATTTTGGATAACCTTTTCTATGAAAATAAAATTGGAAGACTATAAAGGAATAATTAAAAATAATTTCAAATGTTTATTTAGGGAAAAACCCTTTAAAATTTGGAAAAAAAATTAAAACATAAAACATTTTTGAAAATTATTTTCTTTGAAAATAACCTTTGAAACTTATAAATGAATCTTTGAACATCATTAAAAACTTTTCCCAGGGAAAATAACATTTAATTAAAAACCATATTTCTAAAATTAAAAATTCAAGAAATAATGTATAAATAATTTTATTTGAAAATAACCTTGAAAATTTATAAATTAATCTTTAAAACATTGGTTTCTTAGGATAGTGGTAAATTATATTCATGTAGTATGTATTTAAACAAATATTCCTTTCACATTTTCGACAAACGTTAAAGGACTTATTTTGAAAAATAAATGAAAATTGATTAATAAAATTAAAATAAAAAATGGGTAAAATTTTATTTTATAAATAATTTTTATAATTTTAAAATCATTTTTGAAAATAATTTTTTGAAAACATGGTTTCATAAGGAAAAATGTTTTTCAACTGAAGTGAGAAATAATGTTGGTTTTCTTTAAAAAATTATTTTAGAATAATGAGTACAAAAATAGAGGAAAATGAAGTTAAAACGTGTATTATTATAAAACAACTAGAGGATAATATAATTTATTAGTTTCTTGAGATATGGTTCATAATATTTCTTCATTGGAAGCATAAAAAACAATCCTGATAAACGATGAGATTCAACAAAAAAACAGTTACCACTTTGGTAACATTAAATCATAAAACCCATGAAATAATAACATTAAATTAAATTTAAATTATAATTATAATTAATAAATTCATTATATTACATGTAAAAGGTTCTGTATATACACATCATAAAAGAATATTGGTGTATAAAATGACATATGTCTCAAAGAAGGCAATTTGAGACAAAACTCTATTACCACTTTAGTAATATTTTTAATCATAATCCCAATAAAGAATAAAATTAAATGAAACTTTAAATAGCATGAAAATAAGGATATTAATTATATAATATGTTAAATGGATAGTATATACACCTTAGAAAACAAATGAGTGGTGAATTTTGATATGTCTACTAGAAATAAAAGAGAGACTATAAATCTATTACCATTGGTCTCAAATTCCTTCGTACCCATTCAAAACTCCTGTATAATAAACATAATTTTATTTTAAATATATTATATAACAATAATTATATACTTAAAACCATAAATTATTTAATTTTAACTTTTTGTAACCTGTTTATTAACAATTCCTTGTTAAAATAATGTTTTGGGTAATAATCGCTTTGTTTTTCGTTTATATTTTGATGTGTTATTGTTGATCATAATACTTTTATCATGTTTACATAATATACATAATTTTAACCTTAATATAAATATCATATATATTCATTATATATCTATTTATATGAATCCATATAAGTTAGATATAGAAAATAAAATACACTATTCAAAGAGACGGTAGGTCATACGTACGCATGAATGTTGTTTCCATTTTATCAAAAAATTGAAATAAATAAAGGTAAGTAATATATTAACATTAAAAAAATAATTTATATTTCATATATATAAAATATTTTTATTTAAAATAGTTCTTATTTCCTTCCATGTAAAGCATGCATGAAGAACAAATCGCATTGTTTCATGAGCTGGAAGTTTGTCGTACACATGATTGACATTATCTTATTCTCTTCGGAACGGAAACAAAGAAGGTATATATAATATTATGTCTATAAAAGAATAATTATATCATAAATATAATATATTAACATTATATACCTTATTATATCTAGCCTTGATAAGTGGTGATGTAAAACTAATTACATCAGTTTGTGGGTGGTAGTCTATCGTACACACTGTCAATAGTTTCATTTCTCATTTGAGGGATAAATATATTTTTTGTATGTAATGAAATTGGAATAAAGAAATATTAGTATACATAAGATAATTTTATTATTATATCATAATGTATTAATAATAATTAATTGAGATGGAGGAATACATAAAATAAAATGCTTGGTCAGGGACATTACATCTTTTTCAGACAACTCCTTTTGGTTCTCACCAAAATAATTCCAAGGTTGGATTTATGACCAAAATAATGATTCTATAATTATATTATAGAATTATTGAATAAATTTGGGTAGGTATTGGATGAACCTAAAGGTTTTGGAAGTGTGAATAGGAGAGGATATTGGGTGGCATTCTATAAATGAGGTGAGTGGAATACTTTTAATATTTGAAAATAAAAAGGTGTAACCGCATTTTTCCATGATAGAAGTATCCATAATGGGACATTATATAACCTAATAGGTGATAAGGTATAAATATTTCCATAAAATTAATGTTTTAAATATTTATAATTCATTTTATCTCATATCTTTTTTGTTTAGACCCTTAGAAACCCCATTTTCACCTTAACCGTGGTGATTAATTTTCAGTTATTTTACTATTCATAATGGTAAATAATAATTTCGACTTACTTGGTAAAATGAATTATTATTATTCTAATTATGGAATCCATTTTTTCAAATTACATTCATATAAGTGGAAAATTTTAATTTAAAATTAATCCCACGGACACGATGAAAATGCAGTTTTCAATGAGAAATGCTTCAAAAGATTAAATAAAATTACATTAAAATTCATTATAAAATTTATTATAATGAACTAAATTATATTAATATCTATATAAGCTCACTAATTTCACTTTTCAAACCATATAAAAAAAATTGTGTTTTAAAATTATTTAAAAGAAATGACATTTCTTCATAAAAACTAGTATTTTTTACTATTCATCAAACAATTTATCTTTTTAGAAAAACTAAAAAATTTAATCCAAGATAATTTTTACATAATAATTTAAAAAATGAAGTTTATTTTTTAAAATATATTTTCTAAAATCAGTGAAAATTAATTTTAAAATAATTGTGAAAAAGTTGACAAAACTAATTTTTATAAAAATGCAGTTTTTATGAGAAAAATTAGTTATACTCTTATCTATTATTTAAAAAATACATAAGATGAATGTTAGAATTTTTATTTAATATATAATATATAAATTTCATCAAAATCAATCACCCAAATTTATTTTATTAATTTATTGAGGTAAAACATGTTTATTTCCATACAAATAGTTTTTTAGAAAAATATTTCTAGTGTTTTCAAATGGTTTTTATTTTCATTTATAATTAATTGGTTACCAAAAAATAATTTTATATACATGTGTAATCTTTATATTTTCATAATTTAGTTAATACTATTTGTTCCCATCATTCTAACAGCTGACTAATAACCATATTATTAAATAAATCTATTTCTCCATTATGTCGAGTTTTGTTTAAACTCAGTGCTTCATGTAACATAAGATAAAACCATTGTTGAGTGTAAGGAAAAAATATTAGAAATAATAAATTTATTTGAAAAAAATATCTTTCACAAAATCTGAAGGTGTTATATATAGGAACATCTAAGCCAATGCATCTTAGACTCTCAAAATCTTCCTCCCTCATGTAGGTTTTTATCCTTACTCTACCATTCTCGTGAACTATGAATGAATACACATTGAAGAACATTACAAAAAATTAAACTAGTTGAACATGGATATGGGATTGGGAGGTTAATATTCATATTAATACATTTAACTTGCCTTCATTAATAATTATCCTATAAGATCCCGCTTCCCCACGAGATTCATTTTATGTTCTTGTCTGGGCCTCTTAGCCAATAGTTCATTCTTTGTCTTCTTGACATAAAATGTTAACCATTTCTTCAAAAATATGTCAAACCTAAGATATAGATCCTTCCAAATTAATTCATTAGGTAGGCTTCAAAGTTCCTTCAGGATAGTAGTAATATATTCATCATTATGAAAGATAAATAATGGATGGATAAATAAATCATATATATCTCCTAGAAATGGCACACCACTAGTCCTCTCAACATCCCAAAGAAATATACCAACACTGTTGTGAATAAAATGGAATTTGTTGGAACCCAATATCCACCAACGGACATGGTTTACCATAAAAAAAAATTTCAATTGTAAAGAGTCTATGAAACCCAAACATCCTCATATAATTATACCATATTCAGTTCAATTGAAAACTCATTGATTGTGTTTTGCACCTAGAAGGTCTAATCCTAATCAAATTCCAAATCCCCTACCTAATCGAATGTCCCATCTTGATGACATTAAAATATTCTTTTTTGACATATAATTCCAATTTTTTTATATAAACATTATTATTGGTCTTATAATCATGCCAATTCCCTTCAAGATCCATCCAAATATGAATCAAATCATAATCTTCAGAGCAGTCCTCCTCAAGAATTAAATGAACGACATATGATATATTTTTATTGAATGTGTTTTTATTATTGATAATCCAAGCATGAGGTAGGATCCATACCTAAGGTGGTGATGTAATAGTTTTTTTTAAGGATAAACTCATGCAAAGGTAGTCATTTAGATAGCATATACTATAGAAGATTCATCCCCATCAAACTCATAATATAATCATGAGTGAACAGAATAACTTCATGTTGTTCATCCTCTATAGTGTTAACCACGACATTCCATTATAACATAGCCTCTTCATCTTCCCTCCTCAAAATTATTTATATCAGAAAAGGGAATGATTTTGTTTTTTTCTCTCAATGTGGGGTTTATGGTAGAAAAGGGTTCACAGATTATAAAATTTCATGAGACCACATGACTGAAATAAATTTATGTGATTATGTGACTGTAAAAGGGTAACATGATAGAATGATCAATATTTAATTATCTGAATACATGATTATAATGAATTCCTGTGATCACATAAATGTAAAAATGTTTCATGATATCTTAAAAGATTATGTTAATTCACATTTCTAATCATGTGATTCATTTATGGTGGGTGGTTATGATCACATGTGGGAATCACACCAAAAATTCTAGAGAAGGAAGTGCTCTTGGACCAAAATCAAATCACATAGGAGAAATGATTCACAAGTTTATTGGAATCCCCACACCCTTATATTTATAGTTTTGTAATTTCACAATACCAAAAAATTATTCGAAGAACCAGACTCAAAGGTAAAAAACCAAAGGAACTTAACCTCATATGGGCATCTACTTCCTCATAACCAAGTGCTTCCTTAATCTTTTGGACCCTGTTTTTAAGGGGGGGTATTTATTAACACCATCCAAATGAAAATTTTAAAGAAAAATTGGTGAAAATAACCAAATTAAAATTAACATTTTGTTATAAACACACTTAGATGGGAAATACAGTTTATGTCAGGATCATAAGATATATTGACTGTCTGTGATCGGGTTGAGAAATTATATAACCTTAAAAACATAACATGATGTTACCCAGGGTATGTGGTATCCAAACCCCAAATAATTCATGTAATTAGACTAGAAAGAGGGTTTTCTATGAAGGAAGGGTTTATGATCACTCACATTCATGAAATGATCTATAATTATGAGACAGTATGAACCCAACAGATTAATGTGACCATATTAGGAATGGTTGTCAATGATGGAACCTACATTCACTATATCTGAATCATTTGATTCCCCTAGTTTATGGGATCTCCTGGACCATTCATTTTCATATCAATGGATTATAATGTTTTTCTGTGGAAGAAACCTTTTTTGTTATTGATGATCAAATGATTCCCCAATAAATACAATCATCTCATTCCAATACATTTATGTGACTAGAATAGGGGAGGCTTTCAATGATGAAACCCTTTTCCAATCAATATTGTTCATGTGACACACTTGATCTGATGACTTAATCATGTGATACTCATATGAGTTTCTCCCACTGCATCAAACCCAGGGATATCACTCACCTTCCTTATGAAGTGGAATAGATATAGGAAGTCAACATCAACAAAAAACCATAAACCTATATTGATAAAGGACATGAATAAAACATTAAGATAAAGATAATATACCCATAGAAGATTACACATTGGTGATTAAGGGAGAGTTACATAGGTTCTAAGTCTCCAATTTGGAAATTTGGTGACTAAATTTTAAGGATGGGAACTTGGAAAAGGGGTGAAAATTTTTCAATTGGATAATAATTTATACAAGACTTGGTTAAAGGATCTCATAATGACCTATCAGTCTCACAGTTGAGTGATGAACTCTTGTTCACGTGTTCACAGGATGATATATCAGTCCCATTATCATGTGATGGCCTCTAGGTCAACTGACCACATTATGACCTCTAGATCACATGATCTCATCAAGTGGTCACCTAATCTAATATTGATTATTCAATCACATGACCCACTTACATTTATGAAACTAATTATCCCAACATTCTTTATGTGACTCCAAGACCTCGTGATCTTTATGTAATATCCTAACTCCCATCTACCTAACTCCCAAATAAATAAGATAGAAACTCCTTTAATAAGAGGGTTACCTGGGACTCTAGTGACTATATTTTATTATATATAATTATTATCCAAACTCTAATTATTGTTATAAATAGGATAAAAAGGAAAAAAATTCAAGGCTTAATCCCAATATAAAATATTATAATTTTCTCATATTTATACTCATGTATCCTATCTATTCACATGTACATATTCTATAAAAAGATCATAATTCCATCATGATATTATTTAAAAATTCCCTCATATATATATCTCATTAAAATATTCCATGGGAAGTCTTATATACATCCTTGATATCCATATACTCTACAGAACCCTTATTATTATACCCTATGGGGCCATACCATCCATGAATTGGCCAATCCCTCTATCAATATAACCAGCTAGATATGACCACTTGTTTCTCACATAGATAGTAACTCACAAGGACTTATATGTTTTGGTTAGTATTTTAATAATTATTAAACTTATAATTAACCTTCACCATAAAACATAAAATTGTTCGGTAAAAATACTAATCACATGACATTAGAATGCACAACCTTTAAACTATGAGGACTCTAATTGTTTTTTGTTCCACATATATAGGAAGTCACTTTGAGGTATGATCCTAATAATGAGCCTAATAATTATCATAATAATATTTTCCATCTCATATATGGATAATTAATACAACCACACCTTGGGATTCCTTTTCAGGTGGGAGTCACATCTGAATCTGACTTTTTTATTTTCATGATTTTATATTAACAATTATTTTTTACCCTGATCATGACTCATGTGGGATGAGATATAGAAAATCATTATTTCATCTTCATTTTAATAATTCCTCCATAGTGGGCCTCTTGTTTATTTTTAATCCATGATCATATATCTTCTTCTAAAAGGGAAATATTTCATGTGATACATTATTTAAAAGGTCTATATTTCCAATGAAACACCTCTGAGAAGCCTCAAATGTATAAGTCATGGTCAATCCTTTGTTTTCCCACCTTTAAATATGAATACATCATCAATATTTGTACTAAACAAACACTTATTAATTTCTTCATAATATATATATATATATATATATATATTATATGTCTTTCCAAGGCTCGGTCCCCCATACCCAATATCCAAATCTCCCCATATACATCCCAGCAAAATAGTGTTAAACCACATGGAATGAGTCCTCATCTCATGAGTTAAACTATCAGATAGAGTCTTTACTTTATAATGTTAACCTGAATAGTATGGTTTTCTCAGGTGACCTTAAACTATGTTATTCAAACTATGATGAATTTGATTCTTATTTCGATGGGATACGTAGGATCCCTCTATAAGGTTAAAAATCAACATCATTAATCTCTTACCCCCCCTAAACCAAGTATATATTTATTTTTGTCATCTCTCTCTATGGATATAATCTTAATAAGATCACGCCCCCACCTTAATGTCTATTTTCCTTCCTTGTCCCATAAAATTATCCTCATCAACATATAATCTTGGTGGGATCCAAATTCAAAATTCTTGTCATTTAAGAGATCAATACAATATATTATGTTCATAATACCTTAGGGGTCAACAAAAAAAGGCCACTCAAGTGTATGACCCACACCAACCATTTTTAGGCATTATTACCTTATTCACCTTTAGGGCATGATGTTATAATACAAGGATTGGTACTTATCACATGAACGTAAAATGTACAGCGTGTCCTAATAAGTGGAACCAAACTATATGGGTTATAATTTCTATAATAAATATATAATTAATGCCCATAATTTTTCTTAATTATGATACTGTAAACACCAAATTCCATTTTATATGGTGATAAAATCTAGAGCACCCGATTATGTTTCTTTAAAACACAGTGACCACAATATCTATATCACCAAGTAACAATAAGATAAATATAGAGAAACTTTAATATAGATAGATATCCATGTCAATATGATAGCTATGATATGTAAACATATTCACATTGGTATAATCCAATAAACTAGTTATAAATGTTATGGTAACTGCTCTCATATTAGGGTTTGGGAAATATTCATGAACATGTATTGAATTTATAAGATAGTCCTAAATTAGGCAATAATTCTCCCCACCAGGTCATGATAAAGATGAAATCCCATTCTATAAACTAATGCGAGTTCATAAGTTTCATTAATAAGATACATAAATTACCCCTTCCTTTCGAGATTATTCTCATAACTCAACATGGATGTGGGAGTCATTGGGTTTTTCTACTTCCACAAATAAACCTCATTGAAAACCATTTGAGATATGAGTTGTGACTTGATGTGAGGATTGTGAATCCATGCTCAGCCCCCAAAAAAACCAAATGTCGGTCTATCCCCATCCTAGGACAAAACAGTAACACTTATAAAAGAATATTAATTCATATTTCAAAGGAATATAATGAATAAGAAACAAGATATAGAAATTTTATTGATTATCATTAATATTGGATCTTATGGGTTTGATGAGCTTTGTGTGATTTATGTGAGAGTGTGAGAATTATTTTGTACTCATCATTCAAAATATTTTTATTGGAGGTGATGAATCCCATAAAGTATTATCTTCAATTATAAGATATTATGATGATAAATATATGATTTTTAATTGAGTGTGTCTTGGTTAAACTCGATAAATTGTAATTTCCAGTGGATTTTCTTATACATGAGTTGGATTAAGAGAAAACATTAATTATAATTGAAATATTTTTTAGTAATGGAAAGGGACTATTTTTTTCAAAGTCAGATGTTATCATTAAGATTTTTGGGTGAGAAAATCAAGTTCCACATTTATAAAGTGAGGAAGAATTTTGATTAAGGTGGAGAGTATTTGAGTAAGAAGAATGGGTAAAAATATAAGGGTTTTGTTTCTATTAATAAAATGTAATGAAATGTTTCTATAAGGAGGAAGAGGTTTGATTGTGAGGATAAAATAAACTAAGAATATATTACGAAGGGGGATATAAAATAGAGCCAACATGTTTTGTTAGTTTATACGTTAAACATTAATTTAAGTATTCTATAAATATTGGAGGATTGTTCCCATATAAAAAGAGAAGGTGTTAATTCAATAAATAGTAACTATTATTTTAGAGGAAATGTAAGGATTCATTTATGTAAAGTAATATGAACTTAGACCATTTAGTGATTGGGATGGGTAAATTATTGTCATTCTTGTGTTACTGGAAAAGTTTAAATACAATACTCTATAAATTTTATCATGGGTGAGACCCACGTATTTTTATTTATTTCATTTTTATGAAATTATTTTTGGATTTTTCTTTCTAATATATAATTAAATCACCCAATACTTTTGAAAATTAAAGAAATTTCTCTCCCACTTTCACTTGTTTTTCTTGATTTTTTATGTCTATAAAGAAGATGAATAAAGGAAAAAATATATAATTAAGAGATAATGATGATGATATTAAAAAGATAGAGGATTTTTTTTTTAAATTCATTACATTTTTACATTACTTAAAATTTA
Source organism: Viscum album (assembly GCA_963277665.1). Classification (NCBI taxonomy): domain Eukaryota; kingdom Viridiplantae; phylum Streptophyta; class Magnoliopsida; order Santalales; family Viscaceae; genus Viscum; species Viscum album. The sequence continues at coordinate 1,865,321,571 of OY728142.1, read as the reverse complement.
ATTTATTCAAAATATATTTTTAGGTTAGAAAATTACATGAAATTCTTAGATTTAGTATTAAATTTTTATCTATGATATAAAGTGTCTATTAGGAATAATATCACAATTCGTTTTTAATTTCATGTATTTTCATAAATTTAAATGATAAAGATAAGTTCGGATGATTAAATATAATGATGATAATTTTGATTTGATATATCAGGATTTGGGAAGATTTGTTAATTTATATAAATATATGTTCATAAATACTTTCATGATTCAATTTTATGAAGTTTATCTCAATTGACTTATTATTATTATGCATTCCATGAATTGATTTAACAATATCAAAATTTTCATTATTAATAAATATTATAAACCATTTGATATATTATTTTGAATAAAATACTTCTTGAGAGATACTTAATACATATAGATTTATAAATCTTGTATTGATTCTTTTATTAAATGATGAAAGTGAAATCCCATTAATATGATTGTGGAAAAAAAATTACTTATTACCTATAAACCTTTTATAAATACCCCACATTTGATCTTTATTTAATCCCATAAAAATCACTAAGTCCTCATTAGGATAACCACATTACATGCCTATTTATTCTTCCTACCTGGCTATTGGTATTTTTTAGGACTGCATATGGAGATAACTGGGGGTGGTCCCACGATATTGACAAAATAAAAATTATCAAAAAAAAGGATAATGTAAATAGTTATCACTATTTCAGGGGAAAATGATTTGAATGTTAACTTTTTATTCTTTTTTCATGGATTCCCTCTAAATAATAAAAGAAATAAAATGCATGATGAAAATAGGGTGAGTATCCCATTGTCTTCGTTGACATTATTTGTGAGGTGTTGAGATAAGGAAATAACAGTAGATGGGTCATACCATTTTGAATAAATAATTATTTTTCATTGAAGTTGAATTGTATATCATTCATTTTACATAATATTTAAGTCTAATTTTTTAGTATTTTTAATTTTCATATTAGTAAACACCAACCCTAAGCCTTAAAAAAATATTTTCAAAATTCCTCATGATGATTGTGGATTTTGTCTCTAAAATTAGAAATTTGGATTCGTCTAAATCTTATAGTTAAAATACATATATGTAAGGACAGATCGTAACTTAATATAAAATGACCCTTGGGTGATTTTGGAATAATTATCCTATAAGGTGTCTATCTAGTGTGTATGAATATTGATAATAAGTTTAAAGATATCAGTAGAAGGTAATTGAGTTAAAAATAATTTAATAAGAATAGTAAAATACATGGTTGATTCATGTTATTGAAAATTGAGTTTTATAGAAGATGGTTTATGTGATGTATGGAAGTTTACCCTCATTTATAATTATTTTATTTTTTTGAATATGATGTTTAAATCTTGGATATGATATATTTTATTTTTTATGATTTATATATCTATGCTTAAATAAAATAAAGATTTTAAGTATGGTAAAATTTGATAGCTCAAAATATTTCATGTTATTCTATTGATAAATTTATTAAAATATGAATTAATATTTATTAATTTAGTTTACTATTAGTTTCTTATATAAGGATTATTATTGAAGATGACTTCAAATATCTTAAGAATAAAATTCAAAAAAAATAGAGAAAAAACATCATGGTGTTAAGTAAACTACAACACAGTTTGTACATAGACGTATTAAAGGAGAAACATTGAAGAAATTGTGTCCATTAAAGGATAGGTAAAATAAGGAAAGGATTTTCTAGGATAATTATGATTTTTCTTAATGGATACATTTTTGTGTTAAGATATAAGATGTATAACCATGCTTGAAAATATAGGAAAACAATGTGGTTTTTGAATATTTAAATATGAGCAAAAGATATATGAGAATTAAAACATGGTTTCATATAACATTTCATGGTTTTTTAATGATATTAAGAAAAGTATATCTCATTGTTTCATGGTTTTGGTGAGTTGGTCTTGGTTTTTGGAAATTTCAAAAGATTTCAAGATTTATTGTCTCCATTAATTTGGAATTAAAGATAATTTTTCAGAGATATAATTAGTGAATTCGACTCTAATTTTAATAACTATACTGAAGGGGATTGAGTGCCAATTAAATATGAGATGATATAGAATATATAAGAAGATATAATGGTGTATTTTCTGCATAATTGGAGGTCTTATATTGGATTATTTACATCCTTATAGAAACACATCTATGTAATGAGTAATGATTTGATATATAATGCACCTTGTAGTTTTAGTTTTAAAGGAAAGTAGTAATAAATTATTAATTTCAGAATTAAAGACATATCCTGAGAGTCCATTATCATAAATCTTAAACACATCCCATGTTCATTTTCTTAACGGATATCATTTTATGTCTTTTATAATTTAAATGAGTTAAAATTTTAAATATTAAACATGGTTTGTTCTAGGTTCATCAGTTGTCATATTAACATTCAATTTATTCCAATATGAAACAAATTAATATACATTTTTTCTTATATTTTAAAAATAATTTGATCTAGTTTCATAATATTTGATATTTTATTTTTCATTTGTAACTTATAAAGGATTTATAATTTGAAAAATTCAATTTGGTTCATTCTAATTTTATAAAATATTTGATTTATGTGTAGTGTATTTAGAAAAGTCACAAATTAATTGATACATTTTTACCTATTTTTCTGATAATCTGAGATCATTTACTAAATTTTGATCATTTGATATTTTTTATAATTTAAAATGGATTCATAATTAGAAAAAAGCATTGGGATGTTTGATTAACATTTCAAGTTGGACTAACATATGTATTTTTAAAGGTCACAAATTAATCTTCTTTCTTATTTATAAATTTTTACAGAAACCTGAGAACATTTTCAATGTTTTTATAAATTAAATGAAATTATTAAATTAAAAAGTGTTATGAGTTAAATAAATGATCCTTAGTTCATTCCATGATTATATATTTTTATACAAATGTATGGTCTGTTCATATAGGTTAAAAATAAAATGAAATTCATTTTATTAAATTTTCATGTTAGTCCAAGAATTTTTTTTGATTTTTGATCTGAATAACCAAATATATGATGTTGAGTGTTGTATTTATTGTAAATAGTAAGTAATTTAAATTAATCAAGAATGTAAAACTCGAATAATGAAATTGGATGGAAAGTATAATATGTTTTTTTAAGTTAAAACTTTCAAATATAGGTAGTGTCCAGATCTATTTTTATACAGTAACACTAAAGGAGATTATGAGTTTAGATGATTTATTTGGATGATCGAAGATGTCATGTTTCTATAATTAATAGAGTTTATGTTTCTATCATTTGATGATGGATATTTTAGTAACTATCTTGAATATATGATGTTTTTTTTTGATATTCTAATGAGTTAGTGGAGTGTTTCTGTTTTATAGGGGGTATTATATACGATATATGTTGGGTGTTAGATAGCTTGAATAAATTCTAAGTATATGATGAAAAATAGTTTTAATCTTGGGATACTGTGAAACTTTACTTCCATTATTGTGATATCAATATGGTAGTTATTATATATGACAATTCCCTTGAATGATGTTGAATGAATCAAGTTATAGAAAAGAGTGGTGCTATATTTAGTAGTGATTAATTGTGTGCCATTTTTGAATGAATTATGAGATGAAAAAAATGAGCCAATTAAGGCAGTGGAACCTTTAATTAGAATACTTTGTGGACTGGATATATTATAAAATGGTTTTCAAATTATGTTAAATGGGGTTAAAAAAATTCTTATGTATTTTTTAAATTCATTTGGAGCTGTTCCGAATGAAATTTAGTGGCTAGAGTTGATTTTGAGAAGTATATAATGGGAATAAAAATATTTTAGTATCTACATAAGAATAAAATGAAAATTTTTATGTAACGTAGGTTGAAACTAGGTTCATAACTAGCTACAAATGAATGGAATTCATGTTAATTTCCTCAAATATGATTAAATATCTCTAACATTTGAATAAAATCATATATGTAGTAAATCTATGTAAGAATTATTATATATGTGAAAGAGAGGTTAATAAAAAATAAATTCAAGTAAAATTAGATACATTATATTAAATTATAGAAGTAATTATATGTCACTATAATTATATAATTTAAAATTTAACAAAATATTCATTTCATAAGTAGTGCACTATGTAAGAATATGTTAGAGCCGCATTAGATTAACTTTGGATACTATGATATTGCATGAGATTCATTTTGAAATATATTAATCCATGTAATAATTAATTGTTCTAGAATAAAGAATACTATGTAAGATTGTGTTTTAAAATATGTGAGGATATATAAGATTAATTTATATTTATTGAAGGAGATTTTGGAAAAATATAAATTTAGATGATTCTATGTTGATCATTCAAGGTAAAAAACATTATAGTTATTTTTGAATGGTTTTTGATTCTTGATGTGTTTGAAAGAAGAATCACTTCTAATAAATAAGGTAATGTGTCTATAATATGAAAGAGTTTGTAAAATATTTGAGTTTATATTGACTAGTAGAGACATCTGATCATTTATTAAGAATGTATCAGTCAAGATTTTTTATAGAAGAGGATTGTAATTATTTGGAGTTTGTTAGTCCTAAAAAATATTTATGGGTAAAATGGTAAATTTGTCCTAGAATAATACCTCATAAAAAATTGATGGTTCCTTTGAACTGAGGGTGTGGTATTTACCTCTGGTCTAAGTTGGTGTAGAGTTTTAATTGTTAGAGATCTTAAAGAATAATACATTAAGAATAATATATTATTTTTAGTATTTTTATGTATTCACATGAGAATTATGTTTTTACATTTCAAGAGTGTTTTATATTAAAAATATGGTCTCATAGTTTTGTTTTGGGTGATTTTTTTACCTTAAGAGAATTATAATTTTATTTCACCTAGAACTGAACCCAGTGATAGGTATTTTAAAAAAATCTATAAAAACCCAGGGTTTTTCTATTTAAAAATATTTTTCTCTAATATATGGGTTAATTACCATAAAACCTATAATTATAGAAAGATAAAACTATATATTTTATATATTTTTATATTTTTAGATTCAGTAAAATCAAAGTACGAAATTATTCAATAGGATTTGTTATCAAAATCATCAAAAACACCTGACATGGACATGAACTTCACAAAAATAGATCCAAAATGAGGTAGGTATTTTTTATTTTCATTTCCCCATTATTTAGGAAATATGTATCAAACTTGTGGATTGAAACCTTAATTAATTATAATTGAAATGGGATTTAATATTTGTTAATTATTTTAAAATCCCATTGTGATTATTAGATTCTCATTCTTTAATTTGTAACCATAGAACCATATAAATTTTAAAGTATATTTATTTAACCCTAAATTTTTTTATTTTTTGTGGTATTTTTAATGGTGATCAATGAAATATGAGGTGAAAATTTACACCCTCTCTCACACTTTATCCCCCCACCAAATCTCCCTCCCTCTCACTTCTCTTCTCATGTAGATAGAAGAGAACCATCAAAACTTATGTTAGTCAATGGAATTTATGTGAGAGGCATCCAGCATGAAAATGGATAGTGATGTGTGGGAATAGATATGAGGCAGTCGAATGAGAAGAATTATACATGATAGATCACATTCATAAAATGGGGGTGCAAGGAAGGAGGTAATATAAGTGGATTGGACATAGTAAGCTCGGGTGTGCGGAGGAGGTGTGGTAGTGGCAGCGATGACCCAAGACATGATGGATGGAGTTAGCTGGTCACATTTGAATCCGAAAGAAAAAATTGTTGGTAGTAACTCAATTGGTCAACCATGATGAGGTAGGGAGACAATTATCTAGAAAATTTAAGAATGACCTCGCCAATGGAGCAGGTCCAACATGTGCGGATCAGCCACCTATGTCAGCCTACCCCATGATTCCAAGATGTTCGGTGGTTATCACATGATGGTTCTACCTAACCTGAACCATTTTTCACACTTCCACTCACATGGGTCATTCCCCCTCACCTACTGTAATGTTTGGTGAGCCAAAAGGCTACCATGTGGCCCAGTCATCATCTACATGGAATATTTTGATGAATTATTCATTATGTGTTGGTTTTTGGAAAATAAATCACCAATATTGATTTTTTTCAATAGAATGTGATGTCATGTCCATTTTTTCTATCTAAGGCCATTTATAGGGAAATATGTGTTTCTTCAAGATTTATAAATATAGGGTTGATGACAGCATTCAATAATGGTTATGGGTGTGTTATCTGAGGGTTATATATTCCCCTTCATCTTCCATGTGCTACTTGGTGTGGTTCAAGTCCCCCTGTATTACAAATAGAGTTATATTCTCTCTCATTTGATGTATACTACTTCAAATTCATATGTTCTACTCTCAAATGATGTGTTATACTTAACGATACATGGGTCCTCACACTATGAAGTTAGGTCCCCCCATATCATATATGTTACTCGGAGTGTTGGTCTTTCACTAGGGTTGGATACCCCCTCGACTAAATATTTTATCATGAAGTGTAATGAGTTCAAAACTAAATTTCCTATGATTTGATGTGGTTTTTCTCATAGCCTGGGTAGCTATGGTAGTAATTGTTAGTACTCCCCATTCCAAAATATTTTTTTCAAGGTTTAGTTTCCCATATGGGTTTCTAGAATAGAGACGTGGTATTAGTAGTTACGAATAATCGGTTGCGGTACCCCTTCAATCAACATGTATACTTCAGAAATGGGTGGGTATTTATTTATGGTTTTCAATGATGACATGAAATTTAGAGTGATTGAGTAGATCAGATACTTCAAGTCCTGTTGCTCCTCAAGAACCCAATGAGTGCATTGGGATGTGATGAAAAATTGTTCTATCACCTTCAAACTTTATATGATTTTTGGTTCTCCAATCAAAAATTGTTTCATAAATGGTATGTCCCTTGAGGATTTGAATTGAGATGACCAGAACATATCTAAGTCCCTAAGAATTCTAGTTGTTGAAAATATATGGATTCTTTCTTGTCTTCCTCCTGGTAGCTCTCAATATATTTGAATTTTTAAATAATTTTTTTCTATTTTTTCTTTTTGGTTTTGGGACATATTAATAAGTATGTTTACACTCACCCCTATATAGGTTTTGTGCCCACACATATTTTTTCTATGAAAATGATACAAGTTTCGGTGGGGGTATTTATAGATCGAAAGAATCATTTATTATTTTTATTTAATGCTTTGTGACTTTTAGAAACTCATGGTTGGGCATAGTGGTTTCTAATAAAGGTAGTTATCATTGAGGGAGGATATCAATATAGGAGTAAATACAATGAGTATTAGATTTCCAATGTCTTGGGTCTCTGAGATTCAGAAGCATGTGGTATGTATAGTCCCCTTAGTACTTGCCTATGTGACATTGTACTTGAATAAAATGTCTCATGTGTGTGTTGTATACAGATTAGTTAATTATATATATGTGTGTGTGTGTGTGTTTGTATGTATTTATTTATGTATATATTCTACTGGTACTATTTTTTATTTTTATTCTTTCAAGATATAAGTATTTTTTAGATTTATATAGGCTACGATCTACCATATTGTTTAATATTATTATTGAAGAGAAAGTCACCATCCCTGGCCTATTGGATGTGGGATTGGAGTGGAACTCTTGGCTTAATATCAGCTAGAGTAGGGAATTGGAAGGACAGTATGTTTCATAGTGGTTGTTGGTGCCAAAAGTTGGGAAGAAGAAGAACAAGAGGGAAGTCTACGAGGCTGCCTTGCAAAGACCTTCCACGGATCCCCATGGCCCAGCGCCAGCCGTGGCGTAAGGAGACAGGATTCTCTAGGAATGAATTTAATGTTCATGAGCCTGCCACAGGGCAAGGAGGCGGGATGCTCCGCGAACGAATTTGACGTTCATGAGCCCACCGCGGAGCAAGGAGGCGGGATCCTCCGCGAGCTGATTTGACGTTCGCGACCCACTATGGAGAAAACTCTATCTTCACGCCGAGCGAGATCTAATTCACAGATCCTGTTGCCTATAAATACAGGGCTCCCCTCGAGCCCAAATGATGGATCATCCAACCTTTAACCTTCTCAGCTCTCAAATCACGAAGCACTTCTTTCTTTGTGAACCATGAGCTTCTCAAGGTACTTTTACATTGTGAAGTGCCTCCCCCTTTAATTTAATTAAAACCCTCTTCTGAGAGGGATGTCTTTCGCGAATCCCATGGGCCTTCATGAAAGAAGGGGATCCCTACAGGGACTCGAGTCATCGCGAAGCATTTATTATTCGCGAAGCATTGCTTCGTGAAGCTCATCCCATATGCACCTATTCCCTATGCCTTGCCTAGGCGACTTCACTTTGGGAAGAACATCACTTCACGAAGCCCCTCCACTTCATAGAGCACCAGAGCTTCCCAAGACTTCTACTTATGAACCCCTTCTCTCTGTAACTCCTTTTCCAGTGTGGTCGTTCAGGTTTGCATGAAGAAATTTCAAACTCCCTTGGATGATACTGCCCATTGAATTACTTCGTCTCATGCTTCTTCACATAGTCATGCTAACAGCTATTGCTTCTTTACAAAGCCACGGTAATGTGGACCCCCAATGGGATCACCTCTCGACACCCCCCAGACCACGACATTGTTGATTCCTTCCTTCCCTAAAGGGTGGGTGGGTATCGGTTATGTAATTCCTAGGGGTGTAGAGTGCACCAACCTCATCCGAACTACAGGACGTTAAAATACCAAGTCCCATTATCCTCATCACATGACGTTAAACTGTGATCTCGCCCTGTTCCTTGAATGCAGGGTGCCCCACCTTGGATGTTCTCTACACCCACTAGTCCCCACAAGAGTAAAATAGTTCCTCACATGGAATGACATCCACTTTATCGGAGTGGTGTTCATCCATGGGGAATGGGAAACCACCCTGGTGTAAATGCCTAGATTTCCTTGCAGGAGGCAGCACCCCTGCTCCTCCTCTCAGCCTAGGTGATAAATCCCTATCCCGCTGAGCTTTGTCACCACCCGGGCCTCCATCCTGGAGTAAGTCCCAATATACACCTCCCTAGACTACTAACCACGTGTAAGACCCTATTTACTCTTTGGGTTGTGAACCATGGATAAGCCCCTATTTTATTTTTGGGCTGCGACCTATGCATAAGACCCACTCTACTTCCCACAGACACACCTTCCATGACGTGATCGTCATGTCTTTATTGTCTCTTATTTCTCACACTGGGCATGAATCACGTGGGTTTAGAGCGAGCATTGACCATGAAATCCTCTTCGGGCAGCCTAGAGTGTAAGCCCCAAACCCACCATGAACTATGAGGTCCTTGATCCTTTCCAAGGCAGGGTATGTAGGAAGCCTCCCTGAGGTTCAATCCCACCATCCATTGGTCTCTACCATCCTCAGGTTGGTTCATTAAACACCCCTCCTGAACTATGTGGACTTTGATCCTTGTCATGGAAAGGTACTTAGGAAGCATACCTAAGGTTCAAGACCACCACCCATTGGTGCCAACCTCTTCACATCGGTTCACCTAATACTCCTTTTGAACGACGAGCTCTTTGACCATTGCCAAGGTAGGGTATATAGGAAGCCTCCCTAAGTTTCAAGACCACCACCCATTGGTCCTGACCACTTCATGTCGGTTCTCCCACTCCTTCTGAACTACCAGGACTTTGATCCCTGCCAAGGCAGGGTATGTAGGAAGCCTCCATGAGGTTCAAGTCCACTATCTATCTGGGCCCTGGGTACTCCTTCACATCAGTTCACCCCTGTCCTGCATGACGTTAAACTGTGGACCTCAATCAGCAGTAAGTCGTTGTTCCCCCAGTCAGCAGTAAACCATTGCACCCACCCGAACTATGTGGAATTTGATCCTTGCCAAGGCAAGGTACATAGGACACCTCCCTGAGGTTCAATCCCAACAACCATTGGACCCCATGTCCTCCTCCACGTTGGTTCAATGACCCCCATCCCATGGGAACTATGTGGGTTTGATCCCTTTCTCCTAGATAAGGTACATAAGAAGCCTCCCTGAGGTTCGACCCCATCCAATGGTACGTCATTGCAACCCCATCCAGTGGTAATCCATTGAGACCCCATCCAGCGGTAAGCTATTGTGACCCCATCCAGTGGTAAGTCGTTGTGATCCATCATTCAGTGTTAAGCCATTGAAATCCTCCATCAGCTGTAATCCATTGTCATATGAACTACATTGGCTTTGATTCCCTGCCACGGGGATACGTAGAAGGTCTCATTCTCTACCAACTTTATTAAACCCTCCATCATCCATCCTAATTCTTACCTGGGCCACCACATCCCAGTGGGATCATGCCACCTCATTCCCAATTCCCCTTAACAACAACCGGGAAGCTAACCACACATTGGCCCCAACAACAGTGTTCCCTCCAGGGGTTGCACCCATATGATTCACTCTAATCAGTGTTCTGATCAGTCTTATCCATCTCCGCTAGATGTTAAAATTGAGGAATACCATGTGTTAAACATGGGAAGATGAGGAAAACCCTAGATACATGCCTATGGAATAAAATTCCTGCATTCGACGTTGGATTCCTCAGGCTTCTGCACCCTTGAGAAACCGTATAATAAGGGGAAGAAACCCAGACGCGTGAGTGTCCCAACGTCCAGACACGCTGGTGATGTCCAATGTGACTACTCCCTTGACCAAAGGTTGCTTCCCTGACCGGACCCTTTGGAATGTCCCAACAGAAGCAGTTTAATTAACCGGTGTCCATGAAGATATGGCACTAGGAAGAGTTTCATGAACAACATCTTAAATCTATAAGGGAGGCCTGGACTAGGTAACGAGTTCCAAGGAGGAATCCACGGAAGGAAAAACTGACATTCCATCATCCCATTTCAATCAAGGAGAAAATGTCTCTGAACAAGGAATGGATGCCACCCGCCTTTGGAAAGCGAGAATGCGGGGCAACAAACAGCACCGCCATCCTCCAACAAGATGGACGAACGCACCCCGGTGAAAGTTTCAGAAACAGAAATTGTGAACCCGACGTAAATATCTTCTTCTCAATATGGAGAGTAGTAGTGTTTGATACATCAGTGGATTAGTGTGTCACTGAATCTAGCTATCTGGCACCGGGTCCTGCCAAGAAAATAGTGGGCCTAGCGTAAAACTCACCAGAAGTTGGGGCAGTCAAAACATTAGACGTCCTGGTCTGCGACGTTGTCAGTGTGGATCCATATTACTAGCCATGGAAGATGGACTGGTGTTGGGGAACTGTTCGTCGATTCCCTTTTTCCTTCAGCACTGATGAGTTAATCTCCTTGCTTTCAAGGAATCAAGCTGCTGCACCCGGAACTCGATCACCACATGTACATTGACACAGGGGCAGGGGCAGTACTAGTGCAGCAGTCCCACATGGTTTTTCATCTTCTGAAATGGTCTCAATTTCCACAACCACTAGGTGCCTCCGCCCCATCTCTCCCTCAGATTTCATCCAATGAAGGGTGATCAATGTCCTCATACGCCAGTACGAGGAGGAGGGTATTATCCCGACTCATAATATGACCCACCTAGATTTAGAGGCATCTGCACCTCGTCATCAATTCCACTCCCAAGAGACGCTCAGGGAGCCACTGCTCCCCACTCCAATATATAAACGTTTTGGGGGCCTCTTCCTGGAACGTCTCGATGACTCCCTACCCTGCGCTGATGAGGTAGGGGATATCTGGGTCATCCTAGCCAGGATCCCATTCCAGGGGCTCCCTGCAAGGGATCCCACCAGGTCGCATCAGATCCGCCACCCAATCTTACTAGCTGAGGAGCAGGTAAGCCATGTACCTACACTACCAGCTCTGGTCCATCTAACCTAACGCCAGCATCGGGCGCAAGCCAAAGAGGAAATCCACCAAGGGGCGTCATTGTCAGCGGCTACAATGCCCCAAGCCACTGCTGATGCATATCACCAACACCCTATCTACGTTGAGCAGGGAAATTCATACGCCCGACCTGGATCGAGGTCCCAACCTCCCCACGGGTAGGTTGAGTTGACTCTCTTGGTCACCAGCATAGGCAATGGTTGCTGTAGACTAACCCGCAGTGATTCCACCTAGTACGGAGGTCATCCACGTACCGCTACTATAGAGAACGCGGGCCTTCCCTGATTCCAGGCTCAGCATGGAGGTCCACCCCACACCACCTTCAATCCAAATGAGGGTCCTCCTCATAGTGGTGACACTCCGTACGGAAGTCTCCCCCATGCCCACTACACTGAATATGGAGTCATTCCTCCCAGTATGGGGACGTTGCACATCCGGTCACTCTCTAATGTGGGGACCCTCTCAGTGTCCTTGTAGCAGCTATTGAAGGTCCTCCTCACCCAATCAATTAGAGGAGTGAGGGATGGATTCACTTCACCAGCGCCCAGCACGGAGGTCCTACCCGTGTTCAACACGACCAGTATGAGGACCCTCCTCGTACTGATGTCACCAGGGGAAACAATCATGGAGGTCCCCCCCATGCTCCTACCAGTTCCAATGGAGGTCTTAACCGCTCTAGCGCTATCCACAGAGGTCCTCCCCATATCCCCTTTGATATCTATCCTAGTGCTCCTTGCACCCCATCTTACTCAGGTGGAAACCCTCTCCACCCCAGCACCAGTATGGCTGAAGGACCTCCTCATGTCAGAAATCTACCCTATCCTGAAAAGACATCCAGGGGTAGGAAGGAGGGTCGTCGCCGCCATAAGAAGTATTCTGGGAAACTCCAGACAGAGATAAAACCAGTCTACTTCTCAGACTCCAAAGCAGAGTACAACTCAGTGTGGGAACCCTCCCCTCGCTCCTCTGAGTCAAGGGCTGGGGTAGGAACGAGGTGCATCATCCTAGTACTCTCATAATGTGAGCTCCATCGGATTCCCACCTATGTCCGTAGGTATATCCATGAGGAAGAAAATTTGGCAAACTCATAGGTTACGAACGTGCAATCACCATCTCTTTCACCTGAAGCACTCTCTACCTCAACTAGAGATCACGAAGAGCTATTCTGGGAACCAATGGCAGGATAGCCACAGCGCAGCCCATCACTAGTAGCCCAAGCCCCTATGCCAGAAACTATGGTCGTCAGCCCATCCTACTATGATGTGGGGGATAAGTCGCTACACTCTTCAAAGGATATCCTAAGATGTGGTGGTTTTCGGCTCACTCGTCGTACTCTCCACCGTCCAACCTACCATCCCAGTGGTCTACTTCTGTACCGCTACTGGTTCCTCAGTCGCCTCCAATTTATGAGCGGGTTAATGAAGTTCCAGACACTAAATCCAAGCTAAGGAGCTTTTGTAATATCCTCACAACGGACCACTTCCCTTAGATGTTTTGGCCCGTGTAAGTGCCGAATTTCTGTGCACCGGAATCCCACACCCAGAGGAAGTTGATTTTTTCCTTCAAACCCTCTGGGTGACACACTTTTTCCTACGTCATTAGAATGTGGTTTATCCCATGAGCCAAGTTCATTTTGAAGACATTGGCGAGCAATGACATTAAGTTTATTTGGACGCACTCCCTGTGGCCCAGCGCCCTGATTCACCGGGTCACCATAGGTCCCTCCAACAACAATGCATTCAGAGTTTCAAGGTACTCTGCAAGATTATCAAGGAGGCTTCCCCCCGCCTGTAGATCTATGGCTGGGGGAAATATGTTTTCCTCCTCTTCAGTCCTATTCGATGGAAACCCCACTCACTAGGAGACATTAAGGACATGCCCCCAGGTAGAGTCGCAATCAACATGGACACCCTATTAGAAGAGGAAATGAGATGGATCTCCTGGACACAGACCTCACCCCTGAAGGCGTGCCACAGCCACTGGCCCTCTTGCAGAGGGTTACTCATCAACAGAGGATCCTATTGGGTCTCCCTGCACCCACTGAGGAATTATTCCTTAACGGAAATCACGGTAAGGGTAAAGAGCATCTCGGAGTCGTCAAACCCTCCGACCCATCCGGCTCAGTATAGAAGATGGAGGAAGACCCCGAAAAAGCTGTGTTGCATCAGTAAATTTCCGAACAGAAGAAGATGGTCGATAAACTCCTGGTTGAACAGGCTGTAGAGCGACGACTATACTACGGTAATCCTAGGCCAGGGTAGCAGGGGAAGAAACAACTTCTCCTTGGCGAGCTGCCACTAGGTGACCCTCACCATCCTACCCCCGTGGACAGGGTTGAAGCTGGAATATACAACAATAGGGCATGGTATGTCTCGTCAAACCCTTGAAAATGGCATGAAAATCCAAGGGACCCAGCTCAGATTCCCCCAGATGCCTCGAGGGTCATGCCACCAGCCGCTCCACGAGCCGTTGGGCCTTCTTAACATGTTGAAGAACCCTTCAATGCACTCATGGTTAGGGATCCCCGTCAAGACAGGGACCCCAATCCAGATAATCCAATGGCGGCACTCATTGCCAACCTTAAGGCATTTGAAACGTGACAGCTGGCACTCCCACCTGATGGAAATACATATCTGGCATGGGTGGATGATATGATAGCACCCCCAGGTTTAGGAAATCTCACCTTCTACCCCTTTAATGGGATAGGGGATCTGCCACAGCACCTGGACCACTTTATCTCAAGTTTTAGCACCATGTTGGGAACTCCAGCACAGTAGGAAGATGCCAAAATCCGGTGTTTTGTATAGACATTGGAAGGACATGCGTTTGTTTGGTACAACCAGCTCCCCATTGGATCGGTGACCAGCTAAAAGGACCTCTGTAGGAAATTCCTCTACTAGTTCAGCTCCACCATGCAGAAAACGAGTATCGTGGACCTGTTCAAGTGCAAGTAGAGTCTTTATTAGCACATCCCCAACTTTGTCTCTCGGTGGAAATGACTCACGTATTCCCTCGACATGCCACTGACTCAAGAGAAATTACTGGCGATGTGTGTGGGAAATGTTAAGATGGAACTGGTTCCCTCTATGATCACCCAAAACTACCCTGGTGGATTTTGAGACTTCTCTGAAAGGGCCTAGCACCTAGAGGAAGCCTTACAACAGGCTAAGAAAGCACATCTGTTGCCTCCAGCAATCCCCGCAAGAAGGGCCGCTAGGGTCGAGCCCACCGTAGTGGCCCAAATAGAGGACCCCAGGTGATTAGAGTTTTTTCCAGTGGAGCCACCTCCATAACCTCACAGAGGCCCACCAATACAACTGAATCCTCCAGCCCAGCAGTGGCCTCCTTAGTATCGGAAGGTGCCCCAGCGCAATTCCCTGCCACCACCCAGACAAGATAACCAAGTTCCACCTCCTTGATAGGCTGCTCCAGTCACCCGTCATACTCAAGCTCCAAGGGCCCCCTTTCCAGACAAGAGAAATTGGACCTACTCATTCAATAAGACACAGGTCCCCGGTTACTTCCATAGTTCCTTAGAATGGGGTATTGTGTGTTTTCATGAGTGTGGAAGATAGGAAGAGGCAAGCCTTACCGATCACCCTAATTACTGCCCCTATCAACGAATCCTGGGGAACACTCTCAAAAAGTGTTATGTGTTCAAAGACTGGCTACTAGACCAGGTCGACAACAACATAATCTTGCTGGGCCCAGCCTCAATGTAGGTAGCATGCATCTTTGTGAGGCCAGACAGTAGCAGCGATAGTGATGGTGATTGGCATCAGGTTTCCAGTCACGGATCCCAGAAATATGATGACTCGATGGCTCTTAAAATAGTCTCTCGTGCCCATAGTGTCATCCGAAAATGCTTGAATTGTCTAGAGCCTTCAGAAGCTACAACCACCACTTTTTCATCGTCGTATTAGCCGGAATCTTCCCTAAAGAGAAAACACCAACGATGCAAGGGAAAGCAAATTCCCCCACCAATGGCATCATCATCTCGTACTCTCGGTGACTTCATGCCTGAGGAGATGGTAATCCCTCCTAGAATCCATCATGTAATGGACAAATGTTCAAGTGACAGTCAATGGTATGCCTCAGTTAACACCATGGAACTGGTAAACCTCTACATGACTCCTGACGACAGGGAGCGCCAGACGGATCTCCCCAACATCCCCATCCGACGTCAACGTCGGTGGAGCCATGGCCATATGGGCCATTAGAGTGCCTTGGTTAGAACTTCCATCCAGGTTTTGCATGCCACTATGACCAGACAACATGCCATGTGTAGATCCCAACATGTGCAGCCTCCTCATCCAGTATCATCAGGCCTACCTCCACCGTTGTTTGTGCTACTGGACCAAAAAGATCCACCTATGCCTCACTGTGATCAACCACGATCCACCCCAAACTGGTCTCAGTCATCTAGCCTCAGTACGTAAGGTACTCTACATGCTTCAAATAGTGAGAATCTAGACATTCCCATCACCAGTCAGCCGTCGGTCTAGCCGATAGAGGTCGACATGCCTCCTGTCATAGAGTGGCCTCCTACAGGAAGAAGTTCATGCCTGACGTAGAAGTATGATGTTCTTAAGAATCATTCCAGTATTCCAGCAAGGATCTCCATCCTTGAGGCCCTTCTCTTGTCATCAAATATGCGTGAGCCCCTCTCTAAGGCTTTATGAATCCCCCTCTAGTTTGAGACTAAGGTAGTAGCTGTAGAGGCCTTTCACGCTGAGGTGACCGAGAAGGCTGAATTCCAGTCCATCATCTAGTTCTCTGGAGAAGATGAAGGATCTCTCATATAGGGTAACATTCGCCTACTATACATCACCATCCAATTCAATGGTGTGGAGGTTCTCCACTGTCTTGTTGACACGGGCTCTGGAATTAATCTAATACCGACTCAGACACTGTGAAAGATGGGATTGTCTAAAGATGACCTGAGTCCATCTGACCTAAGAATCCAAGGTTATGACAGGACCGAACAGACACCGGTCGGTAAGATCCACTTGAAGACCTACTTTGGTGTCCTAGTTCCCAGAACCAAATTTATAGTAGTATCTTAGGACATGACCTACAATGCATTGATGGGAAGGCCATGGCTCCACCTAAATGAAGTGATTCCCTTGTCATATCACCAGTGCCTCAAGTACTCCCTTAATGG
The DNA here is from genome assembly GCA_963277665.1 of Viscum album. NCBI lineage: Eukaryota > Viridiplantae > Streptophyta > Magnoliopsida > Santalales > Viscaceae > Viscum > Viscum album. Next base: position 1,865,304,547 of record OY728142.1, on the reverse strand, counting down.
TCGAGTGGGTGTGCATCAAAGTGATGCATCTCCCTTTGCTTCTTGTGAGGCCCACTATCTAGATTCCAACTACTACAATAGAAAGTACAAGCAGATTCAGACCAACGATGTTGAGCATGCCACGGCTCCGACCGACCCGTGGATAGATCTAGATGATGCCTACATCTTTTCAATCCACCAATTGGAGGCTACAACCCCAGACATGAGGCAATGATTCATTGTGTCTAGGAAGAGGGGGTAACACATTCACAGGTCTAAGAGATGGTGTAAAATCATCTCTTACTTCTATAAAAATCATGCTCAGGTGATCCTGGAGACTCCTACCCCCATAATGTATCGGGATGTACACCCCATGGAAATGGAAATACGTCATACGTGCTTGTTCTGTCGGGATGGAATTAACCAGCTTAAGCCAGTGCACCATTATTGCTTTGATATCATCAATAATGTACCCTTGGGCCGAATTCTAGATGTGATTGGATCAACAACCTTCATTTTTATGGTTGTGGTAGCACAAGAGTCTTCTGATGCAGTGACTATTGCCGCTCAGGCGGGTGCCAGCCTCCTGTCGGGATCTGTCAGCCTAGAGGAAGATCCTCTTGTCGATGATTCCCCCTACACAAGCGAAGAAGAAGATTTATAGGATGCTCACCTACCTTTTAAGAGTTTTTCTCTACCACAGTCGACAAGTTGGTACAGGTGAACCTCAGTAGAGAGGAAAAGCCAAGACTCGCATTGATTAGTGCTGCCATGCCCCTCGAGGAGAAACAACAATACATAGACTTCCTAAAACAACACCGCGATGTATTCACCTAGAGTTATGATGAGATTCCAAAAATAGATCCTCAGGTAGCCATCCACCGCCTCGGTCTCCCTGCAAATCATTGAAGTTTCAAGTAGCCTCCCAGAAAGATGCACCCTTCTCACAGTTGCATGGTAGAGGCGGAATTTGATAAGCTCGTCAGATCCAATTTCATTAAGGAGGTCTAGTACCCCAAATGGATATCCAACATTGTACCAATAAGGAAGAAGAACGAACATATCAGAGTCTTCATTGACTTCTAAGATCTCAATCGTCACTGTTCGAAGGTTGATTTTCCCCTTCTGGTGATGGAGTTTTTGATTGACGCTACAACTGGATTCCAAGACCTCTCCTTCTTGGATGGGTACTCTAGGTACAACCAGATCCAAATGGCCCCTGAGGACAAGGAGTTCATAGCCTTCAGGGCGCCGCACGATATGTTCTGTTACCAAGTCATTCCCTTCAGTTTAAATAATACAAGTTCCACCTACCAGTGGATTATGCATCTCATATTTAAACTGATCCTTGGGACGTTGGTGGAATGCTATGTGGATGATCTGGTGGTCAAATCTTTCCAGTGTCAGGACCATATCAAAGACCTTGATAAGTGTTCGGATTCCTCTGTTCCCATAACCTAAAGACGAACCCATTGAAGTGTGCCTTCGTGGTCACCTCTGGAAAGTTTCTCGGCTTAATTTTCAGATACATGGGAATTGAGACCAACCCAAAGAAGATCATGTCCATTATCCAGATGTCTTCTCCAAGAAATATTTGGGAGCTTCGAAGTTTCCAAGGCCACTTAGCCTACATACGATGATTCATCACGAACCTGGATGGAAAGTGTAATCCCTTTACTCAGCTCATGATGAAAGGCACCGCTTACGAATGGGATGAATAGTGTCATATTTCTTTTGAGGAGATCAAGCAGTATCTGCTCTAACCTCCAGTCATAATTCCACTCGTCTCTGGAAATCCATTAGTCCTTTATGTGACCACCCTGAAATGATCTCTCGGTGCACTTCTCACCCAGAAGAACAATTAGTGGACAGAGAACATCATTTACTACCTCATTCATATGCTCCTCGATATGGAGACTAGATACCCCCCCATCGAAAAGAGCTGGCTTGCGCTAGTATTCGCAGTAAAAAAATTGTTACATTACTTGCAGCACCACGAGGTGCAGCTGATATCTCGGGTGGACCCACTGAAGTACATTCTGAACTGCACCATGTCGATAGGCCACCTCACTCAGTGGGCAGTGATTCTCCAGCAGTTTGATATCGGGTTTGTCCCTCAAAAAGTTATTATGGGGAAAACATTGGTAGAATTCCTTGCTACCCATCCGGACCCTGCTGACTAGTCCTTGGATCTCAATTTCCCCGATGAGACGATTCTCTCAGTGGACCAATCCATGTCATGTTGGCAGGTGCACTTCGATGGTACTTCCCAAAGTCCCACCAGAAGGAGGCTCAATGATCCTAGGCTCAACAAGAAAGGCTTGGGTATCGTCTTTATTACCCCAGCACAAGTCATTTTGTTGTACTCATTTATGTTGTTAGAATACTACACCAATAGTGAGGAAGAGTATCAATCTCTCCTCACTGGCCTTGAGCTATCCCTCGAGATTGATGTGCCCCATTATATTGTGAAAGGAGATTATAAACTAGTCATCAAGAAGATCTATAGTGACTACGTCATTAGAAAGCCATTGATCGTACCATTTTTGGAGCGCACTCTCTATCTAATGGCTCAGTTCCCATTTCGGCCGGAAGTTACTCATGTCCCTCAATCTTAGAACAGTCGAGCTGATGCCCTGGCCAGCTGGGCTGCATCACTTGCAGACCTGAGCAGGATGATCTGATTATCCACATGGCACATCAAAGATTCATTGCTCCTGTCTCCCCAGAAGGAGACGATATCCTGCAGGTGAGCCATCATACCACTGGAGCCTCCACATCAGGACCCCCAGATGAAGTGGTTGAAGTAACTCTTGACTGGAGATCCCCATTTCTCAAATATCTCCAAAATGGTTACCTCCCGACTGATCGGGCCAACCGCAAGTGAATCTGACGCCGCACATTGCAGTTCACCCTCCAGGGCAGCCCTGGCCATGAGCAGATCCTCTACAAGTGCGGGTTCGATGGGGTTATCCTCTTTTGTATTCAAGGAGTCTAGATTTCTCAGGTCATGCAAGAGGTTAATTCTAGTTCCTACAGCGCCCACCAGACTAGGCCAAAGCTATCTCACCAGATCCAGAGACTGGGGTACTTTTGGCCCTCCATTATCCATGATTGCATTGAGTTCTCCAAGAGATGCCAAGCAAGCCAAATTCATGCTAACTTTATGCATCTGCCGCCAGAGCCTCTCCACTTCACCAAGTACTCTTGGCCATTTGCGGTATGTGGATTCAATGTTGTGGGACCATATACATCGAGGATAGCTCGACAGTGCAGATTCATCCTGATGGCTATGGATTTCTTCTCCAAGTGGGTAGAGGTAGTTCCACTCAAGGAGGTTAAGGCTCATTCTGTCATTGACTTTGTGAGTTCCAACATCATCTACCGGTTTGGAGTTCCTCAAGTCATCCCCACCTATAATGGCACAAACTTCTGAGCAGTTGAGCTAAAGAAGTAGTATGCTAAGTACAACATCTGTTCTAACCATACCTCCCACTGTCATAAGCAAGAAAATGGATAGATTGAGGCATTCAACAAAACCCTTTCTAACATTTTGTAGAAAATAGTTGGTCAAAATAAAAAGAGTTGGTAGTAAAATCTCCCCAACGCCCTTTGGGATTATCGGACAATGACTCGTAATTCCGCCCATGTGACCCCATATTCCTTAGTGTACAGAACTGAGTTAATTCTTCCCATCAAGATTCAGTTACCTTTGTTACGAAAAGCGATCTATGACCAGTAGGTGCCTGATAAGGTATCTGAAATCTGTCTGGCTCAATTAGAAGCACTTGACGAGAATAGGTTTCGTGCCCTGCACAATCTAGAAAGGCATCCAAATAATAAATCGAGAGCCTTAAAAAATAAGGTTCTCCTCTGCTCTTTCCTGCATGGTGGTTTGGTATTGGCCCTCAGGACACCAATGATACCTTGCAGGAAACCACCCAAGTTGGAGCCCAAATGGGATGGACCTTTCATTGTTCCCAAGGTTTACCCCAATGGTGTGTACTCACTGGTAACCATGGATGGTGAGCGTATAACTCCTCCCACCAATGCCAAGTTTCTCAAGAAATACTTTTCTTAAGCCTGTGGGTCTGGCATGACCCTAAACTGTTTGGTCCCACACGGCCCTAAACCGCCCGGTCCAACATGACTTTAAACTATAAAATGTCCCACATGACGTTAAATTGTATGTCATCCTACAAGATATTAAACTGCACCCCAATAACTACGTACAACTTGATTCCCATCCGCATGGGATATTTAGGAATGCTCAAACATTTCATCTTGAGTCTATCCCCCAAACTCTTTTATTTGACTATTCCCCCACTGGGGGTATACCTCTTGGAGGATCCTTACACGGCGTAGCGAAGGCTTATTTGGCCCCACTCATGTCAAGATTATGATGACCACACCCTATGATTCCTCCTCTTTCTTCTAGTCTCCCACGTCCTCACTGCATGATGTTAAATTTCATGGCCTTCAAGAACTAAGTATGGCTTGATTCCCATCCTCATGGGATACGTATGAACACATGGAAATTTTGTATATCAGTCCAACCCCAAACCCCAGAATCTCCCCTCGGGTCAAGACATATGGTGTGGTGAAGGCTTTAGCCTCAATTCACATTAAGTTCATCATAATCTCTCCAGTCGTTCCACTCCTTGGAGACTTCCACCTTTTCTACCATCCTGCTTGACATTGAAATGAACAGGCACACTTATGCTTCACTCACGCTCCTTGTTTGGGACTCCATCATCTATAATGTCCAAAAGGGCCCCCGAATGGCATGGATGCTCGGCCCAAGCTCCCTCCTACCATAATGGGTCAACGTCCTTGAGGATTTTTAACAACAAATTGATACGAGCCCCACATTGAGAATGTGGTCAGCGGGCGATCTTCATTTGTTGTTCCCATTTGAGGTCACACGATATGGATGCCGTGTTTCAAACATGGTAAACAGCTATCTATTGTCATTAATTCCACTCCCATAGGTCCCAAATATTAAGTGTAGTGTCTCATTATGCCCCACTATATCTTCAATATGTGGTATCCCTTGAGTGAGTCTAGATATCTGACCCTTATATAATGGGGAGAGCCAAGTACTACTCCTTTTTCCCACACTAAGCATTGCTCACGTTGTCTTAGGAACTATGATGAGGCAACACCCACATAAGAGGTTATGTGGGCACGACTAATTAGGATGACCAATCTTAGGTCCCTTGACCCTTTTGGCCTCTCTACTCAAGTTCTCGTTCGTGATTTCATGGTGTGGTATGGAATCGCATCCTTACTCATGTTAGGCTATCTAGCCGCACCACACACATCCCAATGAGGTGTTCCTTCTCCACTTACACCCCATCCACAAGCATAGGCCCTGTCATGCTTCATGGGCCCCATCAATTGGGTTTACATTCTTCTGTATCCAAAATGACCCCCAAATGACATTGATTCTCGGCCCAAGGGCCCTCCTACCAATATGGGCTAACGTCCTCAAGGATTTCAAGAGAACAATTGATACAAGTCTCGTGTTGCGAATATGGTCAACGGTTGATGCTCAATTATTTTCCCGGACCTCTGGTCATGCAAGGATGGATGATGTGTTTCAAATCTGGTCAACATTTGTCCTCTTCTATCACTACTGATTTTAAACGAACTGTCTATAGTCCGAGTTCTATGAACCTAAACTAACATCACCTTCGTCCTCACTGTAAGACATTAAATTGCAAACTGGACGGGACATTCTCTTTGAGGCCCAGCCTCAGGCCCCTTGGCCTTTTTGGGCCCCTGGCCCAAGTTCTCACTTAGGGTTGTATGGGGTGGTGCAGGATTATGTCTCCATTCACATCGGGTCGCTCACCTTGCCATACACATCCCCAGATGAGATACCTTACCCATACCTTTGTCCTGACTACAAGACGTTAAACTGCAAGCTGGCCATGGCATTCTATCCATGGCCCAGCCTCAAGCCTCTTGGCCTTCTTGGACCCCTGGCCCAAGTTCTCACTTAGGGTTGTATAGTATGGGGTGAGATTATGTCCGCATTCACATCGGGTTTCTCATCGTGTTGTACACATCCCCAGATGAGATACCTTACCCATGCCTTCGTCCTCACTATAAGACGTTAAACTGCAAACTGTCCAGGACATTCCGTCCAAGGCCAAGACCCAGGACCCTTGGCCTTTTTGGGACCCTGGACTAAGTTATCACTTAGGGTTGTACGGTATGAACTCACATCCTTATTCACGTCGGGTTACTTGTGGTATTGTACATGCCCCTCATTGGGGTATCTGGACCTTTTTAGAACTAGTGTGGCTTGATTCCCATTCTAATGGGATATGTAGGACCAACAAAACGTCTCGACTTCGGGTCCAGCCCCATCTCTTAGAAACCTCCCTATCATTTTGGCCCCTTGGCCCATGTTTTTACAGAAGAGTGGTATATAGTGTGGTATGGGTTCATGTCCTCATTCACGTAGGATTTATAACAACCATGCCACATATCCCTCTCTCTTGATTGGCCATCGTTCCCTTTCCCTAATTTCATCTCTTTGAGTCGGCTTCCCTTAATTCGAGTCCCTCTGCCCTCTTCGGCGATTCACTAATTGGCCCATGAGTACTCTGGTCTAGAACCCGGAGTGTCAGATTCTACCTAGACATGTTTTCACCCATTTTTCAGGCTTTTTGTTCCTCTTGATTTGGGCTTCCTTAATCATTTACACCTGAAGGGACCCCTAAATGGCATGGATGTTAGGCCTAAGGGTTCTCCTACCATTATGGGCCAACGTCCTAGAGGGTTTCTGACAACAAATTGATACAAGTCCCGCATTCCGAATATGGTCAACGGATGATGCTAATTTGTTGTTCCCATTTTAGACCACACAATATGGATGCTGTGTTTAAAACATGATCAACAGTTATCCTCCATCATAATTCCAGCCCCTTCAAGCCTTGAATGTTGGTTACATGATTCACATTATTTTCCACCCCATCATTTCCAAATGGAATTTTGACACTCCTGGCACTATCCCTCGGTGTGCATTTTCACGTTAGGAGGAAAAAATCCATGGTAAAGGCATCATTCTGGGATCTTCACCTACTTACCTTTAAAATGTGTTCCAAGTATTGAAAAAAATATATTCCTCCCTTGTTTCCCGCACCATGTTTGACTCACATGGGCTTAGGGATCGGGTTGAGGTCTGCCCTTACATGGAAGGATTTTTCTTCTCCCTGGTCTGTGCTCTAAGACCTTAAACTAATATCTCTTTCAAAACTACGTATAGATTGATTCCCATTACCATGGGATAAGTAGGAATTCCTAGACGTCTCGTATTTGGGTCTATCTTGAGTTCCACTAAATTATCTCTTATATCCTGCCTTCTAGGCTCTAACTCTTATGGGACCGCATGGCATGGTGTGGGATTATGTACTCATTCACGTTAGGTTTGCATTAGCCGCACCACTTAGTCACCTTTTTTAGGAGTTATACCCCCCCTAATTCCTATCTCACATGAAATTAAACTGTATGTTGTCCCGCACAATGTTAAAAGAAACCTTGAAGAACTATGTGTGTCTTGATTCCCATACTCATGGGAAACATAGAAACACCTGAACATCTCATCTTTGGGTCCATCTCAGTTGGAAGATAGTTTCTCCTTCCCCTTATCCTCTAATATTTCTTGGAACCATGGCCCAAGGTTTCCTCCTCAGAATCGTGCATGGTATGGTGTGGACCTCATCCTCATTCACATCGGGTATGCTTTATCATGCCATGTGCATCCCCTCTAGAACCTTATCTATCCTGTACACGTCTGATCCATATGAATTTAAAATATGATTCTTAGTCCCACATGACTTTAAACTATTGAATATATCTTTCACAACATTAAAAATGCATGGTTGGTCACATCACATGACCCTAAACTGTGACATTATTATCCTGGCCGCATGATGAAAAATGGCACTCCACTGTGATATCCTCACTCGAGGAGGCATCGTGTTTCATATCAGTCACACACCATACCATTTGTCAAATATGAAATACAGCTTGATTCCAATGGTGTACCTAGATTTTCTATCCTAGGTCCATTGCTTAAAAAACACACATTCATCTTAAAGGACATACAAGATCTATCAAGAACCGCTTATTTCGGTTCAAGGGCCAGACCCACACAACCTCATTACCTCTGACACTGGCATCCTACCATGTCTCTTGTAGAACTATGTACAGCTTGATTCCCATCCTTTTGGGATACGTAGGAATTCCCAGACACATTGTCTCTGGGTCCAGCCCCAGGAATCCAAAAATCAAGCCCCCCCTCTTTCGGAACCGCAGTCTGAATTCTTTCGGGAACGTGTGGGGTGGTGAGTACCTTATGTGCTTTTTTCCTCATTCACATAAAGTTTCGAAAAGGCCGCACCATGTGCGTCCCGCATCTTCTCCCCCCATGGTCAGATCTCTATGACCCTAAACTAAGATCTCCCTATGGGAACGACACGTCATGTTTGACGACTTCACCACCCTGCACACAATCCATTAAACCAATCTCTCTTTAATGGTTCATCCAAAAACCATTAAGCTAGAATCTTCCAACCTCAAGACTCCTATCCTTAGGAGGAAGGGACTTAAATCCCTCTATTTGATACGTCTTATAGTTGTATTCAGATGCGTTTTGACAAAGAGCCCTAATTGTGGAGTTTTCACAGGGACATTCCCCTTATTCCATGTCCAATATTTGTGAGACCATCATTTGGATCCCCATCCTCTTCCATGTCTGAAGGGAACCCCTTTGTGGCCTGGTCTCATTCTACACTGGCTTACCTACAATCCTGGGCCAACGTCCCTGAAGAACTCAGACGAAATTTGCAACAAGTCCTGTGTTTCGAACATGGTCAGTGGTCGACCCTCATTTGTATGTACCCATTCCAGGATAATACGATATGGAAACTGTGTTTAGAACATGGTCAAAATTTATCCCCTATCATCATGCCACTAACATTGTGGTCCAGATCTCGAGCATCATGATTCACATATTTCCATTTTCTTATGTTCAAGTGGAATTTCAATATACTCGGATTTATTATTCTTCACATCTAGGTGCATTATATAGTCAGGTTATCATCATTAGGATGTCATTCACCTAGTGTCCCATTTCCCCTGACATGTGCCTTCCTGATTTATGAAAGTCCCATCACTAATCCTTGTTTCCCACATCGAGCATGACTCGTGTGGGATTAGTAGTTCTGGTAGGATGTGTACTGGCATATCCATGCCACGCAATCCTTTCATCGTCCCATATGATGTTAAACTGCACTCTTAGAACTATGTATGTCTTGATTCCCACCTTTGTGGGGTTTGTAGGAATGCCTGGCCACTTGGCCTCAGGCACATCCTAACATTCACTTTTGGTCCCATGACCTGAAGAACTTCCTCCGGGGATATGTGGTGTGGTGCAGACTCCTTATATCCTCATTCATGTCAAGTTTATAGCTACCACTCCACACACTCCCTTCCTGGGATCTCCCCTTTCACTATTCTTCCAACCACATGGCATTAAACTACAAGAGTCTTTATGTCCTTGAAACATGACAATAAACTCTGGTTCTACCCTGAATAAGTCCCCAGATGCCCCCATTTTAATCGTGGGATGCACCAAATCCCTTGACAGAAAGGATTTCCCCTATCAGTGTTGGCCTATCGTCACGCCGTGCTTAAGAACTACGTTTGGCTTGATTCTCATCCTTACGAGATACGTAGTGACACCCAGGCATTCCGCCTCAGGCTGAGCCCTAGGGTCATTAACCCTCTTGGCCCCTCATCCTCGACCATGGTCCAGTCCATATGACCTTAAACTAGGAGTCTATAGTCCATGTACCATGACTTTAAACTATTAACCTTGGTCCAGGAAGTATGACCTTTAAGATATGTGCATAGTCCTCACTGTATGAAGTAAAACTATGTGTCATTCTAGGTATTACCAGAGAGGTGCTGTTCAGAAGTAGGTATGATCCCTGATCAGAACAATACACCCACCTAATTTTTTCCACCACGGTGGTGTAATTTCAAGAGTGTTGGACTCCATTCGAACAACCCATCACTCCAACCTTTATGCTTTGCATACCCTTTATCCAGACCCTCATCCTCTTTCACGTCCAAAAGAACCCCCTAACAGTTTGGATGCTCGGCCTATGGCTCGCCTACTATCCTGGGATAACATTCCTGAAGGCTAATGGATGAAATTTCAAGTCAGGTCCCGTGTTTCAAACATGGCCAGTGGTCAACCCTAATTTTTATTCCCATTCCCAACTAACACAATTATTATATTGTGTTTTGAAGACGGTTAGAAATCATCCTTTATTGTCACACCACTCTTACAATGTTCCGAACTTTGGGTATTGTGATTCACTCTTTCCACCCCCCCTATGTTTTAATTAAGTCGAACGCCCCTGGAGTTACCCCACTCGTTCACTAGAGCACAGTAGAATGATGACATGTTGATTGTTCTAATGTCCATGTCCTCTAATTGGGCCTCTCCCATTTATTCCCAGAAATCTGGATTGGTTGTTCAAATCCTCGGATTCCCAAAGCTTGGTTTTCTCTCTTACATTTGGGTGGAATAATAAGGTGTTCATACCTTTTTTCTCACACCGAGCCTGACCCATGTGAACTTAGGGATTGATCGATGGACGCTCCCTGAATATGATGGGAATATAATAAACCAATACAAATAACAGAACTCGTGCATGCATCTCACATAAAACAATAAAAGCATGAAAGTACATTTGAGGGTTCATAATCATTACATTACCTGAGGGTTTACCCCTCCCATAGATGGATTAACCCCATTGAAAAAAAGTTTCAACTCCACTACCCTCTGGCTTTTAGCATCTAGGATTTTCTTTCGCCTGCTCAGTTCCTGTTCCTCCTCAGCAGCAATGGGGTGCAATTCATCCGCTGCAATCTGGGCCCTCTCTACGTCTGTATGGATGATGGTCATCTCTTCGGAGGTTTTCTTCATGAGATCCTTGGCCTCCGCCATCAGGGCCTTCAATCACTATATTAGCTCTGATTGTGCATTGAGGTTGGATGAGTGCTCATCCACCCGGACCTGTATCTACTGAATTTCTTCTTTAGCCTCTTGGAGCCTCATGATGTTCACCAATTTCCTCCACTTCCATCCCACACCAAGGCCACTGTCATACTCTCGAATATTCTCCACCATAAGATCTCGAAAGATCATGTGGGGATGCTGGGCATCCACTCCCCCAACACATATTTCATGTAGTCGCGAGCAAAGTCTATCCATATCATCTAGCCATTGTTTTTTGGGGGTGTCATCGATGAAGCAATTGATCACCTTCCACAATCAGCAATAGACTATTTTTCTATCCTCTTCATCAAAGGTTGTATCATCCCAGTCGGCACGGTTGGAAGGGTCAAATGCGGGGAACGACATTAGGAGCTCATCAGTAGGGTCCACATATGGCGTTTGATCGGGTATGGTGGGACCTGGGCTCTCTAATCGATCATCATCATCAGACCCCACCTTAATAATCTCGGACTCAGCCATGCTAATGGTCCCACCAGTTATTGGGAACTCCACAGCTTGGTAAGTCTGGGTATCCGCCTCCATGATCAATGATATTCCTCTGGGAAAGACGCCACCAGAAGCCCTAAACAACCTCACCAAGGAGACCCATGCCATTTGAAGAACTGTGTGCACCAAAATGGGGCTTAGACATCAGTTAACATTGTCAATGGGTGACAATCATGAATTTGGTAGAGGAGACTTACAAAGGTCAAATTCATGGTCTCGTTCTTTGGTTGATGCCATTGGGACCCCAAGGCATGGCCCCCCGTATATGGTCGGAAGGTCTGAAAGCTCCAGAGAAGCCACCTTGGGTGTCCTGGGCCCGCCAGATGAGGTAATCAATGTAGCCATAGGTGTAGATTCTAGAGGTCCCGCATTTGCATCTATTGAGGGGAGAAAATGGGTTATGTGTATGAGACTCTACTACATAGTTCAAATATTAGTATGGAATATAGAATGACCTGGAAGCAGACCCTGAGGAATGGGCTTGGGATTTTCCCTCGAGGGCCTCTACGAAATCTTCAAGATCTGGGTCTTGATCGCCAACTTCTCCATCCTCCAATGGGTGCCCTCTACTAGCTTCATCCCCCCAAGATGACTCGTCCGATTCTTCTGGAAAAGGGAAGAGATCCCTCTGTTCAGTGGATAACAAATACATAAGGTCTGTATGATCCAGCAGCACCTTCACACGGTCTGTTATTGGATGTGGGGCACCCCGAGAATGCACAAAGTCCTCTACCTCAGCCAGGTATTTCTCCGCCTCCTCCCTAGACACCGTAAAGCTAGCCCTGATAGGGCATATTCTTGGAAAATCTATCCCAAGACAGTTCAAGTGTTGTCACATCTCAGACAGGCCGAGGAATTTCCGGTTGACTTCCTATATGTCTCGGGCCACTATGAAGACAGTATTCTCCGGAATATCTATATGGCACAACCGCTTCCCTGGAGCCTGGGTGGATATCCTAGGGAATACTCTTGGTGGCCTCCTCTCTGGATAACACTGTTATTCTGGGACCACTGGGTCCGCTACCATTGCTGGATCTGCTGCCATTGTCGCCCCATCAATCGATGTGGGCCTTGCCGCTACAATAACCCCAGAACTGTGGGATGCCCTTTACCCCTTCTAACCCAAGCCCTGATGTTGGGAAGGCTCACCATCACTAACCCGAATGGTTGGATACTTCAGCATCTCTCTGAAGTAGGCCGCCTCCCAGATTTGGGCATACTCCTTTACCAACCCAAAAACAACAATAAGCAGAGGAAGCTCATTCTGCATCTTATTGTCTTCTCGTGTAAACCTAAACAACATATGCCTCATTACACATAGGTGTTCCTCATGTAACACCCTTAGATAGACCTGTGGGGTTAGTCACTGCAGACACCAAAATTTCCTGGAAGATCAGTGCGGGGTGTACGGCTCGTAGAGGGGCTCACTGTCTACCCTTGCCACTAGCACTCCACCTCGAAAGGCCAGGAAATAGGACCAGTGCCCTTCCGTTCCTTGGCCATCATCGGTAAAAGAACCCTTTGGCAATGGAAATGGGTGAAAGTTGAATTCTTCCACCTTCCACACCTAGTTCAGCACCAACGGTGTGGTCATCTTGGCTGGAAAGCTTCCCACGACATTCAAGATTGATGGGTGGAAGTTCGATCCCGAAGGAAAGATGGGGTTCAGTTATTCATAAACCCCCCTAACATGTGATTCCATCCACCTATACAAGAGGTGGAATGGCCCACATATCCCCAACGGCCTCTTCCCCTTGTTAATGTGCCACAACATCTTGTATAGCTTGGTGAGCATTAGGATCCTGAGGTTGACTCACCCTCCTGGGGAAAACATGGACACTGTGATGAATGTGCTTGGTCAAACACCCATGTTTGTATCCCCCATCGCCAGGATCCAACCATAGATGAGAGTCGCGATGAATTTTTCCATCCTGACTATCGGCTGCTGCTCAGTGCTGAAGCTAAATCCCTAGGGTTTCCATTGCCTGTTTTCTAAGAGCAACCAGTACAAGTGCTCCTTGCCCCGTTGAGCCCCTTTCGAGAAATCCTAAGGCCTCACCCGAAACTGCCTCTCTTTTGAAAAATTCATAAACTACTTGAACCACTGCTGTTGACGCCGAAAAAAGGTCTGTAACTCTTGGAGGAAGTTTCAAAATGACAAAGAGAAGTCATATTCGGAATCAGAGTCCCGAACAGAAGACCCGGGAAGTGGTGCGCGAAATAAAGGAGCATCCACGCGAAAAAATGTTCTGCGCGCGAAGTCCTCCCGGGATGCGCGGAATTGCACCGGTGAGGCGCGCAATAATTGCGTGCCCCGGTTCTCCACAGCTTGATATTGCGCGCAAGCGATTCCCGGCGTGGAAAATTCCGCGCGCCGCCTGGATTCCGCGCCCGAGGTCACCTATAAATATAAGGTGACCCCAAACGGTTTGGGGGTTGAGGAATCCGAAGCGACTCTCATGCGTGCAATTCGGCTCCCCCCGCGCGAAAGATGGCATTCAAGTAATCCCTCATTTCGTGCAATCTTGCCCCGGAGTTCGCCTTGGCGCGCAACTCCACTGGCTTCAGTGATTTTTCCCCCTCCCTCGAGTTCCAACCTTGCGCACAATTCACGTCCTGTGCGCGCAATACCCTACCTTGTGTGCAAAACCCTGCGTGTAATTCCCTTTTCGCGCGCAATTCCATTTGCTCCAATTGCGCGCCTTCCCGGTGTTTTGCGCGCAAACCTTCCCTTTTGCACGCAAAGCCCGTAACCTCTCACCTTGACGCCCCTTGGCTGCCCCCTGCACTGGCACCTGATGTCTCCCCTTCCGGGCATGCACGCCATGCGTTGTTTTCCCGTATGGCCTTCCAGGCTCGTACGAAGTAACCTCAAGGTCTCCTGGTCCGTGTTTCCCATTTCGTTGCTTTGCCTTATGCTTCTCCGCATAGGCACGCTAACGGCTATTGCTTCTTTACATAGTCATGCTAACGTGGACCCCCCGGTGGGTTGCCATGCGACCCCCTTCACTACGGCCTTGCCAATGCCTTCCCTTCCACAAGGGGTAGAGGGTGTTGGGCATGTAAGCCCTAGGGGTGTGGAGAAAACCCACCTCATCCAAGCTGGACGTTAAACTGCTAAGAACCTCGTCCTTGACACAAGACGTTAAACTGTGGTCCGACCCCGTGTTTCGCACGCAGGGTCCCCCCAGCTTGGGAATTTTTAACGCCACTCGTCTCCACGGGAATGGACTCTTCCTCACATGGAATGAGATGCTCCTTGTCGGAGAGGCGTTTGTTCGCGGGGGAAGGGCTGCCTCAGAGCGTAAGCCCCTAACCTTTCTTGCGGATGACTGCACCCGTGAATCTCCATACTTCCCCCTGCCAAGGCCAGTGGAGTCCTTTACCCACTGCGCTTTGTTGCACCACGGGCCTCCACCTTGGAGTAAGCCCTGGCACCAAGGGCCGCTAACCACACGTAAGCCCCTGTTTCATCTTTGGGCCGCTCAACGCGTAAGCCCCATTCCGCTTCTCACGGACGCACCTTTCGCGAAGTGATCCCTGGTCCCTGTTGCCTCTTGTCTCCCACACCGAGCATGACTCACGTGGTCTTAGAGCGTGCATCAACCATGACATCCTCTATGGGCCACCCCATAGCGTAAGCCCCATCCCAACAAACTACGTGGACTTTGATCTGTGCTAACGCACAGTACGTAAAAAGCCTCCATGAGGTTCAAGCCCACCACCCAGTTGTTCCGACCTCTTCATGTCGGTTCACTGCCCACCATGGGCCGCCTCAGAGTGTAAGCCCCACATGCCATTGTACCGCATGACGTTAAATTGTATTTCGTCCCGCATGACGTTAAACTGCATGCCATCGTCCTGCATGACGTTAAACTGTATCTCGTCCCGCATGACGTTAAACTGCTTGCCATCATCCTGCATGACGTTAAACTTTATTTCGTCTCGCATGACGTTAAACTGCATGCCATAATCCCGCATGATGTGAAACTGTATTTCATCCCGCATGATGTTAAACTGCATGCCATCGTCCCGCATGATGATAAACTGTATGTCCTCATCCCTCATGACGTTAAAATGTACTCCTCCTCTTGGGCCGCCCCAGAGCGTAAGCCCCATGCCTCACTCCACCATCCATCCTAATCCTTACTCGGGCCGCCACATCCGGGTGGGGATCATGCCACCCCATTCCACTCCGTAGCATCCGGGAAGCCGCCCACGTGCTGGCCCCAACATCGGTGTTCCCCCTAGGGGCCCTTCAATCTGATCTATCTACGCAAGATGGTAAACTCGCAGCATACCTCATTTCAAACATGGGAATCTAAGGAAAACCTCAGATGTTACACATTCCCCGCGTTCGATGTGGGATGCCTCCGGCTTCCGCGCCCTCGAGAAGCCCTGTGATGAGGGACCGAAGACAGACATGTCGACGATGCCCTAACGTGATCATTCTCCTCACCGAAGGTTGCTTCCCTGACAAGACCCCTTGGAGAATCTTGACGGAAGAAGCGTAATTAACCGGTGTCCATGTAGATATGGCACCGAGAATGAGCTTCACGAACCCGTCTTAAATCTATGAGGGAGACTCAGACTAGGTGATGAGCTCCGAGGAGGAATCCATGAAAGGAAGAATCGACATCCCATCATCCCTGCTTCGATCAACGAGCAGACGTCCCTGAACAAGGAACGGATGTCGCCCGCCTTTGGAAAGCGGGAATGTGAGGCCAGCAAGCAGTGCGTCCTCCCTGCAGACGGATGCGCGCGCCTCGGCAAAATCATCAGAAACAAAAAATGGTGAACCCGACGTGACGCTCTTCTCCTCAACACGGGGAATGGTAGCCTTCAGGGCATCAGAAGAATAGCCTGTCACCAGGTCCGGGTAACCCTCACCGGGACAGGAACCCACCAGGGGTCGAGGCCGTCAGGACGTTGACTACTCCGTTCTGAGACTCCGCCAGCATGGATCTCTCTCGCCGACCATGGAAGACGGAATGACGCTGGGCCTTGGTCGTTGATCTCTTTTCCTGTTGATGCTAATGGTTTCATTTCCCTACTTCCAGGAATCAGATCACTGCATTCGGAGCTCGATCGCCACCTGCCCACTGGCGCAGGGGTAGGGGCAGTACCGACACGGCTACCCCGCGCGGTCCTGCCCATTTCACGGCCGCTCCGACTCCAACCGCCGTAGCAGCCGGGCGCCTGCGCCCCCTCTCCCCGTCAGAAGTCATCCAGTGGAGGGTGATCAATGACCTGGTTCGTAGGTATGACGAGGGAGGGGTCATCTTCACTAGGGGCATGGCCCGTTTGGATCTAGAGGTGGTTGTGCCTCACTACCATCGTTTCCCTCGAGGGCCGCGCAGGGAGCCGCCGCTCCCCACGCCGACGTTCAACCGCTTCGGGAGTCTGTTCCCAGAGAGCCTTGACACATCCCTCCCCTACGACAATGAGGTGGGGAATGTTCGGGTCCACCCGATCGGCGATCCATCCCAGGGGTCAATGGCAAGGACCCCCTCCAGGCTGCGTCAATGCCGCCACCTGACTCCCTGAGCCGAGGAGCAGGCAATCTTCATGCCCGCACCGCCTGTTTCGGCCCATCTGACTCGACGCCAGCGTCAGGCGCGAGCGGGAGAGAATGCCCGTCCTGGGGCATCAACATCAGCAACCACTGTGGCCCGAGCCACTGCTGACTCCTGCTAACAGACCCCCGCACACGTTGAGCAGGGGATGCCACGTGCCCGACTGGGATCAAAACCCCGACCTCCCTACAGGAAAGTTGGGTCGAGTCTCCCAGTCGCGGGCACTGGCGATGGCCACTGCGAACCAATCCGCAGTAGTGCCCCTCACCATGAAGGCTCATTCCATCCTTCCAATCTGGAATGCCTAAAGCTTCGTCGCGACGGCTATGCTCCAGGTATGACTCCTTCCAGCGCCCGCTGCATGGGGTATGAGGTCACTCCCCCTACTGTCGGCCACGAGCATGAAGCTGTTGTGTATCCAGTCGCCCACTTACATGGAGGTCCTCCCCATGTCCCTTTCGACATCTGTCCTGGTGCTTCTCGCACCCCGGCCCTCGGTCCCCTCTGCACCAGCTCCATTGTGGCCGAGGGACCCTATGACGGAAATCGTCCCTACCCTAAAGAGTTACCCAGGGGCAGGAAGGTCGGGCGTCATCGCCGTAGGAGGAATGTCAGGGGAGTCCGGACGGAAATTAGACCAGTCCGTTTCTCGGATTCTGAGGTAGAGTACGACTCGACGATGGAACCTTCCCCCCAACCCTTCGACTCGGGGGTAGGGATGGGGATCCGATGTGTCAGTCTCGTACTCCCCGAATGCGAGGTCCGTATGATCCCCTCCTGCCTTCGAAGGTATATCTAGTAGGACGAGGACTTGGCGTACCGCCGTGGGTCAAGCCCGCAGTTGCCACTGGCCTCTGCGGAAGCACCTCCGGCCCCCACTAGGGAGGGTGAGGAGCTTTTCTGGGGACCGACATCAGAATCGTGAGGCGATACAAACTTGGCGGGCACCGACGCTGTGACAGGAGGCCCGTTCGCCGGCCCATCCTATCGTGACGTGGCAGCTAGGGCACTGCAACCCCGGGAGGATGACCAAGGGCTCGGTGACCAATCAGCCTGTTCGCCGTATTCCCTATCGGCCAGCCCACCGCCCCGGCAGCCTATCTCGGTGCCATTTCCAATTCCACGATTTTCCTCGGTGGACGAGCAGGGTCGATAGGTTCCGGACCCCGAACCGGAGCTGTGGAGCTTCTGGACTGTTCTTGCAGCGGTCCACTTCCCTAAGAAGTTTTGGCCGGTCGCAGAATCAGATTTTGATGTGCCAGAGTCACTCACCCCGAGAGAGTTTGAATGCTTCCGCCAGATTCTCCGGGTGACTCACTCCCGCCTCCGCCATCAGCAACGCCTTATCCCGGGAGCCAAGCGCATCTCGAGGAGATCAGTGAGCAGTGTCGCCGGGTCGACCTAGCATCACTCCCCGCGGTCTGGTACCCCGAGTCGCGGGACCACCACGAGGCCCTCCAGCAACAATGCGTTCATAGTTTTCAAGTACTCCGTAGAGTTATCGAGGAAGCCACCCCCCACGCGCACGTCCGCAGATGGGGGCAGTACGCTGCTCTCCTCTTCTGTTAGATCCACCGATAGCCCGATCCGCTGGGCGACCCTGAGGGGACGTCTCCAAGGGCATTCGCAGACAACATGGCTGACCTTTCCGATGAGGGAACCATTGTGGATCCCCTTGATGGGGACTCACCCCTCGAGGACAGGCCACTACTGGACCCATCTGGGAGGATTACTCGCCAACAGAGGAGCCTCCTAGGTCTTCATATACCCACGGAGGCACTGACACTAGGCCGAAACATCGGCAAGGGTAAAGATCCCGTTGGGTCTATCAAAATCGCCGACCCATATACCTCAGTGCAGAAGGCAAAGGAAGATCCCGAGAAGGCCGCGCTGGGCCAGAAGCTAGCTGAGAAAAAGAGGCTGGTTGATGAGCTCTTGGCCGAACACATTGCAGAGTGGCGGCCTGACTATGGTGCTCCTAGACCAGGACAGCAGGGGCAGGACCATCTACCCCTTGCTAAGATTCCCCCGGGAAACCGTGACCATGTTGCGTTCGCCGATAGGGGGGACGCTGGAACCCATGGCAATAGGGCGCGATATGTTTCGCCGAACCCTCCCGAGCGGTGAGACAACCTGGGGAACCCTGCTCGATTTCCTCCCGCCGCTCTGAGAGTCACTCCGCCAGCTACCCCGCGAGCCGCTGAGCACGACTACCGTATCGAAGAGCCTGGCAACGCGCTTGTGATTAGAGATCCCCGTCCGGACAGGAATCCGCACCCGGATGATCTGATGAAAGTATTCATCGCTCGCTTGGAGGCCCTGGAGACTCGACAGGTGGCAATCCCGCCAGATGGAAAGCCGTACCCAGCGTGGGTGGATGACATTCCGGCCCCGCCAGGATTCGAGAACCCCACTTTTTCCCCATTTAACGGGACCGGAGACCCGCCTCAACACTTGGGCCACTTCAACTCGAGGTGCGGGCCTATGTTAGGGACTCCGGCACAGCAGGAGGCTACCAAGCTCTGGTGCTTCATTCAAACACTAGAAGGACCAGCATTCGTCTGGTACAGCCAGCTCCCTGTTGGATCGGTGACTAGCTGGGAGGACCTTTTCCGGAAATTCCTCTACCAGTTCAGTTCCACAACCCAAAAGACGAACATTGCAAACCTCTTCAGGTGCAAGCAAAGACCTGACGAGCGAGTCGCGGACTTCGTCGCCCGGTGGAAGGGGCTCACGTACTCCCTTGACATGCCACTGACTCAGGAGAAATTACTGACGATGTGTGTAGGGAACGTCAGGGAGGAGTTGGTTCCTTCCCTGATCACGCAGAATTACCCTGGAGGGTTCCAGGACTTCTCAGACAAGGCTCAGCGCCACGAAGATGCCCTGCAACATGCCAGTCAGGCACGCCTGCTGCCTCCTGTAATCTCTACAAAAAGAGCCGCCAGAGCCGAGCCCACTGTTGTGGCCCATATCGAGACCCCAGACAGCTAGAGTTACTGCCAGTGAGGCCAGCTCAGCAGGCTCGTAGGGGTCCACCCCCATGGGCATAGCCTCCGGCCCAGCAGCGACCGCCTCAAAATCAGCAGGCACTTCCGCGTAACGCACTGCCACCACCTAGGCGAGGTAATCCGGCTCCACCTCCTCAGCCTGCTCCTCCGGCCCCTGGTCATGGTCAGCCCCCAAGATTCCCCTTTCCAGACAGAAGGAATCGGGTTTACTCGTTTGGTGAGGTCCAGATCCCCGGTTATTTCTGTAGCGCCTTGGAGCAGAGGATCTTGCGGCTGCCTGAGTGCCGGAAGCCAGAAGAGGTGTGTCTAACTAATCACCCCAACTACTTCCCTTACCACCGGATCCTGGGACACACCATCCGGCAGTGCTATGTGTTCAAGGACTGGCTCCAAAACCAGATTGACAACAACATAGTCAGGTTGGGCCCAGCCCCGGCACAGGTGGAAGGTGTCTTCGTGGGATCAGATGGCAGCAGTGACAACGAGGATGGGTGGGAACAGGTTTCCGACCATGGGTCCTGGAAGTATAATGACTGGATGGCCTGCAGGACGGTCGCCCATGCCCAAGGCATTATCCATGCCCGCCTGAGTCATCCAGAGCCCTTAGAGTCTGCGAGCACCGCTTTTTCCTCGTCGTCCCAGCCTACTTCTTCCCAGAAGAGCAGGCGGCGATGCAAGAAGAAAGAACGTGCCCTTCCATTGCTGTCATCTTCTCGCACGCTTGGCGATTTCATGCCCATGGAGATGGGGATCCCTCTGAAACCCCGCCCGGTGGTGGACGATTCCTCGAGTGAGAGCCCGGGGTACGCTTCGGTTAACACCGTAGAGTTGGTAAATCCCTTTTTGGCACCCAACGGTGAGGAGTGCCAGGAAGACCTCCCGGACAGCCCGGGGTATGCTTCGGTTAACACCGTAGAGTTGGTAAATCCCTTTTTGGCTCCCAACGTTGAGGAATGCCAGGTGGACCTCCCGGACAGCCCGGGGTATGCTTCGGTTAACACCGTAGAGTTGGTAAATCCCTTTTTGGCTCCCGACGTTGAGGAACACCAGGTGGACCTCCCGGACAGCCCGGGGTACTCTTCAGTTAACACCGTAGAGTTGGTAAATCCTTGTTTGGCTCCCGACGATGAGGAGCACCAGGCGAATCTCCCCAATATTCCCAGCCATCGCCAACGCCGACGAAGCCGTGGCTATGTGAATCGTCGGGGAACAACAGTCATCACCTCCAGTCAGGTCGTGCACGCTACTGAGACCAGGTAGCAGGCCCAGTATAGAGAGAAACTCTCACGTCTCCCTCACCTGGTGACAACGGGTTCCCTTCCACCACCGTTTGTGTTGCTGTATCGGGTGGAACCGCCTTGCCCGCGTTGCGACCAGCCCAGCCCTGCCACTGGCAGACTACGGCCTTCCGGTCCTGGCATGATAGTCACCTCCCAGGCTTCAGCTAGTGTACAGCGGGACGCGCCTAGTACCAGTCAGTCGCTGGTCCCGCCAGCAGGACCTGTCATGCCCCCAATCGCAGAGTGACCTTCTGTAAGCAGAAGCTCGCGTTTGGCGTGAAAGTATGATGTCCTGAAGCATATGGCTGGTATTCCTTCAAGGCTTTCCATCCTGGAGGCCCTTCGCCTGTCGTCCGAAATGCGTGAGGCACTCGCCGAGGCTCTAAGGAGCCCCCTCCAGTTCGAAACAGAGGTAGGGCCACAGAAGCCTTCCACACCGAGGTGATCGGGGACGCCGAATGTCAGGCGGTTATCTCATTTTCCGGTGATGATGAAGACCTTCCCATACAGGGGCACATCTGCCCGTTGTACATTACCGTCCAGTTCAATGGCGTGGAAGTCCGTCGCTATCTTGTCGACACGGGTTCTGGGATTAACTTGATCCCAACTCAGAAACTGCAAAAACTGGGGTTGTCCGAGGATGATTTAACTCCCTCCGACCTCAGAATCCAGGGGTATGACAGGATCGAGCAAACTCCACTCGGCAAGATTCGTCTGAAGACCCAGTTCGGTGGCTTAGTTGCCAATACTGAATTCATGGTTGTCTCTCAAGACACTGCCTACAACGCATTGATGGGCAGGCCGTGGCTCCATCTACACGCGGTGGTTCCCTCATCATACCACCAGTGCCTCAAATACTCCCTTAAGGGTCGAGTGGGTGTGATTCAAGGAGATGTGTCTCTGTTTGCCTCTTGTGAAGCCCGTTACCTGGATGCTAACTATTACAATAGCAAGGACAAGAAAATCCTGGCAGGTGAGTTTGAGCCTGCCGCTGTCGCAAGTGATCCCTGGGCTGGTCTGGATGACGCATATGTCTTCCCAATCCATCGGTTGGAAGCTACGACTCCCGATATGGGAGAGTGATTTTTTTGTCTCGAGTAACAGAGGAAGGCATATTTCCGGGTCTAAGTGATGGCGGGAGATCACCTCGTACTCTTACACCAACCAGGCTCAGGTGATCCCCGAGCCTCCTACCCCTGTGCGATATTGAGACGTTGGGCTCATGGCAACAGTGGTACGTCATACATGTCTGTTTCGCCAAGCTGGAATCGACCAGCTCAAGCCAACGCGTCACCACTACTTTGATGTCGTAAGGCATGGCCCCTTGGGCCGAAGGCCGGATGGGATTGGATCGACCCCCTTCGTCGCCATGGTCTCCGTGGTGCATGAGTCTCCCGTCAGGACGACCTCCGCCGCCCAAGCCATTGCCAGCTCCCCATCAGGGTCGAGCAGCCCCGAAACGGCTCCCCTTGTAGACGATCCTTCCTCAAGAAGAGAAGAATACATGGAAGATGCTTCTCCCACCTTTGAGGAGGGCGTCTCCACCACGGTCGACGAGCTAGTACAGGTGGACCTCGACAGTGAGGCGGACCCGAGACCCACATTGGTCAGCGCCGCTATGCCTCCCGAGGAATGACAACAGTACATAGACTTCCTCAGATAGCACCATGATGTGTTTTCCTGGAGTTACTACGAGATTCCGGGATTAGATCCCCATGTAGTCATCCACCGCCTTGGCCTCCCAGCAAACCATCGCGGGTTCAATAATCCTCCCAGAAAAATGCACCCGTTTCATGGTACCATGGTCGAGGCCGAAGTTGATAAGCTCATTAAGGCCAACTTTGTCAAGGAAGTCCAGTATCCCATGTGGCTAGCCAACATTGTGCCCATCAGGAAGAAGAACGGGCATATCAGGGTCTGCATCGACTTCCGTGATCTTAATCGCCACTGTCCGAAGTATGACTTTCCCCTTCCAGTGACAGAGCTGTTGATCAATGCGACGACTGGGTTCCAAGCCCTCTCCTTCATGGATGGGTACTTTGGGTACAACCAGATCCGGATGGCCCCTGAGGATGAAGAGTTCACTGCCTTCAGGGCCCCCCAGGGTACCTTCTGCTACCGGGTTATTCCCTTCGGCCTGAAGAACGCGGGATCCACCTATCAACGGGCTATGCACCGCATATTCAAGCTGATCCTCAGGACACTGGTGGAATGCTACGTAGATGACCTGGCTGTTAAATCTCGTCAGCGCCGGGACCATCTCAAAGACCTAGAGAAAGTGTTCGGTTTCCTCCGTTCTCAACACTTGAAGATGAACCCGTTGAAGTGTGCCTTTGGGGTCACCTCCGGAAAGTTTCTTGGCTTCATTGTGAGATATCGAGGTATCGAGATCGACCCCGAGAAGATCAAGGCCATCAGTCAGATGCCTCCCCCAAGTAATATTCGGGAGCTTCGAGGTATCCAAGGCCACTTATCCTACATACGTCGATTCATTGTGGATCTGGCCGAAAAGTGTAAGCCCTTCTCCCGGATCATGAAGAAAGGCGCCGCCTACAGGTGGGACGAAGAGTGTCAGACCGCTTTTGAGGAGATCAAGCAGTATCTGCTTCAACCTCCGGTCCTGATGCCACCCGTTCCTGGAAGGCTGCTGGTCCTTTACGTGACCGCCTTGGAGAAATCCCTCGGCACCCTTCTCACCCAGAAGAACAATGAGGGAACAGAAAATAGCCTCTACTACCTCAGCCGTAGGCTCCTCGACGTGGAGATTAGAGATTCTCCTATTGAGAAGAGCTGCCTGGCGCTCGTATTCACCGTACAGAAATTACGGCACTACTTACAGCACCATGAGGTACAGTTGGTCTCTCGGGTAGACCCGTTGAAACACATCCTGAGCCGGCCTATGTTGACCGGCCGATTGGCACGTGGGGCGGTGATCCTCCAGCAGTTCGACATTAGGTTCGTACCTCAGAAGGCCGTCAAAGGGCAGGCGCTGGGAGACTTCTTCGCTGCCCACCCCACCTCTGCGGACCATCCACCGGATCCGGGCTTTCCTGATGAGGCAATCCTCTCAGTCGATCACACCACCCCATACTGGTAGATTCATTTTGACAGCGCCTCCCAAAGCCCTACTGGTAGAAGGATCAATGATCCTAGGCTTAACAGAGTGGGCCTGGGTATCGTTTTTATCACCCCGGAGCAAGCCGTTCTGCCATTTTATTTCTTGTTGTCAGAAGGTTGCACCAACAATGAGGCATAATATCATTCCCTCATCACTGGCCTCGAGTTGGATCTGGAGGTTAACGTTCCCTGTCTGTGTGTGAAAGGGGACTCTGAGCTAGTCATCAAGTAGGTTAACGGTGACTATGCTGTCAGGAAGCCAGAACTCATGACGCTGCTGGAGTGTACCCTCCATCTAATGGCTAAGTTCCCCTCCCAACCAGATGTCGTTCATGTTCCCCGGTCGCAGAACAGTCGAGCAGATGCTTTGGCTAGCCTGGCCGCATCACTCGCGGAGCCCGAACCGGATGACCTAATCATCCATGTGGCACACCGGAGAGTCATTTCTCCTGTTATCCCTGATCATGATATCTCGGAGGGCGATCGTGGCCCGCGAGTGAACCATATCACCGCTGGTGCCCCTGCGTCAGGACCCCTCGGGGTTCCAGGCGTGGTGATTGGGATAGTTCCGGACTGGAGGACGCCCCTGGTTGAATATCTCCAGCACGGCCATCTTCCGATGGATCGAGTGGAGCGAGAACGAATCCGGCGCCGCGCGCCGCAGTTCACCCTTCAAAGCGGTCCCAGCCATGAGCAGCTTCTTTACAGGCGTGGGTTTGATGGTGTTCTCCTCCGTTGTCTTCAAGGAGTTGAGATCCCACAGGTCATGCAGGAAGTGTACACTGGTTCCTGTGGTGCCCACCAGGCCGGTTCGAAGTTGTCCCACCAGATTCAGAGGTTGGGATACTTCTGGACCTCCATGATCCACGACTGCATCGAGTACGCCAAGAGGTGTCATGCGTGCCAAGTTCATGCTAACTTTGTGCATCGGCCACCAGATACTCTCCATACCACTAATTATTCTTGGCCCTTTGCAGTTTGGGGGTTGGATGTCGTAGGGCCTTACCCGCCGGCGACGGCCCGTCAGTGCCGATTCATCTTGACCACTACAGATTTCTTCTCAAAGTGGGCAGAGGCAGCCCCGCTCAGGGAAGTCAAGGCTGGTTCTATCGCCGACTTCGTGAGCTCCAATATCATCCACCTATTTGGAATATCTCACGCGATCCTCACGGATAACGGAACCAACTTCCGAGCGGACGAGCTGAAAATATTGTACGCCAAGTACAACATTTTCTCTAACCACACCTCCCGCTATCATGCACAGGAAAATGGACAGATTGAGACATTTAACAAAACCCTCTCTAACATTTTGCAAAAAATGGTGGGTCAGAACAAGAAAAGTTGTCCGGACAAACTCCCCAATGCCCTCTGGGATTATAGGATGACGACTCACAATTCCACCCAGGTGACTCCGTATTCACTGGTTTATGGAGCTGAGGTCGTCCTACCCATCGAGGTCCAGCTGCCCTCATTGCGCACGGCGGTCTACGACCAACAAGCGCCGGATAGAGCTTCTGAGATCCGTCTAGCAGAGTTGGAAGCGATGGATGGAAGTAGGCTTCGCGCTTTACACAACTTGGAGAGGAATCAGAGCAGGATGGCTTGAGCTTTCGATAAGAAGGTTCTCCTCTACTCCTTCCTACAAGGTGACATGGTGCTAGCTCTCAGAGCGCCGATGATTCCCGGCAGGAAGCCGCCCAAGTTGGAGCCCAAGTGGGAGGGACCTTTTATTGTCCACAAGGTCTATCCCAATGGCGCGTATTCCCTGGTAACCATGGATGGTGAGCACATCACTCCTCTCACCAATACCAGGTTCCTCAAGAAGTAATTTTCCTAGGATCTATGGTCCAACATGACCTTAAACTGCATGGTCCAACATGACCTTAAACTGCATGGTCCAACATGACCTTAAACTGCATGGTCCAGCATGACCTTAAACTGCATGGTCTAGCATGACCTTAAACTGCATGGTCCAGCATGACCTTAAATTGCATGGTCCAGCATGACCTTAAACTGCATGCTCCAGCACGACCCTAAACTGCACCATGGTCCGAGATCTAAGACCTAAAACTAAGATCACCTCGGTCTGAGCTCGAAAAGATCCATATTTCGTCCAACATGACATTAAACTATATTTCAAGAACTACGTGTGGCTTGATTCCCATCCTCATGGGATACGTAGGAACGCTCGGGCATTTCTTCTTGCGTCCAGCCCCAGGAGTTACCAAACTCCTCCCTTTCACCATGGTCCGAGCTCTAAGACCTAAAACTATGATCCACATTTCATCCAATATGACGTTAAACTGTATTTCAAGAACTACGTCTCGCTTGATTCCCATCCTAATGGGATACGTAGGAACACACAAACCTTTCGTCTTTGGGTCCTGCTTGAGGTCCGCTATCACGTCTGTATCGCCTCTGGGACTTTGACCACAGGATCGCGTAGCGTGGTATGGGATTATGTCCGCATTCACGTCAGGTTTGCAATAGCTGCACCACGCGCACCCTGTCCTCAGGATTTAGCCCTCCTATGTCCAATGGCATTAGAAGATGCTTTTCAGAACTACGCATGTCTTGATTCCCATCCTTATGGGATACGTAGCACCACCTGAACACCTAGATGTAAGGTCCAGCCCCATCTCTTAGGAGATCCCACGATCTCCCGGTTCCCAGAGTGTTTGGCATTACGCCCCCTCTTTTGCCCGGGGATCTGCCATCTTTTGGCCGCTCTCGTACTGAGCCCTCTGACCCTTTCCAGTGGTCTGCTGATGTGCTCAGGGTACTCTGGTCTAGGACTTGGAGTGCCATATTCGACTTAGGAAAGTCCCATCCACTTGACAAGCTTCGTGTTCCCCTTCATTCGGGCCCCCGTCATCCTTCACACCTGGAGGGACCCCCAAGAACGGCCTGGATACAATGCCCAAGGGCTCTCCTACCATCATGGTCCAATGCCCCTGAGGGTTTCAGACAACAAATCGATACAAATCCCGCGTTTTGAACATGGTCAGCGGTTGATGCTCATTTGTTTGTCCCCATGGCTAAAACGACAGGATGCTACGTTGCGAACATGGTCAGCAGTAATCCTAAGTCGTCACGCCGATTTCCCCAAGCCCTGAATGTTGGTGGCATGGTTCATGTCAGGTTCTGCCCCACTGTGTCAAGGTGGAATCTCGACACTCCTTGTACTAAACCTCAGTACACCCCCGCACATCATACAGACCGAGCTGCGTAACGGTGTCTCTCGGGGATCCTGCGATCTGAGCGCTGGAGTATGTGTTTGGGTCTCTTCTTTATGGGTTGCGTGAAGCTTAACCCTCACCCCCACGGGAAATGAGGAGTCTCCCGGACATTGCGTTTCGGGCCCAGCATAGCTGGGAGCTAGCATCTCCTGCCCCTCCCTGATTGTTGGACCCTCGTAGGCCACTTTGGCCCAAGGCTCTTCTCTCGGTTGGTCCAAACCATATGACCTTAAACTGTGTGTCGGTCCAAACCATATGACCTTAAACTATGTTGTTGGTCCAAACCATACGACCTTAAACTATGATGTTGGTCCAAACCATACGACCTTAAACTGTGTGTCGGTCCAAACCATGTGACCTTAAACTGTGTTGTTGGTCCAAACCATACAACCTTAAACTGTGTTGTTGGTCCAAACCATATGACCTTAAACTATGTTGCTGGTCCTATCACACGACCCTAAATTGTGACATTATCGTCCTGGCCGCATGACAAAAAATGGCGCCGCATTGTGTTGACCTCGTTGTAGAGGACATCACGTTGGGTATTGGTCTTGTGCCATGCCATCTGTCAACGCCTATCACGGCTTGATTCTTATGGCGACACCACGGCCTGCTGCTCTAGGCCTTTCGCTTCACAAAAAAACCCCACTCACCTTAAAGGAAAAACAAGATTTATCAAATTCCGCTTCTTTCAGTGCAAGGGCCACGCCCGCACTCCCCTTTTCCATGGCACTGGTACCTTATCATGTCACCTGCCAGAACTACGTATGGATTGATTCTCATCCTAATGAGATATGTAGGAGCGCCAGGGGAACTTCCCCACGGCCCCAGCCAACCAACCTTCGTGTTCGGTCCCTCGACTCGAGCATTTCTCCGAAGAGCACATGGTAAGTAGGGATTAGGTCCTCACTCACGTTGGGTTTTGTAACTGCCTTGCCACATGTCCGTTTCTCCCCCTTTCCGCTCGTGGTCCGAGATCTAAGACCTAAAACTAAGATTCTCATGGTCCGAGATCTAAGACCTAAAACTAAGATTCTCATGGTCCGAGCTCTAAGACCTAAAACTAAGATTCTCATGGTCCGAGCTCTAAGACCTAAAACTAAGATTCTCATGGTCCGAGTTCTAAGGCCTAAAACTAAGATCCATATCTCATCCCGCATGACGTTAAACTGTATTTCGTCCCGCATGACGTTAAACTTTATTTCATCCCGCATGACGTTAAACTGTATTTCGTCCTGCATGACGTTAAACTGTGCTTTAAGAACTATGTGTGGCTTGATTCTCATCCTAATGAGATACGTAGGACCACCCGAACATTTTGTCTTGGGTCCAGCCCCAGAGATTGCAAAATCCTGTCCTTCCTTATTGTCAGCCCCTCGGCCCGACTTCTTGAGAAGTGGTGTAATCGGGACATTTACCTCGAGCAGCGGGATGCCCCATGGTAATAATGGGAAGCATCAGTTCTCTCGTTAAATAGGTCTTGCCTGTAAATTGGGACAACCCGTGATCAGGTCGGTATGTCCGCCTAATGCGCCTTCGTCACGGTGGCGCAATATTGAGAGTGTTGGACTCTGTTTGAACAAGCCACCACTCCACCTCCCACGCTTTGCATTCCCCTTTATTCAGATCCTCATTTCCTTTCATGTTTGACGGGACCCCCTAACAGTATGGATGATCGACCTATGGTCCGCCTACTGTCCTGGGACAACGTTCCGGAGGACTGGTCATGTTTGACGGGACCCCCTAACAGTATGGATGACAGACCTATGGTCCGCCTATTGTCCTGGTCCAACGTTCCAGGAAACTGACCGACGGTATTTGAGTTAGGCCACGTGTTGCGAACATGGTTAGTGGTCAGCCCTCATTTATTGTCCCCATTCCAGGACAACGTGATATGGATGCTGTGTTTCTGCCACGGTTAACAGTTATCCTCCATGGTTTCACCTCATTGGGTCCCGAATTTGGGCAACGTGATTCACCCTTTCTCTCCATCCCCCCGTGTTCGGATGGATTTCAATTCCCCCGGCATTGCCCCGCTCGTGTGTTAAATCACATTGAGAAGTCGACACATCAATCGGCCCGGGGTCTCCTCAGAAGTCCAGGCATGATTTTGGATGCCTGAAGCTTGGTCAATTCCCCACGGTTGAACGGAATGATGGTACGAGCATCTCTTGCTTCTCGCGTTGGGAATGTCCCACAGGAGCCTAGGGGTGAGTTGTCATTCGTTTCGAATATATGGTTGAGCGCATTAAACCAAGGGTACAAAATAGTGGATTTGGCCATATATTGGATTGATATGATGAGAAGTACAAGCAAAGTTCATGAGATGGCAAAAACAAAGCCCTTAGGGATCAGCATGATGAAGTAATCTTTCCAGCACTGCTACCCTCTGGCTGGTAGCCTCCAGGGCCGCTTTTCGCTCTTGGAAGACTCTCTCCTCATCGGCCACCACAGAGCGCAGCACGGCAGCCCTAGCTTGTGCCTGCGCCCGCTCGCTTCGAAGCACAGTCATCTGGTGACTCGCCTCCACCAGTTGTTCCTGTGCATCAGCCAGCTGGGCCGTCAGTTTCTCCACGAGCTCAGAGCATATTGCGATGAATTCCTCTTTATCTGCCGCCTACCCTTCTAGGTGTTGGACTTCTTGCTCCGCCCTCAGCAGTGCTTGGGCGCTCTTCGATCCTTCCTGGCACTGGGAAATTTCGGTGCGCCGGTGACTCTCGCGTATCTTCTCGGCCATGTAATCACAGACCGTCAGATGAAGACGTTGAGCATCAACTCCTCCGGCACACAAGAAGCGCAGCCAGGTCTGAAGTGATCCCATCCGCCTCATCCACTCGGACTGAGGCTGCCTGAGAAAGCACTGGATACATTTCCACCCCTTGTGCCGTGCCATCCGGCTCTCTTCAGCCGCCTCTGAGTCGGAGTCGTCTATCTCCTCAGGGTCAGCGGGTCGGTACATGGGGAAGCCCGCCAGCAGATCGGCTGCAGGATCCGCCCCAGGGATGTCTTCGTGAGGCATAGAATCCTCGACGTCCGGGCGACCTTCTCTCACCCCAGCAGCAATGATACCTCCACCAGCTTTCGGCCTCGTCTCAGGGATAGCCCCGCTGATGTCTGCCACCCCCTGTTCATCAATTGTTGGGTCCGACTTAGTGTAGGGAGCATGTTCCAAACAAGGTGGTATGTCCGCCGCTGGTCCACTCACGGACGGCCCGGGCTCCGCAGCCTGACGTGCCTCCAGTGTTGAGATCACTGCACAAGGCATACGCTGGTTAGATGGGATCCTTTGCCACCAAGCACCGGTAGTGAAGCGTGAGACTTACAGGAATCCAGAGCGCCGGTCCCCAGTGTTTCGGTCGTCGTAGGAGCTGCCATGATGGGAGACCCCTCTGCGCTTGTTAGTTCAAAGATGGGTGTCGGATCCCCATCATGTCTTGTAGGCTCCTCTCCTCCCTCCTCTAGTGGGGACACCCATCCACTGCTTAACTACTCCTGATTAGGACAGGGAAGTGAGTTAGAAGTGAGAATGGATGAATGAGGGAAATGAATGAAGACAGTGACCAACCTCGAGAATCTCGGTTAGGTCGAGATCAGAGTTGGAAATCTCGCCACTCTCTCAGAGACTCCCTTGGTAGGTCTCCCCTTGCGACCCCTCACCTTCGGGACCTTCTTCTTCGTCTTCTCAATTTCCTTCATCCTCTCCGGTTTCCTCCTCCCCCTCTGGCTCCTCGTCACTGTCGCCTTCTCCCGGCGACATCACTTCCAGATCATGCTCCTGGCCGAGCATCAATTTCACGAGGAAAGTTGGCTCTGCACGCCACCCCCTCTGGTGTGCGTATGCGTCCATGGCCATTAGATAAGCATGCCGCAGATGGATGTTTACTCGTTCGGTAATTCGAACAAGCCCGACCTCTGGCAGTTGAATCCCGTTTTCCATTATCTTCTGCCAGATGGCTTCGACGCTCAGCGATTGCCACAGGGTTATCCAGGCCGACCACAGTGCCGGGAGAATTGCGTCTTGGGAAGGTTCGAGCAGATATCTTATTTGCTTCCCGGACAGTTCCCTGGCCGCCTCATATGACCCCCCTGTGGGTAACGAGGACGTGGCAGCACCATGTGATGTCCCCGCTACCGAAGTCCCAGTCTGCACAGGCCTTGCTGCCTGACTCGCCCTTGGTTCCCCCCTTCTAATGGCACCGTTCCCTCTTTCTCATCACCCAGTTTCCGCGCGAGTGACCTCGAGTTTCTGGACGCGCTTGCGCAATAGCCCCTCAGGGTACGCAATGGTCCAGTGTTCGGCGTATTCGGTTGCTAGGCCGGCATCGACCCCGGCGGGGGGAAGAGTGACGACATCTCCACAGCCGAAGGTGGTAAACATCAACCACATCTGGCGCAGGATGCATGGATTCTTCTCCTTCCAGACAACCATGAACACCTTCTTTGGCATTCTCTGGAGGCACCCGAACTGCCTGGCGAATCGGGATGGCACGTACGGCTCGCAGATCACCTTCCCGTCGATCCGAGCCACGAGCACCCTGCCCCGAATGCTTTGGAAATATTCATGTTGTTCCAGAGAGCCTAGACCATTGTCCACCAGCTGGACGACTGGGGTGGGGAATGGGATGAAGTTGAAGTTGGCATGGTTTTCGATGCAGATCCTCATGCCCTCCTCATTGAGAATCATCGGCGCCACCCCTGTGATATTCAGCAAGGACGGTCGCAGACTGTTGCCCGGAGGACAGACGACGTTTGGAAAAGTATACCCGCCGAGATGAGCTGCCACCCAGCCATGGAAGATCTGGAAGGGACCACATACTCTCTGAGGTGACCCCCCTCGTGAGATGCGCCCCAAAATGGTATACAGCTTGGCCAGTATGGGGACGCCCAGGTTGAACCGTTTTTTGGCGGCCATGGAGCCCGCCATCACCAATGTTACTGGATGGACGTCCATCCTCGCGTCCCACACCGGCAGGAGCCACCCGCTCAGAAAGGCAGCAAGGAACCCGACATACCGGACGTTCGGGTCCCGGGCTTCAATCACGCGGTAGCCCCATGATTGGTATTGCCCCGCCTCTAGGGTCCTCAAGTATGACCCATCCCTGCTCCTCTGAGTCGCGGTTGGGCACCGTTTGCCCCGTCCCGACATCTTGACGGCTGGATCCTTCTCAAGGAACAGGCCGAACCAGCCCTTGAAGGCAACGTCCTTCAGGAAGTCCTTGACCCCCAGCCTCTCTTTGGCCAACTCCAACAGGTGCCACGTCAGCATAGGCGTCCGCGTCCGGTCTCCCCAGGTGTTCTTTGGAGGAACGAACTCGTCGTATTGGTAACCCTCTAATGGGATACCACCGATGCAGTGAACATCCCAGAGACTGATGACGACCTCCCCATGATCAAGGTGGAATGTGTTGGTGTCAGGAGACCACCGGGTGAATAGCTTCGGTCCAAGTTCAGGCTGGCGGTGGAAGTGGAACTGGGATGTCCATACCGCCTCGAACAGGCCGATATACCGCAGTTCGTCCCCAAACTGGTTGCAGGTATGGCGGACCCAGAACTCCCAGGCCCATTTGCTGGTGAAGTTGCCCCCGGACCGCTGGTCCCAATCATTCAGCCATCCCTTCGTATCGTCTGTGATGCTCTGACGAAACGTGCTCGTGTAGAGGGACGGAGAATCCTCTGCCACAAGGTCATCCCCGGTAATGGTCCTAGTCCTCGGGTTCAGGACATATACATCCATATGTCTAGTTTCCCTGGCTAGATGACCATTGTTGGTGATTTTGTAGCGAGGAATTTCGTCCTCCCGAGTCACCCAAGACCGCGGCGTGTCCACTTCGAAGCCCGGTAGTGGCACCTCCTCCAGGATGCCAAAATTCCAGAGAGGGAGGTTGTCAGACAGGGGATACGTCTTCTGAGCCGGAGTCAACAGAATGAATAAGGTCAGATTGTTGGACACAATCACCTTGGCACCGTAAACCTCCTCGTTAGCATCCATTTCGCTCCTACGAGCAGTGGCTTCCCCCTCATCAACTCGATTTGCGGCCATCTAGAATTTCTCTGGAGTTGGGCGAAATCAGGATGCAGTGTGCAGAATCGAAGAGTTATGCGCAAAATCTGAAGGAGTCGTGTGAAATCTTGGAGTTTGGCATGCAATTAGCACGCGAAGCGCGGAAAATCCTGGTCTGGTGCGAAATCCCGGCCAAATTTCAGAAGGAATTCCGCACTGCCAGAGCGTTTTTACGCGCAGCCACGGGAGCATTTTCGCGCACGAGAGAAATAAGCTTATCGCACGGAAAAAGAAGATGTACGGATTTGGGACCCAGCGCCCCTTTTTATAGGCAAGGCCCGGGTTCCGCGCTACGCAGAAAGAGGATTCCACGCGCGTCCGTAGGTTTTGTGTGCCGCATCAAAATTTTGCGCGCAGCTTGACCAGGGGACTCTGCATTTCGGTGTTTCGGCGTTTCCCTTGGAATCCGATCATTGCGAACTCTCGCCGATCCAATTCCAAGGGGGGGAATTTGTTGACGCCGAAAAAAGGTCCGTAACTCTTGGAGGAAGTTTCAAAATGATGAAGCGAAGTCATATTTGGAATCAGAGGCCCGAATCAGAGGCCCGGGAAGTGGTGCGTGAAATAAAGTAGCATCCGCGCGAAAAAATGTTATGCGCGTGAAGTCCTCCCGGGATGCACGGAATTGCGCCAGTGAGGCGCGCAATAATTGTGCGCCCCGGTTAACCGCGGCCTGATATTGCGCGCAAGCGGTTCCCGGCGCGAAAAATTCTACGCGCTGCCTGGATTCCGCGCCCGAGGTCGCCTATAAATATAAGGTGGCCCCGAATGGTATGGGGGTTGAGGAATCTGAAGCGACTCTCGTGTGCGCAATTCGGCTCCCCCCCACGTAAAATATGGCATTCAGGTAATCCCTCATTTCGTGCAATCTTGCCCTGGAGTTCGCCTTGGCGTGCAACTCCACCAGCTTCAGTGAATTTTCCCCCTCCCTCGAGTTCCAACCTTGCGCGCAATTTGCGTCCTGTGTGCGCAATACCCTACCTTACGCGCAAAACCCTGCGTGTAATTCCCTTTTCACGCGCAATTCCATTCTCTCCAATTGTAGGCCTTCCCGGTGTTTTGCGCGCAAAACTTCCCTTTTGTGTGCAAAGCCCGTAGCCTCTCACCTTGATGCCCCTTGGCTGCCCCCTACACCGGCACCTGATGTCTCCCCTGTCGGGCATGCGCGCCATGCATTGTTTTCCCGTACGGCCTTCCAGGCTCATACGAAGTAACCTCAAGGTCCCCTGGGACATGTTTCCCGTTGCGTTGCTTTGTCTTATGCTTCTCCACATAGGCACGCTAGTGGCTATTGCTTCTTCGCATAGCCACGCTAACGTGGACCCCCCGGTGGTTTGCCCTGCGGCCCCCCCTTCACTACGGCCTTGCCGATGCCTTACCTTCCACAAGGGGTAGAGGGTGTTGGGCATGTAATACCTAGGGGTGTGGAGCAAATCCACCTCGTCCAAGCTGCAGGACGTTAAACTGTTAATCACCTCGTCCTTGACACAAGACGTTAAACTGTGGTCTGACCCTGTGCTTCGCACGTAGGGTCCCCCCAACTCGGGCATTCTTTACGCCACTCGTCTCCACAGGAATGGACTCTTCCTCACATGGAATGAGATGATCCTTGTCAGAGCGGCGTTTGTCCGCGGGGGAAGGGCTGCCTCAGAGCGTAAGCCCCTAACCTTTCTTGCGGATGACTGCACCCGTGCATCTCCGTACTTCCCCCTACCAAGGCCAGTGGAGTCCTTTTCCCACTGCGCTTTGTCGCACCACGGGACTCCACCTTGGAGTAAGCCCCGATACCAAGGGCCTCTAACCACGCATAAGCCCATGTTTCCTCTTTGGTCTGCTCAACGCGTAAGCCCCATTCCGCTTCTCACAGACGCACCCTTCGCGACGTGATCGTCTGGTCCCTGTTGCCTCTTGTTTCCCACACCAAGCATGACTCACCTGGGCTTAGAGCGCACATCGACCATGAAATCCTCTATGGGCCACCCCAGAGCGTAAGCCCCATCCTATCGAACTACGTGGACTTTGATCTGTGCTAACAAATGGTACGTAGGAAGCCTCCATGAGGTTCAAGCCCACCACCCAGTTGCTCTGACCTCTTCACGTCGGTTCACTGCCCACCATGGGCCGCCTCAGAGCGTAATACCCACATGCTATCATCCCGCATGACGTTAAACTGTATTTCGTCCCGTATGATGTTAAACTGCATGCCATCATCCCGCATGACGTTAAACCGTATCTCGTCTCGCATGACGTTAAACTGCATGCCATCATCCCGCATGACGTTAAACTGTATTTCATCCCGCATGATGTTAAACTGCATGCCATCATCCTGCATGACGTTAAACTGTACTCCTCCTCTTGGGCCCCCCCAGAGCGTAAGCCCCATGCCTCACTCCACCATCCATCCTGATCCTTACCCGGGCCGCCACATCCCGTGGGGATCATGCCACCCCATTCCACTCCGTAGCATCCGTGAATCCACCCACGTGCTGGCCCCAACATCAGTGTTCCCCCCAGGGTCCCTTCAATCCGATCCGTCTACGCAAGACGTTAAACTCGCGGCATACCCCGTGTCAAACATGGGAAGCTAAGGAAAACCTCAGATGTTACACATTCCCCACGTTCGATGTGTGATGCCTCGGGCTTCCGTGCCCTCGAGAAGCCCTGTGATGAGGAATCAAAGACAGACATGCCGACGATGCCCTAATGTGATCATTCTCCTCACCGAAGGTTGCTGCCCCGACTAGACCCCTTGGAGCGTCTTGATGGAAGCAGCGTAATTAACTGGCGTCCATGTAGATATTGCACCGGGAATGAGCTTCATGAACCCGTCTTAAATCTATGAGGGAGACCCGGACTAGGTGATGAGCTCAGAGGAGGAATCCATTGAAGGAAGAACCGACATCCCATCATCCCGGTTTCGATCAAGGAGAAGACATCCCTAAACAAGGAACAGATGTCGCCCGCCTTTGGAAAGCGGGAATGCGAGGCCAGCAGGCAGCGCGTCCTCCCCGCAGACGGATGCACGCGCCCCGGCGAAAGCATCGGAAACAACTGCCTGAAATAGACACCCCTCACTACTTCCTTGTCCTCTCCGGGCACCAGCCTCATCAACTCCATCGCCAGTGGAGGCATCTTCTTTGGATCCTCCCACGATCCCATAACGGGGAGGAATTCATCGTACATCGCCCCCAATATCTAGACCACTGAGATATGGTGCACATCCCACAAGCTGATTCCAACCTCCCCATGGTGCAAGTGGAAGGTATTAGTCCTCGATGACCACCTGATCAACAATTCCAGCATCACCTTCTTTGGTTGGTAAATATGGAATTGGGAGGCCCAAGATGCCTCATACAAACCCACTCTTCTCAGCTCCACCCTGAACTCCTCACATGAGGCACCTAGCCAGTAGGCCCAGGCCCAATCATCTGTGATGTTTCCACCCTGGTGTAGGTACCACTCCTCAGACCATCCCTTACTCGAGTTCCTAATGTCTGCCTTCAAAATTTTCTGTCACAGAGGAGGGGACGTCTCCGGCTACAGTGCCTTCCCATCCACATTATTCAGGTGGTTATACAGGCATTCAACATTGATAGGTGTGAAGTCTTCTCGAGCTTGGCCATCTGCTGACCTAAACCATTGGTGCTAACACGATGTACTCCTGAACCAGTAAGCTGGATCATCCCTACATGCTTCAGGAATAAAGACGTCATCCATCAGCCCAAAGTCGTATAAAGGAAGCCTCTTTCATAATGGATAGTTCCTCTATCTCTCTGATAGTAGCTCCACCAATGAACTGTGGTCATAATGGATCTATATTAACTCCCCTAGGCCCAATCTATTCTCCATCTCCTCCCTTCGGGTAGCGTCTGCAAGGACCCCCCTAGAAGCTTCTCAATGAGCCATTCAGTTTTGAGTTTGGGTGATTTTTTAGGTTTGGTTTGAGAATATGGTTCCCGAAGATCGTTCATGGATCATGTTCATGAAGAATGTTTGCGGAACACTTCCTCAGCTTGTAAATGCCTAGACGCAAAGCTCTACAATGTGAAGTCAAAGACACGCTATGTGTCATGAAGAAGAAGACCATATTAGCAAAGATAAATCACAGAGTACGCGAGATATTCATGAATTGAGATCACTAAAATCCAAATTTTTGAAGGAAATAAAGGAAAAAGGAGAGGCCAGCTCCCCTATTTATAGGAGAAGAACTCCAGAGCTTCACAGTGCATCTATACTACACCGAGCTTCGCGACACACTCATCCTGCACATCGCCTATCTGCCTCGCAAGCCCTCTTCGGGAAACATCTTTGCGGAAAGCCAAGGGATTTTGGCGATTGATCCTCAGACTTTGGCCCTTTATTTATCCTCGGCTCCAAGTCTGAGGGATGGCATTTGTTGGCGCAAAAAATTTGGGAAGAATAAGAATAAGAGGGAAGTATCTGAGGCTTCCTCACGAAGACGTTATGTGGATCCCCATGGCCTTGCACCTTCCATAGGTAAAAGAGGTGAGAGGCTCTGCGAACCCCTTTGATGTTCATGATCGCCCCACAGAGCAAAGTGGAGGGATGCTCCATGAAGGAATTTGACGTTCGTGACCCCACCATGGATCAAGGAGGTGAGATGATCTGCGAACTAATTTGACATTCGCAAGCCCACCACGGAGCAAAGAGGTGGGATCCTCCATGAGCGAATTTTACATTTGCTACCTGACGCGAAGCAAACTCTGTCTTTATGCCGATTGATCTCTGCTTCATAGCACCTCTTGCCTATAAATATAGGGCTCCCCTCAAGCCCAAAAGATGGATCGTCCAACCTTTCACCTTCTCAACTCTCAATTAATGAATCACTTCTTGCTCTGCTAACCATGAGATTATCAATGTACTTTTTCATTGATAAGTGCCTCCCCCTGTGATTTAATTCAACCCCTCTTCCAAGAGGGATACCTTTCATGAAGCCCACGGGCCTTCGTGAATTAAGGGGATCCCTATGGAGACTCAAGTCATCGCGAAGCATTTATGCTTCACGAGACACCCTCCAAACACACATGGCCCACATGCTAAGGTAGGGTCACAATGTTTTGTGAAGAACATTGCATCACAACACCTTCCTTTGCGAGGCACCCTTACTTCGCAAGGCATTGCTTTGTGAATGATTTTCCACTTTTCAAAGATCCTCCCATATGCACCTATTCCTTATGCCTAGCCTAGGTGACTTCACTTCGCGAAGCACATACCTTCATGAAGCCCCTCCACTTCATGGAGCACCAGAGCTTCACAATGATTCTACCTATGAACCCCTTTGCTCTGCGACTCCTTTTCCCATGTGGTCATTCAGGTTTTCAGGAAGCAATTTCAAAGTCCCTTGGAGGATACTGCATGTTGTGTTGCTTCATCTCATGATTCTTCGCATAGGAACGCTAACGGCTATTGCTTCTTCACATAGCAATGCAAACGTGGACCCCCAATGGGATCACCTCTCAACACCCCCCAGACCACGACATTGCTGATGCCTTCCTTCCCTCAAGTGTGGGTGGGTATCAGTTTTGTATGTCCTAGGGGTGTGGAGTGCACCCACCTCATCCAATCTAAAGAACATTAAACTTCCAAGCCTCATCGTCCTTAGCATATGACGTTAAACTATTACCTCACCCCATGCCTTTCACGTGGGGTGCCCTACATAGGACGTTCTCTATGTCCACTGGTCCCCACGGGAGTGAAATCATTCCTCCCATGGAATGAAATCCTCTTTATCAGAGTGGCATTCGTCAGCGGGGAAAGGGAAACCACCCTAGTGTAACCCCTAGCTTTCCTTGTAGGAGGCATCACCCCTACTCCTCCTTTCTTCCTAGTTGCCAAATCCCTCTCCTGCTGGGCTTTGTCACCACTCGGGCCTCCATCCTGGAGTATGTCTCAATCTCTACCTCCCAGGGCTGCTAACCATGTATAAGCCCCTATTTCCTCATTAGGCTTCAAACCACGCGTAAGCCCCTGTTTCCTTTTTGGGCCGCTACCTATGCATCAGCTAACTCTACTTCCCATGGACGCACCTTCCACGATGTGATCGTCAAGTCTTTTCTATCTATTGTTTCTCAAACCGAGCAAGAATCACGTGGGATTAGAGAAATAATCAACCATGACATCCTCTCTGGGAAGCCTAGAGTGTAAGCCCCAAACCCACCATGAACTATGAGGTCTTTGATCCTTTACAAGGCAAGGTACATAGGAAGCCTCCCGGAGGTTCAAGCCCAGCATCCATTTGTCCTAACCATCCTCACGTCAGTTCACCATACACCCCTCCTAAACTATGTGGACTTTGATCCTTGCCAAGGAAAGGTACGTAGGAAGCCTCCCTGAGGTTCAAGACAACCACCCATTGGTCCCAAAAACTTCACATC
The DNA here is from genome assembly GCA_963277665.1 of Viscum album. Classification (NCBI taxonomy): domain Eukaryota; kingdom Viridiplantae; phylum Streptophyta; class Magnoliopsida; order Santalales; family Viscaceae; genus Viscum; species Viscum album. The sequence continues at coordinate 1,865,264,296 of OY728142.1, read as the reverse complement.
GGTTCACCAAAAACTCTTTCTGAACTATGAGCTCTTTGATCCTTGAAAAGTTAGGGTACTTAAGAAGCCTCCCTGAGATTCAATACCACCACCCATTGGTCCTGACCACTTCACGTCGGTTTTCCCACTCCTTCAGAACTACGTCGACTTTGATCCATTCCAAGGCAGGGTACGTAGGAAGCCTCCATGAGGTTCAATCCCACCATCTATCTGGGCCCCTGGTCCTCCTTTATGTTGGTTCATCCACGTCCTGCATGACATTAAACTGTGGACCTCAATCAGTAGTAAGTCGTTGTTCACCCAGTCAGCGGTAAGCCGTTGCACCCACCTTAACTATGTGGACTTTGATCCTTAACAAGGAAAGGTACATTGGACACCTTCCTGAGGTTCAAGACTAACAACCATTGGACCCTAGGTCCTCCTCCACGTCGGTTCACCAACCCCCATATAACAGGAACTACATGGGTTTGATCCTTATCTTCTTTATAAGTTACATAGGAAGCCTCCCTGAGGTTCGACCCCGTCTAGTGGTAATCCATTGCGACCCCATCTAGTGGTAAGACGTTGTGACCCCATATAGTGGTAAGATATTACGACTCCATCCAATGGTAAGCCGTTGTGATCCACCATCTAGTGGTAAGCCATTAAAATCCCCAATCGGCGGTAATCCTTTGTCAGATGAACTACAAGGACTTTAATTCCCTGCCATGGGGATACGTATGAGGTCTCTTCGAGAGTCAATCCCAACATCATCATTTTCCTCGGGTCGAATCCATCTCATTCTACACCTACTTATTTAAACCCTCTATCATCCATATTGATTCTTACCTGGGGTGCCACATCCTAGTGGGATCATACCACCCCATTCCCCATTCCCCTTAACAAAAACCTAGAAGCTAACCACACCTTGGCCCCAACATCAGTGTTACCTCTAAGGGTTTCACCCATATTATTCATTCTAATCAGTGTTCTAATTAGTTTGATCCATCTTCGCTAGACGTTAAACTCACAGCATACCCTTTGTTAAACATGGGAAGCTGGGGAAAACCCCAGATACATGCCTATGGCATTAAATTCCTCGCGTTCGACGTGGGATGCCTCGGGCTTCCACGCCCTCGAGAATCCCTATAATAAGGGGAAGAAACCTAGATGCGCCAGTCTCATAGCGTCAAGACACACCAGTGATGTCCAACGTGACTACTCCCCCAACCAAAGTTTGCTGCCCTGACCAGACCCTCTGGAATGTCCCGACAGAAGCAGTGTAATTAACTAGTTTCCATGAAGATATGGAACTAGGAAGAGTTTACGAACAACATATTAAATCTATAAGGGAGACCTGGACTAGGTAATGAGTTCTGGGGAGGAATCCACAAAAGGAAGAAAAGATATGCCATCATCCCGTTTTGATCAAGGAGTAAACATACTTGAATAAGGAATGGATGTCGCCTACCTTTGGAAAGCTGAAATGCAGGGAAACAAATAGCGTTTCCATCCTCAAACAAGGCGGGCGCACCCCCCCCCAGTGAAATCATCATAAACAGTGGTATCAAATCAAGGTTGAATCATCTGGATATAATTTAACATAAACAATCATGTAAGGGTTGGTTTGGAAATTTAGGGAAGTGGTGTTAAAGGGGTCTTGAGATCAATTATCTAGCCAGGGAGACCAACATTCATATGACAGATGGAGTATCCTTTTCTTGTACTATGATATCCTATTAGATAACCTAGATTTCTAATACATCTATTATAGGGTAAATTCAAGTTGGTAAATGCATTATATAGTGGTCAGTTATTTTCACTCATGTCCTTCCCATGTTATCTTGTCCAGATATGCTCTAATCATAATGAGTTCACTCTATCAAATAAAGGGTATTACCCATTGATACCTAGATCATGAGAAAATTTATTTTCATGATGAGTCTATGTCTATAGTTTTTCCTATAACCACTAATTAGTGGGTGGTGAGGTATTGTTTTCTAAGACTTGTATGAGAGACATTCTTTCCCCATGTTTTGAGTCAGTTTGTCTTCCTGTTATACTTAGTGTAGATCATTATTATAGAGTGCATGGTGGTTCCTAATGAGTTGAATGATACTGACTTAAGGATGGATATGTTGTGTGTGTTACAATGATAGATATACCTTCTATTTGTGAGGATATCATGATCGTTAGGAAATATAGGTTTGGTTGGAGGCTAAGAATCATGTTTCTATCTATTTCAAGCATACACTAACTAGACGAGGATTATTGTGTTGATATCCCTATAAGGAATAATGATCTAATAGTGTATGATGTTTTTCTAAAATTCAAAATGGGGATACTCTACCATAGTTAGAATTTGATCCATTTTTTATGGGGTAGTTTTATATATGGATCCGGAACCATCTATTAGGTGGTACAACCTTCCCTAAATATGTGTTGAGGCCTACAGACCTCATGAGGTGTTCCATGAAATTTTTTTAATATTTAATTGTTTGAGCTCATTGTTTTGAGAAAATAATCTAGAATAGGAGTTTTCAATTTGTGGTTGTATTTTTAGGAAAACCCATTTATTCCAAAGACCCTGAGTAAGAATTATCATGTTGAGAATTCTTATTAGGGATGCACACTGTTCATGGGAGTATGTTATAATTTTATAGTATGATGACCATATTGGTTTCATGGATGGATATCCACATTAAATTTGTTGATGAGATCCCTGATTTCTTTATTTAAGGTAGCATTCTATTAGGGATAAATTTAGATTGGGAAGAAAGTGGTGAAGGAGTAGATAAATTTGGATGATACTTCAATCATCACATATAATCACCACCCTTGGTTTTTTCAAATCATACACATAAGGATAATAGTTGGAGTTGTGGGAATTTTTTTTTGATGGATGGAAATATCTAGGTAATGACATAGGAAGTTTAGATTACAATTCAAGTACACTCTTTGCGGAACCTCATAATGGATGGCACAAGTGTGAGTTATTATATCTCAATCATGTGTTAAATATTTTCACTCGCCCCTTATGGTAAAGTGAGTTTCTCCTTAGTTGAAAAGGAATCCTTTTTTATGATTCTATAATAGTTGAGAATATATGCATTAAAACCAACCTCATTATGTATTATGTACCAATTTTATCTTAGCAAAGTGATAGGTAATTGACTAAGTTATCATGGGCCTACCCAAACAGTGAGTGGGGTCCCCTTGGGTGTGAAGAGAAAATCCAACTCTCAAGTAGTTGTAGCCAACTACCCATCATACATTAATCAAGTATTTATTCTATAACTTCATGAATGATAACTTAATTCCCACTAATTTAAAAAGAATGTGTTAATACTTCTGGAGGGAAGCCCATTTGTATCCCTTGATGGTAGACTAGTGTTTTCATTATCTTGCATTCCATGGATGGTGTTTTAAGTGATGTTTGAGTAGAATAATGGACACCCTAGTGGAATTCATAATGTTTTGGGTCCAAGTACTCCCTAGTATCAGCTCAATGAGGATCATATTCGAAATTAACTTAAATTACTAGGTCTTACCAGGAAATTCCTAGGTGTATGTAAAACTCCCATAGAATGAGGTATAAAGTAATAGAGTAGTGGTTAGTCCTCATGAATATGAAACCATGATAGTTGAAAATATCTTAGTGTCATTATAGTGATGTAAAGGTTGACTCCCTTTGTAGGTTACTCTATATTCGGTTGATGGGGGGTTATGAGAAACTATCATCAGAGTAGTTGAATATTTCTTTGAGGGGGATACAATGAATACTTTTGATTGATGTTGGTGTCCCCACTCTCTTCCCATGTAAGAAAGAGAGGGTGGTATTTGATTTTGGGACATGTGCCACTGGGAATTACTACATCTTAGACCTAGATGGTTTTACTATATGTGAGGATAACAAACACTAATTCCTTAGGTAGATAGTGGCTCTTACTTATTGTTTTCATTAAAATGGTAGAATGGACATCCATAGTGGATATTTCCCTATATAAGTATAAACTTTAGTTTGGTATGTCCATTAGATCCATATGGGTATATCCATCACATGGAAATTCTTGATATGTGGTGGAGGAGGAGGTTTTCTCTTGAGTTTTTTGTTCTTTTTCACTCATGTGTTGGTAAGTGTAATCTTGGGGAATGAATAAAATAGAGTGGTGTCATTTTAATTATCAGGATAATCCACCTTGTATTGTAGAAGGTGGACTACCCAAAGGGAATTGGTGTGACACTGAGTATTTGGATGAGTTTAGTTTTGTTCCTCTGGTGCCTATTGGGTTATTTTTTTAAAGTGATTTGATGAACCAAAACCTGGTTATCTTTGGAGGTGGGTGTGAACCTATGGGAGATCAGGATGTGTAGGGAGAATTACTCTGTATGTTTTTAAAGGGGATAAGGAAAAAGGTTCATGTTTTCATTGTGTCACAAGATAAAAATTTTGTTAATATTGCGATGTAGATGATGGATTTATCGAGATATGACCATGGTAGAATACCTTAAAGAAACTCTCCTATTGTAAGTGAAAAATATTTGTGAAATGATTAGTCTTTATGTGTTGTGTGGATGGGTTATCCTAAGGTAAAAACCATCTAAAATTCTCTTTAAAGGTGGGGAACATAGAGATACCACCAAGGATAGACTTGTAAATAAACTTTTGTCATATGGATTCCATTGGGTAGTGGATTCACTTCATCCCATGTGGTATGAATCCCTTTAGATAAGAAGATTTTTGGGTTGAGAGGCTTATAAATACTTGGATGGACCATATGGATGTTTTTGTTGAGTTTGAACTTTGAGATGAGATAGATTCTGTGACCTGATTGATAGTTGATGATGTTACCTTCTTAAAAGGTTGTGTACCAAACTCAATTTGAGCATGCACCTCCAAATAATAAGCAAGTGCTTCTAAATGTGGACTGTTTACGGTATGGGGTTATTTAATGAGCATTATTTTTCTAGAATATCTAGTTGTTAAATTTTCCAGAATGAAAATGTTTAATAGTGGAGAGGATGTGGAAACCTAAATTTTTATCAATTTTTTCTTATATGGATTTTAATTTCCATGTCCCAAGACCTATCTATGTGTAAAATGGTAAATTTAACCTACTAGATGACCCTAGAAAAAAAAATTAATGGTTCTGTTAACCTTGGGGTGCGGGGTTTACCCTCAAGCTTATTTGGTGTGGAGTTTAGGTCATTACAAAACCTTTATAATAATATATAAAGAATAATATATTATTTTTATTATGTGAATAGGTGTTCACTAGAATAATTCATTCTATTATAAATAAATATTTGGATGTGAATCCCAATACCGTGGTTACGATAGGAGTGCGAGTCCAACCCTAGAAGATGTATAATTTTAGATATCTTTTGTGGTTTTCAGAACTGACCCTGGTGGAAAATATTTTAATTAAATAATATAGAATCCTAATATTTTCATATTTAATAATATTTTTCTATAATACTACTATTATCCACTAAAACTCCTAGAGTTATAGAAATAGGTATCAAGAGAGATCTATAAATTTTAAAGTTATAGATAATCCATGAGATCAAAGGATGGAATTATTTAACAAAATTTATCATAAAAATATTCTATTATAACATATGAGGAAAATAACATAATCAACATTTGATCCAATATGTGGTAGGGATTTGGGAATTTTTTCTCCATTCTTTGTGAATTTGTTATCCAATTTATGGATTGAAATATAAATTCTTCATGATTGAAATGGGATCTAATATTTGTTAATTTTCCTGAAATCCAAATTGTGATTATCAAAATTTGATTCTTGAATTTGTAACCCTTGCACAATAGAACATTTCATGTAGATTTATTTAAACATAAATTTGTTCATTTTTGGTGAATGTTTTGATGATGATGAATGAGATGATCAATCTCACCCCCCCACCCCCACGTTTTCTCTCTTCCTCATTACCTCTTATCTTATAATAAGGATGATTGGGTATCGATCATCAGCCTCGAGGTTGGAAGAATGTAGTGGTGTGAGAGGTAGACGATTTGAGGATGATTGATCCATATAGGGATTATGGTGTGAGGTGGTCATGATAGAGGTATCTTCCATGACAGATCTCGATCAGATGATAGTACTACATGAAGGGTAATTTTGTTGAAGGATCAGTTGCGGGCGGTGGTGTGGGAGGGAAATCAGTGACCAATCAGGTAGAAATAGAAAGAGTTAGATGGTATATTATGTAGCAATTTGAAAAAAAACCCAGTTCGGCCACCATAGTAATAGAGAGTGGTGTTCATATATCAATATGGGTGTCACCTCACACATATGTCCATCCCCAAGAAATGTACTTTAGAAAGGGAATTTGAATCTTCCACAAGACTATCCCAACCCACCAGTTCATATGATCCAACCACACATGCCAAGGTAACCCACCTTGGCTAGCTGACAAGTTGGTCTAGTGAGATAGGTCCACCCAACTTAACTCGACTAGTGCGCCATAGAATGTGTAGGTACCACATGAACATGAACTAAGGTAACACATGGGGTTCACACTAAATAGCACAACTAGAGGCTTCCACATGGCCTGATATTTACCTTCACGGAATTTTTTCATGACTTATTAATTATGTGTTAGTTTTAGGAAAATAAATATCATATCCTTAATATTTTTTATGTAAATCATGATGGAATGGCTTGTTCATATATTTGATTCTATTTCCAATGAGATATATGAAATATTTGGATTTATCATCGTATGGTTAATGATGTGGTTCAATCATAAAGAATAGGTCATTCGCTATGGGTAAGATATTCCCAATCATTTTTCGTGTGTGGCTTAGAGAGGTGTGGCTACCCATGTATTACTAATGGAGTTAGATTATCTATCTAGTATTTTTTTACTTATAAATATTGTGTGATACTCTAATATATTGTCATATACTTGATAATTTGTGAATCCTATTGGTGTGTGAGCCCTGTGATACTCTCTTCTAGTAGGGGTTAGTACTCCACTAACCAATATCTATCCCTGGTCAATGTCTGGGTTCCCCTATGGGTTTTTTGAATAGTGACATGGTATTGATGGTTGTGGATGATGGGGTATGATTCCCACTAGACAAATGTGCATACATTGGTGAAGAGATGGTCCCCACTTATGGTTTATAATGATGATATGGAAGTTAGTGTGGCTGAGAATACGGGATGTTTCATGTCTTATAACTCCTCAACCGCCCCTCAGTTCCATCAGGATGTGATGCATAGCTAGGATATTGACTTTAAACACTATGTGACTTCCATTTATTAATTTATCCTTAATTTATAGTAATTTATAACCTTTGGGGACTAGATTTGAGATGAATGATACTTATTCGTGTCCCTATGACTTCTACTAGTTGATAATATTTGGATCTCTTCTTATTCTACTCCTAGTTTCTCACAAACATTTGGTTTTTTTAGCTAACTGTTTTATTTCTCCCTTATTTTTGGTTTTATGACATCCTACTAAGTATGTTTGTACTCTATACTAAATGGTCTTTATTACCACACAAGTTGTGCCTATGAAAATGATGTAAGTTTTGATGGTGGTATTTAATGGAATGGAGCTATATTTTTTTGAAAAAATAAAATACCCAATGACACTTTGGGATTTATGGTGGGGCATAGTGGATCATGAATGTGGTGGTGGCCATTAAGGAAATATATTTATCCAAGAGTACATGTAGTGCAGAGGATATTTCTAGTATCTAAGTTTTATCATATTTGGAGGCATTTAGGATGTACAATACCTTTGGTATTGGTGGATTTGACATTGTAAATTTATTTTCTATCTCAAGAATATGTTTTGAACATTTCAGATGATTTAATGTGTGTGTTTGTGTTTATGATATTATCACTTATTTTCATACAATAGTTATATGTATCTCTTTCAAGATGATATAGGTTAAGACCTACCATATTGTGTGATATGCCTACTAAGTTCTAGTCACCATCTATAGAATATTTTAGGTATAACACCCATCAAGTTATTGGTATGTCTAGTTTTGAGCTTTATTTATCTTTTCATGCATTCATGTATTTCTCATGATCCATGAGTATAAACTATGATTTTTTGGATGATGGACTGAGGTGCACAATTATCACATGGTTTTTCTAACTATGCATATAACTATTTGAGGTTACTACAGGATGGTATAGTGGGATTCTCAGGTTAGAGCATGGTTTTCTAGATCATTTAGCTTCGTATGGGTAAACATGTGGTCCATTTTTGTGGATAGTGTAACTCTCATGGTTGGATCACATTAGCATAACCAGGTGGCCAAACCATGTGATCCTATCAATCCAACATAAAATGTGACTTTTTATCATTTTACTATTTTTCAGTTTTTATATTTTGGGGTATCATTTTCTTACCCCCGTCATGTGAAACCCCTGTTCTTTGGTTTTGTAGGTTTACATATCCCTTAGTTGTGATTTCTCATGGGAATATAAGTGTTTTTTGTTTAGGTAAGTCATAATATTCATGGTTTCTTCCATTTCCCCATTCTTCTTTCTTGTTCCTCCTATTTCATGTAAGTGTATAATTGTAGTGAGAGTTTTGGAAGAATATAGGGTTTTTAATGGGGGTTTTGGTTTTTTTTTCATGTGGATCAGGTATGTAAGGCCTTATTATACCTTTTATAGTCTATTTTAATCATAGGTGACAAGATTTAGACTGAATCTGAGTTAGGTGTCTCTATTTAAGAGTGTTTTCCATGGAATTACTTTAAATTTGTCATCAACTTTGGATTTTTTTTTTAATTTCCAGTGAAATGATTTATGATTGATGTGTATTACATGTTTAATGTTATTCAAGTATTGGTTTGGAAATTTTGGTGTTTAAAAGGGGTTTTTCCGAATGGGTGTGGTATATATGAAGCAAGGTGTTTTTTAAAAGGGATCAAATCATTTTATGGGTTTAAAAGGATTTATAATGTAGTTTTAGAAATGGTTTTACCTTGGGAAATGTGTTTTAAAATAATGGTAATTTTTTATGAAATGGATTATGTTTTATCTTTTTTTCATATGGTAACTTCCTTCTAAATGTGTTGGAATAGAGTACCACATTGAATAATTAGGGAGTGAGTGGGGAGTCTCTTTGAGGGACCATGTGATCCTATGGGGGAAGACAGTCTAGGATTCCACTTTGGGTTTTCTGAGTGATCATGTGATCCATTAGAGAGTGGAATATAAAATCTGAAAATTTTCCTTCCAAGGGACCATAATGGACTTCATGTAGGAAGACCATTATAGTTTTTATGTTGGTCCCATGGAAGACCATGATTGATTTCATTTATCTTATCTTTCTAGCGTACTTGTTTACTGACTTATGTTAAGCCTGAAGGATAGAGCCCTTGGTATATAATACTAATTCCATATAGGTTTATATGCATGGGGAATTTAATTATTTTTATCTTGATGTGATGAGATATATTGTTCTAATTTTTCATTAATGTGCTTACATGTTGTTTTTTTATGATCACCCTTAGCTATTATTTCTTTGTTTTAATTAGCCATGTTGGAAATTTTTTTCGGAATCCAGTTTTTATAAATGGAAAAAAAAGTGATTTTAAAGGATTACTGAAATTGGTTTTTTTTAAAGTGACTATTTTTGAAAAGATTTTAAAACAAGTTTTATTTGTTTTCATTGGTAAAATCATTAAATATATTCATAGTGATATCCTACTAGTATTTGTGCCTCACACTTTTCTTGGACCTTTGGGAATTTATAGATATCATTTTTTAGGACATGGTTAAAGGAAAGGGAACCATGTTCTAGAACAAATATTTTAGATTGATACCATCTATTTTTTGTAGAGTAGATGTGGTATCATAGGGATTCGATAATGCGTGATTGTTTTTAGGATTTGTATCCATTGGGATATATGTGTAGGCCCTTTTTATCCTTGTACCCATTCTTTTGATATTTTTGTTTTGTATTGAGATACCATGTATGTATATGTCTTGTTATTTCATGTTTTTATATGATGTATATCATTTTTTATAGTATCTTCTTATATTGTAATTTTTAATCTAATCATGTTGGTGTGGTTGTACCAAGTTATCGGTGGTTCAATCTATTTTACCAATCATTAGACTATTTGAAATTTATAATTTGGATTGTTTCCAACCTTTGGTGATTTGGAATACACTTCGTGTAGTGTATAGATCTGGTTATGGTTATGATCTTGGTCACTATGGGTTATTTTATTACAAAATGGTATCAGATCATGTTTTTATTTTTTATTTAGTGGGAGAAGAGGGATAATACCTTCATAACTTGGAGTGGGTAGTCTGGGATTGTGGTTATTTTTTGATCTCATCTATGTGTTGGTTTGATGGTATTTTAAAGTGTTTCCTAACTAGTATTGAGTCTTGGGTTGAGACTAGGTTTATCTTGGGTTTTTGGCGTGAAATAGGGAGGTCTTGAGGAGGTGAACTCCTAGTAGTAACCATGTGTATCCCATGAAAACCTTCCTACCAACTCTAGTGACAAAGAATTTTTTGAATATGGTTATTCAAACCATGAATGGTGGGAAATAATTAGGATTTATAATGTTTTTCTACATTTTAATTTGGATTTTATTATGATTCTTGTGATACTTTTTGATCCCCTTATTGAGGGTTTCATTTGAATCTTTTTGTGCATTTATATTGAATTTTTCATGAAGAAGCTTATTATTTGTGTATTTAAGATAAATTCTCCCAAAAGAACCCTATCTAAGTATTGAGAGGGTTTAGAGGAGAGTGGACCATAGGAAAACCCTACTATTGATCTAACTTTTGTGGAGTTTTTGATTCATACGATCCAAGGATTAGGCCAAGTGGGTGGTTGTGAGAAGACATGGATGGTGGACCATGCTCAGGTTTTTTTGATGAAAAATCCACCGATTTACCATGGATATATAAGAACCAATGAGACTAAAGAGTGGTTAGATAATATTGATTATAAAATTGATTTATTTAAGACCCTTTAAACCTATAATTTGGGATTTTCCACGTAAGTACTATTATAACTAAGTAATATGTTGTGGGAATCAATGGTGCACTCAAGGAGGCATGGGGATCTCATTTCTACCACTTTCAAGGTGTCATTTAATCAAAAATTCTAACTGGAGACCTTGAGAGCTGTGATGGCCCTAGAGTTCTTGAAGACAGAACAAGGTGATCATTTGGTGATGGAGTATGCCTCTAGATTTATCGAGTTGGTACATGTCTCTTCAGATCTCCTAATAAATGATTACCACAAGCCTTAACATTTTGAGATTGTATTGAGGGTAGAGATTAGATCTATACTCATTACTCTATGTCTACTAACCAATTTATATGTGGTTGAAAATGAATCTATGGAAGTTTTCGATTTACTAAAAAGACATGTCTTAGTGTTTTTTCTTCTATGGGCGATATCCATGGTTCTTTATTGAGATAGAAGCGGAAGTGGGATTATTACCGCATGGGTAGTGGTAAGAGTATCTAGTAGTCTTCAAGTTCAATTCATTTGGGTTATTTAGGTAATAATCCCATTATTTATTCTCAGTGTGGTAAGGAAGGACACACTAGGACGAATTAATCAGAGACTCTAAGGGAATGCCACTGATGTGGGAAGTTAGGGCATATCCATTGCTTCCGTCAGCTGGATTTGTAGGGGAGTAGTGTAGGATTAACTTTCTTGAAGGTATATCTAGCATAATCATAAGAATTCAAGGGTGTAGGGTCTCACCCTCATTGTAAGGGATATTAGCACTAGGAGAAGAAGATGCAGGTAATGACTATGTCAGGTCAATTCTATGTAGAAGAGTTTTTTTATAGGACTCAGATTCTAGGATAGCCACCATTAGAGGTATGGTTTTTATTAAAACTTCTATGGAATCAATATTATTTGACATGGTTTAATCCATTTCTTTAATTTCACATTAGATAATTGATGCTTTGGGTATATGAGCTAATTTCATTCTATATGTTATGGACCTTCTAACCTCATTGGGTAGAAATGAGGATCAAGGTTCCAAGTGACCTTTAGGGATATTGTGGTAGCTAGCATGGAAGTTGTTTGGGACTTCCTTATTTTAGACCTAGATGTTTATAACTGTATAATCGAAATGGATTAGTTGATCAACTTCAAGGCACTAGTCCATTTTTATCATCGCAAGGTCCAATTTTTTATACCTGATGGGAGCACTAAAATATTTTAGGGTGAGTGAGATCTATTTTTATAAAGGTAAATACATGTTACTTCAGATTTGGGGGTGATCTCATACTAGTTTTCATGGTTTCTTCTTGAGGTTGTTTAGCAGATTTTAGTGGTTGAACATCCAATGGTCACAGAAAAGTAACCAGATGTGTTTCTAAAGGATTTATTATCAGTTTCTCCTAAAAACGATGTCGAGTTTACTATCAATTTGATAGATGGTTGAAGCCCAACCACATTTCTGTATTATTAGATATACCAGGACTAGCTGAAGGAGCTGAAATTTCAGATAGAGGGTCTTGAGGGTTAGGGTTTTATATATCCTAGTGTGTCACCATGGGCTTCTCTAGTTCTATTTACAAATACCACAGATGGTAGCCTACTGTTGACGCCCACCAAATGGTCATTGTAAAATTAAAAAAGGAAATAAATCTTGAATATGGGTATTATTTACCCAAAAAATAAAATGGAAGGAAGTGGTGGTTGAATTTCATAGATCACAAAATCCCCCAAGATACCTGGGATCACATGACCATCAAAGGGTCATGAGAAGGAACCAGATGCAGCGAATAGTCTTCATTAGGTCCCATGAATCCATTCTTGACAATTCCTTCTGATCTCATAGAGTCACTTCAAATATCTGATAGTTATATGATGTTAGATAGATAATCTCTCCCGGGCCATGCGGTTTTTCATCCTTGAGAGCCTAACAACCCATCCAAAAATCATTTAAAGATGGGAGGAAAATTTCCAAAGGGTGGAGGCCTATAGCGGTCATAATGATCATACGACACATCACTACTGGGGAGGGAAAATTTTCTTTAACAACATTCAAGTGGAGTCACAAGACCCCAATACCTTTATAGAATAAAAAAACATATGAAATAAAAGTGGAGGAGGCGGGAGATACTCATGGTCATAAAAGACATGTGACACACCACTATCAAACCAAAATACACCATGATTCTTTGGAAATATGCTCACCTCATCTTGAAAAATACCTTTGGCTTGTCAGCCATGTTGCGCAAAGCACCTCCAGCATGTACCGAAGACCTCTAGGTCCCCCTTTGTCTTCCTAAGGATGAACAGATGGATTTGTCCATGAATTTATTGTGCATCTCCGTATGACCTTTATTGGTCATGTGATTCATCATCAAGAGGTAGAATAATTTTCTTTTACATCACTTATGCAATATCTCATCATCCCAAACCATTGAAAAATAGACAAAGGAAATATAAAAGAAAATGAGGAATGAGCCTCTTGGGGTCGTAAAAGTTTTGTGACATGATGAGGAAATCTGTAGAAAAGTCCCACAAAGACCATGGACAATCCATCCTTATTTCACAAAACTTCCCTGAAAAGTCATATAAGATCACTTGACTGTCATTCAACAGGAACCCAAATCCCATGAAGTCCCTTAGACATGTCAATATTACAACAAGGAAGTAATTAGAAATGTATGCATGATCAGACAAGTCCCCATTATTTGGAAATAATCCAATAAAGGAAACATATACAGGAGGGACTTGCGGTCAAAAAAATGAGGAGACGCCCTCAAAAGTGGTCCATGATAGAGGATTGCAAAGATGTGTGGTTCCAGAACCCTTTGCGGACTCCATTCTAGATTAACATAAGATAAACCATGCCAAACTGTGAAAAATCAGGGTGGGAAGGCCAAAAAAATCCCCCACCCCAACCTTAAAGAAAGCGGTTGTCCTTTTCACATCCAAGTGCATCGGCACACCCAATCACCAGAGTGGAATTCTTAGAGCGGCTGATCTCATGACCAAGAAGTCTTACATCAGGTAATATATCAATGAATATATGGGAAGATAATTTTCCACACATAAAGAACATCACATGGTCACTTATAGATCATGAAAGGTAAATATGGAAGGGCACACAAAGAACATTCTGCACATATCCTAGATCACATGAGACTTAAAATAAACTGGCACTGAATAAATTTAAGTAATTCCAAATATAAGATCTAAAAAAAGACTAAATGTGGAAGAATTAAGTGAAAAACATTTCTACCGACCCTCATGTGCTTCGCATGAACCATCAAAGACATGCGACAACACCAATACAAGTCACCCAAATCTCACAATGCTCCTTCGACATGCAGTTTGCGTCATGAGAAGTTCTCTTAACATGTTAGAGTAGGTCACATAGTTCCCCTATGAAAGCCCATTTAGTCTCTTGAATCCCTCCAGGCTCGTCGCCCAATCCTTGCGGTGTCCTTAAGATACATAACCTGAATCATTTAATAGTGCTCTCTCATTCCATCCAACACTAGTGATAGCATCTTGGCATGTCAACTAGCTCTTGTGACACCCTTTGGGAAAGTCAACTGAGAATCACGTTGTCACCTAGACATGTTGGCCAGGACATGCGATACCCTCCAAACATGTCATCCAAGACATAGGATAGGCTCTATTACATGTCATACTAGCTTTTGTGATTCCATGTATATATGTCAGCTAGCTCTTGCGATGACACCTCGGTTATTTCTGCAAGATTGTGAGAAACCCTCTATACAAACCATCCAGGTTATGTAATGGATCAAGTACATACCATCTAGGTCACACAATATCCTCTGTATAATTTATCTTTGATCATGTGATAACCTTTGGACATGCAATCCAGGTTATGTGAAGTCCTCCAGACAATTAAACTGGATCATTTGACTATTTTTCGATATGTCAGGCATATAAACTATAACATATTAAGACAAAATCAAAACATGATTAATGGAAAATCAATGGACGATAGGTAGCCAAGTAGGTAAAGTCAATAGGGAATCCTAGGAATTTATAACCTCGTTCATCTTTAGTGTGTAAACCCCTGATAAAAGGAAAACCTTAGAGTGTAATCCATGATCAGCAGTACAATATAGTATTCCCCAATCAGCAAGGGGATCCCAGGATGTGATAACATTGTATGTCCTAAGTGTGTATGCCCCGATCAATTGGTTAACCTCAGTGTGTAAGTCCCAATCAAGGGAACTATGGTGACTCTAATTCCTTCCATAACTAGGATATGTAGGAAACCTCCAAAAGGTTTGAGCTCTATATTGAACTTTTGAGGTCAACCTCAGAGTGTAATACCCAACCAGTGACATAAAATTATATGTCCTCATCAATAGGTAAACCTTAGTGTGCAAGACCCGATCAAAGGAAAAATGATGAATTTGATTCCTTATATAGCCATGATATGTAGGACACCTCTCATAGGTTCAATATCTATATTAATTTTCTAAGGTAACTCCCAACACATAATTTCCACATCTATAAGCAAGGGCATTGATTACTTATCACCCCTTTTTTCTCATAATGAGAATGGCTCACTCTGACTTAAGGAGTTGTGATGGTCATATCATCTGCATCATAATCCTCCAAAAAGACCATGGAGACCTCAGAGTGTAAGCCCTGACCAATGACATAATATGATATGTCTCAATTATAAGGGAAACCTCAGTGGGAAAGCCCTAATCAAGTAAACTGTGAGAACTCTAATTTCTTCCATAATCAGGATATATTGGATCCCTCCTCGAGGCTTGATCTCCACATTAAACATATCAAGGGTTGTCTCAATGCATAATCCTTGCATATTTATGAAATAATACAGATTAATTGTTATCCCTTGTTTCTCACACTGAGCATAGATCATGTGGGCTTAAGGAGTCGCAAAAGTCATATCATTCATATCACAGATCTACAACATCCTAGGAAATGTCATCATGTAAGCCCAAATGAGTGGCTTGTAATGTTTTCCTCAACACAAAGGTATCCACCATTGGATCAGTCCCAAAGTTGAAACAAAACATCAAGAACTCTAATTCCTACCATAATTAGGATATGTAGGATACATTTTTAAGGCCCAACCTCAAATAAACACCAACTTTAGTGTGTGAATTTTGATATCTTTGATACCTCAACCATTGGGACCCAATCATTATTATAGGATGATTGTTCTACCTCATCCATTATTGGATTGAGAAAATAAATGAACTATTAATATTATGATTCTCACTATAATAGTGATATGAAGGATGTCTCCCAAGGACTCGAGCTTGAATACAGAGTGCCTTAGATAAATCATATATGTTATTTCCATATGATGCTAAAATAAATGGATCTATTGAACTATGTGGATTTTGATTACTTAAATAACAAGGATACGTAGAACACCTCATAATGTCTTAATACCATCCTTGGAATATTAAATGCATCCTTGTATTGTAGTAAATTCTGACGCTTTTGGTTACATGACTTCAGCACATGGACAACCATCCATTACTAGAAATGGATGGAGAACCTCAGATACATAAATATGGATTCATAGATGAGAACCCTATCTTGTTTACAAAGAGATATACTTAATCTATAGTCATCTTTTGGGGTAAACAGTCCTATATCAAAATTAGGAATGGATTTGTGAACACATCATAAATTTATAAAAGATTCCCGAAGTAAGAAACAATTCCCCCAAAAAGGTTGTGATGGAACCGACCTCCCATCCTCTCGACCAATGAGAGTCCCTATGTGTCATCATGCTTAAAATCTCAGATGACCTCCTTCCTTTGGAAAGTTGGTTCATACCCAGTTGCGGATGGGGGAACCATTGGGATTTTCTAGGGAACACTAAAAAAATGGGAAACTTGGTGCAAGCAATTGTACAAGGCCATAAACCCCTAAAATAAATCAAATCATTGGGAGAATCTCATCCACATGTCAAATATTAAAGAAACATAAATGGTGAACCTGATTTGAATCATTAAAATAACAAAAAATTGGTTATTATTTATCAGTCCAATTTTTCACACTATATTAAAGCAAAAATTATGAACTCAAGTTGAATATATCTAATAATTGATGATTGGGTTATCATCTATCAGGCCATTTAGTTTTATATTATACAAAGGAAAAATTATAAATCCCAATATGAATCTCTCAAATTAAAGGATAATCATGTGTCAGGCCATTTTGTTTTACATGTACGATAAAAACAAAGCAGTAAGACTGGCATGATCCTACAGATGATCCTATATGACTAGGGTTCTCACAAAATAAGTCCTTCCTCATTTAACAAGTCTAAGTGGGTAGAATGGATGAATCCAGAATAAAATAACATTTGTGTTTACCATGCATATCTAATTGAGCATATTATATCTACAATATTGCACTAATCAGAAAACTTGTTCTTTTTTGTCTACACAACTACAAATATTTCTCTCAACATCCCAATTTGAGGCAACTTCATCATCATTAAGTGATCGATTTGGTAAATCACTTATGGATGCAACCCTCGCGGGTCACAAAACGATCTCACATACTCAAAAACTACAAACTCAGGTGGTGAAAATGATGGTATGGGAGTACAACCAACATGGAACAATCCAGACATTGAAATTTTTTTGCGAGTTTATCCAAGAATGGAAACCAGCAAGTCTACATCGCCTAGGGAAAGCATCTACTAATCTGGTGGCCCATTTAACTAACCAACCACTTCTAGAAATTATCCCCAAATCATGAAAACCATACCCATTAGTATCTCATGAAGGTTTGACGAGGATATAAATACAAATACCTTTCAGTTCAGGGGACACCAAGGAGGGCCCCTATCAACCACCATCGCCAACATGATCCCACAGGGACCCACTAGTTGCCTGCTGAGGGTACCACTCAAAAGGTTTCTGCCTCTGATGTCCATGAACAAGTAGTAAGGAAGAAACAAAGGGTGAGTAATGAAATGGATTCCCATGAGTGGGCTCATATCCTTGATTCTGCTGACTAATTATTCTGATATATTCTGGTTTTAACTAGTGAGCACACTCATATCCCTGATCTCTCAAAACAAGTATGTTGTCATATTCCCGCAACAGGCATGGGGTAGGACCATATCCCTACCCTTGGGCATGAATTCCATTTAAATGTTCTGGTGGCACATAGATAATAGAAGTGGGAATATATTCCTGATTCAATCAAAGACATATGCCAGTGTATAATGGAGACAGAAAATGTGTAGACTTATATCCCTAAACACACTTTTCTAAGATTACAATACATTTTAGAGACATTTGAGGAACTCCTCCAACATATTCTGTTATTATGGCACGTAAATGGATAGGTTCATACTTCTATTCCTACAATCAGGGAAACTCAACACTCCAAAAATTATGAATAAGTGTTTTTACGATAGAAAACTCACATTATTTCTCCCATCCAAGAGTATTATCAGCATATTATGATAAATTACAAGGCATCAAACTAGGCACATTCTCCCATTCTAATCAGATCTCACCATGTGAGAGTTTCACATGCCTTGGGTAGGGTCACATGCCTATTGAAAAATGTTGGTGGCATATTTCAAAGGATCGAAATCCGTCTCATATCCCTATTATGGTTAGGGATCACCAAGTGAAAGGGGATAAAGTCTCAGGATAGGCTCATATTCTAATCAAAAATTCATTAGCATATTTAAAATTCAATACATCAGGCATATATTCTCAATATAATTAGGTTTACCAAGTGAGAATGGCATAAGCCTTGGGACAGGCTCATAATCCTATCAGTGAATCTGCTTGGAATATTCCATCAAATCATGAAATTCAGGTACATATTTATACTCCTTCAAATGAATGACTGCACCAGTATCATTTTGAGTAAGTATAAGAGGATTATCATATCCATTATCCAATTCTATAGGTTTTTAGGTATATTTTTATGGGGAATGCATATTCGGACCGATCTCATATTCTTGTTCCAACTGGGGCTCACCAGGTGAGGCAGAACATGCCACAGGGCAGGATCATATCCTTTCCGATAAAGTTTAGTGAAATATCCCAAAGGCTCGGGATCATTCCCATATTTCCATCTAGACTGCGGCTTACTAAGTGAGAATGGAACATGCCTCCATACTAGATCACATTTCTATCAATAATGATATAGCTCAATTGAATAATCCAGAATCTTCATAGTAGCGGGTGAATATTCTCACATCACCAAATGGTTATAATAAAGTTTTTAAAACCATCATGCAGTAGGTTCATATCCCTATACAATCCCAAAAGTTGTTTTAGAATATTGTGACCATGACGTAGAACATGAACCTTATTTCTAATATTCTGAATGTGAGTTTCCTTGGGGTCATTTGAGAAACATTCTCAACACCAAAAGGGTCCATATTCCACCAAAGAAAAATATGATCATTACCATGATAGTCCTCCTCATGGTATTGAAGAGATGGATCACAGGGACTTTACTCCTAACATCAACCTATTACAAGCCCATTGAAAATGGTGGTATTGGTATAAAAATTTAAAATTATTTAATGAAGGCTTTTAAGCTAGGCTCACTTACAACCCTCTTAATAATACCTTAGATGATATTACCTTTCACAAGAATAGATTCCTTGACAAAAATAAGGCGGGAAAGTTGAACTACATTATTTATTCCATTTGGACTCCCATCAAACACTCATTCACTAATATTATGAACAATTCCAGATAGATGGTCTCCAAGAACTCCTCCATGAAATTCGGGTTGGATAACTGGACTGGCAACCCTTAATTTCTAAGTTATATTATAATAAAACTATTTAAAATATCAACATCACTATAAAAGATATTTTAAACTCTAAACATGACCCCATCCCTGATACTATTCTAAATTTCATTGAAATCTACTCCTTCAATTACATTGATGATTTCTTAATTTGTTAACCAGCTCACTATGGTATGATTAACTCAAAAAAACAATAGTTATTTCTGCAACTCTGAGAAAAATTAAATATAGCTAAAACATTTTAAAAAACTTTGGATTAAACCTTTGATATTTACTCTCATCTGGGGCCTCTCTCACAACAGAGCACCCACCGATATTTGCCTCCAATCTTTTGGATTACAGCCTTTCTCTAAGTGTAAAATCTATAATCAACACAGAGAAGATGATAACCACCTATTACATTCTTTTGTTATTGCTTCTTCTCTTTGGAACTATATTCTTGACATTTTTAACTACATATGGTTGATTCTTTACTTAGTTAAAACTCAAATAAAGAAATGTGCTGAAAATGAAGGCTCTCAACAAATAAAGAACCTTTTCCTTTCTGCTATTGTTGAGCTCCAAAATGTGATCCGGTATGATCAGAATGCTATTATTCATAAAAATTAATGATTCACGCTCAAATTTATCCAAAATAAGAAGGTAGGATGGTCATTGTAGTCTAGCTTGGGTTGTCGAATCCTCAGAGACCTAAGAAGTACCTACAGACACATACATTCTATGGATTGTTTTTGGATATGAAGTGTACAAATTGGGTTGATTTAAGATGGTTTTAAAGGATCAATAATAGATTTAAGTTAATTGAAATTAAGTTAATGAGTTGATCTTAGGTTATCGCTATGGGTGGATATGATGAATTCCTTTTTTAATGATTTCAATTTCTTATATTTGAGATGGGTTCATTTAAGAAGATCAAAAAAAATCATCAATTACTGGTTTAATACCTAAACACCCTAATACTAATCACTTATACACTTGAAGGATCAATGTTTTGAGCACTCCAAGGTAAAGTTTCGTATTAGCATTTGAACTGTGTGACCTTAAATTTAATAAGGATGAAGAGGTTTTAAAATCATCAAATAAAAATCTCATTTAAATGAAGTGAATATCCATTAATTGAGTGATAAATAACAAACAATTAATCCCCTTTATACTCCCTTGGATCAACCCATAAAATAGTTAGCCCTACATTTATGACATGTCTTTACAGGAAGCAGGAAGTAGACTTACGAAGGCGTAATTGAAGAAGTAAAAACAACAAAAAAAATCGATCACTCCACCGTTGTGTGATAAATATCACAAAGTATGGTGTGAATAAATTCACACCATGAACCAACAGTATCAACGTGCTATGTATAAGAACATAATAAGAGTGAAGGAAGGACTTTTATTAAGAAACTAAGGTGAATTAAACAACTTACATGAGAAAGAAATGTGATTACTAACACAAAGCGGTAGCATAACACTACAATGAAACCAAGCACCAAAGATGAAAAAAAATCCTCCATAACCACTGCCGTAAATAGAAATTTTGGGAGCCTTGGGTCGATACTCAAATAGCACAAATCATCCCACTTGATTTTGGTAGGCCTAGGGTGGTGGAAAGCTTGTGGAACTTGGACTTTTCCACTCTTGACCCAAGGTGACATCCAGCTTGAAACCACCGAACAGATGCACTTGGAAG
Organism: Viscum album; assembly: GCA_963277665.1. Lineage (NCBI taxonomy): Eukaryota > Viridiplantae > Streptophyta > Magnoliopsida > Santalales > Viscaceae > Viscum > Viscum album. The sequence goes on along the minus strand of OY728142.1, from coordinate 1,865,242,848 downwards.
ATCTTGTAGATGCCAGAATTAGAGTGGTCCATAGAAAAAGAAAATGGATCCCCAGATTTCTCCTAACATCTTGTAAAATTTGGGCCCATTTAGAGTTGTGGATTCCGATATATAATTAGATTTGTAGGATGTTTTCTAGGCCACAGAATCTGGCCTAGAATTTTATCTCCAAATTGGGCTGCCTTAATAACCACCATGGAGGCCGAATTAGCACTGGATCATGAATAATTATTTGTTTTTCTATATTTATTATAGAATCCCACAAAATTTGGGCTACATTGGGCCTGTATGTTGGGCCCCACATTCTCATAAGTGGGCTAGTGTCCAATATGACTTCTCCAGAATTGTTTGCATGAAATCTCATTTTGTTTGTCTTCCAATGTGGATATTCCAACACTCCACAAATATGAAATGTTCCCAGTATAATTAGAAACTGGAAAATTAAACATGAAAATAAAATCAAGATCATTGGGTACTTTAAATGATGTTCATAAATGTAACACATAATAGTGCATTTTAAGAAGGAATTACAATCATAATGTGAAATGATGTTCAAAGTGTAAAATGCACTAAAATGGTGTTTATGAATAATAAATCACATGAATATCATATAAATTAAAAATTAATATTAGCCTCATTTAATGGTTAATCACACCCCCCAACTTGAGTTTTTCTAGTCCCGAGCAAAATATATCTTGACATTATGAAATTAGAATTCCATTTTCCAAAAACATTTTAATACACAATGATCACCAAAAACCCTTATACCAAACAATCATGAAACCCATCAAAATATTTTAATACATGATATTTTCATAAGAAGATCCCAATCCCAAGACCATTCCTTTGTTCAAATTCATCGCCATATTTCATCCAATATCAATTAAGAGTGATGATGTGTTGTGCATCACATTAAACATGGGGGTTCATCTTTATTAAAAAGATAAATGATGGAAGCACTAGGTGGAATCACATTTCAATATTAATATGAGTATTAAAAAAACTTATTGTATTTTTTGATGTTTTTTTGGTTTTGCAATTTTTCCATGGTAATTGAAATTGCACTCAAAAGAGTCAACCCTTGTAGTGAGACTTTGTCGATGGCCCCCAAGCTCAAAGAACTTAGGGAACCAAGTGAATCCCAAATACTCAGGCATCATCTCGAGTTAAATCAGTCAAAAACAAATTCAAATTACCAAAACTAGAGATAAAATTACTAAATCCGGGCCATACAACTATGGAGTCATGATCCCCAAGTGTCTAAAGCCACGCATTAGGTCATTTAATTGCTCTACATAGAAATTTATTGTTTTTTATATTTTTTTTGAATACTCATATTAAAACTAAAATGATCACCAAACCTATGTTATTTATTTGGAGGACCCCATGAACTCAAACTAATACCCCACTATCCAAAGGATGTGCATTGTGATCTTTTTTTATTTGGATTAAAATATAAACAATGAAATATCAAATTGGACAACCACACTTTCCAAAATATATGCTCATGAAATTATACAAGGATTAAAATCAGAATCAGGGCATGCTAAATTATTTGATATTCAGTTTAAAAGTTTTCAATTTGTATTATCATGTTCAAAGTCAAAGGAATTTTTCCTTCCATTTACACACTTTTTTTTCAAATCATTTTTTTTCACAAAAGCAAATTTTTTTATTTCATCTCCCCTCCAACTTAAAATAACACTGTCCCTAGTGTTTGAATAAATGAAATTTTAGGAGTAGATAAAGATAAGGGAAGTTAAAAAAGGAAATTTAAAATGAGGATCAGGGAATGAAGTCACCTAGTGGTTGAAGTTGAAATTGTTGTTTCTCCCTTTTAATACCTTGATCTTGATGTCACTCTGAGAATTAACTAGTGGAAAAAACAGAAAAAAAAAGAAAACAAAACAAACTGTATATATATATATATATTTATTTATTTATATAATAAATAAAGCAAAATATAAGTATATATATAAAAATTATAGAATAAGGAAGCAGAAAAAACAGTAGGTCAGTTGTAAACACATGCCCCTCTCTCCCTTTTGTCCCGGGTTCGATTCCCTGCGGCTTCGCCGGTTATGACAGGGATTGACCTACGACCTATGACGTGTCCTTTTTTTATTAATATGTTTTATTTTATTTTATTGTATTTTTATTTTAACGTACAAACAAATAAAAATAAAACGAACTGATGATACATTGTCATCTTTTTAAATTTCTAGGTAAGGTATTACTCAAGGATCACACCATGTGACAGGGATGAATATGGTGCTCCCCTTTCATACCCATCCATACTCATAATAGAATAACATGTCAACAATATATTTTTTTATTTTTATTTTTTATTTTCAAAATATCAAAATGATTTATTAATCCTATTTGAAAAATAAATAAGTTTCACAAATACTGGAAACATGAAAACCACGGGTTGCCTCCCATGCAGCACTTTTGTTTAACGTCGTTAGCTCGACTTGGACCCCACAACTTAACAAATACCAATTTTCAACATTTTAAGGACCCCATATTTCTCCATGTCCACTAGATTGAGATTTATTCTTTGTTTATGATTTTTTTCATGTAAAAACCTATGTTCTATAATGAGGGGTAAAATCCAAGGAATATCAGAAATGGTTGATCAAGTTTCTTTTTTAGTATTTCCAAAGAAATTAAGAATCATTACCTATTTATTGGTTTCAAGATAAGAAATTGTGAAAATTGGAAGTATTTGGCTATCCCCAATGAATGGAAACTTGAGGGTGGAAGGAAAGTCCTTTCTTTCAAGTTTGGGTAGGCTAACACTTTCAGACATAGGTTGGGACTTTGAATCAAACTCAATTTCATTTTCAAAATTTCTCAACATAATTGGTTCCTTTTGAATAGAATATTCAACCACTAAATTGGAAAGATCAATTTTAGGAATTGGTATAGACCCAATGTTTTTTATTTCTCTCAATGGTTCAATGGTTGGTGTTTTTGAAAATTCATCAATGTAGTTATACTTAGGATACTCCATCCATGATGTTAAATTCTCCACTTTTGAATCCAAAAAGACAATTTACTCTTGATTTAAAGTCCCTTCAACAATTCCTTTATCCCCTTTGTCTATCCAAAATCCAAAGGTTTTTTCTTCAATAAATTCATGTGGGGTTTGTGGGAAACAAGAAACATCACATAAGGTTATGGAAGGGACAGTTGGTGTAGGGATGTGTTCCTCATAAGTTTTAATGATTTGTAGTTCTAACCTCAAATATGAAACCTAAAAATTCATTTTCTCCATTTTTTGACGAAATTTTTCATGTAATGGTTGTGGATCATGATGGGCAAGGGGTTGAAAAAGATGGTCTATTCCAGGTGGATAATTAAGTTTTTGGAATTTCACAGGAGGGTGTTCAGATTGGATTTGTGGGGATTGAAACTCATTATATGTTGGGATGTTTTGTGGATCATAGGAGTAAAGAAATTTGGTTCATTAGGTTTTTGATGATCCCACAAGTAGAAATTAGGATGGTCATTGTACATCACACATGGGGTTGCGTGATCAAAGTAGGGATAGGTTTCCCATGTTTGGATTTGTTCAAAAGGGTTTTCCATAGGAATGAAATTGGGGACAAGATTAGAAAAGTGGGGTGAGAAAAGGAATCTAGTGTCTAAGATAACATACTTAGGTCCCCGGAAATGGTGCCAAAATTTGATTCAGGCTCAAATTTACCCAAAAGAAGAAGGTAGTACGGTCTTTATAGTCTAGCTTGGGTTGTCGAATCCTCAGAGACCTAAGAATTACCTACATACACGTACATTCTATTGATTGTTTTTTGCTATAAAGTGTCCAACTTGGGTTGATTTAAGATGGTTTTAAAGGATCACTAACAGATTTATGTTAATTCAAATTAAGGTAATGAGTTGATCCAAGGTTATCGCTTGGGGTGGATAGGATGAATTCCTTTTTTAATGATTTCAATTTCTTATATTTGAGATGGGTTCATTTAAGTAGATCAAACATAATCATCACTTACTAGTTTAATTCCTACACACACTAATAATAATCACCTATACACTTGAAGGATCAATGTTTTGATCACTCCAAGGTAAAGTTTCATATTAGCACTTGAAATGTGTGACCTTAAAATTCAAAAAGGATGAAGTGGTGTTAAAATAATCAAATAAAAATCTCATTTAAAAGAAGTGATTATCCATTAATGGAGTGAGAAATAACATCCAATACAGCCCCTTGCTACTCTCTTGGATCAACTCATAAAATATTTATCCCTCCATTGATGGTATGTCTTCAACGGAAGCGGGAAGTATACTTATGAAGGTGTAATTGAAGATGCAAAAAACAAAACAAAAATCGATCACTCCACTGTTGTGTGATAAATATAACAATGTACAGTGTGAATAAATTCGCACCTTGAACCAAAGTTATCAACTTGATATTTATAATAACATAATAAGAGTAAATTAAGAACTTTTATTAAGAAACTAAGGTGAATTAAACTACTTACATGAGAAAGAAATGGGATTACAAACATAAAGCGGCAGCATAACACTACAATGAAACCAAGCACCAAAGATGAAAAACTCCTCCATCACCACTACCTTAAATAGGAATTTTGGGAGCCTTGGGTCGATCCTATAATATTACAAAGCATCCCACTTAATTATGGTAGGTATAGGGTGGTGGAAAGCTTGTGGAACTTGGACTTTTCCACTCTTGACCCGAGGTGGCAGCCAGCTTACAACCACCGAACAGATGTGCTTGGAAGACCTCCTAGATGGCCGAATTAGAGTAGTAAATAGATGAATAAAATGGATACCTGGATGTCTCCTAACCTCCTGTAAATTGTGGTCCCATTTGGAGTTGTGGATTCCGAAATATCATTATATTGGTAGAATATTTTCTGGGCCGCAGAATCTGGCCCAGAATTTTATCTCCAAATTGGGCCGACTTAATAACCACTATGGAGGACGAATTAGCATTGGATCCTGAATAATTATTTGTTAATATACATTTATTATGGCATCCCCCGAAATTTGGGCTTCATTGGGCAGGTATGTTGGGCCCCACATTCTCATCAGTGGGTTGGTGTGCAATCTGACTTCACCAGAATTGTTTGCATGAAATTCCATTTTGGTGGTCTTCCAATGTGGATCTTCCAACACTCCACAAATATGAAATATTACCAATATAATTATAAACCTGAAAATTAAATATTAAAATAAATTCAAGATCATTGGGTACTTTAAATGATGTTAAAAAATGTACCACATAATAGTGCATTTTAAGAAGGAATTACAATCATAATGTAAAATGATGTTCAAAGTGTAAAATGCACTAAAATGGTATTTATGAATAATAAATCACATGAATATTATATAAATTAAAAATTAATATTATCATCATTTAGTGGTTAATCAATTACTCACTCAATCTAAATAAAGGTCGAATGTGGATCCTTATTTCCATACTGACGATGCTTTGTTGCAAAAGGGACATTTCCACAACACTGTGCATGAATTTGGAATCCTGAAGCATCTATGGATTAATGAAAATTTCTATCAACCAAATTTCACTCTGGAGGTGTTATAGAGAGACCCTCTCCCTATATGGATCAAAAACAATAATTATGGCGCCTCTAAGGGAAACCTGGGCCCTGAAGGGCGTGGTGATGTCTTTAGAAATCACCTCGGTCAGATTCTTGGATGTTTCATGGGTAATTGTGGAATTGCCATTACCCTTGAAGATTATATGTTGAGTTTGATACATGTCATTTCTTTTTCCAAGATCTTTGGTTGGAACAACCTCAGTATTGAAAGTGACTCGACGACCATTATTCAAGCGATTTGGAATGGCATAACTCATCTTGAATGGTTGATTACTACGCGATGGATGGAATGAAATCGTTCACTTATCAATATTAACTATATCATCACACATGTTTATTGAGAGGCAAACATGGTTGTTGATGGCCTGGCCAACATGGGAGTAGATCAAGACATTTTCTAGTTTGTAGACCTCCCCACTGATCTTATTTCATTTCATGAAAAAGATTGTAATATGATCTAGTATTTTCGACTCATGTAAACGTTCTTTTAATAATATTTGTGCTTTGGTCATTCTGTACCAAGGAATCACCTTCTTAAAAAAATCCCCTTTACAAGTCACCTTTGTATAGAGAGGGGTTAAAAAATATGACATCTTCATATAGAGAGGTGCTATAAATATTGGGGTCAACTGCACATGGTTCCCTGAAAACATCCAACGACATTCCACTCCAATCAGCAGGCGACCATCAAAACCATCTTCTATGGTCTGACCAGAGAGAGGCATGTAAGTTAGATGAGTAAGAGGAAAAAATCGATATATAGAGATAGTTATCCAGAAACAACCTCCCCATCACGTTTTGGACCCTCTCCACTTCTAACTTTGAGATCCCAAATGAGCTAGAAAAGGATTTCATGCCTTATCTATGCCAAAATATGAGGGATACTCATCAGCGACTAAAGGCTCGACATCTCTCTTATCCAGGATATGAGTTTCACCTTCAGACAATCAATATAATCTTTTGTTAGCTAGACTTAGCCACTATCTCCATGGCCTAAGATCCTAAACCAAAAAATCACCTCAGAAACCATCAACATGCTTGTCTCCATTTCATCATGACCCTTTGGTAGCTGATATATTAAGCCACATCATGTATACATATTTGAGGATGGGGGTAGTATGGAGAATTATGCATTACCTTACACATGGAACAATAGAACCCCTCAAATATTGTGTCATTTAATGTCATGGAATTTAGATAAATCAATGGACTAGGTAATTCATAAGTCAGTTGGTCACTAAAACAGAATGTTCCCACTTTAAAGATGACTATAAATCATGAATGGAGGGAGTAGATAGCCAAACTTATATCAAATTGGCCCCCCAAAAGTAATTAAAATCCATTTTAAACATAGAGACCGAAGTTGTGGTCACCTAGAAAACAACATGTAAGGAATGATTCTCATTATGTGTACCATCCAATAAAGATCCAATGAGAGGATAGTTGTGCCATATCAAAAGGGTAATAGTAGCATATCTAAAATAATCATTCCAAGAGAAGACCTGACCCCCTAGGTTGGGTGAATATATTCCACCTTCTCTACCCCTAAGATTGTAAATTCCCAAAAGGATTCCTGCTATATACTCAGCAGCTTCAAGAAAATCCTATCCCAATAGGATGGGGGAATTTATATCTAAATCACCATATTCAGGCTTGTCATCCCCTGAGAGGTTCTTGTGGAAATTAGGTGTGATTCCAGATCACCCTCATCTCACTAGGTAGGGGGATTTATATCTAAATATTAATCTCAAGAATCATCAAATCCCCAACTGGAATCATTGGATCCTCAAAAACTAGATTAGATAAAGACAATTGTGGCCACAAATAGCCCCTAGTCTTTAAGGATGTTGGAATTTTCATCATCTTCGTCACCAAAAAAGGAATCAGACTTCTCTAGGTTGGGAGGAAAAAATTAACGGTCGGCATCCCACGTATTCTTCCCACCGCAAAGAAAACATCTTCTATTCGGGTCCCATTTAGAAATAATGACTAGAAACTCCATCAAGGTCATTTCTTATAGGCCAAGACAAGAGGAATGTATTGAAAAGGTGATTATACCTCATTGGTGTTGCAAACAAAAATGGACCAACAAGACCAAGGGTTTGAATAAATACCATGATGAAGGCAGCGTAGAATCATCCTATTGAATTGAAAGAAATGGAACCACCACCATTTTCTAGTATTATTCTATAAATTCCATCATTGTTAATATGGAATACATTGTGGAATAAGAAAAAAATGCAGAGTGTCGCAACATGGAAAATCTACCCAGAAAGGATAGTGATCTTGATGCACCAACCAAGGCTGCACGCACCCGAAACCAGATAAGGCTCCAAAATCTAGAACCTCCAAATAATTATATTCCACCTCTCTAGTGGAAAAATACCAATAAAAAAGGGAAAGTTGTGGCTACATCCCAATCACTGGCTAGAATAGTTTATCTTCCTACCATAGAGGAACAATTTTCACGATATGAGAGTGAAATAAAAAATCTCTAAAAACCCAACAAGGAGATAATCAGGGAAAATATCCATTTTAGGTATCATCTTTAGGCAGAATAAAATATCCCTCCTCCCATAAGATTCAACCTTCCAGCAAAAGTGGAATTTAAGTGTCAGACTGGCTCTGGATCTAGGCATACAATCTACATAGACAAGGAAGTCTAAAATGATCATGAATTCCCTTCATTACAACGACAACATCTCCCTCTTCAGTGTAATGATTCAGTCTTAGTACAAATCAAGAGTTAGCAAGAGATGAAGGAGATTCCACTTCACTGACCTCCTCCCACTCCATGTGAATGTTAGATGGCTCAGACAGTAGTTCCCCCAGAGTTACATAACATCATTGAGTCCTTAGATACTTTAATGGAAGATATAGAAGGGTAATGGGAACCGAGGTATTTTAAGAAGAATCCATATCCTGAATGGGTGGATAAAACTATGCCTCCACCCAATTTCAGAAATCCTATCTTATCTTCCTTTGATGGTACAGGGGACCCAGATAAATATCTCACATACTTTGTATCTTGATGTAGGCTGATTATTTCCCTCAAGATCAAAATGAGGTAGCAAAGATGAGGTGTTTTATATAGACTCTAACAAGGCCAACCTTTATTTAGTATAGTATTCTACCAATGGTATTTTTTGTAGGGTTGGAAGACCTTCCCCATCAATTCATTTATTAGTTCTCCTCCACACTGATGAAAACAACAAATTTTGACCTAAAATCTATAAGAAACAAGAAAATGAGAGGCTTTATTACTTTATAGTGAGGAGTAAATGTTTAACTTATTCACTCAGCATCCCTCTCACAAGAGAAATTAGTGGAACACTATGCTGAAAATATCAAGGATGAGTTACAGACACCTCTGATTCTGATGAGTGCCCAGGTGGATTTTGCGTGTTTGTAGAAACTGTCTAACATTTGGAAGAATTAATTTAGTGAACTCGATTCAAATCTCAACCCATACCCCCAACATAGGTTAAAAGTCTATGAAAATTAGAAGGTATAGTTATCACTCTCAAATCATCGACAGTGCCTATTCAAGCTCCTAGGTATGCCTTGAACCACCCAACACCTCTTGCAGAGTGACGTAAAACATAGAATTGCCCTCAGCTAAAAGTATTGAGAAATCAAGGTCACTAAGGATTTGAGGAATGGATGAAAAGTAATAATAATTCCAAGATAAACAAGTCTTTTTTATATCTTAGAGGCCATGGATAATAACCTACTCATGTGCCCGAAATCTGGGATTCCCGATGAGGTCAACCTCACTGATCGTCCATACTACTTCCCTTACCATAAAATGTAGGGTCCTAATATCTAAGTGATATTCTTATTTAAATATTTTCTTTAAGGCATGTTCAATTCTGTACAGGTGGATTTAGAACACTCCCAGCGTATTTGTCTTGTATAACCTTTGTCCAATCAGAAAAATAAGATGATCGGAAGAAATTTCCAGAAATTCATACATAAAACTCGATAACTAGGTGACTTGAAATTTTTTTGATTGAGCTCATGCTGCCCAGAAATCACAGTTTCACAAACCTATAATAGTTCCACAACCTAAGAGTGAGGCATCAAATGTTCCTCCTAAATGTGGGAATGATAACCATAAGTAGGAAAAAATATAAGAGGAAGAGTCATATTCTAATCCAATGAATGCTCTGACTCTTGAAGATCTATTGACTATGATATCTGAAGCATGGGTAATACCCCACCAAATAGGATACTCATTAGAAAAATAGATCATATTTGGTTATGTTAATCAAATACACATGGCATAACCCTTTCCAATGATGAATATTCCCCGAATAATGAGTTCCCAACATATAATTAGGGAACCGGAGGCTGTAAGCACAAGAACCGAGGATATAAGGGACAACATGGGTGTGGTCATATGTAATATTTCATTCACATCCCCATAGAGGAAGTATATGAAACTGAGACCCATTGGAAGACACTTCAGCAACCATCAAAAGGCATGAAGGTGTCCTAGGACCATCAAGCAGTCGTCCACACCCAATTTTCATGCATGAAATATTTGATGGGGTTAGATTATATAATCATCCTAGATAATGGGGAAGGTCGTCATGACCTGCACCACTAGTAGAAAATACTCACACACCCCCTACACAAGCACCAAGCCCATCCACCTCAAATTCCCCTATTCATAATTTGTGTGCCCATGTGCATCCCCACATCAGGACGTGCCATCCTCTGGCACAAAAGTACGACATTCAGAAACAAATAGAGGCATCCCAAGATAATATATTGATCCAAGATTCACTCTATCTTTCAAATGAACTTAGGGAGACACTCATTGTAGCCCTCCGAAGCCCATAGGAGTTTGAGAAAGATTTCCTTGTATTTTAGGTTTATCAATTAGAGAACATTCCATTATAATTCCATGTTTACATCACGTTCACTGACCAGGATCAGTAATAGGTCATCTAGGGTCACATCAGTCACCTATATGTCTCTAAAAGAATCAATAATTTCAATTTACAGAGGTATTTTATTGATAACGGTTCAAGGATCAATCTCATCCTTGTTCAAACCCTCCGAAGTATGGGATATGGTGAAGGGGACCTATCTCCCACAAAGAATACCATTCAAGGGTATGATAATCATGAGAAAAGACCTCTCAAGAAGAAAAAACTTTATACCTAGTTTAGGTAACTCTCCTCTGATGCTAAGTCTATGGTTATCCATTAAGACACTTCATACAATGTCTTAATTTGAAGTCCCTGGCTCTATAGACACTTTTTGGTACCTTCAACATTCCATCAGTGTCTAAACTACCCCATAGATGGAAAAGCTGGCAGACTATGTAGTGACAATGCCCCATTTGAGACTTTCAGAGTCACATATGTTGAAGCATATTTCTAGAAGAAGGGAAGCAATCAATAAATGTTGGATGATGATATATAGGTTTCATTTTATAATGATTGGGTACCAACCCTACCAATCCATGGAGTATTCCCTACCAAAACTATGTTCTCCCCATAAATCTAGTTAAGGTAACAGATCTAGTCCCAGATTTCCAATCCCCTTCTGTCCCCATTGAAATTGTAAAAAGAAACTAACTCTGACAAATATCTGCAAAAACTCAGGAAATTATGGATGATAATGTATCTTCTCATGGCCTTACTCACCCCAAGAGTGATGGAGAACCAATAGATTTCCATATTCACCTAAAAATTCCCCCACAGACTCAGAGATGGATGTAGAGAAGGATAACCTCAGAAACACCCATTCCATATTTGAGGAAGGTGTCTCCACCACCATAAATTAAATTAGTAAGATAAATTTGGGAACATAATATGACCTTAATTCTACTTTGATTAGTACCACCATGCCCCTCTAAGATCAAGGGATGTACATCACATTTATGAAGCAGCACTGCTATGTGTTCGCTTGGAACTACACAGAAATTCCTGTACTGAAGCCATATATGGATATGAACCATCTTGGACTACCCAATGAGAATTGAGGCCAAAAGAAGGTATCTAGGAGGATTCATCCCTATCATTCCACCAATTTAGAGACATAAATTTACAAATTGATCATTGTAGAATTCATCCGAGAAGTGAAATACTCAAGATGGCTCTCCAACATTGTCCAAGTCAGGAAAGATAATGGGAAAAATAGGGTATGCATTGATTTTTGATAACTTAATCAGAATTTCCCAAAGTATTATTTCCCATTTTTGATCATAGAACCCTTAATCATTGCAAATTATAGCTTCCAAGCCCTTCCCTTCATGGATTGGTATTTGTAGTACAATCAAATCAATATGGCCCCTCCAGAAGAAAAATAAACTACCTTTAGAGAACCTAAGGGGATCTTATGCAATCAGGTCATGCCCTACAATATAAATAATGCTTTTGATACTTTCCAATCTGCCATGAATCATATCTTTAAGTAATTACTGGGAAGGATAGACAAGTGTTATATTGATGAAACAGTTGATAAATCTTGATAGCGATGTGATCACTTCTTGGACCTTCAAATAATCTTTGATAATATGTGAAAACACAGTCTAAAGATGAATCCACTAAAATTCACTTTTGGGGTAATATCATAAATGTTCCATAGATTTATGGTATTTCATGGAAGTATTGATATTTACCCAGAAAAGACTAGGGTTTTTTTAGTGATGTCACCCTAAGAAATCTCAAATAACTGAGGGGACTCCAAGCGATCCTCAACAACATTTTGTGATTCATAGAAAATGTGGATGGAAAATCGCTCCCTTCACCAGGATAATGAAGGTAGAAATCACATATAAATGGGATTATGACTATCAAGAATCCATCAACAGTCTCAATTAGTAACTACTTCACCCACAGGTTTTGATACCTCTGGTGGAAGTGAGGCTAATCATCTTATAAGTTTCTTCCATGGAGTAATAATTTGGATCACTATTCACACAAAAAATGATATAAGGATTGATAATAGTCTCTACTACCTCAGGAAGATGCTTCTAGGTTCTGAGACTAGATATTCTAATGTCGAGAAGAATTATATTGCACTCATATTCATAGTGAAAAATATGAATCATTACTTACAACACTATGAATTCCATATGGTCTATCATATTGATCCACTAAAGTATATACTTAGCCTCCCTATATTGACTGGGTTCTTGGACTGATGGGAGATCATTCTATAGGAATAATACATTCATTTCATGTCATGAAAGTTTGTGAAAGGTAAATACCTAGCTAATTTCCTCATATCACATCCAACCCCATAAAATACATTAGAATACACTGATCTTTCAGATGATGAGGTATTTTATTCCCCTGACACTCTTCAAACATGGTAGTTATACTTTTATGGAACCTCCCACAGTCTTGTTGATAGAAGGATGGAAAACCCAAAGTTGAATCATGTTGGTTGTGGGGTTGTTTTTTTCTCTCAAGACAACGTAGTTCTCCCATAATCTTTCTCACTATGTGAGGGCTGCACAAATAAGGAGGTAGAATACCAAACCCTCATCTTTGGGAAGGAACTAGCCCTAGAACTGCATATAGCTTACTTAAATGTCAAAGGGGTTCAAAATTAGTAATAAAGAAGATCAATGGTGAATATTCCATCAAAAAGGAAAAATTGTCCCCTATCACTGGCTACTTCATGGGACTAATAAAATAGTTCTGTTTTGACCCCACATTGCATCATGCTCCCTAATCATAGAATACTTATGTCGAAGCACCAGATAATGTGGCCATCATCCTAGCCAACCTTGATCAGGAGGAAGAAATATTACATATCACACATTGAATAATGGTCTCATTGATCATTATTTGAAATATGGATGAAATTAATCAGGAAAACACCACCCCAGATCATGATGAACCATTGACCACCCAAAGATGGATGGAAGCCATAATCGATTATCTCTGAAATGGGACTCTCCCAATAGACCGAGCCGGAAGTGAACATATTTAGAACCATACAATAAACTTTACTCTATAGTATTTCCCAAATGAGAGGAAAGACCTCTAAAATGAGGATTTGATGGAATCCTCCACATATGCATAGAAGAAGGATAGATTTTCGTAATCATAGAACAACTCCATGTAGGCTCTTGTAGTGCCCATCAATCGGGGCTGGGCTCTCCCACTAAATTTGGAGGTTGGGATATTATTGGAAAATCATGATAAAAGATTCTATGAAGTTCGCAAAGATATTTCATGCATTTTATGTTAATAAAAAATAGATCCATTATCCCCTAGAATTTCTACATACAGCTAAATATTCCTAGACATTTTCCCTTTGGGGAATGGGGGTTTTGGGGCCATATCCCTCAGCCACTGTTAGGCAGTTCAAGTACATAATTACTAAAACTGGATAATTTTCCAAATGGTCTGGGGAAATACTCCTCAAGGATATTGGGGTTAAGAATATGATTAACTTTGTGAAGTTTGAGATCATCACCAGGTTCGGAGTCCCTCACACAATATTAACAGACAACAACACCAAATTCTCCTATACGAAGTTGAAGAGGCTGTACCAGGAGTACGATATTGAGTATAAATAATCATCTCACTTCCATGTTGCCTAAAATGGATAGATATAGGGCTTTAATAAGACTCTTTGAAATATACTCTAGAATATGGTGAATGGGGATAAAAAGTCTTGGATGGAAAAGATCCTCAATGATTTTTGGGCCTAACATATCGAAACATGTATTTCCACACAGTTAACACCATACACATTGGTGTATAGGATTGAAGTAGTGTTACCCATAGGGTTCTATCTACCTTCACTCTAAATAGTCATTTTCATACAACTTTCAGATAATGAACAATAACAAAAGTGGCTAGATGAATTGGAGTGGCTCGACGAGAGTAAGTTGTACCTGTTGCACAACCTGGAGATCCATCAGAATCATATCGCATGAGACTTTAATATGAAACATCACCTCTATTCATTCCTCTAAGGAGAATTGGTGTTGGCTGTCAAAACCCCTATGATATCAAGAAATAATCCCCTGAAGCTGGAATCCAACTGGGAAGGGCCTTACATCATACATAAGTTATATTATAATGGATCCTACTCATTGCCCATCATGGATGAGAATAATGTAATGTCACCCACCAATGAGAGATTTCTCAAGAAATACTTTTCATACCCATCATCATATGGGAATCCACATCAGATTAAGCCCTACTATTAATCCTAAACAAATATTGTTAAATTGTATAGAGCTTCTCTTACTACAGGGCATTGAAACTGCACAGATGATATCCTCTCTGCATGTCATCAAACAACATAGGTTTTCTTAAACTGTGTATGGATTTATTCTTGTAATTTCAGGATATGTAGTGACACCAAAAACTCTATTCTTGGGTTCAATCGAAATCTTCCTCTCCCTTTTTCTTCACGTCAAGTGATCCATGTCCTTACCAAAAGACGTTAAATTGTATGGGTATTTTCCTCATCACATGACATTAAATTACATGGGATTTCAAAAACAACATATGCCTTGATTCTCATTTTCAATGAGATATGTAGGAATTCCGAGACGCTATATCTAGGTCCATCCATGACATGATAAAAAATGCCCCTATAATGTCTCGATTGCCTCTACATAGAGAGAGGTACCCTTGTTGTTCCTTTTTTCTCACACTGAGAATATCTCACATGCTCTTAGGAACTACAGTAAGTGTAACACCCCAATATTTCATAGTATGTTATCTCTTCAAAGAAATTCAATAACTTGTGATACATGCAACACTGAGGTCGAGCGCACTACGAGTTACCAAACTAGTCGTTCAAAAAGAAGTTATGAATAATATTAATTGAATTTTGAATTTTCAATACTACATATAATTTTAGAATCTGTATTATGTGTTTCTTAGACATAATATAATAATAAATTCATTTTTTTAGATAAAAGAAGTATTTTTTTTAAAATGATATTTTACCGCCTTTTAATGGAGAACCTTTTTTAAAACCAATATTTGACCCTTTTATATATTCAATTTAATTAAATTAAATTATTCTTTAGAATAGAGACATAAAAATTTAGTTTGGATAAATTTTTGGTACTTTTCTGATAACTTTCATATTTTGATGAATACTGAAAAATACTAAATTTTAATTAAAACAACTTTTTTAATCAAAATAATTTAAAGTGTTAAATTATACATTTCTGTGGTTTTAAAGTATCATTAGATAATATTTTTATCATTTAATATAATTTAGGTCACTGGATATAATTTCACATTTAAACTGGACATAAACAAGTGTTAATCTTTTGATAGTTATTATTTCTTAAAAACACGCTTTTTGTTTTGACAACAGGAATTAATTTTAAATTAATTTCTGCCAATTCTGTGTTTTGAATTTGGAAAAATGGATTCCATATTTGGAATCAGAATATCCAAATTTTGTAAATAGGTAACTTTTATTTTTAAACATTATGAATATTTACTTTAGTAAATATTTTATTTACCATGGTTATATGGTAAATCTGGTAAATAAGGGTAAACAAATATTATTATAATAATATTAAATTACCCTAACACGTGTCCTATTTCTATGTTTTGATACATGTCTGACCATGGAAATCCTTGGGTCGATTTTGGTACCACATGGAGCCACTTTATAGTGATAATGACACTTTCTATTAATTAATTTAAAGCAAAGATAAAAATGATATAAACATATATCTTTTAGTAAAACAATTTTTAAAAGGTGTTATATAAGTTATCTTTTCGACTATAAATATTCATTAGAAATATAAAAATATTTCATAAATAATGGTATTTTATTTATAATTTTTAGAGGTTAAATAATTAAATTTATTTATGACACAATGACGATGTAGTAATTACATTATTTAGGAAAGAATCAAATAAATGGTATTATAAATATTAAAATAAATATAATTTCAAATTTTTTATGAAATAAATGAATTTACTAGGTGAATATGACATGTTAGGATTGATTCAATATATATTTTTCTAAGTAATCAAGTTGTGATGACTTTCACAAAAACAAAATACTAAACAGTTTCAAAATTAACGTAAATGAGTTTTTAAAAACAAATATTATATTATTAAATTATATAATATTATTAAAAATATAAGGTTCTACCAAAGATCTTAAATAATATTATATATTTAATTAATCAACCACTTTAGGTTATATTTTACGTTTAGAGTAAGTTAATTAGCCATATATTGTAATAATACAAGAAGACACGGTAAAAGTTAAACTATTTTACTAAGAGTTAAATCTAAAAGATAAGGTTAATATGGTGACCTAAAACTATCTAAAACCTATTGGTTGAGGGTTTTTGAGACCCATACCCAAATTATACTCTAAATAAATTATTTTGGATCCATTAGAAACCGAAAATTATTTTATTATAAAATAATATTTCAAGCTTTTCCTGAAGTGACTCTCGCCTCTCTTATAAAAGGGTACTTCCCCTTCTCTTAATTTCACACCTCCAAATCCATTTTTCTCAGCCAAACCCTTCCCAAATATAATCCCAATATTCCTCCCTTCATACAAAAGTCCTTCCTTTGGTCATAAAGCCACCCTAATGATCCATTTTGATCAAATCAAAATGAAGAACCCGAAGAAGAGCTAAATATTTCATCACCTATTTCAAGTTATTTTCTTCTTCCACTTCCTCTTTCTTTGTTGTTTACATTATAAAATAATGAATACAGTATATTATATATACTGTGATGTTATTATAAAAATGTTACAACTATATTCATTATTCTGTCCATCATATGAATGACAAAGTCACCATACGTGCGTACATACGACTTACCGTCTCCACGTCGTGGGGTAGTTTGTTATTCAAACAATTAATTATTTGGATGGGTATAATAATGAGTATAACTGATGTGAATAATAAATATAACAAGGTAATTATTCTTTATATATGATATAAAATCCAATTACATATTATTTCACTATCAATATAATGAAATTTTTGCTCATGCGTACGTACTGATTACCGTCTCCATGAACACGATGAGATTCATTCCCCAACTTAATCATTCAAGAATAATTTTCATTTTATGACTAAAAATAATGTTTAAGAACTTAATATAATTATAGATATGAATAAAATACATCCTATCCATAACCAACATGGTTTATGTAACCGATCATATAAAGGAAAACGGATCAGTTAATACTTGAAATGATGATACTACTGAAATATTATTAACAAAGCAATATTAGAGGATCATATATGATATCATATTTATGTATATAGTTATTTTATAATTTAACAATAGTTTTTTAACTATTATACATGAGGTTAACATACCATTGACTAAGGAAATGTACAAGGTAAGGGTTAATTCCACAATCTCTTTATTATCTGAGGTTGTTTTTAAATAAGTATTTACTAAGACCTCTTTATCATCCACATCCATGTTTTCTTAAAAATTTATTTCAAAACATTTTTAATATTTACATTACAATGGTTTTAATTCATTTATACCCTTCTTTTACCTTATATGTTTTTAAAGGAATCTTTCCGTCATTTTCCAAACAAGGTACTTTATGGCCTTTTCGACAAAATTAAGGTAAGAATGTTTTTTTAACTTATTCGGTGGGTGTGGCTATTTTACACCGTTATAACATCGTCAAAGTTTCCCTTACAATCTTATAAGAATATTTTCAAAATAATTTTTTTTTATAATTTTATGACTTTTAAATGACTTCAAAATAGAAATAGCTATTTCTCTAAAAAAAAATTGATTTCATCTATGTCAACATCCTTTTTAGGGGTTTTAATATTGTTTGAAGTTGATTTATTATAATACAAATCTTCCATATTGTATTGAATTTTTTGTGATATGTTTGAATGTGGATGTGTTATTTTTATACCATTCATGGTTTATCGATAAAGTATTTACATTTTATATTCTAGTTTTAATATGAATGTTTATGTTATGTTTAAACCTTTTCAAACGAGGAATGCATTGGACTTAGTAAGTGACGGGTGGAGCTCACTATAGCTCCTCAATGCATCAGTAGGTATAATGAGACAAACTAGTGTCTTGGAATAAGGACTTGACGAAATCTTATTTTTAGTCTTGGCACGGGGCCTTGATTATGTGGTTATGAAGTCTGTCATTATGCATTCCATCATTATGAAATTGGATATTGAAATTGCATGTGATTATTCTACTAGTAGAATATACATGTGAATAAGTAAATGGAATTATTTGATTTTATATTTTCCATATTATTCTGAAGTTTAAGTTTAAAAGGATTTTGTTTTAGTCTTATACATTTCCTTAAATGTATATACTTATTTATGAAAGTTTATGCTATATTGTTATCCTTTTTGTGCATATGAGATCACCCCTTTTTATGTTTTATTTTTCCCAGGATGTGAAGAAGTACTTAATGGTTGACCTACATAGATATGCTAAGGATATAAGTGTGTTAAAATGGGACAAAATTTTGTTGATGTTTTTATTTCATGATGTAATGTAAAACTTATGAATGTATCAAGTACTTCCAAGGATACTAAACTAATCGGTATTTCAGGACATGATTCCTTGTATCATGCCAATGCAATGTTATAATTCACCAACTCTGGGTAACTGGGGTCAGGCGTTATAGTTGGTATCAGAGGAAGTTTAGTACAAACCTTGGAAACTAGATTTAGAAAAACTTTTATTAGAGAACACTACCCTAAGATAGACTTTGAGGATTAGTATAGAAGAACATCCGAGAATTTTGGTACTATAGAGATATTGTGAATTTTCCAAGAAATACATCCTTTTATGGATACGAGCAGGTAGAGGTTGCTCAAGCACAGATATACCTAGGGTTAAATCCTAAAAACACCACTTTGAGCTAGACTCTAATGGGAACTGGTGCACGACAACGGGCCATGCTGCACTCTTAGTTACAACACTCCCAGGGGATATGCTTAGGATAATTATAAATTTATTTACAAACCATTATGAAGGATTTATGAGGGTATACTTCCTCAAAGAAAACATTTTTATGATTATGGATTAAATACATTAACTATTCAATTTATGTTAAGTGTTTTAAAATCTTGGAATTATGCATTTCAATTTATAAACTAACCTAGTGTATTCCATTATTTAGAAATGGTGCCTAGTAGAAGGATTAAGAACTCCACCAATATGCATGATCCAAAGATTAAAAAGGATAATATCTTTCGTGGTATTAAGCCAACATTTTGAAACGAAATAGCCTCCCATGTATTGTCATCATATGAAGAAATAACATCATGTTTTAATTTGATAAGTGAATAATTCTATGAGTTCTATGGATTTGAAGAGAATCCAGGGAAGAAAACAATGGTAGAGAGAAAAATGGATAAAGGGAATAAGGGAAAGAAGGATTTTCCCATATGTGATAATGGTGGAAAAATAACCTCAATAAATACTTGAAGGAAATGAGATTTTGTTATAAGTATGGATATAAAGGACACCATGTATGTGATTGCAAGGGTAAGAAAAAGGTGTCAAAGGTAAAATGCTTCATCTGTAAGGAATTGGGACACTAAGCAAATCAATGTCCAAATCATTAGAGTATACCCCAAATGATACTATTGGATAATAATAAAGTTATGATACTATCGATGATGAGGAGGAATGATTAGACTACTTTTGTTATTAAAGTATTGTGTCATTTGAGTATTGTATTAATGATTTACATGTTATAAGAATTATAGTGTATATAAGGATTGTACTGTAGTACTATTTCATTAAGGATTTGAGATTATATTTTTCTAAGAAAAGTGAGTCAATTGAAATTTAATCTTTTTGGAAAATAAATGGTTGAAGGATAGATAAACCTTAATATGGTTCGGATATTGAGGTAATGATTTTGGAAAAAGATATGATTGATTTGGATATTCAGTATTCTTGACTACTTTGAAATTAATTAATTGTTTATTTATTTAATTATTGTTGGATTTTACAAAAAATTTGGATATAAGAAGTATATAAAGTATTCTATAAAAAATAAGGAAGTACATACCTATTCAAATATGGTTTTATGGTAATTCAGTTTATTACCATGTCTTATGAGAATACACAATGAAGGTATTCACATGTATGTTATGTGACCTTCATTATTAATATAGACTATGAGTCTATACATAAGTATTTTGGATAAGTATAAAGGTTGGAATGGATCATGTTAAACAATGGATACTATTGTTTACGGTTAAGACACTTCTTAAGATTATTATTGTATTGTTATAAAAAGGACAACTTGGAGGTCGGGTGACAACCCATCGGGTCCAGCAAGGCCGCGAGACTTGAACTCACAACCGAAGGGAGACAAGGGTGCATCACCAACCATTGGCCTACATGATGTCTTAGTTTGTATAATGTATTTTTTTTAAATGTTCTGATATATAAATTATAAATTCGTTTTTTAACCCTATACGATTATGATAAATAGAATATTTTTGAATTCTATTATCTTTTTGGAGTGAAAGATGAGTTTGGGGTATGAATTAGTTGAAGGATGAACTCTAATTGTCAAGTATATATATATATATATATATTCCTCTTATTCTATGAATAAATCAATTCTTAAACTTTAGGTAAGTGAAGTTAAAACCAAAAATGTGTTATCCTAATACCTTATGTTTTTTTGAACCGATGATATTTTATATCATCTTATATTGATGGTTTTGAGACAATTTTACACTTATTTGTGATTTATGACTTCAATCATTCCCTATTAATATTTACGTTTTCCTCCAATTATGTGTCTCTAATTTCCACCAATGTTCTCCTAATCAAGATCATAATTTGGTGGTGACTTTTTCATTTCTCTTTCAATCTTATTAAGACTAAATTTTGTTAACCCAATTTCTGATGTGGGTCTTCCACAAAGGTATTTTTTTATTTTTAACCATTTATTTTCTAAGAAAAATTTCAAATTGAGATGACGTAATTTATTTAAGGATGGGAGAATGAAACACCCCAATATTTCATAGTATGTTATCTCTTCAAAGAAATTCAATAACTTGCACTACATGCAACACCGAGTTCAAGCGCTCCACGACTTACCAAACTAGTCGTTCAAAAAGAGGTTATGAATAGTATTAACTAAATTTGGAATTTTATATACTCTATATAATTTTATAATCCATATTATGTGTCTCTTAGAGAAAATATAAGAACAAATTCATTTTTTCAGATAAAAGTATTTTAAAAAAATGAAAATTTACCACCTTTTATTGGAGAACCTTTTTTAAAACCAATATTTGACAATTTTATATACTCAATTTAATGAAATTAAATTATTCTTTATAATTGGGACATAAAAATTTATATTGGATATGTTTTTGATACTTTTCTGATAACTTTCATATTTTGATGAATAGTGAAAATACTAAATTTTAATTAAAAACAACTTTTTTAATCGTAATACTTTAGAGTGTTAAATTATACATTTGAGTAGTTTAAAAGTATAATTAGATTATTTTTTTATCATTTAATATAATTTAGTTCATTGTATGTACTTTCGCATTTAAACTGGGCATAAACAAGTGTTAATCTTTTGATAGTTATTATTTCTTAAAAACAGGCTTTTTATTTTGACAACGGGAATTAATTTTAAATTAATTCCTGACACTTATGTGTTTTGAATATGGAAAAATGGATTACATATCTGTAATCAGGAGGAACCAATTGTGTAAATAGGTAACTTTTATTTTTAGACATTATGAATATTTACTTCAGTAAATATTTTATTTACCATGGTTATAGAGTAAATCTGGTAAATAAGGGTAAACATATTTTATTATTATAATATTAAATTACCCTAAAATGTATTGTATTCCTATTTTTTGATACATGTACGACCATGTGAATCCTTGGGTAGATTTTAGAACCACTTGGAGCCACTTGAGAGTGATAATGACACTTTATATTAATTAATTTAAAGTAAAGACAAAAATGACATAAACATATATCGTTTAGTAAAACAATTTTTACAAGGTGTCATATAAGTTATCCTTTCGACTATAAATATTAATTATAAATATAAAAATATTTCCTACATAATTGTATTTTATTTATAATTTTTAGACATTAAATAATTAAATTTCTTTATGACACAATGATGATGCATTAATTAACTTGGTATTAAAAGAATCAAATAAATGGTATTATAAATATTAAAATAATATAATTTCAAAGATTTTATGACATAAAAGAATTTTATAGGTGAATATGACATGTTAGGATTGATTAAATATATCTTGTTCTAAGTAATCAAGTTGTGATGACTTTCACAAAAACCAAATACTGAATAGTGTCAAAATTGACATAAATGAGTTTTTAAAACAAATATTATATTATTAAATTATATAATATTAATAAAAATATAAGGTTAGTACAAAGGGCTTAAATAATATTATATATGTCATTAATTAACCACTTTAGGTTCTCTTGTAAATTTAGAGTAATTTTATTAACCATATATTTTAATAATACAAGAAGATAGGATAAAAGTTAAACTATTTAACTAAGAGTTAAATCTAAAGGATAAGGTTAATATGGTGACCTAAACCTATATAAAACCTATTGGATGATATTTTTTATACCTATACACACATTAGACTCTAAATAAATTATTTTTGAGCCATTATAAACTGAAAATTATTTTATTATAAAATAATATTTCAAACTTTTCCTAAAGTGACCCTCACCTCTATTATAAAAGGGTACTTCCCCTTCTCTTAATTTCACACCTAAAAAGCCATTTTTCTTGGAAAAACCCAGCCCAAATATCCTGATTTTTTTCCCTTCATCCTAAAGGCATTCATTTGGTCAGAAATCCACCCTAAGGAGCCCTTTTGATCAAATCAAAAGGAAGAACCCGAAGAAGAGGTAAATATTTCATCACCTCTTTCAAGTTCTTTTATTCTTCCACTTCATCTTTCTTTGTTGTTTACATTATAAAATAATCACTATAGTATATTCTATATAATGTGATGTTATTATAAAAATGGTACAACCATATTCATTATTATATCCATCATATGAAAGACAACGTCACCATAAGTGTGTACGTACGACTTACCGTGTCCACGTCGTGGTGTAGTTTCTTATTCAAACACTTCATTATTTGGATGGGTATAATAATGAGTATATATAATGTAAATAATAAATATAACATGTTAATTATTATTTATATATGATATACCATCCAATTACATACGATTTCACCATCAATATAATGATATTGTCGCTCCTGGGTACGTACAGATTACCGTCTCCACAAACGCGATGAGATTTATTCCACATCGTAATAATTCAAGAATAATTTTCATTTTATGATTAAAAATAATGTTTAATAACTTAATATCATTATGTATATGAATTAAATAAATCCTATCCATAACAAACATGGCTTACGTAACCGATCAAATAAAGGAAAACGGTTCAGTTAACACCCGAAACGATGATACTACTAAAATAATATTAACAAAGCAATATTAGAGGATCAAATATGATATCATATTTATGTATATATTTATTGTATAATTTAATAACAATGTTTTAACTATTATACAGGAGGTTAAAATACCATCGACTAAGGAAAAGTACAAGTTAAGGGTTATTTTTACAATCTCTTTATTATCTGAGGTTGTTTTTATGTAAGTATCTACTGAGACCTCTTTATCATCCACATTCATGTTTTATTAAAAATGTATTTCAATTTTTTTTACTATTTACTTGAAAATGGGTTAAATTAATTTATACCCTTATTTTGCATTAGATGTTTTGAAAGGAATCTTTCCGTCGTTTTCAAAACAAGGTACTTTATGACCTTTTTAACTAAATTAAGGTAAGAATGTTTTTTAACTTATACGAAGGGTGAGGCTATTTTCCGCCATTATAACATAGTTGAATCTTACCTTAAAATATTATAATAATATTTTCAAAATAAATGTTTTTTATAATTATATTATTTTTAAATTATTTCAAAATAGAAAAGGATATTTCTCTAAAAAAAGTTTTGATTTCATCTATGTAAACATCCTTT
The DNA here is from genome assembly GCA_963277665.1 of Viscum album. Classification (NCBI taxonomy): domain Eukaryota; kingdom Viridiplantae; phylum Streptophyta; class Magnoliopsida; order Santalales; family Viscaceae; genus Viscum; species Viscum album. Next base: position 1,865,218,189 of record OY728142.1, on the reverse strand, counting down.
TGATGGATTTTATGTTTGTTTGAAGTTGATTTATTATGATACAAATCTTCCATATTGTATTGAAGGTTTTTTTATATTTTTGACTATTGATGTGTTATTTTTATACCATTCCTGGTTTATGGATAAAGTTTTGACATTTCGTATACTAGTTTTAATATAAATATTTATGTTATGTTTAAACCTTTTCATATAAGGAATTAATTAGACTTAATAAGTGATGAGTGGAGCCCTATATAGATCCTCGATACATAGGTAGGTATCATGAGACAAACTAGTGTCTTGGCACAAGCCCTTGAAAAAATCTTATTTGTATTCTTGGCACGAGGCCTTGACTATGTGGTTATGAAGTCTGACATTATGCATTCCATCATTATGAAATTGGATATTGAAATTGCAAGTGATTATTAGACTAGTAGAATATCCATGTGAATAAGTAACTGAAATTATTATATTTTATCTTTTCCATATTACGATGAAGTTTAAGTTTAAAAGGATTTTGTTTTAGTCTTATAAATTGCCTTAAATGTTTATACTTATTTATGAAAGTTTCCGCTATATTGTTATCCTTACTGAGCATCTAAGCTCACCCCTTTCTATGTTTTATTTTTCCCTAGATGTGAAGAAGTATTTAATGGTTGACCTACTGGGATAGGCTAAGGATATAAGTGTGTTTAGAGGGGACAAAATGTTGTTGATGTTTTTATTTCATGATGTAATGTAAAACTTATAAATGTAACTAGTACTTCAAAGGCTACTAAACTAATTGGTCTTTAAAAACATGATTCATTGTATCATTCCAATGAAATGTTATAATGCACTGACTCTGTGTAACTAGGTTCAGGGCATTACAATAAGGGATTCCCTATACAAAAAAGGCACAAAATCATATGACCCGTCTATCACAGTTCCAAATGCAAGACTATAAAAGGAACACCATATATCCTTTCTACAAGACCTAAAACTACACAGTTCCTCAATAAATATGTGTGTCTTGATTCTAATCATCATGGGATATGTAGTGATGCCTAGATCTCTACTCATGAGAACAGCTGTGACAATCAACAAAAACAAATTTCACCTCTTTGTACATACTAGACCCACAAGACAATGTTTATCATTCAAGAAATACATGTAGCCTGATTCTTTTCCTCATAGGATATGCATTAACATCCTTATTTTTAACTCTGTTCCCAGTCACAACAGATAAGTATAAAGGTACTCCCATCCTCCTCTTTTCATATGGGTTATAACTACGTAGGTAACTCCCATTCAGAACTATGTATGCCTTGATTACCACCACCACGGAATATGTAGTGACACCCATAATTCCATTCATAGGATCAACAACAATATTACTATTTCACATCAGATGACCAACGTCCTCATCGTATGATGTTAAACTTCACGGTCCATGAGAATTACATGTGGTTTTATTATCATCTTCTTGATATATGTAGTGAAACCAGTACTTCCACACTTTTTCCCAACTACGACATTTTCATTATTTAATTTCAACTCATATTCATAATAAACGCATGATGTTAAACTGCATGGGATTTCAAGAACTATGTGTGGATTGATTACTCTCATAAAAAGATACGTAGTAACATATGAATATCAAATATTGATCCCATATACAACAACAGAAAAAGAAGCCACCCCAATTATAGAAGAACTATATAACACAACTTCATTTTTCCTATGTATGAACTATATATAGATATGGATTTCTTGTTTACATAATATATCATGTTCAAATGTTTCACATTGGTTCCCGCGTCCTTACCACATTACGTTACACTATAAGGAAAACATCTCAATCGCATGACATTAAAACTGCACAATAAATGTTTCCTTACCACATGATGATAGACTGCATTGTAGTGCATCCTTACTTCATGATGATAAACATCACAAAATCATGTCCTTGCCACATGATATTAAACTACAAGGAAAACTTCTTGGTCTCATGACATTAAAACTACACAACATATACACCCTTATTTCATAACATTAAACTGCAAGAAAGTACATCCCCACTACATGACAATAAAATATACAGGACATCACCCACTTTTCATCCCCCATCAAGGAATAACATGAACCTTATTCTGTTCGGACAAAGTATGGGGTACTTCCATCATATTTTAAATCACCTCAATCCATAATCCACACTCCAATCCTCAAGTGGATTGGGTTTCCAAGAACCTTCTATAGACCATAGAAACGATATCCAACTTCAAGGGACCCTTTTCTTAAATATACATGCATTCCATGGATCATTCATATGCACCTATGGTTGTCAACCAAATGATTCACTCTAAAAAAGGAATTTTTCATCCTTATGATCCCTGAAATCACTATAGCAGAACTCAACACCTCAATGTGATCTTAACTACTCCCTGTATGACTATCCCATGACACTACTCATGACTTGATAACCTTGATCCAGGATTTATAGAACTCTAATCTCCTACTCAGGAGAATTTTGGGATTCTCTTAACCTTTGATATCCAAATTGGAATCTTGTGTATCATCCTCCATATTAGGACCATATGTCTCACAGCCTTAAACAACCTACACTATGGTCAAAGTTGCACAACCTTAAACTCTAGACTACGATGGTCTAAATTTCAAAACTATAGACTTCTATAGAAAGTGACAAAAAAATGTAAGGTTGAAAACCTAAAAAGGGGTTCCGGAGAAAAAATCAAGTATTCTCTTGCTAAACTCTTCATCTTTAGATTTTAGGCAAAATTTAGGGTGAAAATGAACTAGGCAACAAGCTCATAGAGTCTATTCTATATCCCTTTTAAAAACCAAGCTATGCTCACTGGACCCCCAGGTTTATGAAAAAGAAAAGTAATGATTTTTCACATCTTCTCATCATGATAATATGTTTCCTAGGTGCTGAAAAAACCTTTAGGGTGTTCAAACCATTCTTGGATATTAGAAATTTTGAAAATAACACTTCGTGATTAGCATCCCTCGGATCACCGTAAACCTTTCAGGGCCCATGGAAAAGATATAAAACTTCAAGGGACCCTTTTCTTTACTATGAATGTAAGCCTATGGGTCATTCATATGTTACTATGTCCATCAACCAAATTCATAACTCTTCAAAATGGTAATTCCAATCCTTATAATCCTTGACATCATCACGAAAGCACTCAACACCTTAGTGTGTCTAAACTACTCCAGGTGTGACTTTCCCATATCATCCTCCTAATCTGAGTACTTTAGAACATGGCTTATAGTCTGTATTCCAAATTATTTGGGTGTATTTGAAATCATTGATGCTATATAACCATCTTTTTTACACTTCCTAAAATCAGGAATCCAACACTCCATTCTTGAACCTTTGATGGCCCATACCCCATGTTTAGAAACCATCAGGCACAAGGCTCAAGCTTAACAATCAAGAGATTGACTATCCTAGGGTGCTAGAACCCTTCTTGGATAGATTTCCTCCGATATTCAACCTAATCATATATTTATTTAAGTCTTCATAAATCTATCATGACCCTAAAAGATAAGTGGATATCGTTTTTTTCTTGACCATGCTACCGACGCATATTGGCCTTGACCCACCAAATGAAGGAATTTCCTCATTTTAATAGAGGACCTTCAAACCATGTGAGCCCTAGAAACACAGTGGTGGAACCTTACACCCCTTAGTGTTATAGGTCATCCCCGGTATGTCTTCCCCATATCATATTCATGACACAAAATTTTTTGGTTATGAATTACATCGCCCATATTCTAACTATAAAGGATGACCTAGATTCCAATGTTTTTCCCTATCAACCAATATTACCTACGCAAATCTTCCATTTCCCATGTAAATGACAGCTAGCTTCAAGATACCCATTTCTTGACTGTAAATGAAATCCTATGTCTTCTATTAATACATCTATGGTCATCAACCAAATGAATCACACCGAAAAAGGGATTTCTAATCCTCATGAGCTTCTACAATACCACGGTCGAACTCATCACCTCAGTGTGTTTTGGGTAATTACTGGCATGTATGGACCATATCCCATGATCATATATATGTTCGGAGCTAAGATACCCTAAACTAAACCAATAGAAGGTCTGAGATAAAATACCCTAATCTAAATCAACATAGAAGGTTTGAGATAAAAGACCATAAACTACAATAATATCAGGTCCAAGTTAAAAGATTATAAACTAAATCAATATCATGTATGAGCTAAAAAACCCTCAAACTAAATCAATACAAGGTTCTATCTAAAAGACCCTAAACTAAAGAAATATCAATGGTCTGAGATAGAATACCCTAAACAAAATCAACATCAATGGTCTGAGGTAAAAAGACTCTAAACTAAAGCAACTTCAAAGTTTCATGCAAAAAGACCCTAAACTAAAAAAATAGAAGGCCCAAAATAAAATTCACTAAACAAAATCACTATTGATGGTATGAACTAAAGGAACACAAACTAAAGAAATATTTGGTCTGAGATAAAACACTATAAACTAAATCAATATTTGGTCTGAGTTAAAACACATTAAACTACAGAAATTGAAGGTCTGAGAAAAAATTCATTAAAATACATCACAATATAAATTTATTCTATAAAATATTATAAGTCCCACTATGTGGAATTAGAAAAATAATTCTACTCTTCGAAATCCTATCATATTTGGAAAAAGAAGAGCACTCTCCCTCTTGGACATGAATCTTACCCAAATGATCCTTCTGCAAATCAGGTGATCTCAAGATAGTTGAAATAGATTATCAAGAAAAAATCATGTGTTTGTGGGCATTCATGAGAATATATTAAGGGGAATATATTATAATTTCAACCTTAAATTCCAGGCATTCTTGTTTATTTGATATAACGTAAGGGATGGGTATCATTGGAATGTAATATCAGAGTAGCAGAACATCACGCATGTCACGAATAAAGGACAACTAGATAGTAAGGTGGAATGTTTAGAAACTTCATTCATTCATAATGTTCAAAAAGTGAGGAATCTATCAAAAGTATCATTAAAAATAGAATAAACCAAAAGGTTTGAACTATGATAAAATTTGATTGGTCATACTGGAAAGGTCAATAAGGGTTTGGAAAGAAGTGTCAATAAAATGCCAAAGTGCCACTCACCCCGCTTCTTCGTGTTCTACTCTGGGATAAAGAATATCGACCAAATACATATACTCTTAAACCATATTTCAAGAATTTTCCAAGGAAGATGGCAATGTAAAAAATATTATACCTCAGATGATATATGATTTCCTCACATCTTCATATTTGCGTAGTCCAAGCATACATCTGGGCCTGCAATTTGGATATCTACTGATGACCCTGCTCCAATTCCTCCAACATCTCCCTCATCTAACTAGTAACAAGATCCTCATCTACAAGATCATGTTAATAATTTCACTCATGTCCACATCTTTCTGAGACAAAATAATTTGTTTCATGAAATAACTAATGAAGGTGTTCCCATTAATCTCAGAAAACTTCCAAGGGGGTCTCAGTTATCATGTCATGAATTTGTCTCCAGATCTTCCTATTTGTACATGAGCCTCTGTAACCAATAGAGTAGGCATGATAGGAGGAGGAATAACCAGTTGATCCAATGAGGAAACATGAGAGGAAGCATCATATTCCCTTGTATCAATTGTTGTATCAATTGTAGCCTACACTAGAGGATTAATTTCATCAATAGACTCAGTTTCACCATAAGAATAGTTATCACTCAAATCAGGTCACTTTCTTAACATCAGACCCAAATCATCAATCAATTCCATCATTTCCATGGATATAGGGTTTGGGGAGAAAGAAGGCTTTCCCGTGTGATGGAAAAACTGGTTTAGCACACCACCCAGATAAGATGCTACTCAAGCCTACGCATGATCCTAGGTAAGGAAGGTGAAAGAATCATCAGGAGGAAGTATGATATCAACCTCAGTATCTTCACATTCCAAAATCTTCTGAAGTTGGTGAATGACCAAAATATTTTGTTCCTCTCAAACACCATCCAAGGGAAGAGGAGAGACCCTTTGGGTATTACCAAATTAATGAGAGAATTGATAGGTTGTGTAAGGTTTATAGATAATTACCTCATCCACCCTATCCATGAGAAACCCATCCCAAATAGAGATTATGTTTAAACTTTCATCAATTAAACTACCATCGTTATTGATAATTGTTTCAACCGGTGCATAGAAAAAAGTAATGTAGAAACAATAATATTGTTTTAGTGCATCATTGACCTCAGCAGGGCATCGTGAAATACTCCCAACCCCAGAAATATTCAATATTTTTGGGCGAGATGAAGTATTGGAGATCCAGGTGGCGTTTTAATATTTATAACAATGAAAGTGCTCCCCTATCGAGCCAAAAAAACTAGAGAGGACCACTAATTATGTAATGGGTACTACCTTGTTGGATGTGGACCAAGTGATGATAAAGACATTAAAGGAATGAAACTACCAAATTATGGTACCTTCCTTCTATAAGTCACATTTTCATCACCAAAATGCTAAATTGGATCCCTAAATGTGTATCGCTAGCTGGTAAAATAAACCATTCAAAAACATGGCTATAAAGCCTGCCAACGTAATGTTCATGGAGATCTCAAAATTCTATAGGTAGGACCATGAGGTATAATCCTCAACTTACAATATATCCCAATAAAATTTAATATTTACATGAACATTATAATAAGGGAAACAATAAATGCATATAGAAGTTGGGATATCCCCACTATAGTAAAAAAAGATATTGATTCAATCCTTGAAAGAAATGTGCAAACATGTTTTCATCTCCTTCCTCAATCTCTCCTTCACAATAATATGAACCTCCTTCACCACAACTAGGTTCAGCAAGGGATTATCCCAAACATCCATAGTAGGGATGAATTCATCATAAATCTCTATAAGAGGGGGAATCTCTCCCAGTTGGTAGATGTACCATATGAAAATGTTTACTTCACTGTGGGATAAATGGAATTTGTTGGTGTGAGGGAACCAATGGATGATCATCAATTGAAGAAGATCTGGTCCTCATACCATTTTTCTTGTAGTCTACATTTAATAATAGACCCAATTTTAAGGTTGGACTAGAAATAATAGATGAACTAGTAAATCTATGTGTATTCATAAAGATGAACCCTATATAGTTGATCAGAAAACTCTATAAAACTTCACCTAACCCAGATATTTCATTCCCATTCATTATAAACATTTTCATCGAGATGGAGATCCCATTTTGAGCTCCATCCACTTCCAGGATTGTCAAAGAGGAAGAAAATGTACTCAAATAATTTTGTGGGATAGATTTATGGGAAAGTTTAAGCCATCCGGACCCAAAGGAGAGTTTTCCATCATATAAGACAAGCTCCTCTGTGAAACTACTAAGAACTGGATTTCTATGAAAATTTTCATCTAAATGCATAAAAAAGAAGTTAACACTCAGCGAGGGGGTAGATTGGATTTTGATGTAGGGATGAAAACATCATCTAGTAGACCGTAACTATATAGAGAAATTCATTGAGATGAGGATAGTGTTGAAGCTCAGATGAGAGGAACCTCTTTAGAAACTTTTTATCAGAATACATAGGATAGCGAGGGTCTCCACTGTGATTTCTAGAAATCATGGACCTATTATTAGAGAAAAATAATAAATATTGATGAGAACTAAAATCCATATAAATATTATTAAGTGGAATATATTAGAAAATAAGAATATAAAATATTATCAAAATAAAAAAATAATAAACCAGCACCATCAGGAGCATTGTGTGAATCAGTGGGAGATTAATGAACTGCATAAGGATTTCGTGAATCTCCTAACCCTAAAAGGTCTCACGGGTTACATAATCCCATAGGTCATCATGAAATTTCATAACCCCTTGGAGACTCTCGATCATGGGACCTGAAAAAGGTCACACAAATCGAATGATTGATCTAGAGGATCCCGTGAAACCCCTAAGACAATCACAATCCTCATGGATGAAGTTCAAGAAATTATCAAAGTATGGTTCATAGATGGATTGGAAAGAAACCTGAAAAAGAGTAGTTTTTTGATACAATTATTAAAATATATGCTAGGGATAAAGGCTAGAAGTAGGGTCTCACAATCAGGTCTTGTGGAATGGTTTGGCGATAGGGAAGTGTAATAGAGGCAAGGTGAGAGAGCTCTGGAAGAATGGTAGCTAGGGGATAAGGCTACCCTCTGATCCCATATATATAGTAAATTTCACAGAATACCAAGAGTCATTGGGAAGTTCAAGAATCACCCCAGACACCGATTTTTGATAAATACAAAGACTCGTGAGGTCATTCATTTTCCTCAAAAAATGATCTCGTGTCCGCAAAGGCGTCGCTCGTGAGGGGGGAAATTTTTAAATTCCCACCAAATGAGCATTAGAAAATTCACAAAGGAAGGAATACATGAATATGGGTATTATTTATTCCACCAAAAGAAAATAAAGTAAGAGGTGATCGAAGCTCATGGATCATGTAATCCTCAATGAGACCTACAATAATGTGACCATCATAGGGTCAAACGAAGGAAACATTTATAGTGAATAGTTTGAATTAGGTCCCCTAAATCCACTCTTGACAAATCCTTATCCTCTTATAAAGTCACTTTAAACATCTGATGGTTATCAATTGGCCACTAGATAAATTCCCCCATGAAATGTGGCTTTTCATCGACTAGGGCCTGATAACCCATCCAAAAATCCTTTGAAAATGGGTGGAAATTTTCCAAAAAGAGGATACCTCTAGAATTCATTAAGATCATTTGACACATCACTGATGAGAAGGGGAATTTTCCTTGAAAAAATTCAAGTGGATTCATAAGAACCTTGAACCTTTATAGAATAAAAAAACAAAGGAAATTAAATATGGGGATGTGGGAGCTACTCATGGTCATAAAATTTACGTGACACACCATTGGAGATCCACAAGACACTGCAAGTACCTAGTGATATTCCTTCCTTATCTCAATAAATACCTTTGGCTTTTCTGTCTCATCATTCAAAGTGTCTCGGGCATGTCCAAGCGTCCTCGTGCTCCTCCTTTGTCTCTATAAGGACAAATAGATGGATTTTCCCAAGAAATGATCTTGTATCTCCATAGGACAGTTATTTGTCACATGATGCCTCATCAAGATGTAGAGTAATTTTATTTGATATTACTTATGCAATATCACATGACTCCCAATCTTTGAAAAATAGATGAAGGAAATATAAAAGGGAAGGAGGTTGGAGCCTATCGCAGTCATAAAATGTTAGCGACACACTGAGGAATTCTATAGCACAGTCCCGTGAAGACCCTGGAAAAGCCATTCTTGTCTCACAAAACGTCATGTAAAAGTCATTCAAGATAACGTAAACACCTTTAAAACGGTTCCCTGATCTCTTGAAGGACCTTAGACATGTCAATATGACAATAGGTAAGTCCTTCGACTTGTCTTCATAATCAAAGAAGTTCCCATTAATTGTAAATAATCCCATAAAGGAATCATTGATAGGATGGAATTATGTTCTCTAAAAAATAGGCAACACCCTTGGAAGAGGTCCAATCCAGAGTCCCTTAAAGATGCATGGTGACAAAACCCCTTTAATGACTCCATCTTGGATTCACATGAGATAATCTACACAAAATAAAAAATAATAGGGGTGGTGAGGCCTATAAATCCCCCACCCCATCCTCAAAGAAAGGGATTGGATTTTCTACATCTAGGTGCATCAGAACACCCAAGAAACTAAGTGGACTTCTTAGAGTGGATGATCTCACAACTAGAAAGTCTTCCATCTGGTAATATACAGGCGAATAGCTGGGGAAGTCATGCACCACTCATAAAGCACTTCGCATGGTCACTCATAGATCACGTGATGGACTTATGGAAGGTTATGTGAATAACATAACACATATATTCTAGATCATGAAAGATTTAAAATAAATTGACATTGAATAAATTTTTGGCATTCACAATATAAGGGCTAGAACAAAGACAAAGGGTGAAATAGTTTAGAAAAAAATATGTTCACTAACCCTCATGCACTTCACGTGAACCATACAAGACACACAAAAACACCAGTAAATATATCCAAAATATAAAAAATCTCATTTTACAAGCTATTTGGGCCATGTGAAGTCCTCTGAACATGTCATATGGGGCCACACAGTTCCCCTAGGTGCACCACCTTAGTCTCACGAAGCCCTTTGGGCTCATCGCCAAAGCCTTGGGGTGTCCTTTAGAAACATCTCCTGACTCATATAATGGGGGACACTCATGCAAACCCATCCTCATGGTAGAATATGGTCATGTTAACTAGATCTTGTGACACACTTTCGACAAGTCATCCAAGACTCATGTTTCCCTCCAAACATGTCGGTATGGATATACAATGCTCTCCAAAAATATTATCCAAGACATACGACACCCTCTAAGACATGTCACAATGACTCTTGTGACTCCATCCATATGTTTAGGAAAAATATTTCAATGATACCTAGTGCAAGTAAGTTATATCATGAAACACCCTCTAGATAAACCATTCAAGTCATGAGATATCTTCTAGGACAAACCATCTAGGTTTCACAATGTCCTCTAGACAAGTTAAACATGAACATTCAATAAACTTCATACATTCCATCAAGGTTATGTGAATTCCTCTAGAAAACTCAACTAGATCATTTGACTATATTTGGATATGTCAATAAGATACTCTCCTATATATTAAGAAGACAATTAAAAGATGATGAATGGATAATCAACACATGAAAGGAAGGCAAGCAGGTTAGGTCAATAACGAATCCCAGGATTTGATAACCTCATTAATCCTTGGTGTTTATACCCCAGATACATAGGAAACATCAGAGTGTAATCCCCAATCAGTGTAATAATACAGTATTCCCCAATCTGTAAAGGAATACCAAGACTTGATAACATTGTCTATCCTCGGTGTGTAAGCCTCGATCAATAGGGAAACCTCAATGTGTAATCCCCAATAAATGTAACTATGGATAGTCTAATTCATTTCACAACTAGGATAGGTAGGACAACACCCTATGGTTCAAGTTCTATATTAACCTTCCAAGGGAAACCTTGAAGTGTAATCCCCAACCAATGACATAATATGATATGTCATGATCAATAAGGAAAACTCAGTGTCTCAACCCTGATCAACGAAACTATCATGACTCTGATTCTTTCTATAACCAAGATATGTAGGATACATCCCATAGGTTCAATATCCAAATAAATTTTCTAATGGTTGTCCCAACAAAAAATTCCCACATCCACAAGAAATGAAATTGAAAAATTTTCAACCCTTGTTTATAAAAATGAGCATGGATCACATGGTCATATGGAGTTTCAATGGTCATATCATCTACACCATAAACCTCCAAAAAGAAGAAGGAATCCTCAGAGTGTAATCCCCGACCAGTGGAATAATATTATATGTCCAAATTATAAGGCCAACATCAGTGTGTAAGCCCCGATCAAGTGAACTATGAGAACTCTGATTCCATACACAATCAGGATATATAGGGCACCTCCCTAAGAACTAAGCTCTATATTAAACATCTCAATGGGTGTCCCAGTGCGTAAGCCCCACATTTGTATGAAATGAAATGGATTACATTTCATCCCTTGTTTATCACATCGAGCATAGCCCACTTGGGATTAGAGAGATTCAATAGTCATATCACATGCATCACGAATCTCCACCAACCATGGCAATGTCAGCATGTAAGACCCAATGAGTGGCATGATAAGTTTTCCTCAACATTAAGGAATCTACCTTGGGGACATTACCAAAGGTTTGAATAAACTACTAGAACTATGATTCCTATAATAATTAGGATACATAGGATGACTTTTTAAGGACCAAGCTCAAATAAACACCCACTTTGGTGCGAGTCTTATGATATCTCATATCCCTAAACAATTGTGACCCATAAATTCCCATGGGATGGTTTCTCAACCTCATCCGTTAATGGAATGAGAAAATTAATGAACTATGACAACTATAATTCTTGATATAATTGGGATTTGTTGGATATCTCCCAGGGACTTTATCTTGAATACCAAGTCCCTCAGAGTACACACATATATCCTTTTAGTATAATATTAAATTGAAAGGGTCTAAAGAACTAAGTGGGTTTTGATTCCCATAATAACCATGATATGTTGGATGCCTCATAATGGCTCAGTCCCATCCTTGAAATATTAACCACCTCATTATGTGGCATAAAATTCCAAAGCTTTTAGTTACATGGATTCATCACATGGGCAGTCATCCATTACTAGAAATGGATAGAGAAACTTGTATAAATACTAATGGAATCATAGATGAGCCCCCCAATTTCTTTAAAAAGATATATTCTTAAACTAAGGTCATTTTTTAGAGTAACCGGTCTCATATCGAAATTAGGAAGACATTCATGATCATATCTTAAATCTATAAGAGAGTCCTGAAGGAGATAACAATTCCCCTCAAAGGGGCGTAATGAGTCTGACCTCCCATCCTCTCGACCAATGAGAGACCCTAAGTTCCATCAGGATTGAAAACCTCAGCACACACCTACCTTTGGAAATCAATTCCATACCTAGTTACGAATGTGTGAACTAATGGGATTTTCTTTGGAAGACTGAACAGATGGAAAACCTGATGTGAGGGACTAAACAAGGCCTTAAACCCCCACAATCAATCAAATCATTGGGTTAATCCCATCCATATATCAAATACTAATGAAAAACATATAAATTTGAAAAAAAACTATCATAATATTAACCAAGTGAAAGTAAAGAATAAATACCTATTTCACAAAACTAGTGATTTTGTTTTATTAGTTTAGAGGTGCCTGTTGGTTTTCAAAGATTGATCTGAGATCGTCGTTCCACCTATTGAGGGTCTAGGAAGAGGATATTTTAAATACCAACTTTCAATAATGGTATGAACACTTTACATATTTTTTATGAAATTTGGGCTTACTGATTCTCCTATAGTATTTATGGTGTTAATAAATTGGATCATCCGTCACTTTTTGGACATATTCATAATCATTTTTTTGGAAAACATCTTGTTGTATTTCAAGATGAAGGGGAAAAATGTTGACCATCTTGGGGTTGTTTTTGGGTGTTTTAAGGGGGAATATTCTATATTCCAAGATATCCAAGTTCCATGTTTGGAATAGGGAGTAAAATTCTTTAGGCCACATGATTTATGAGGTATAATTTTTTAGGGATCCATATAATATTCGAGAAATAATGTCCGGGTAGAAGCCCAAAAATTTGTTAGAGAAATGAATTTTTCTGGACTTGGGTTGGTATTATAGGTGTTTCATTTAGGACTTAACTAGGATAGAATATCCCTTGATAGTTTTGACCTGAAAAGGGGTGAAGTTTGAGTTGTATGATAAGTGTTAGAGTGATTTTGATAAGTTGTAGACTTTTCTAACATACAAAACTATTTTGATTCTTCCTGAGGCTATGAGATATTGTTCTATCTATTGTTATGTTTCAAGTGTGGGTTTGGGATGTGTGATGATACTTAATTACCAATTTGTTCCCTATGGATCATGGTATAAATTCCTTCATGATAAAAATTATCCCACCCATGACCTAAAATTGGAAGTTATTCTTCATTCATTAATGTTGTGGAGACATTACCTATTTGGGGATAATTTTATAGATTATTTTTATCATAATATCCTAAAGTATATTGTCACCCAGTACTGGAACCTTGGATAGATATTTTTATTGTATTACCCTCAGAAATTTTATTTTGAGATTTCATAAATCCTAGGAAGGTAAATATGGTTGCTAACACATTGACCAAGAAGCTTCCATTATAGAAAAATCAATAATTAGTTGGTGATTGGGGTGGATAAAATTGTTTTATGTTCTAATTTTGGATATTCTAGATGATAGGAGGATTTATTCTTATCTAATGTGAATATCACACCCTCACTCATCAATCAGGTGAGGTTTGAGCTGGCATATAACCCCAATTTCTAGTAGTTTAGAAGTATCGTAAATAGTGGGGAGAACTCAGTTGATTTTTCTAAGTCTCCTGATGGTTCTAATATTTTCTAAAATTGATTTTTTAGTTCCTTAGAGCATGAGATATAAAGTGATGCATGAGGTGAAACATGATATTTGGTCCATTCAAACAGGGTAACCAAGATATTCTATACCGTGAGAGGCTGATATTGGTGGTTTGCGATGAGATGTATAGTGGCAGACGTTGTTTCCAAGTGCCTAACCTTTAGAGGATCAAAAATAATAATCAGATGCCATCCATGTCATTTCAACCACTTCACATGCCTATGTAGAAGTGGGATGAGATCTCTAGGGATTTATTTATCAAACTACCTAAAACATCAAGTAGGAAAAAATCAATATGGTTGATTTTTTATCATCTCGTTAAATAATCCCACTTTATTCCTATTAGGGAATCAATGAAGGAAGATAATTGTGGGAGTTTATATGTTTGAGAGGTTTTTCATATTCATGGAGTGACATCAATGAAAATTTTGTATCAGGATTCCATTTTACTTATGTCTTCTGGAAGGGACTCTAAGAATCATTGGGTAACTAGCCGAAGTTGAGTTTAGAGTACCATCCATAGATGGATGGCTAGTCTATGTGGATCGTCCAAAATCTTGGGGATATGTTGTGGGTGTGGGTGATTTCTTTTTTTCTGTTCATGGGAAAGTCACATGTGGGTGGATAAGTTTTATTATAAAAATAGTCTTCAATACTCGATCTGGATGGATCAGTTTGTGGTGTTGAATGGGATTTCATTCCAATGATCATTTTTCAGAGCTAAGGTGGGAAAGAATTCCGTAGTTGGACTGAGCCTTTTCTAGGACATTAATGAGGTAGTATTAATGATTCAAAAATGGTTAGTGGTAAATCATAGTAGCTAGAAGTCATATTATGGTCATAATCATTGTCCATTGCAGTTTTAGGTTGGTAATCAGGTGTTTCTATAGGTATCAATTTGTCTGGGACACCACTATTTGGGAAATCAAAGGGAGTTATCACCATATTATGTCAGGTCATTCAGGGTTGAGGAGAATATTAGGAAGGTAGCAAATTGGTTTGATCTTTCACCATGAATGACCTCAATCCATGTCATATATAATGTTTCTCAGCTAAGGAGATACCAAATGAATCCATCTCATGTGTTGTAGTGGGAATATTCTGAACAAGATCCTGATATCACTATCATGGAGCATCCTGTTCATATAAGGGATCATCAGTACAAATTAGTCCATGGTATGTCAATCCCACTGGTCTATATGAACTAGAAACATAGAGGAAATATCCATGAGACATGGGAGTGAGAAGGGTGAGCGAAAAAGTAATGTCCTCACCTATTTACTTCTAAGGATGCCTAAAGACTTTCAAGGGTAGAAAGTGTCAAAGTGGGGAGTTTTTGGCACAATTAGGGTCACTGGTAAATCTACTTTTTTGTTGAATTGATATTTTTATGAATTTTGGGAGTTACAAGGCATCGAGGGTCAAAATAGGGAGTTTTAGGGAAGACAAAATAAGTCACATGGTTTGCACATGATTTATCTAACTGTGGGGATAACCGTGTGAGGGTGATGAAGTTTGGGACTATTGGATTAACACATTTTATCATAGTCTTTAAAACTATATTTCTCCTTTGGGGTAAATTTGTGGACCATTTTGGGTAAAGACTAGCACTTTCTTGGAAGATTCATTGTTTTCCTAATCGTTTGGTCTTGTCATGCCCCCTTAAAATGTGATATTTTACCATTTTAACCTTTTTGGATTTTTATGTTTTGGGGTATCATTTTCCTCCCCATTCATGTTTATCTCCTCCCCTTTAATGGGGAATCTTTGTGTCTCCCTTGTGGTGGTTTTAACTTGTGATCTTGATGTTTTGGCTTGAAGTAAGTCCAAATCTTCTTGGCTTCTCCCCACCCCATCTTCTTGCTTATTCTTCCTTAGTTATGGAAGTGTGTAACCTTTGTGCCATTCTTTTATAACTAAAGGGGTTTTATGGGGGTTTCGTTTTTTTTCTTATGGATTAGGTGTGTGATGCCTTTTTCTACATATGTCGAGTAGTTTTCATCATAAGTGATGGTATGTAGACTGTATTTGATGTAGGTTACTATATTTAATGGTGTTTTCCATGGCATACATTTAAATTTACAATCACATTTAGTTGATATTTTTTAAATTTCCATTGAAATGATTTAGGCTTGATTAGTATTCCATGTTTGATGTGCTTCATCGATTGGTTTGGAAATTAGAATGTTTAAAGGGGGGTTTTTCAAATGGGTGTGGCTTTTATGCACACCAAGTATTTATTTAAAATGGGTCAAAGGGTTTTTATTGGTATAAATTTATTTATAAATTTATTTTATAAATATTTTTACCTAGGGAAAAGTAATTTTACAAAATATGAATTTTTTATATGAAATGGATTGTGTTGTGGATTTTTTGGTTTGGACACTTGCTTGTGAATTTGTTGGCATAGAGTAACACATGGTTTAACCAAGGATTGAGTGAGGGGTTTGTTAGAGGGACCATGTTAGCCTTTAAAGGGAAGATCGTGGAATATTCCACATTGTTTTTTTATTGGAAAAGTGATCCATCAGAGAGAGGAATTTGCAAGCCTCCAATTTTATTTCTAAGGGACTGTCAAAGCCTTTGGATAAGAAAACCATGAGATCTTCAATGTTGGTCCCAGTAAAGAAAATGAGGGCTTCTATTTTTCTTAGCTAGCTTTTAACATTTTTTAATCACTCACATTGTGCCTAAAACTTAGTGTCCTAGGTTCACATTACTCATGTTGAATTGAATTATATGCATGATTAATTTTATTAGTGCCACATTGATATAATGAGATACTCATTATTAATTAATGTTCTTACAAGTTGTTGATGTTATTATCACCCTGGTTTTTTATTTTTTTGTTTTATTGAGACATGTTTGATTTTTTTTGGAAAACTAGTTTTGTTTTAAGTTTCAAAAACAATGGAATTTAAATGATTTATTTAAAATGGTATGTTTTCAAAGTGGTTTAGTTTTGAAAGTTTTTTAAAATAATAATATTAATTTTGATTGGTAAAAGCCCTAAATAGATTCATGGTGGTATCCTACATAGCTTGATTCCTCCCTCCCTACTTGGGTCTTTGGGAGTTTGTAGATTTCATTTTGTAGGACATAGATAAAGGAAAGGAAACTATATTCTAGGAGGGGTCTTCTTGATTACTATTATCTGAGTTTTGTAGAGGATGCATGGTCTCATAAGAATAGTCTCATGTGGAGTTTTTTAAGGATTTATATCCATTAGGATGTAGGCGTAGTATTTGTTTATTCTTCTTCCCATTCCTTGGAGTTTTGGGTTTTGTCTAGAGATACCATGTATGTATATGTTTAATTATGGAATGTCTATATGTGATGAATTTCATTTTTTATGGTGTATATTTATTTTATGATTTTTAATATTATGATATTGGTTTTGAAATCCCATATTATAGATCATTCTTGATGGTTTACTAGGGTAGAAACCATTCCCAATTAATACTTGGTTACTCTCAGTGCTTTTTGTTGGACCATGGAGATCGAGAACATGCTTCTGTCCATATGGGAGGTTGGCTATAGTTACAAGTTGGGTTGATCTGGGTTAGTTCATTATAAGACGTTTGATTGAGGTGGTTTTCTTGGATTACTACTAACATAATCAGGGCCTTAGTTGTTCAGGTCATGTCAAGGAAGTTCTAGAGACGTCTAGTTTGATAGATGAAATTTCAAATCATTGGATGTGAAGTGCTTAATGCTGAGCAGTCTATAAAAAATAGAGTAAGGAAAATATTTAGTTGGAGAATATAAAAATTATAAAATTAGAGGTTGATGGATGATTTAAAGAGAGATGAAAAGAATATTTTATAATTATATATGTCTAGAAATAGAAAAATAGTTATTTTTGTAAGATCTAGATGATATGAAAAAATGATAGCCAATATAGAGTATTTGTGAAAATCTAAGAGAAATATCAACTGTGAATTTCAGAATATTCACTTATATTTAACATTAACTCTGAAAAATAAGATTTTATGAAATAATTACTTTGAGTTAAGTTTGGAAGGTTTTACAAGATGAAAATTTTTCTAGATGATCTGAGGTTTTTGAGAGTAGAGACATGTGAAGTTTAATTGTCTAGAAGTATAATATACTAATATCTATGAAGTTGTTTTTTTCATAAGAATAATAATATTTTGAAATCTATAGTTTTAATTATGGGTTTGAGTTATAGAAGAAGAACATCAGTAGCTTTGGATATATGTTATATTTAGTTCTAAGATAAAAAGGTTTTGTATAAACTATCTAGAAGATTATGTAATGGATAGAAAAATGTAGAATAAAAATTAGAAGAAGAAAGAATTCCATATTATAATTTCCATGAGGCTTTGAAGTTAAAAAACTAGAAAATGACATTTTCTCAAGTTATTTTTCGTAAAATATATGTGAATTCAAAGTCAGTGTGAAGATTTTAAGTTATACATAAAGATAAAAGTATCACAATTCAAGAGTCATTATTCACTATGAGATTTGAGGAAGTGGTGAAGAAGATCTATCGATGACAAAAAAATGGAGAATTCTTGGTCAAGATAGATTTATCAGAAGTAAGATGGTATGATTGAGGAATAATTGTATTTCAATTATGTTTCATATTTAGTGATGGATATAAAATAATAATAACTCTTTTATAAAGTTTATATGATGAAAAAATATATTTAGGAGATAGAGAAAAGTTATCCAAAAAGTTATATATATTTTTTGGTTCAAAGTATTTTAACATCTGGAATTTGAAGTTCCAATATATCATTGATAGGATTATATAAGCTGAGAAACTATAATTTAATGATAAAAAAACAACATTCAACAGTAACCTGTAGAAGTTTTGGGCAATGAATCACTTGAAGAATATTTTTTTTTTATAAACAAATATTCTATATGATAGTGATAAAGGAAAAATTTTGGATCCCTCATAAGGTATGAATGTTGAGTATCTTAAACAAATGAGCAGTAGAATCTTTTTGATCATGCATGAGACTCAAAAGTTATTTTATTTAATAATGGATAAATTTTTTATTTAAATATATTTTTAAGGATCATAGGAAGATTAACATTTTTTATGGAAGTAATTTAGGTGATAAATCAATCTAAAGATAAAATATATTTCGAATTTAGTTTGATTTACCATTTTAAACTTATGGGAAATAGCATAAATAATTTATCTGGTGAATTTACTACAATTGTAAAAAAAATTACAATTGTATAAAATCTATGTCTCTGGACTTAAACAAACTAAGGAGTATATTTCCACATTAATATAAAACCTTTTAAAAATAATGTGTTATGTGATCTATTTATATTCTATCCCATGTGTTGTTTGATTTTTTGTGTGAATATAAGACATTTACTCATCCTAACAGGTTCATAGGTATGAATACTAAAAGTGGAAAAAGTTAAGTGAAAAAAATCAGCACAACTTATCTACACAGATAACCCCCCCCCCCCAGTGTGATAGAACCATCTAGCAGGAACTTCAAGTGTTTTTAGAGAAAATCATGGTTTCCTAAAATTTGCACTATATTTCTTCCCCTATCTATTAGAAATACTTTATATGAAATACATATTTAATAAATTTAGGTATTTGGTTTAGAGGGAGAATATAGAGATTATTCTTGTCAATAATAACATAGTGGTTTTGGAAGAAACCATAAAATAGAGACTATAAGAAATAAATAAAGAGTTTAAATTAGAAATAAGATTCACCACTACATGAATATAATCAATGTGGTAATTATTATGATAAGTACATTTTGAATAGTCTTTCATAAAAATCTCACTCAATCCGAGAATAGTATGTGTCTATTGAATTAGCTGAAGAAATATTCTTTCAATTTAAGGATTATTTTAAGAAAGTTTCCATTGAATATTTTAGTTTTATATTTTCATTTTTCAAGGAACATTATGATGAAAAAAACCACTACAATTAAAAGTTGATGATATGGAGAAATAATTAGCTAATAATTTTCATAAGTGAAACACTCTCAACCAACTTGTTGAAGAAAAGGAATAATATTTATTAGTTTTTAGATAAAAACCCTCCCTAGATAAAGAATAATTGTATAAATAAAATGGTAAAATTTTTGATATTAATAAAACCTTTGACGATAATATCCATGCGCTCAAATAAATTCAAAAAACAACCATTGATGTCAAGAATTCTCGGCTAGAAATCAATGATAAAAGAATAAAGGAAATTTAAAAATAATATTAATAAAAGTGTAAGTTTTAAAAATATAATTATGAGAAGATGTAGAAATAATGGGAAGATATAATCAGTTCAGTTGAGGTTAAGAAAAATACAATTTTTTAAATTGTTTTCAACTTGAAGTTAAACTAAGAAATTTTAAAGTTGTTTAACATGAAACTTTCCATAAACATGAATGAATAAATTGTTCCATAAAAGTTTATAAAGGTATTATTATTACTAAAAATACTCAATTTGGTGTTATTAAGGGATCATAATCATCTAGTGATTTATATTTTTTATGTTTTATGTAAAATTTAAACTTTGGTTTTAAACAATTATTTGTGCACTAATTATAATTATTTAAATAGTGAAAGTTACTATACAAATTAAATATTAAATTGGATTGTTAAAAAAGTTGATAAACCCACCACTTTAGTAAAGGTGGATGTGAAAAAATGTAATAAAATGATTTTCACATAATACATCCTAAAGGAAGGTTTTTTTAATAAAAACCAATAAGGTTTTAAAGCCAATAATATTAAAATATAAAGTAAGAAAGAATGATTTAATGGATATTTTTAATGTATAGAAAAAAATTAGACACATGTCAATTAATTGTTCGTATAACATATTGATTACTGAAAGGTAATGAATTTCTAAGTTACGGTAGTTGGATTTGATGTTAAAATAAATCATTGTAATTTGAATCAATGTACACAAAGGAGTGTATATGTTATTAATCATAACAAATTTGAATAACATGAGAACTTATATGGAATTTTTAATAAAAATTTTCTTTATTATGATGAGTTTCTGTTTACACCTACCAATCATCAATTAGTTACTACTAATGGATTAAGACCAAAAAAATATAATGAAATATAAAAGGGATAAATATGGTAAGTTAGCATTGGGGTGTAAGAAAAAGGGGGATACAAAACAAAACATACCCATGAATAGTTTAAATGAAGATGCTACACTAAAGAAGTGGTGATATTATTATGGAAGTAAAGTCCACATCAGGGATAGCTTCCAAAAAGGCATGAATATTAATGTTAAAGTATGAAATCTAGAATAACCAATAGAATCAATTCAATAAATAAATAAAATGATTGGTTTTGTGGAATACATATCTAAATAATAAGTTGAATTTCATGATATGTTTCCAAAGAAACGTAACGTAAAGGTTGTTGAGAGATTATGTGGAATATTCAAATAGTTTGGTCACACTTCTGAAAATTAAATGAAATTACAACCAAGATAATATAACTTCATAAATACAAGTAATAAATCATCAAGGGGTTCATGTACTATAATGGTTTTTATAAAGAAGAAATGTAAACACAAGGATAATGTGAATCATTTTTCTAAATTTTTCATGATTGTTTTTTCAACCCAATTTGAAGTAGTAAAAAAATTATAGGAAACACAACAAAAAATATTGTTCCTTTCTAGATAATGTTAAAAATGACACACACAAAGTGACAGTTGATGATAACAGAATTTTTATGCTACCCAAATAATTTTAAGTATATAAAATAAAAAATAGAGAAAGTAAAAAGATTTATCATAGATCTAGAGTTAAATTTAAAGTATTTTTAAGGTGAGAAATTTCTCTTAACCTTTATTCTATAACTAATAATCAAACGAGAAACAAACTTATTTACAAATATATTGTTTTATTTTCATTGTGTAGAGAATTAAATTTGATTCAATTTCAGGGGGATAAGTTAAGGAGAAAAAAATTCTATGAACACTTTTTATCTATATTGGATATATGTTATTAAGTAATTAACCTCAATTATTTCCAACCATGGTGATGAATATGGATGGATTTAACCCCTTGAGGGGGAGTTGAGTAGAATAACTGCTAGATATCAGTATGAAAATATTTATTTTTTGGAAATTACTAGAACTAGTGATTCTTAAATTTATTAAAATAAATTTAAAGATAAAAAATAATAGGAAACCAAAGTTTGTAACATACTTGAAATTTTAGTCCTAAGTGCTAGGAATCTAAACATAGAGATTTTGAATGATAATGGGGTTCTAAAAATTAAAACTCGAAGAATTTAATATTATCATTGATGAGGTATGTTAATTATAATATCATATCATTATATGAGAAATAAATTCTAAAACTAAATGGGAGATTAATTTTCTTATAATAAATAAAAAATTAACTTTAAAGGGGATAAACCATCTTGGGTTTGAATACTTTTAATATATTTGTTGAGATTTATGCAAGGTATTACACGAAGATATTTTGAACAACATGTTAAACATGATTTCTGAGTTGTATCACATTTTGGAGTACTCATGGAAAACTTTTATGTCTAAGTTAATCATTCTTATTTTCTATACAATGAATTTTTCACATAGAATTAGTTATTATTAATTTATGGATCATTTATTTAATAAAAGTGATGTCATTCTTCTATCAATTAAATATAGTTTTACTTTAAAAAATGAAATATAAGGGGAGGATAATGAAATTTCATGTCATTATTGGAGAATGAGGTGAGTGTGAATTTCACCCACTCATTATACTTTTAATTTATTATCAAAATAGGGCAGTGAAAACATGAAAAAACATGATAAATCATTGATTTTAATTTTTATTTGGTATCAAAAACAAATCCAAAGGGGGAGATTAAAGAACACAATGGTTAATGGTGACTATTTTATTTGTTATTAATAGTTGGTAAATTTAATTAGTAAAGAAATTTTTATATTAAATATTTATTCATGATTTTACATTACTCTTGTCATAGATTTTTTACTGAAAAATGATTAATTTCTAATTAATGTTCATGTTTTGATCATAAACACATATGGATAGATTTATTTGAATTCATTCAATTTCACTAATGTTTAATTTTTTCATATTATAATTTTATCTAATGATCCAAATTATAAAAATTCTTATTTTTTAGTTCTTCTGATCAAAATTCAAAAAAACCATTCAACTACAGATTTGGCTAATTTGGCCATCTTAATGGCCATTTAAACTGCACAAGAAGGTCCACTGAATCTGTGATGAAAAAGGACCTACCATGATGATTGAATTTATGGGGTAAATATAGTATTAAAAAATTGATTAAAAGTTTATAATATGGTCTAGTATATCCCATGACACATTGGATAAAAATATTAAGTCCCAAATAAACCAATAAGTGTCCCAACTGAGACATGAAAATCCAGACCACAATTGTACATGGGATTTGAAAATAGACTAATTTTTTTTACTTTTCTAGAAATATAAAAGTAATATTAGAAGTAAATTTTGGGGGATAAATTAATGATATAGCCTCCAAAATTTTCAAAATAAATGGTGTGGATTTGAAGGAATCTTTTTGTCCTAAACCCCATACATATTGTGGACTTGGAAAAAAACTAGATAAAACCAAAAATAAGTACATTGTTTAGAAAAATAGTCATAACATTGGATCCAAAAGTCCAATGACCACCAAATTTTGAGGTTATAATTTCAACATATATATATATATATCTTTTAAGAAGGTTAATTTTATATATTCAACAATCTTCATGGTTAAATGGTCATGCTAATTTGAGGGGATGTTTTGGGATGAAAACTATCCATCATTATAGGGTAGAAATTCACTCCCCTCTTCTACCAGAAATAGGATGGAATTTTATAATTTAGGAGGATAAATTAGCATGAAAAAATAAATTAAAAGTTCCTATTAGGACTTAAAAAAACTCAATTTTCCACTTGAGATACCTTTCCTCCTCTCTTTTTTACATGTTCTTTTGTGTCCTCCTTAACTTGTAATCTCATAAGTGTTTGAGTTTCAGTTTTGTTTAAATATTAATGAAACCATATTCATCATCTCTCATATTCATACCACTTATGTAGTATATTATATTTTTTCTTAATAAGAATTAAATTTAATTGAAAACCCTTTCTATATCACTTCCACATTCAATCCAAATTCCATGTTTAACTTTCTTCACCGCTCATGTGTGTGTGTTTGGCGCACAAATATTTTCTTGTATCATTAATTTTATTCTTATTTAAAATCATCACCATAAAAATATTAAACCATATTACTAACCAAATCAATGTATGTATAAATTATCCATTATTGTGTGTCATAATTTGAGTATTTTAAGTGATTGAGAGCTTCTGGTTGTTAAATATTCTTTAGGCGGACATAGTGTATATTAAAAAATATCATGGATTAATCGCATTATTTGTTTAAAAAGTGGATTTAATGGATTATTGGAATCATAAATACACTTCCATAAAAAAAATTATTGATTGATATTAGAACCTTATTTGAGGCTCAGATTGAAGCCTCGATATTTGGAAATTCTGATCAAAATCGTCTTGTGGAGTGGGTGTTAATTTAATTTAATTTATATAATAGCTCAAGGATATCATAAACCTAAAATCCCAATAATGAACTCAACCAAATATTTATAAATTTTTAAACCTAAATTCATCCATCAATCAATTTATTTAAACTTTGAACCCCCTCTCAAAATAAGAAAGAAAAACAATCGACTATAAAAATAGTAGCATCCCTGAGGATTCGTTCTGAGTGCTACTATAGACATTGTAGAAGAGAACTGAACCTTTGAATGACCAATAAGAAATAACCAGTCATGCTTCAAATGGAATATTTGGGAGGAAGGTGTGATAAGTGTTTTATTTGGTTCCCTAGAGCTAACTTTTTTGTACTTTGTGATGACCTATATTCATAGTTTTGAATACTAATAAACTTTTTATCACATCATGATTTTTCTTCGGCATAAAATAATATGTGATAATGTCCTAAGATTAGTTGTCTCACTAAAAGGTCATACAAGTTCCCCGCTATGATAGTAACTCGGAAGAGATGTGACACTATTATTAAATATATATGTTATATAGCCAGATTATATCATTTGAGGGATAAAGATGGTACATGATATCAGGGGTGGAGACTCATAGGGCATTAAAGGTCCTTCTCATGGTGTATGCCCTTAATAATATCCAATGTAGGATATGATGAGAATGAGACCCTCTAGTAGGAAATCTATATTTATCTATGTCATTAGATGTTCCTATTTGGGATCGTGTGTATTGATCATTGGAATTTAATAATAATATTAATGAGTATTATGAGTCACATACTTCGATGTATTGACTAAAAATGTGCTGATAGATGTTCAGGGTGAGGTAGTATATGTTGAGTCCCTTATGAATAATATGTCATTAATGAATAATGTGAGAAAGGATTTTACCATTTTATTATTTAATAGAAGTTCATATTTCTTTCACTTTGATGGAAGTGATATAGCCTAAATAAATCTTTGGCCATGGTATTCTGTGGTAAAGTTTGATTTTTAGAAGCTCAAGGAAAGAGAAATCGGGCACATGGTTTGATGAAACCAGCATGAAACTAACTTGATTACAGGAATCATGATAAAGTTATAATCTTACATAGTGAGCGTATGTGTAAGGTATTATGTTATGTCAGCATTAAATTCTTTCTCTAGGGTTTACTTAGCATGTTTCTAGATTCTAACATTATACTTTAGGCTTCTTAACCTAAAACCACTCAGAAAGAGGCCTAGAGGGACACACACTAAGTGTATCCAGAATCTCAGTTAAAAAATAAAATATTATTTATTATTTATCAAGTTGAATCAATAGAATTCCCACATATGGTTTAATAATTATTCATGTATTATTGATCATATATATATTTTCACCAATTATTTGAGAGAATATTATATGAGAATAATAATAAATACATATTTATTTTCAATTTAGTGAATGCAAAATTTAATTATTTATTGGAGAATAATGTAGTGATCTTTATTTATTAAATAAAGAGTCTTTATTCAAGACCTGATAAATATTATGGAGGAATAGAGTACTCAGTTTTTAGGTCTGGTGAGAAATAATATAAATTGAATATTATTTGATTAAATAATAATTAATTTAATTATCAATTTAAATTCATGTAAAGGAAATGATATTATTATTTTTTGATATATGGGGCTTCATAAGGGATTAAATAAATATTAAAGTGAACTTGTGTAAATATTTACTTCAAAAACCTAGCAGTATTTAAAACCAATTAAATTATTTTTCATAAGAGCCATTTCATTTTCTGTTGTTCACAACGATAGTCAGAGAGAATACCCTCAGAACTAGAGATCTCCCTATCCAACATTTCTCTCAACAATGGAGAGAGATCTTCCCTCACCTCCCACTCTCGATTCAATAGATTACATGGAGAACACTTTGGAATTTATTATTGTGGCAATCAAAGGAAAATGACACAATTGATATGATATGTCATGCTGGCTCCCGGAGATTCCCACAATGACATTTAAATATTTTTGGAACACATATAGATCACTGCTAGAGGGAATCTTCTCTTGATTCCTACAATGCAATAATGTTATAACATAGATCTATTATCATATCCAACAATGAAGAAATAATTCACTCAAGGTGATCATTTAATTTATTAAGTTAATTATAAATAATATGTGATGATCATGTTCTTGGTTATGGTGTTCTCTCACCTATCTATTTTATTTGATTCAATTCCATTGATTATAGTGTTCACTATCATGTAAATCTTAGATTGATCATCGATCATGACAAAAATAAAAGTTAAACATGACCCATCACACACTTCTACAACACCCAGAACCTTTAAATGGTATTTTAGAGGTCACATAATTATTTATAATTATTAAAAGATCACAAATTGATTTATGCATTTTTAATTCAGTTATCAATTCATGTTTAATCACCCTTTTAATCTGAATTGAAATATAAGTTTCTTCGTCTTTCATTCCTTGTAGATATAATCAAAGCGATTAATTTTATGAAAAATAATAAAATCAAAGATCACATCTAGATGTGATGAGGATTATATATGGACAATAATAGTGTACACTCCATGTAACTAGAGTTACATGTTGTGTCCTAGTGTTCAATTCATTATGAATTAATTCTGAATTAATTCAAATCATGTTCATTATTTACAACTGATGCATTTAATTTCTTACACCATTTCTTTATTGATCCATCCTAGTACACGATCATCCGAAGTATAATTTGTTTAACCCACGTACACAGTATATAGTCCTTTAAGTAATAGACAGTCCATGTATTTCTATAAATGGCCTACCTTACTGGTGATCTTGTTACTCAGAGACCACATGATGTGTATCCCATTCTACACAACATGTAATCCAATTTTTCTAAGGCATGGTTTACATGATGAGTCCCAAGGCATGTGCCTCAGATCTACGGAGAGATATGTACACACCGTGTAGCTCACAAGTACATGCCATGTACCTGTACCAAAATATGCAGAATTAAAATTAATTTATTATTCTATGTAAACCATATCGATATTTTCTTTTGTGTGTTCATTAAGTTGATAGGACACACCATGGGACGGGTTTTCATATGTGTTTGGGGGGGGTGTGTGTGTGGGTGTGTGTGTTTAATAAAATTTTCAAAATATTCAGATCTTCATATCATGTATGGGTAGTATTATAGACATTACTCTACATGTATTTATGTATAACACATTATAGAACAATCATGTAATTCATGTAATCAATAAGTTGATAGTAAATGTCATGAAAGTACGTGATAAGTCACGTATTCCATATTACATAAGATTAAATAGTATATGAGAATAATACATGTTGGGTTGATTTGTAATGGTATTCACCTTTTTTCCTCCAAGGTACATTTATTTACGCCATAAATTTTAAATAAATTTATTTAATTTATTCAAAATTATGAATGATGAGAATATCATGGAAATTCTGATGAGAATTAAGATAAAATATTTGATTAATTAAAGATTATAATTAATAGTTTCAAGCATGATTTATCTTAAATAATAAATATTAATAATTTAATTCTAGGTTTTATTAAATGTTTAATGTATAGAATAAACGCAGATGATCATGAGAAAAGACAATACCTACTTATGCTTTCATTTAATTTATTATTTAATTAAATTGTTGGAATGTGGGCTTTCTCTCCTATTATTGTGTAAGGGCATGCATTCCCATGGTTTTTTTATTTAAACTTTTTTTATCTCACCTCATATGTAATGGATGGAGCTCCCAAGATAGTGGCGGTGGTTCAAGTTTGGAACTGAGGTGAAAACAATCCAAGAGAGATACATGTGGAAAGTTGTGACAAGAACCTTAATTGGTTCTAGATTTTTTTTCCAATAGGTCAATTTTTAGGTTATCAACCGCTAGATAAAATAACCATTTGTAATGTCTCATGATCATATCACATTATTATTTTATTTCTTTCAAGTTTAATGGTTATTTCATTATGGAATTTTTTTCACAATCACATGAATTAATGAATTAACAAACATGCAAGATAGAACTAAAATAAATTGGCTATTGCATAAATTTTATCTAATACATTATTAATCACTTTAGTAAATCCACTTAATATTAAAAAAAATGTGATAAATATAATAACATTAAATTTATACATAATGGGATAAAATCCATCAATAATATATAATAAGTTTGTATAGTCTTTCACTACTTCTGTTAAAATCAAAACAAAGTTCAAAGTTCTTGAGAAACCAAAGTTGGGGAGATTTCAATTATTGGTGCATTCTAAAATGAAATTTTGGGTTGAATTATTTTAGTTCATATTAAGGTTTGACTAACAAATTAGGACTTGGTGTAACCAAGAGGCAAGAGTTGAGGAAATCCAATTTAAGGATTTCAATATTTCGTATTCCACTTAATAGATCAAGGAACTGTGAGTTAATGCAGTTGGAATTTGGAATTCCTACCTAAAATCATTCATGTTTCTTAACCAAACAACATTGGGGTAATGATAAGGGGAATATGTATCATTTCCCCTAGAATGTCTAAGAAATATTATATTCTGAAGCAAAGGGGTAGATATATTGTGTTTGGATAAAATAGTGTGAGATTAGTGAATATATAATTTATTTCTTTGTCTAAATTTTATAAGTTAAATTATTAAATATTTATTTATATTACTTGTACAAATTGAAATATAAATGATGTCAAACATATCACCACTATCCATACTTGAGAAGGATAACCTTCTCATCAGAACAAATTTTCAATATTGAAAAAGTCGCTTACATGTTATCCTTTGACATAAAAGTAAATTGTATGTGTTGGAAGAACCGATTCTTTATCCACTTGGAAATAAGGCTAGTGGTGAAGATTTTTCTCTCTATGAGAATCATTTGAACAATTATATAGATTTTTAGTGTTTAATTCTATCATCCATGACTAATGATATTTTGAAGAAACATGAGGACATGGATTCATATACCATGATGTCTCATCTTTGGGATCTTTATCAACAAAGGTGAGACAAGGGATATACAAGATATACAATACTTTATTTACAAATAATCATGAAGAGTCTATGAAATTTGGGCCTCATGTTATCAATATTATTAGCTATATTGAACGCTTATGAATCTTAGGGATTAAATTTTATAATGAGTTGTTTATAGATCTCATACTTTCATCACTTCCAAAGTCCATCTCCAGTTTTGTTGATAATTACATATGACAAATAATTACAAGAGTATTTTAGAACTTCTTACTTTGATTCACCTAGTGGATAAGAATATGGGGCATGATAAACCCACAACCTTATGATGAATAATAAAAGGAAGAAAAAGGTAAAGGTTAACAAGAATAATAACAAGTATAAATATCCTAAACACAATCCTTCTAAGAATAAGAAGATCTAGGGCAGGAAAAGGAAAAAATAGGTAGTATTTTTTCATGTGGCAAGCTAGTCCACTGAAAGAGGACCTACATACAAAATCAAGGGGAAGCTAAATTTGAATTCATTATCAAGTGTAATATTTCAATATATATACACAATAGGTATTAGGTATATTTTTGGTTCCCAAATATGTATCCCAACACATGGACCAGTTAGATATAGAAATATTTCTAGAGGAGAGGTGGATTTGAGAGCTGTTAATGGTACAAGATTGGCTTCTCTACCATTTGTGACTACCACTATTAATTGAAAACGAGAATGATTTTTGATTTAAAATATTACTATTATGTTCCAACTTTTACCAAGAATATAGTTTATGTGTCATTTTAATATGCAAATGAGTTTATTTTCAAGTTTGTAAATAAAAGTTTTTCTTTTATAAATACAATTTATGTTATGGTATGACACATTCAAGTAATAGTATTTATGTATTAAATTATGAAAACTAAGAGTTGTAAATATATAAAGAATCATCTTCACACAACTCATATGACACCCAACAATGGAATCATCATCTTGTTCATGTAAATGAAACTCATTTGAAAAAGATCCATCAAGATGGTTATTTAGACTCGTCTGAGCTAAAGCCAATTGAAAGATGTTTTTATTTTTTAAAAGGAAAAATGAATGAACTGCTACTTAGTAGATAGGGTTAAGGGGCGATAGAGATTTTAGAATTAGTACACACTGATGTTTGTGGACAATTTCCAGTAGAAGCTAGGGGTGGGTATCCTTACATCATAACTTTTACTGATGAATTGAGTAGATATGGTTATGTCTACTTGATCAGGTATAAGTCTGATTCATCTAATAAATTCAATGAATTCATGAATTATTTAGAGAATCAACATGGAAAGAAGATAAATAATGTTTGATTGGAATGAGCTCGTAAATATCTTAACCAAAAGTTTTTCAACTTTCTATAGGAGTTTGGGATTCTATCTCAAATTAATCCACCTTACACACCATGGTGTAATTTGTTTAGTGAAAGGAGGAATTGTACCTTGTTAGACAAGGTATGGTTGATAGTGAGACATAAATATCTTCCATTATCCTTTTTGAGATATGCATTATAGACTGTTACATACACATTAAATCGAGTTCAAACTAAAGTAGAAAAAGGATTTCCCTTCGAGTTATGGAGTGGAAAGAAACTTGTTTTTCCACATACACATGTATCGGGTTGTGAGGAATTTGTTAAAGTATTCTCAGGAAACCAAACAGCACCCACAGGACCAAATTGTATTTTTATAGGGTATCCCTATAAAACAAAGGGATACTACATATACAACCCCCATATGAGAAATATATTTTAACCAAATAGGTCATCTTTACTGATAGGGAGCACATCCTCAAAAAGGATAGTTGAAGAAATATTGACTTCGATGAAGTTGATGCTCAAGATACACAAGAGTTGGTATAGAAATAGGTTCCATAGCTCCCCATGGAAGAATTAGTTTTGGAAACACAAATACTGTGTAGGATAACAAGAGGGGTAAGCGAACCAAAAAGATATATTCTTCTAGTCAATTAATACGGTGATTAATTATACATTGACATTTACGAACCTATATTCTATGAAGAGGTAGTAGAGATCTCAAAAACTAAAAGATGGAAAGAATCCATGAATCCTAAAATGGAATCCATATAATAGAACCAATTTAGGGTTTTGGTCGATGGTCTAGTTGATGTAAAAGTTGTAGAGTGAAAATGGTTATTCAAGATAAAAATGGACATGGACGGTAAAGTAAATACATATAAAGAAAGTATAGTGGCTAACGGGTTTAAATAGTGTTAAGGAATTGACTACAATGAAACATTTTCACCAGTTTTGATTTTTAAGTCCATCAAAATTATACTTTCTATAGTAGTTTACCATGACTATGAGATTTGGAAGATTGATTTCAAAACTGCATTCCTTATTGGGAACCTTCAAGAAGATGTATATATGACACAACCTGAAGGTTTTGTATCTCTAGGTGATGCCAAAATAATTTCAATGATCCAAAGATCCATTTATGGATTTATGTAAGAATCCAGGTTGAAGAACATTTGATTCTGTGAATCTATAAAAGAATTTTGTTTCATTAAGAATGAATGTGAGTCATATGTTTACAATAGCCTTATTGTAAATGAATTTTTTATCCTAGTTGTATATGTTGATGGTATATTACTTATTGGAAATGAAATTCTAGTATTACAGTTTGTTAAGGACTGGTTAAATAAATGTTTCTCCATAAAGACATAGGTGTAAGATCCTATATTCTAGAGAGAAATAAAAATTTTGATATATCCAAGAGGCTACTTGGACTAAGTCAAAGTATATATATTGACAATATACTAAATAAATTTAGTATATAACAATACAAGATGGTATTGTTTCCAATGTCTCATAGTTTACATATTTCTAATATAATGTATCCTCGGACCCAATAGGAGAAAGAGAGAGTTAGTAAGATCTCATTCACTTCAGCAATAGGATTAATCATGTATGTCTTGTAATATACTATACTTGATGTTATCTATGCATTAATCATGGTAATAAGGTATCATTAATAACCAAGATAACAACATTGTACAGCTATTAAGGTTATCCTTAATTATCTAAGAAGAACTATGGATATGTTCCTAGTGTATACAGGAGAGAAGAATCTGGTCAATAGGGGTTATAATAATAGTAGTTTTTAGATAGATAATAATGATCTAAATTTATATTCATGATATGTTTTCTTTCTCAATGGAGGATTTGTGAGATAGAGGAGTTCAAAGAAGCTAGTTTTTTCTAATTCTATAGGGGATTCAGAGTATATAGGGGCTACTGATATATCCATGGAAGTTGCTTGGATTCATAAATTTATCTAGGATCTGGATGTGGTACCTAGTAGTAAACATTGTATCACATTGTATTGTGATAATACTATAGTGGTGACTCTGGTAAAAGAGCCAAGGTCACACCAAAGGATAATGTATATACTCAGGAATTATCACCTCTTGAGGGATTTTTATCAAAGGGTCAAAGTTGTTATAAGTAGATTACCCATGGAATAGAACATGGTAGACACCTTTACTAACGGCATATCTTAGAAAAAGCGTGAGTATCATGTGAGATCTAGTGGACTGAAGGTTTTAAACTGTTGTCTCTATTATAAATGGAGTCAGTTGGAGTTGGTTGTTGCGACCAAGTTGGGTGGATAAGGAAGTAAGAAAAGTTTTCTATTACAGAGTGTTGTCGTTTGTTGTCAAAAAGCTAAATCAATTCACTTTATAAAGGACTTCTAAATCAGATGATGCTTTACGGATTTGTATTTTACAATCATCACAAGTTTGGAGAACTTGTGGTGCAAGCTGTATGAAGGATAGAGAGAGTAAATAAGTTTTTTTGGAAAAACACATTTCAAATATCATACTATCCAAAAATGAAAAAGGAAAGAAGAAGGCATGCAAGTGGTGGCGTGGAAGTGGTGGCGCGCAAGTGGCGGTGCTCAAGTGGCAGCGTGCAAGTGTCGGCGTGCAAGTGATGTAGATGCACACAAGTAATATTTCAAAATAGCATTATTTCATAAATATGGCAAAGTAAAGAAAGTGGCGCGCAAGTATTGGCGCGCAAGTGGTGGCGCGAAAGTGGTGGCACGCAAGTATTGACGTGCAATTGTAAGTGGTGTGTAAGTCCTATTTCAAAGATCATCCAAAAAAACATGACAAAGGAAATAAAGTGGAGCACAAGTTAGAAAGTGGAGCACAAGTTAGAAATTGTCGCGCATGTCAAGAGTGTCGCGTAATTACATGTTGCGCGCATGTCAAATTCCAACATTATCATATCGAAATATGACAAAGGAAAGAAATTGTCACTCTAGTGATGAAAGGGGGCGCAGGTGATGAAGCGGCGCGCAAGTGATGGTGCGGCGCGCAAGTATTGGCGCACAAGTCTAGGTTGCACAAGTCACCAAAAATCCTATAAATAGATGACTAGCCTCCTCATTTTTCAAGGATAAATACTTAATAATTATCTTTGAGCTCTGTGCGTGCAAGTAGAGAGTTTGTCGTGCAAGTTGATGGTTGTTAGAAGGCGCGTAGGTTGGGGACGTGCAAGTTGGAGGTGAGCAAGTATTAGTTGGCGTGTAGGCTGCAAGCAGGCAGCGCGTCTGAAGGACAGCGCGCACGTAGGCAGTGCGCAAGAAGAGGCACGCAAGTATAAGGCACGCAAGTATAGGTCGTTGAAGCACGCCTGTCATAGGGCGTGTCAAAACAATTATTTACTAAGTTAAAATGAAGTAATGTGGTTGACCTAGGATGTCTCCCGAAGAGGAGTGCACACAAAATGGGTTGTCACTTTAAAACAGGGGTAAAAATGTTGTGAAAGGAAATTTGAAATTGAAATGATTGAAAAACTATGAAATTAAAAGGGTGATTAGGTCGGGGTCAGTTTCCTAATTATAATGCTATCCTTGTTCAATTTATTTCAAACCTCTTCTTCTTAGTTTATTAAAGTGAGTTTCCACAATCGTTTCCTCTCACTTCCTTGGTGAAATTATTATTGTGAGAGAAAACCTTACCAAGATCTTGGGTTGGTCAACTCTCCTTCCATGTGTAAAATAGTTGTATTGAATATCCTTAATTTAAATGGGAAATACCCGATCAGGTTTTGTTTATCCCAAACAATCAAGAACATTCACTACACCTTTTACACGTACTGACGATCATTGAGTACTTCACCACTAATTCCTGGTTTATTCCATCATATATAAACCAGAAATTATAGGAGGGAGATATTGATTATTTTACCAAGGAAAAAATCAATAACGGAATTAATATTCAGGAACGATCGAACTTGATAATAAAATCCGCTATAAGAAATTGAAAACAACTTTGAAGAAGAAAGAAATTTATTCAATTGCGTCCAAGAACTCAAGCATTACAATGTAGAAAACCAACCCTTCCCCAATCACTCCAAATGTTTACCCCACCATGGTAAGGGTAATCGAGATGAATGAGGAAGAAGAAGGAATTATAAAACTATGAAAAAAATTAAATAAAAAATAAAGATGAAAAAATCTTCTTCTTGGTGTCCCGGAAGGAATGGGATGGAGAATGGATGATTTGAGAGGGTGGAGCTCTCCTCCTTTTATAGCCGGAATGTTTCTCCCGAATGTTGATGCGTTGTAGCCCCAATAAATGAAATCTTCACACATTGAGCCCTTCTTTAATGTTTTTCATAATTCCCTTGGCCGTGTGCCCTCAAAATATCAGCGGATTTGGACATGTATTCCGAGAGTTATGACTGTTTTACTATGAGCATTTATTCTGTCCAGTCAGACTCTCCAAAACGAAATCCTCCAGATTAGGGTGATTTAATGACCCCATAAAAGGCCAATTCACTCGGTTCTTCCTTCATAAAGGATTCTCCAAACCTTCTTGCACGTCCACCCACCGAATTTTACAAGCTTTAGGCCCACAGTGGATGAGTTATGGATCCCACATTAAAACTAGGCAGAACTGGAAATAGTTTTCTTGATCCAAATTGTGAGCTTCTTTTGAGCTTCCATATGGCCGATTCCGATTTTAGTCCAAAAATAGTAAATGAAGCCCTGGATGTGTAGAATCTTGAAAAGAAATAATTTTTCAATTTGGATCAGTGTAGATAATTTTATGGCCAAACTACCAAAATAATTTAAAACTGTTAAAAATCCAAAATGGCCAATTTTTACTATTCAGCTCAAAATAACATCATTATCATAAAAATGAAACAATTCATCTTAGAGGAACAATTTTGTGGGTTTAAAACAGTGATATTCAATATAAATTAATTGAAAATATTTTCTCTATCAATTCCCCCACACTTAGCACTTGGACTCTTGGACAAGTAAAAATCAAATCAAATCAAATCCAAAACACATATCAATGAGATCTATCAAATCAATTTCAAGAAACAAAAAGATATCATGCCTCATCAAAAACTATTATTTAAAGTTCTCCATTTAAGATTTTAATATATTTCCACTTCATTTCTTATCTCATGCACACAAAACACCTACCTCACATGAATTTTCTCTCATCTCACAAATGTAAAGGCTGAACAAGGCTTTTCTCATACAAACTCACACAAGAGTTACCATAGGTTTGATAAATTCCTACTTCTCCACCCGATGTGAGTCAGGGACATGTGTTTCTCCAGAGGACTTTTCAGGGTTGTTCTGTGGCTTCCGGTTGGTAGGATTTATATGTTAAAAGTTCTGAGGCCAAAAAAGGAAGGTTTGGCTCTTATTGAAGCAAAATTGCAAGATTCTAATTTTCACTCAAATATGGTCTCCTTCACTTCCCCTTTGTGGAAAATAAGCTCCATCATCATTCAATCAGCTTATCAGAAAACATTTCAATCTTTTCAAACATGATTTTTTTTAAAGCTCCAGATAGGCACAACTTTGTTTTTACATTGGAAGCTCCAGAAAGGCACAACTTCTCTTGTCATAAAAGCTCCAGAAAAGGCACAGCTTTCAATAGAATAATTTTTCAGCATCACACACATCTCTTGGACAATTTATTTTCCACCCAATGTATAACCAAATGAGGTAGTACACCACAAGACATCTTCCCCCATACTTAAGTTCAACTAGATCATGCAATTTTACTTCAAGTGCAGGTATGATAGGGAAAATTGGCTTGTAATGTGGCTAACCTAACAGACAATTCATGGATACTAGGGGCTACAATGAAGGATAAATGTAAAGGTGGGCCATAATGAAAAGGATTATTTTGAAAAGGGGGGATTCAAATCAAATAAATGCCTCAATCATTTAAAACGCACATACCCCAACCCTCAAGTTTTGAAAGGAATAAATAAAATTCTGGTTAAAGCAAGCATGGTCTGGTTCTCTCAAGAAATGTGGTGAATGAAAATAATATGACAAAAATGGTTCAGAAGCCTCACAGGAAAGTTATTTCAAATATATAGACAGTGAAATATGGCATGAGATTCAAAAATCAGTGTACGTTTCATGAAATTCCAAAAAAAATGAACTTGAAACAAATTCATATCAGTATTCATTTAAGCTCAGTTTCATGAAATAGATTGGTTCACTCATTCACATGGGTTTCAAAAATGGTATTGATAATATTTTCAGCTCAAAAGTTTCAGAAACACACCAAAATTGAAAACTAAACACACAAAAATTTGAAAACACACAATTTTTTATTTATTTTTTACTTTTGAAAACAAACATCAAATAAAAATCCTATACTACAAAGGTTCCCTCCCCCCACACTTAAATGATGCAGTATCCTTGATGCATTCAAGTGGATTTAACATGTAAGACAATTTTAAAATTAATCACAACATCAATAAACTGCAAAATAGAGGTAAAAACTGATGGATCTTATTGATAAATAGGTTTGAGGAGCATGATCTCCTCCACTAGATCTGATGGCAGGGTCCCAAGGAATTTCTTCAACCTATGTCCATTCATAGTGAATTGATCCTGCTATCCATCCTTCATAATCTGCACAACACCAAAAGGATATACATGAGTAACTATAAATGGACCTTCCCATATGGAACGAAGTTTACCTGGAATTATCTTGAGTCTTGAGTTGAATAATAACACTTTGTCTCCAGGAGAGAAGTCTTTTGGTTGGATCAACTTGTCATGGGCCACTCTTGTTCTTTCTTTGTAAATCCTTGAATCTTCAAATGATTCCCTTCTTATTTCATCCAGCTCTTGCAAATTCAATCTTCTCTCCTTCCCAGTAATTTCAAGTTCCAAATTCATTTTCCTCACAGCCCAATACGCCTTATGCTCCAATTCCACAGGTAGGTGGCAGCTTTTCCCATAAATCAGCCTATATGGACTCATTCCAATCGGGGTTTTGTAGTCTATCCTATAATCCCATAAGGTATCATCCAACCTTTGGCTTCAATCCTTCCTGTCTGGATTAATGGTCTTTTCCAAAATTCCCTTGATTTACCTGTTTGAAACTTCAGCTTGCCTGTTAGTCTATGGATGATAGGGAGTTGATTTTTTATGATGCACCCCATACTTCTTCAGCAATGTCTCCATTCTAAAATTGCATAAGTGAGTCCCTTTATCACTGATGATTGCTCTGGGCACTCCAAACCTACAAAATATGTTAGACTTGACAAAATCACAAACAACTTTAGCATCGTACGTTCGGGTTTCTTTTGCTTACACCCATTTGGAAACATAATCAACTGCAAGGAAGATATAATAATTTCCAAATGACATCGGTAAAGGTCCCAAAAAATCTATCCCCCAAACATCAAAAATGTTACAAAAATTCAATGGCATTTGGGGAATTTCTTGTCTCTTTGAAATATTTCCTGAAAACTGACATTTTTCACATATTTTGCAAAATTCATGAGCATCTTTAAAAATGGTGGGCCAATAAATTCCAGATTCTAAAACCTTCCTTGATGTCCTCTAAGGTCCAAAGTGGCCTCCACAAGCTAAAGTGTGACAAAATCAAAGACAGATTTAACTTCAATTTTAGGTAAACATCCTCTTATAACTTGATCATTGCAAATCTTCCAAAGGAATGGATCATCCTAAATGTAATATATAGATTCCGCTTTTAGTTTTTGAATTTGGTGAGAATTGAAATGAGTTGGGACCTGAGATGTTACCAGAAAATTGACAATGTCAGCATACCAAGGCACTTCTCCTTCAATAAAGTACAACTGCTCTCCTGGAATTTGATCATTCAGTGGGTCTCTTTCTGGAACTTTAATTTCAGTAGTGTTTGGCAGTCTACTTAAGTGATCAGCCACCTGGTTCTCAGATCCCTTCTTATCCTTGATTTCTTTATTGAATTCCTGTAGCAGTATCATCCATCTCACTAACCTTGGTTTAGCATCAGCTTTCTTTATCAAGTACCTCAAAGATGCAAGATCAGAAAACAGAGTGATTTTAGTTCCAAGAAGATATGATCTAAATCTTTCTAAAGAAAAAACAACTGCAAAGAACTCTTTTTCTGTGGTTGTATAATTGAATTGGGCCGCATCTAAATTTCTTGAGGCATATGAAATAACTTGTGGTCTTCCCTCAATTAGTTGAGAAAGGACTGCTCCAACTGCTTGGTTAGAGGCATCACAAAGTAGTTCAAATGGTTCTACCCAATTTGGAGGCTGCATCACGGGTGGTGAAATCAATCTCTTCTTCAACTCATCAAAGGATTCCCTACATGCACCATTGAAATCAAAATCAGCATCTTTCAAAAGTAATCTAGAGAGAGGGAGAGAAATCTTACTTAAATCTTTGATAAACCTCCTGTAGAATCCTACATGTCCAAAAAATGATCTAACAAGTTTCACACATGTAGGGTAAGGTAATGAATTTATCACTTCAATTTTTGATTTATCCACTTCAATTCCATTTTGGGAAATGACAGGACCAAGCACAATTCCTCTTTGAACCATGAAATTACACTTTTCAAAATTTAAGACAAGATTTTTTTCAATGCAGGTTTTCAAAACTTTTTCCATATTTTTCAAACAATGATCCAAAGAATCTCCAAAAACTGTGAAATCATCTAAGAAAACTTCCAAGCAATTTTCAATGTGATCAGAAAATATACTCACCATGCACCTCTGAAATGTACCTAGAGCATTATTTTTTATTTCATTTCTTTTTCATAGTTTTATAATGCGTTCTTCTTCCCTATTCATCTCGATTACCCTTACCATGGAGGGGTAAACATTTGGAGTGATTGGGGAAGGGTTGGTTTTCTACATTGTAATTCTTGAGTTCTTGGACGCAATTGAATAAATTTCTTTCTTCTTCAAAGTTGTTTTCAATTTCATATAGCTGATTTTATTATCAAGTTTGATCATTCTTGAATATTATTTCCATTATTGATTTTTTCCTTGGTAAAATAATCAATATCTCCCTCCTCTAATTTCTGGTTTATATACGATGGAATAAACCAGGAATTAGTGGTGAAGTACTCGATGATCGTCAGTACGTGTAAAAGGTGTAGTGAATGTTCTTGATTTTTTGGGATAAACAAAACCCAATCGGGTATTGCCCATTTAAATTAAGGATATTCAATACAACTATTTTACACATGGAAGGAGAGTTGACCAAACCAAGATCTTGGTAAGGTTTTCTCTCACAATAATAATTTCACCAAGGAAGTGAGAGGAAATGATTATGGAAACTCACTTTAATCAACTAAGAAGAAGAGGTTTGAATTAAATTTAACAAGGAAAGCATTATAATTAGGAAACTGACCCCGACCTAATCACCCTTTTAATTTCATAGTTTTTCAATCATTTGATTTTCAAATTTCCTTTCATAACATTTTTACCCCCGTTTTAAAGTGACAACCCGTTTTGTGTGCACTCCTCTTCAGGAGACATCCTAGGTCAACCACATTACTATATTTTAACTTAGGAAATAATTGTTTTGTCATTCCCTATGACAGGCGTGCGTCAAACTTGGCGCCGTTTCCGGGGAGGCAATGCAACAACAACAAAAAACAAAATTGAATGACCCGCACCTCAAAAGAACCATTAATTGAATTTGATCCAGAAATTGAAAGAACATTAACCCAACTAAGAAAAAGAAATCTACCAGAAATCCTTGAAGAAATATATCTCTTAGATTCAAGTGAAACTCTTAGTGTTCACTCTGAACCTGAAATCGTGGCTTGAAATCCCAACCAAACCCTGCGTGATCTAGGTGAACCATAATTTACCATTCAAAATAACCAACTAATTGGACCCACTGAACCAAATGATTTTGAGTTACGTGTAAATATGATTCCTATGCTTCCATAGTTTCATTGTCTTGTAGGAGAAGATCCAAATAGGCACATGAAAGAATTCAGATACACTTGCTCAAGCTTCAGGCCAAGAGGGGCACCTGAAGACCAATTTCAGTGGAGGGAATTCCCCTTCTCACTTGAAGGAACAACTAAATAATGGTTGTACAACCTACAACCAGGGGAGATCAGTTATTGGGAAGACCTAAAAAGAAGTTTCATGCAAAGATTCTTTCCCACGTCGAGGAGAACTGCCATCAAGAAGGAGATTTACATCATATAGAAATCAAATGGAGAAACCCTCTACGAGTACTAGGAGCACTTCAAGATGCTATGTTCCAGCTGCCCGCATCAAGAAATGGAGGAACACCAATTCCTTGTGTTCTTCTACCAAGGACTTATGGATAATGATCTAAATCTTCTAGATGCCTCATCAGGGGGTCCCTGATTGAAAAGTCTCCTGCAGATATCAGAATACTAATTGAGAAGATTTCTCAAAACTCACAAAATTTGGACTAAGAGGAATGGGAACTAGGGGGATACATGAGGTAAAAACATCTGATTCATCTACATTGATTGAAACCAAAGTTGATGACCTTGCAAGATTAGTCCGTCAAATGGCTGTAACATAAGAAAATGGACAACAAGCTTCGGCTCAGATATGTGGTTTATGTTATTCTTTCACTCATTATACTGACCAGTCCCCTGAGATACAGGGGATAGAATACTGTGTTGCGGCCTTTCAACCAAGACAATTGCAACAAAATCAACAGCAATCCCATCAAGGATATGGGAACCAACAAAACCAGATGAGACCATTTAACCAGCACCCCAGTAAACCTCCTTACCACCAGCAGCAATACCAGAACCCCCTCCCTTCCAACAATATTATAAACAGCCCTTCCAACAACAACAATCTTTTCAGCCACCACCATTCCAAAGAAAGACATATGAACAACCATCCACCAGCACACAACCTTCTACG
This sequence comes from Viscum album, assembly GCA_963277665.1. Lineage (NCBI taxonomy): Eukaryota > Viridiplantae > Streptophyta > Magnoliopsida > Santalales > Viscaceae > Viscum > Viscum album. Next base: position 1,865,176,316 of record OY728142.1, on the reverse strand, counting down.
GAACAGCTACAATCCAAGTATGAGGGCCTAGTAGATAAGGTTGACAAGCTAGCAGACACAGTGGAAAGTCTTGTTGAAATAATTTCCAAGAATACAGGGAAGCTTCCATCCCAAACAGTTCTAAATCCTAAAGATAATGTTAGTGAAATCATAACAAGAAGTGGAAAAGAAATCCTACCTCCATCCAACCTTGAACCTGAAATAATACCACCTATTCTGAGGGAGAATACTTCAGAAAGTCTTGTGAGAATCCACCATGAAGATGAAAAGGAAGAGAAGGAGGATAAGGATAGTCCACAGAATAAGAAACAAGAAACACCAATGCAAAGAAAACAAAGGGAGAAGAAATAATTACCCATACCATTTCAAACAAGGATGATCGAATCAAATAAATTGCATGAAGAAGCACTTTAAAAAGAAATTCTGGACACCTTCCAGAAAGTGGAAATCAATATCCCCCTACTTGAAGTTGTTAAGCAAATTCCAAGGTATGCAAAATTTTTGAAATATCTTTGCACCAAAAAGAGAAGGCTTCATGGGAATGAAAGAATCAACTTGGGAAGAAGTGTTTCAGCCCTTATCACGCCGCAAATTCCAACCAAATGTCAAGATCCAGGGATGTTTTCCATTCCGTGCACCATTGGTTCATTAAATTTCACTAATGATTTGTGTGATTCAGCTGATTCAATTAATTTATTACCTCACTCGGTATACACTTCTTTGCAGATGGGAGAATTGAAGCCCACAAGAGTGGTGGTCCAGCTTGAAAACAGATCCACAGTTTTTCCTGCAGGAGTTTTGGAGGATGTCCTTGTGAAATTCAAACATCTCTTATTCCCAGCTGACTTCTACGTGCTCAATATGGAAGAAGATAGGAGCCCATAACATTCACCCATAATTTTGTGGAGACCTTTCTTGAAGAGAGCCAAAACCATCATCAATGTCCACGAGGGGACACTCACCATAGAGTTTGGAGAGAGCACGATCCACTTCAATATTTTTGAATCCATGAGGCATCCATCAGATGATCACTCACTCTTTTCGCTTTCCCGTGAAGTTGGTGTAGAACCAATTGAAGAATCAGGTATGCTCTATGAATTCTTAAACTTAGGAGAGACTTCTTCCCTTGAAAATATCATTGAACATGTGGATGCTGAAGATGTTGGAGATTCTGACTTCATGTGGGAGGAAGAGGTAAAATCTGATTTCTTTGATGATTTTTTAAATAATGAGGAAGATGATATGGTTTCTTGTGTACAGTAGGTCCAAAATTTGGAAGTGTAAAACGTCAATTTAGTCTCATCCCTTGAGCATCCCCCTAATCTAGAACTCAAACCACTCCCCACTAATTTGAAATATGTATACCTTAGGGAGGGAGAGAATTTACCAGTGATAATTGCTAATAATCATTCTAAAACCCAAGAAAAATCATTGATTGAGCTTTTGAGAGAGAATGTCTAGGCAATAGGATGGAGCTTAGGTGATATCCCAGGAATTAACTCAAAAATATTCTCAAATAGAATTTTTGTTGTGGGATATTCCAAACCTATTAGACAGCCCCAAAGGAGACTGAATCCCGCCTTGATGGAGGTTGTGAAGAAGGAGATCTAGAATCTCTTGGAAGCTGGGATCATCTATCCCATTTCAGATTTGCAGTGGGTCAGCCCTATTCATGTCGTTCCAAAAAAAACTGGACTGACCACTGTGAGGAATGAAAAGAATGAGTTAATCCCAATGAGAATTCAAAACACCTGGAGAGTTTGCATTGATTTTAGGAAATTGAACCAGGTCACTCGAAAATATCATTTCCCCATTCCCTTCATTGACCAGATGTTATAAATATTGGCAGGGAGAACTCATTGGAAGTGGTAAGTATTCCCGCCTGTCATGCGGGTGATCCAGGTTCGATCCCCGGCAACGGTGCCAAGTTTGACGCACGCCTATCATAAGGAATGGCAAAACAATTATTTACTAAGTTAAAATGTAGTAATGTGGTTGACCTAGGATGTCTCCCGAAGAGGAGTGCACACAAAACGGGTTGTCACTTTAAAACGGGGGTAAAAGTGTTGTGAAAGGTAATTTTAAATTCAAATGATTGAAAAACTATGAAATTAAAAGGGTGATTAGGTCAGGGTTGGTTTCCTAATTATAATACTATCCTTGTTCAATTTAATTCAAATCGCTTCTTCTTAGTTGATTAAAGTGAGTTTCCACAGTCGTTTCCTCTCACTTCCTTGGTGAAATTATTATTGTGAGAGAAAACCTTACCAAAATCTTGGTTTGGTCAACTCTCCTTCCATGTGTAAAATAGTTGTATTGAGTATCCCTAATTTAAATGGCCAATACCCGATCGAGTTTTTTTAATCCCAAACAATCAAGAATATTCACTACACCTTTTACACGTACTGATGATCATCGAGTACTTCACCACTAATTCCTGGTTTATTCCATCGTATATAAACCAGAAATTAGAGGAGGGAGATATTGATTATTTTACCAAGGAAAAAATCAATAACGGAATTAATATTCAAGAACTATCAAACTTGATAATAAAATCAACTATAATAAATTGAAAACAACTTTTAAGAAGAAAGAAATTTATTCAATTGTGTCCAAGAACTCAAGCATTATAATGTAGAAAACCAACCCTTCCCCAATCACTCCAAATGTTTACCCCACCATCGTAAGGGTATTCGAGTTGAATGGGGAATAATAAGGCATTACAATACAATGAAAAAATAAATAAATAAAAGAGAAATATGAAAAGTTCTCCTTCTTGGTGTCCCAGAAGAAATGGGGTGGAGAATGGGATGATTTGAGAGGGTGGAGCTCTCCTCCTTTTGTAGCCAGAATGTTTCCACCAAACGTTGACGCGTTGTATCACCATTAAATGACATCTTCACGCATTGATCCCTTCTTTAATGTTGTTCATAATTCCCTTGTCCGTGTCCCCTCAAAATATCAGCGGATTTGGACATGTATTCCGAGAGTTATGGGCGTTTTACTATGATCATTTATTCTGTCCAGTCAGACTCTCCAAAACGAAATCCTACGGATTATGGTGATTTAATAACCCTATAAACGGTCAATTCACTCGATGCTTCCTTCATAGAGGATGCTCAAAAATTCCCTTTGCGTCCACCCACTAAATTTCACAAGATTTGGGCCCACATTGGATGAGTTATGGATCCCACATCAAAACTAGGCAGAACTGAAAACAGTTTTCTTATGCCAAATTGTAAGCTTCTTTTGAGCTTCTATATGGCCGATTCAGCTTTTAGTCCAAAAATAGTAAATGAATCCCTGGATTTGTAGAATCTTGAATAGAATTAATTTTGCAATTTGGAGTAGTGTATATAATTTTATGGCCAAACTACCGAAATAATTTAAAACTGTTAAAAATCCAAAATGGCCAATTTTTACTATTCAGCTCAAAATAACACCATTATCATAAAAATTAAACAATTCATATTAGAGGAAAAAATTTGTGGGTTTAAAACAATGATATTCAATATAAATTAATTGAAAATATTTTCTCTATCAATTCCCCCACACTTATCACTTGGACTCCTGGACAAGTAAAAATCAAATCAAATCAAATCCAAAACACATATCAATGAGATCTATCAAATCAATTCCAAGAAACAAAAAGATATCATGCCTCATCAAAAACTATTATTTAAAGATATCCATTAATGATTTTAATATATTTCCACTTCATTTCTTATCCCATGCATACAAAACACCTACCTCACATGAATTTTCTCTCATCTCACAAATGTAAAGGCTGAACAAGGCTTTTCTCATCCAAACTCACACAAGAGTCACCATAGGTTTGATAAATTCCTACTTCTCCACCCGATGTGAGCCATGTGTTTCTCATGAGGACTTTTCAGGTTTGTTATGTGGCTTCCGGTTGGTAGGATTTAGATGTTAAATGTTCTGAGGCCGAAAAAGGAAGGCTTGGCTCTTATTGAAGCAAAATTGAAAGATTCTAATTTTCACTCAAATATGGTCTCCTTCACTTCCCCTTTGTTGAAAATAGGCTCCATCATCATTCAATCAGCTCAGTAGCAAACATTTCAATCTTTTCAAACATGAATTTTTTTTAAAGCTCCAGATAGGCACAACTTTGTTTTTACATTGGAAGCTCCAGAAAGGCACAACTTCTCTTGTCATAAAAGCTCCAGAAAAGGCACAGCTTTTAACAGAATAATTTTTCAGCATCACACACATCTCTTCCACAATTTATTTTCCACCCAAAGTATAACCAAATGCGGTAGTACACCACAAGACATCTTCCCCCACACTTAAGTTCAACTAGATCTGGCAATTTTACTTCAAGAGCAGGTATAATAGGGAATATTAGCTTGTAATGTGGCTAACCTAACAGGCAATTCATGGCTACTAGGGGCTACAATGAAGGATAAATGTAAAGGTGAGCCGTAATGAAAAGGATTATTTTTAAAAGGGGGATTCAAACCAAATAAATTCCTCAATCATTTAAAACACACGTACCCCAACCCTCATGTTTTGAAAGGAATAAATCAAATTTTGGTTAAAGCAAGCATGGTCTGGTTCTCTCAAGAAATGAGGTGAATGAAAAGAATATGAAAAAAATGGTTCAGAAGCCTCAGAGGAAAGTTATTTCAAATATATAGACAGTGAAATATGGCATGAGATTCAAAAATCAGTGTACTTTTCATGAAATTCCAAAAAAAATGAACTTGAAACAAATTCATTTCAGCATTAATTTAAGCTTGGTTTCATGAAATAGATTGGTTCAATCATTGACATGGGTTTCAAAAATGGTATTGATAATATTTTCAGCTCAAAAGTTTCAGAAACACACCAAAAATTGAAAAATAAACACACAAAATTTGAAAACACACAATTTTTTATTTATTTTTTATTTTTGAAAACAAACATCAAATATAAATCATATACTATAAAGGTTCCCTCCCCCACACTTAAATGATGCAGTTTCCTCGATGCATTCAAGTGGATTTAACATGTAAGCCAATTTTCAAATTAATCACAACATCAAGAAAGTGTGAAAGAGAGGTACAAACTGATGGATCTTATTGATAAATAGGTTTGAGGAGCATGATCTCCTCCACTGGATCTGATGGCAGGGTCCCAAGGAATTTCTTCAACCTATGTCCATTCACAGTGAATTGATCCTTCTATCCATCCTTCATAATCTGCATAGCACCAAAAGGATATACATGAGTAACTATAAATGGACCATCCCATCTAGAACGAACTTTACCTGAAACCATCTTGAGTCTTGAGTTGAATAATAACACTTTGTCTCCAAGAGAGAAGTCTTTTGGTTGGATCAGCTTGTCATGGGCCACTCTTGTTCTTTCTTTGTAAATCCTTGAATCTTCAAATTCTTCCCTTCTTATTTCATCCAGCTCTTGCAACTTCAATCTTCTCTCCTTCCCAGCACTTTCAAGGTCCAAATTCATTTTCCTCACATCCCAATACGCCTTATGCTCCAATTCCACAGGTAGGTGGTAGCTTTTCCCATAAGTCAGCCTATATGGACTCATTCCAATCGGGGTTTTGTAGGCTGTCCTATAATCCCCTAAGGTATCATCCAACCTTTGGCTTCAATCCTTCCTGTCTGGATTAATGGTCTTTTCCAAAATTCCCTTGATTTCCCTGTTTGAAACTTTAGCTTGCCCGTTAGTCTGTAGATGATGGGGAGTTTATGTTTTATGATTCACCCCATACTTCTTCAGCAATGTCTCCATTCTCAAATTGCAGAAGTTAGTCCCTTGATCACTGATGATTGCTCTGGGCACTCCAAACCTACAAAATATGTTAGACTTGACAAAATCACAAACAACTTTAGCATCGTCAGTTCTAGTTTGTTTTTCTTCCACCCATTTGGAAACATAATCAACTACTAGAAAGATATAAGAATTTCCAAATTACATCGGTAAAGGTCCCATAAAATCTATCCCCCAAACATCAAAAATGTCACAAAAATTCAATGGAATTTGGGGCATTTCTTGTCTCTTTGAAATATTTCCTGAAAACTGACATTTTTCACATATTTTGCAAAATTCATGAGCATATTTAAAAATGGTGGGCAAATAAATTCCAAATTATAAAACCTTCCTTGCTGTCCTCTAAAGTCCAAAGTGGCCTCCACAAGCTAAAGAGTGAAAAAAATCAAAGACAGATTTAACTTCACTTTCAGGTAAACATCTTCTAATAACTTGATCATTGCAAATCTTCCAAAGTAATGGATCATCCCAAATGTAATATCTAGATTCAGCTTTTAGTTTTTGAATTTGGTGAGAATTGAAATGAGATGGGACCTGAGATGTTACCAGAAAATTGACAATGTCAGCATACCAAGGCACTTCTCCTTCAATCAAGTACAACTGGTCTCCTGGGATTTGATCATTCAGTGGGTCTCTTTCTGGAACTTCAATTTCAGCAGTGTTTGGCAGTCTACTTAAGTGATCAGCCACTTGGTTCTCAGATCCCTTCTTATCCTTGATTTCTATATTGAATTCCTGCAGTAGTATCATCCATCTCACTAACCTTGGTTTAGCATCAGCTTTCTTCATCAAGTACCACAAAGCTGCATGATCAGAAAACACAGTGATTTTAGTTCTAAGAAGATATGATCTAAATCTTTCTAAATCAAAAACAACAGCAAAGAACTATTTTTCCATGGTTGTATAATTGAATTGGGCTGCATCTAAAGTTCTTGAGGCATATGGAATGACTTATGTTCTTCCCTCAATTCATTGAGAAAGGACTGCTCCAACTGGTTGGTTAGAGGCATCACAATGTAGTTCAAATGGTTCTTCCCAATTTGGAGGCTGCATCACGGGTGGTGAAATAAATCTCTTCTTTAACTCATCAAAGGATTCACTACATGAACCATTGAAATCAAAATCAACATCTTTCAAAAGTAATCTAGAGAGAGCGAGAGAAATCTTACTGAAATCTTTGATAAACCTCCTGTAGAATCCTGCATATCCTAAAAATGATCTAACATGTTTCACACAAGTAGGGTAAGGTAATGAATTTATCACTTCAATTTTTGATTTATCCACTTCAATTCCATTTTGGGAAATGACACGACCAAGCACAATTCCTCTTTGAACCATGAAATTACACTTTTCAAAATTTAAAACAAGATTTTTTTCAATGTAGTTTTTCAAAACTTTTTCCAGATTTTTCAAACAATGATCAAAAGAATCTCCAAAAACTGTGAAATCATCTAAGAAAACGTCCAAGAAATTTTCAATGTGATCAGAAAATATACTCACCATGCACCTCTGAAATGTACCTGGAGCATTGTTTTTTATTTCATTTCTTTTTTCATAGTTTTATAATGCCTTCTTCTTCCCCATTCATCTCGATTACCCTTACCATGGTGGGGTAAACATTTGGAGTGATTGGGGAAGGGTTGGTTTTCTACATTATAATGCTTGATTTCTTGGACGCAATTGAATAAATTTCTTTCTTCTTCAAAGTTGTTTTCTATTTCTTATAGTGTATTTTATTATCAAGTTCGATCGTTCTTGAATATTAATTCCATTATTGATATTTGCCTTGGTAAAATAATCAATATCTCTCTCCTCTAATTTCTGGTTTATATACGATGGAATAAACCAGGAATTAGTGGTGAAGTACTCGACGATCGTCAGTACGTGTAAAAGGTGTAGTGAATGTTCTTGATTTTTTGGGATAAACAAAAACTGATCAGGTATTGCCCATTTAAATTAAGGATATTCAATACAACTATTTTACACATGGAAGGATAGTTGACCAAACCAATATATTGGTAAGGTTTTCTATCACAATAATAATTTCACCAAGGAAGTGAGAGGAAATGATTGTGGAAACTCACTTTAATCAACTAACAAGAAGAGGGTTGAATTAAATTTAACAAGGATAGCATTATAATTAGAAAACTGACCCCAACCTAATCACCCTTTTAATTTCATAGTTTTTCAATCATTTGAATTTCAAATTTCCTTTCACAACATTTTTACCCCCGTTTTAAAGTGACAACCCATTTTGTGTGCACTCCTCTTCGGGAGACATCCTAGGTCAACCACATTACTACATTTTAACTTAGGAAATAATTGTTTTTCCATGCCCTACGACAGGCGTGCGTCAAACTTGGCGTCGTTGCCGGGGAGGCAGTGCAACAACAAAAAAAACAAAATTGAATGACTCGCACCTCAAAAGAACCATTAATTTAATTTGATCCAGAAATTGAAAGAACATTAACCCAACTAAGAAAAAGAAATCTACCAGAAATCTTTGAAGAAGTAGATCTCTCAGATTCAAGTGAAACTCTTAGTATTCACTCTCAACCTGAAATCATGGCTTGAAATCCCAACCAAACCCTGCATGATCTATGTACACCACAATTTTTCATTCAAAATAACCAACTAATTGCACCCACTGAACCAAATGATTTTGAATTACGTGTAAATATGATTCCTGTGCTTCCAAAGTTTCATGGTCTTGCAGGAGAAGATCCAAATCGGCACATGCAAGAATTCAGATACACTTGCTCAAGCTTCAGGCTAAGAGGAGCACCCGAAGACCACTTTCAGTGGAGGGAATTCCCCTTCTCACTTGAAGGAACAGCTAAATAATGGTTGTACAACCTGCAACCAGGGGAGATCAGTGATTGGGAAGACCTAAAAAAGAAGTTTCATGCAAATATTTTTTCCCACATCGAGGATCACTACCATCAAGAAGGAGATTTACATCATACAACAATCAACTGGAGAAACCCTCTACGAGTACTAGGAGTGATTCAAGAAGCTATGTTCCAGCTGCCCACATCAAGAAATGGAGGAACACTAATTCCTTGTGTTCTTCTACCGAGGACTTATGGATAATGATCGAAATCTTCTAGGTGCCTCATCAGGGGGGTCCCTGATTGACAAGTCTCCTGCAGATATCAGAATAATAATTGAGAAGATTGCTCAAAACTCACAACAATTTGGATTAAGAGGAATGGGAACTAGGGGGATACATGAGGTAAAAACCTCTGATTCATCTACATTGATTGAAACCAAAGTTGATGACCTTGTAAAATTAGTCCGTCAAATGGATGTAACACAAGCAAATGGACAACAATCTTTAGCTCAGTTATGTGGTTTATGTTATTCTTCCACTCATTATATTGACCAGTTCCCTAAGATACAGGGGACAGAATACTGTGCTGCGGCCTTTCAACAAACACAATTCCAAAAAAATCAACTACAATCCCAACAAGGATATGGGAACCAACAAAACCAGATGAGACCATTTAACCAGCACCCCAGTCAACCTCCTTACCACCAATAGCAATACCAAAACCCCCCTCCCTTCCAACAATCTTATAAACAACCATTCCAACAACAACAATATTTTCATCCACCACCATTCCAAAAAAAGACATATGAACAACCATCCACCAGCACACAACCTTCTGTGGAACAGCTACAATCCAAGTATGAGGTCCTAGCAGATAATGTTGACAAGCTAGAAAACATAGTGGGAAGTCTTGTTGAAATAATGTCCAAGAATCCAGGGAAGCTTCCTTCCCAAACAGTTCCAAATCCTAAAGAGAATGTTAGTGCAATCATAACAAGAAGTGGAAAAGAAATCCCACCTCCATCCAACCCTAAAACTGAAATAATACCATCTATTCTGAGGGAGAATGATTCAGAAAGTTTTGTGAGAATCCACCAAGAATATGAAAAGGAAGAGAAGGAGGAGAAGTATAGGCCACATAATAAGAAACAAGAAACACCAATGAAAAGAAAAAAAGGGAGAAGAAAGAATTACCCCCACCATTTCCAACAAGGATGATCGAATCAATGAAATTGCTTGAAGAAGCACTTCAAAAAGAAATTCTGGACACCTTCCAGAAAGTGGAAATCAATATCCCCCTACTTGAAGATGTTAAACAAATTCTATGGTATGCAAAATATTTGAAAGATCTTTGCACCAAAAAGAGAAGGCTTCATGGGAATAAAAGAATCAACTTAGGAAGAAGTGTCTTAGCCCTTATCACGCCGTAAATTCCAACCAAATGTCAAGATCCAGAGACATTTTCCATTCCATGCACCATTGGTTCATTAAATTTCACTAATGATTTGTGTGATTTAGGTGCTTCAATTAATGTATTGTCTCACTCGGTATACACTTATTTGCAGATGGGAGAATTGAAGCACACAAGAGTGGTGATCCAGCTTGCAAAAAGATCCACAGTGTTTCCTGTAGGAGTTTTGGAGGATGTCCTTGTGAAATTCAAAGATCTCTTATTCCCAGCTGACTTCTACGTGCTCAATATGGAAGAAGATAGGAGCCCATCACATTCACCCATCATTTTGGGGAGACCTTTCTTGAAGATAGAAAAAACCATCATCAATGTCCATGAGGGGACACGCACCATGGAGTTTGGAGAGAGCACGGTCCACTTCAATATTTTTGAATCCATGAGGCATCCATCAGATGATCACTCCCTCTTTTCGCTTTCCCGTGAAGTTGGTGCAGAACCAATTGAAGAATTAGGTATGCTCTATGAATTATTAGACTTAGGAGAGACTTCTTCCCTTGAAAATATAATTGAACATGTGGATGCTGAAGATGTTGGAGATTCTGACTTCATGTGGGAGGAAGAGGTAAAATATGATTTCTTTAATGATTTTTTAAATAATTAGGAAGATGATATGGTTTCTTGTGTGCAGGAGGTCCAAAATTTGGAAGTGGAAAATGTCAACTTAGTCTCATCCCTTGAGCATCCCCCTAATCTAGAACTCAAACCACTCCCCACTGATTTGAAATATGTATACCTTAGGGAGGGAGAGAAACTACCAGTGATAATTGATAATAATCTTTCTAAAACCCAAGAAAAATCATTTATTAAGCTTTTGAGAGAGAATATCCAGGCAATAGGATGGATCTTAGGTGATATCCCAGGAAATAACCCAAAAATATGCTCACATAGAATTTTTGTTGAGGGAGATTCCAAACCTGTTAGACATCCCCAAAGGAGACTGAATCCCACCTTGATGGAGGTTGTGAAGAAGGAGATTGAGAAGATCTTGGAAGCTGGGATCATCTATCCCATTTCAGATTCACAGTGGGTCAGCCCTATTCATGTCGTTCCAAAAAAAACTGGACTGACCACTGTGAGGAATGAAAAGAATGAGTTAATCCCTATGAGAATTAAAAACACCTGGAGAGTGTGCATTGATTTTAGGAAATTGAACCAGGTCACTCGAAAAGCTCATTTCCCCATCCCCTTCATTGACCAGATGTTAGAAAGATTGGCAGGGAGAACTCATTGGAAGTGGTAAGTATTCCTGCCTGTCACGCGGGTGACCCAGGTTCGATCCCCGGCAACGACGCCATGTTTGACGCACACCTGTCATAGGGCGCGGAAAAACAATTATTTCCTAAGTTAAAATGTAGTAATTTGGTTTACCTAGGATGTCTCCAAAAGAGGATTGCACACAAAACGGGTTGTCACTTTAAAACGGGGGTAAAAATGTTGTGAAAGGAAAGATTAAATTCAAATGATTGAAAAACTATGAAATTAAAAGGGTGATTATGTCACGGTCGGTTTCCTAATTATAATTCTATCCTTGTTCAATTTAATTCAAACCACTTTTTCTTAGTTGATTAAAGTGAGTTTTCACAATCGTTTCCTCTCACTTCCTTGGTGAAATTATTATTGTGAGAGAAAACCTTACCAAGATCTTGGTTTGGTCAACTCTCCTTCCATGTGTAAAATAGTTGTATTGAATATCCTTAATTTAAATGGGCAATACCCGATCGGATTTTGTTTATCCCAAACAATCAAGAACATTCACTACACCTTTTACACATACTGACGATCGTCGAGTACTTCACCACAAATTCCAAGTTTATTCCATCGTATATAAACCAGAAATTAGAGGAGGGAGATATTGAATATTTTACCAAGGAAAAAATCAATAACGGAATTAATATTCAAGAATGATTGAACTTGATAATAAAATCCTCTATAAGAAATTGAAAACAACTTTGAAGAAGAAAGAAATTTATTCAATTGCGTCCAAGAACTCAAGCATTACAATGTAGAAAACCAACCCTTCCCCAATCACTCCAAATGATTACCCCACCATGGTAAGGGTATTTGAGTTGAATGGGGAATAAGAAGGAATTACAATACTATGAAAAATAAAATAAATAAAATAGAAAGCTGAAAAGTTCTCCTTCTTGGTGTCCCAAAAGGAATGGGGTGGAGAATGGGATGATTTGAGAGGGTGGAGCTCTCCTCCTTTTATAGCCAGAATGTTTCCCCTGAATGTTGATGTATTTTAGCCCCATTAAATGACATCTTCACACGTTTAGACCTTCTTTAATGTTGTTCATAATTCCCTTGACCGTGTCCCCTCAAAATCTCAGTGAATTTGGACATGTATTCCGAGAGTTATGTCCGTTTTACTATGAGAATTTATTCTGTCCATTCAGACTCTCCAAAACGAAATCCTCTAGATTTGGGTGATTTAATGACCCCATAAAAGGTCGATTCACTCAGTTCTTCCTTCATAGATTATGCTCAAAAACTCCGTACACGTCCACCCACCGAATTTCACAAGCTTTGGGCTCACAGTGGATGAGTTATGGATCCCACATCAAAACTAGGCAGAACTGAAAATAGTTTTCTTGAGCCAACTTGTGAGCATCTTTTGAGCTTCCATATGACCGATTACGCTTTTAGTCCAAAAATAGTAAATGAATCCCTGGATATTTAAAATCTTTAAAAGAAATAATTTTTCAATTTGGAGCGGTGTAGATAATGTTATTTCCAAACTACCGAAATAATTTAAAACTGTTAAAAATCAAAAATGGGCAATTTTTACTATTCATCTCAAAATAACACCATTATCATAAAAATGAAACAATTCATCTTAGAGGAAAATTTTGTGGGTTTAAAACAATGATATTCAATATAAATTAATTGAAAATATTTGCTCTATTAGTCATTCAAGTGGAAGTGGGCGCGCAAGCTGTTTTTCTCCAGGGGTTCCTGCCATCTTCTAGGTAGGAAAGTGAAGAATTGCTTTGAAATATTTGATTTGTGTAAGCTCATTAAGAAGCATTGATAAATTTCATTACCCTATTTGTTCTAAGAGGTAGCACATCCACTATTGGATTGTTTTTAAAGTGTCACACGAGTGTAAGGGTATATCCTACTCATTGTAGTCCACATCAAAGGATTGTTTTCTAGTGGATTGTGTGGAATTGGATTGTTTCTGTACCATACCAAGGACGTAGCTACTCTTGTTGAGTAGTGACCCTTGTAAATCTTGTGTTCCTGTGGATTTGTGTGTTCAGCCGAGAAGAAACTCTTTAACAGGAGGCGAAGGTTGTTTCAAAAAGTGGAAACATAAAAACAAAAAGATATCAATGATTCACCCCCTCCCTCTCTCAATGATACTTGGATACTAATTGAGAACTTCAATTGGTATCAAAGGGAATGTTCCCTTCATTTATTCTTTACTAAATTGTTTAAATAGAAGTTGCGATGGAGAATATAAATTGCGCGAATAGTAAGGGGATTCCGATTTTTGATGGAAAGAACAATCACATTTGTAAGGACAGAATAATGACTTATCTTATGTATCTTGGATATGAAGTTCTTGAAACTACAAAGGATGGATTTCCTGCTATTGATGACAAGGTTCCTCTTACTAATATTGATAATAAGAACCTTGAGAATGATGAAAGAGCTAAAAATTCATTAGTCTCATCTCTTTCTGAGAGTGAATTTTTAAGAGTGAAAGGTGTTGCTACAGCCAAAGGAATCTAGACAAACTAAAGAAAATCTATGAAGGAAATACAAAAGTGAAGAAGGAAAAACTAAAAATCTGGAGGCTGAAGTATGAAGACTTGAAAATGGGAGAATCTGAATTTGTTGGGGACTTCTTTACCAGTATTAATGACATTGTCAGTACAATCATATGTCTTGGTAAAAATTTGGAGGATTCTATAGTTGTCGAAAAGATCTTGAGAATTTTGCCTGAAAAGTTTGATGTTAAAGTGTCTTCATTAGAAGAAAGAGACCCTGAAACATTATCTCTGGATGATTTTTATAGCACTCTCATTACTTATGAAATGATAAGGGAGAAGACTATAAAGATAAAAACAAAATTTGATAGAGAATTTTCATTCAAGGCTATAAAGAGAGAGAGGTCAAAGAAGACCCTTATTGAAGATGATGCTGGTGTAGACCTCTTAACACACGTCCCCAAAATTTTCCCAATGCTTCCATAAATGATTCAAGATCTTAGAACTTTTTTCAAGCTTCGATTTGGTAGGTCGCAGGGCCCGAACGGAGTTACAGATTAGGATTAGTGGACATTTGAAGTTGGGCCGGAAAACTGCCTCGCGAAGCCACTTCGCGGAGTCCCCCCAGCACCGCGAGCCAGCTGTGAATCAAAGGAGGCGGGAAGGCTCTGTGAAGTGCTTTGATGTTCATGACATTCCGCAAAGACCTTCCATGAAGAAAAGGAGGCGGGACGGCTCCGCGAAGTGCTTTGATGTTCGCAGCGCGCCACAAAGATCCGTCATGGAGCAAGCTCCGTCTTCGCGTCGCGTGAGGTTTGCTCCATGGCGCCCCTTGACTATAAATACCCAGCTCACCCCCCTTCTCCGACGGATGGCCACGACCACTTCTCCCTTTGGGCGTCTGAGCGGAGCTCTGCATTACGGCTCCGCGAGGCCATGCTCCGCGAGAAGCTTCCTTCACGTTGCTGCTCCGCGAGCCGAGGCTCCGTGAGTCCATGCTCTACGAGCCCATGCTCCATGATGCTTCTCCGCGAGACCATACTCCATGGGTCCACGCTCCGCGAGCCAATGCTCCACGATGCTGTTCTGCAAGACCAATCTCCACGAGACCCCTTTGCTCCGCAAGAGACAATTTCTACGCGAGGCCATGCTCCGCGATGCTACTTCACGAAGACCTATTCTTTGCGAGGATCCTACCTTCGCGCCCACCAGTACATACCCGTGGGGGCTGCTCCCCTGCACCCCCTCTCGAGGTCCATGCTGAGCTGCAATCCTGGCCCTTCTGGGTCAGTCCCTTCGCAACCGTCGTCCACCCCCATGGAAAATGGAGAGTCGCACCGCTAAACTTTTGGGTCGGGACGTCGGGATTTTCCATTGCGCACCCACCTTCAACCTATGGAATACCATGATTTGAGACACTCCTCCACACACCATGAAACACCTTGAGTTGATGTATTCCTATTGGTTCATTTCCTATGTCATGAGTTGAGGTTCTCATCATCAATTCCCCGTGTACCTTGAGTCGAACCATTCCTCATGAAACTCCTCCAAACCCAATCACTTAGCTCCTATTCTAGGTTGAACCAGAAAGGGCCTCCCTTGCGTAAGTCCCAACACCAACCATTTCTAGGAACCTTCTTCTTAATAGTCCTTTCTACATGACTCTAAACTGTAGTAATCCCTATGTGCCAAACATAGGATGCCTCTTGCTCTAAACAAGATATTCCTTGTGCTCCAAGAATAAGATTCCAATAGTCCTATCTACATGACTATAAACTGTAGTACTCCCTATCTAACAAATGATAGGATGCCTCTTTCCCTATATGAGAGATTACTTATGCCCCTAGCATGAGATGCCAATAGTCCTTTATACATGACTCTAAACTGTAGTAATCCATATGTTCCAAACATAGGATGCCTCTTTCTCCAAACAAGAGATGTCTTGTGCTCTAAGCATAAGATGTCAATAGTCCTATATACATGACTATAAACTATAGTACTCCCTATCTAACAAATGATAGGATGCCTCTTTCCCTATACGAGATATGCCTTATGCTCCTATCATGAGATGCCAATAGTCATATCTACATGACTATAAACTGTAGTACTCCCTATCTAACAAATGATAGGATGCCTCTTGCCCTATACGAGATATGCCTTATGCTCCTAGCATGAGATGCCAATAGTCCTTTCTACATGACTCTAAATTGTAGTAATCCCTATCTTCCAAACATAGGATGCCTCTTGTCCTATACGAGAGATGCATGATGCTCCTAGCATGAGATGCCAATAGTCCTATCTACATGACTATAAACTTTAGTACTCCCTATCTAACGAATGATAGGATGCCTCTTGCCCTATACGAGAGATGCATTATGCTCCTAGAATGAGATACCAATAGTCCTATCTACATGACTATAAAATATAGTACTCCCTATCTAACAAATGATAGGATGCCTCTTGACCTATATGAGATATGCCTTATGCTCCTAGCATGAGATGCCAATAGTCTTATCTACATGACTTTAAACTATAGTAATCCCTATGTTTCAAACATAGGATGCCTATTTTCTAAACAAGAGATGCCTTATGATCTAAGTATAAAATGCTTAATTCCATGATTACAGTGGCACGATTCCAACACCCCTTAATTCCATGATTACAGTGGCACGATTTTCGCTCTTTAGCGGTGCCCGGGCAGCTTCCCTGCGTAAGCCCCATTCACCATTTCCGCTCCATAGCGGCACCCGAGCAGCTTCTTTGCGTAATCCCCATCCACTATTGTGATCCTATGCAGCAGTAAGCCGTTTAAATCTTTATCCAATGGTAAGAAAGTGTGATCCTTATCTAGCAGTAAGCTGTTGTGATCCTTATCCAGCGGTAAGCCGTTGTGACCCAATCCAGTGGCAAGCCGTTGACATCCTCATCCAGTGGTAAGCCTTTGCGACCCCATTTAGCAGCAAGCCGCTGACATCCTTATCCAACGGTAAGCCGTTGTGACCCAATCCAGTGGCAATCCATTAACACCCTCGTCTATCATGACGTTAAACTACATTCTAGTCCGACAGCAAGTCATTGTGACCATCCCGAACTATGAGGACTTTGATCCATGTCAAGGCATGGTACGTAGGAAGCCTCCCTGAGGTTCAAGCCCACCACCAGTGGAATAACGAGTTCACCTTCACGCCGGTTCACTGATACACCATTATGAACTACGAGGTCTTTGATCCATGTCAAGGAATGGTACGTAGGAAGCCTCTTCAAGGCTCAAGCTCGAAACCATCGTCATCCTTTTCATTGGGCCTCCAACCTGGAGTAAGTCCAAGCACCATGGGCTGCCTAAAGCGTAAGCCCCTCTTCGCTTCTCACAAACACACCCTTCACGACGTGATCATCAGGTCCCTGCTGCCTCTTGTTTCTCACACCAAGCATGACTTGCGTGGGCTAAGGGTAAGCATCGAAAATGGCAATGCCCTCGTCTAGCATGACATTAAATTGTGTTCCCTTGTCGAGCATGACGTTAAACTGTATTCCCTCATCCAGCATGACATTAAACTGTATGACCTCATCCATCATGATGTTAAACTGTATGCCCCCGTCCAGCATGACGTTAAACTGCACATCCATTTGACCTATGAGGTCTTTGATCCATGTCAAGGCATAGTACGTAGGAAGCCTCCATGAGGTTCAGGCCCACCTGTCATTTCTTCACGTCAGGTTCCACATTCGTCTAGAATGTCATTAAACTGAATTCTAGTCTGACGGCAAGTCGTTGTGACCAACTCGAACTACAAGGACTTTGATCCATGTCAAGGAAAGGTACGTAGGAAGCCCCCTTCAGGTTCAAGCCCATCTCCCATCAGACCAAGGTCCTTTCTTAACGTCAGTTCGCCGACACCCACCATTTTCTCCCGAACTACGAGGAATTTGATCCATGTCAAGGCATGGTATGTAGGAAGCCTCCCAGAGGTTCAAGCCCACCACCTGTTGGTCACCCCAACCCTCTTCACGTCAGTTCACCAACATCTGGGAAGCCTAGTGTGTAAGCCCCACACCATCTGGACCAAGGTCCTCACTCGTGTCGGTTCGCCGACACACCATTATGAACTAAGAGGTCTTTGATCCATGTCAAGGCATGGTATTTAGGAAGCCTCCCTAAGGTTCAAGCCCGTATCCCATCAGACCAAGGTCCTTTCTTCACGTCGTTTCGCCGACACCCACCATTATTCCCGAACTACGAGGAATTTGATCCATGTCAAGGCATGGTACGTAGGAAGCCTCCCAGAGGTTCAATCCCACCACCTGTTGGTCACCCTGACCCTCTTCATGTCAGTTCACCAACACCTGGGTAGCCTAGTGTATAAGCCCCACACCATCTGGACCAAGGTCCTCACTCGCATCGGTTCACCGACACACCATTATGAACTATGAGGTCTTTGATCCATGTCAAGGCATGGTACGTAGGAAACCTTCACGAGGTTCAATCCCATTACCACCTGGACCCCTGGTCCTTCTTCACGTCGGCCTTCCAGTGTCCAACCTAAACTACGATATCTTTGATCCATGTCAAGGTATGGTACGTAGGAAGCCTCACGAGGTTCAATCCCACCACCAGTGGAACCACGGGTTCACCTCCACGTTGGTTAACTGACGAAAACCACCACCTGAACTACGAGGTCTTTGATCCATGTCAAGGCATGGTATGTAGGAAGCCTCCATGAGGCTCAAGCCCATCACCCGGTCGTTCTGACCCCATTCACGTCGGTCCACCCCCGTCCCACATGACATTAAACTATATTCCTATTTGAACTATGAGGTCTCTGATCCATGTCAAGCCATGGTACGTAGGAAGCCTTCCTAAGGATCAATCCCACCACCATTGGAACAAGGTCCACCTTCACGTCGGTTCGCTGATGATACCCATCAGACCAAGGTCCACCGTCACGTCGGTTCGCTGACGATACCCATCGGACCAAGGTCCACCCTCATGTCGGTTCGCTGACGATACCCATCGGACCAAGGTCCACCTTCACATTGGTTCACTAATGATACCCATCGGACCAAGGTCCACCCTCACATTGGTTCGCTGAAAATACCCATCGGACCAAGGTCCACCTTCACATCAGTTCGCTGATAACACCCAGTGGACCCACGGGTTCACCTTCACGTCGGTCCTCGGGCGCACCATCCCGAACTACGCGGACATTGATTCCCTTCCACATGGATATGTAGGAAGTATCTTCGAGGCTCAATCCCAACTTTACCATCGCCCTTGAGATGGTCCCAATTGATTCTACCTCCGCTTCATTCAACTCTCCATCATCAATCCCGATTCTCATCCAGGCCGCCACATCCCGATGGGATCATGTCATCCACCCTCCTCGCTGCTCCTAGCAGCACCTGGGCCGCTATCCACGCGTAATCCCCAACATGTCTTCGGGTCATTGTCCTCTGTGTACACCCCGATTCATCACCCCTTTGAACTACGTGGGTTTTGATTCCTGTCCTAAACATAGGGTACATAGGAGAACTCCAAGAGGTTCAATCCCAGCCAATGGTAATCCATAGTGTCCCCCATCTTGGGGCGCACCTCCCCTGATCCGACCTCAGTGGTGTTCAGATCAGCCATTACGGTGTGACATCTCCCCTCTAGGGAGTGCACCACCTCAGATCTGTCCTCATTGGGCGTTCTGATCCATCCATCTTCAAGGTGTTCTCTCCTTGGGATATACCAATCTGATCCATCTCTATGGGACTTTCTGATCACCCTCATTCCGTCTCCGTAAGACGTTAAAATCATGGCCTACCTTGTGATAAACATGAGATTCCTGAGGAAAACCTCGGATGACACACCTTTGGAGTAACCGTATTTGCAAGATGTTAAACTCGCGGCATTCCCCATGATAAACATGGGAAGCTGAGGAAAACCTCAGATGGCATATGATTCCCTGCATCCGATGTGGGATTCCTCGGGTTCTGCACCCTTGAGATGCCCTCTTATGAGGAAGGATACAGGTTCCTATGTCCACGCACCCAGAGATGCCCTGACATGCCTGATGATGTCATCCACTCCGACCAAAGGTTTCTACCATGTCAAAAACCCGTGGAATGTCTTGATGGAAGTAGTGTAATTAACCGGCGTCCATGAAGATATGGCACCGGGAACGGGATTCATGAACAACATATTAAATCTATGAGGGAGACCCGGACTAGGTGACGAGTTCAGAGGAAGAATCCATGGAAGGAAGAACTGACATCCCATCATCCCGGTTTCAATCAAGGAGCAGACGTCCCTGAACAAAGAACGGATGTCTCCCACCTTTGGAAAGTGGGAATGTGGGGCAACAGCAGCACGTCCTCCACAGATGGATGCGCGTGCCCTAGAGAAAGCGTCGGAAACAGCTGGTGAATCCGATTCTGAAGATGAGGTATGCGAAAATTTTGATGAAATTTTATCCTTGTTTTCTAAAAATGTGAAAAGAGGTACCGGGAAATACATGGGGAAACATCCCTAGAAATGTTTTGAGTGTGGAGAGGTTGGTCACTTTGTGGCTAATTGTCCTCAAAAGAATAAATAAGACAATAATGATGATGAAATAAGGCCAAAAAGTTCAAGGAAGAATCAAACTGACAAAGACAAATATTTTTCAAAGGGTAAAAATAAAAATCTCTTCAAATCAAAATTAAGAAGCTTTTTATCTAAATATAAAGAAAAAGAGGATAGCGAAGCTGAATATGAGAAATAATTTTCTGAGAAAGCTAGAGAGAATACCTTTATTACAGTTGTGAATAATGAAGAGTATGAGAGAAATAGTTTAGATGAAGAAGAAACTAAACTTGAATATCATCTGAAAGAAGAACTGAAAGAATGCTTGAGGAAGATCAGAAGTCTTGAGAAGGAAAACAACAAGCTGATAAATGAAAATTCCACATTAATAAATCAAGAAGTTTTTACTTATGAGAATATCAATATGGAAAAAAAGATTTATTATATGAAATATTCTCTTGAGAATTCAAAAAATTGTAATGATCATCTTGAAGTAAAGTTGAAGGAAAAAAGAAGAAGAGTTGGAACTTGTCCTACATAAACTTTATAAAGCTCAAGAAATGAATATCAGTTTCAAAAATTCTATCTCAGAAGTTGGTGAATGTTACAGTAAGAATGAACCAAACAAGGAGTCACAAAAGTTACCTTCAAAGGTTGAAATGAAAGATATAACTGGATCTGATAAGAACAAGGATGGAAATACCAGGTATGTGGTCAAAGTCAGCAATGATGAATAATCAGAAGTGCATAAAAATCATGAGTCAAGAAAGATTTATAATACTTCTGGTGATGTTAAATATGAACTGAGAAAGGGAGTTACAAATGAAAACATGAAGGTTGATGGTCAGCATAGTTCTATTAAGAAGGTTGTTGAGAAGCGTGTTCGAAAATCTAGTCAGTATAGAAGTTTCAGAGGAAAATATTCTTTCTATGGTTACTGCTGGTATTGTGGTGGATTCAGACACATGGAAAATATGTCTTGGTTCAACCAACAACATTAAAAATGTTCCACAATTTTTGAAATACAAGGATTGAGGGGGAGTCAACCCTTTCAAAATAAAAAGTCTCCAATTAAATTTCAAAAGATATCTAAGAAGACTGATGTGAAAGTTTAGAATAGGTTCCAACCACTGGAAACTATTTGTGAAATTTGTGATCGACCTGGACATTTTTCCAAGGGCTGCCTTAGTGTGTTACCAGCAACAATAGATTCTTAATAATTCTCAAAATCCATCGTTTTTAAAATCTAAAACAGACAGGCCTGATAAGTCCAAAAAGAAATAGTGCATGGTTTTCTAGCTAGAACACATTGACCTGGCTAGGAAATTGGAGGAAGCACAATAGAATGTGAAGGAAAAGAAGAAAAAAATCTCTTGTTGTCGAAACTTCTTTTAAAAGCTACAAAAGGAGAACGTCCATGGATTCTTGATAGTGGGTGTTCTTCTCATATGATAGGAGATTTAAAGTTTCTAATGAATGTGAAAGACTTCAAAGAAGGAACAGTGACATTTGTAAATGATGAATCTCTAAGGATCAAAGGTTTTGGATTGGCCATCATTGGAAATGAAAAGATAAAATCCAGGAAAACACTATATGTTGATGGGCTGAAACATAACCTACTTAGTGTGTCACAACTCTATGATGAGGGCAACAAAGTTATCTTCAGAAAATATGGATTTGTTGTGAAAAGTGAAAATGATGGGAATATAGTTACAAAGGTCCAACGTACAAGAGGGAATTTGTTCCAAGTTGGTGAAGTGCAGAACTCTTGTTACATGGGTATAGTGGATGAAAATCAGTTATGGCATAAAAGGCTGGGACATATGTGTCAAAGAAATATGTGCAAGTTATGAATGTGAGACAGTGTCCGAGATATGCCTGATTTATCAAGAAGAAGAGATTGGTGCTGCACTATTTGTGAAAAGGGGAAGATTACAAACTCTTTTCATAAGAGAGTTGAAATTCGTTCAAAGAAACACTTGGAACTTATTAATTTTGATATATGTGGACCAATGAGAAAGAAATCAAGAAATGGAGATAATTACTTCATTAAATTCATTGATGACTTAACTCGCATTACTTGTGTTATGTACATGAGACATAAGTCAGATGCTCTGAAAATGTTTAATAGTTTCAGGAGGAAAGAAGAAAAAGTATGTGAGTATTCAGTGAAGAAGTTGAGAACTGATAATGGAGGTGAGTATAAGAATGAAGAGTTTGAATTTTATCTTGAGAATAATGGAATTCGGCATGATTTCAGTTCACCATACACACCTCAACAAAATGGGGTTGTTGAAAGAAAGAATCGAAGTATGGTGGAAATGGGGAGAACTATTTTACTTGAACATTGTCTTTATCGTTATTATTGGAGGCAATCCATGAGCACTGCTGTTTATATTCAGAACCGATGATTCTATAGTCCAAATTTAGATATGACTCCATATGAAATGTTCTATGGAAAAACTCTAAGTCTAAAACATTTAAGAGTATTTGGGATTCCATGCATTATAAAGAAGAAAGGTGGAAACCTTGGAAAATTTGAGCAAAGATAAGATGATGGAATTTTTCTTGGCTATACTCCAGAAGGAAGATGATATATATGTCTCAACAAAAAAACAAGAAGAATTATTTATTCTTCAGATGTAAAAGTTGATGAAAATGTTGAGAAAGAAAAGCAGTCATATGTGGATGTGGAAGTTGAGCAGGATAGAGAAGATTTTTTTAACAATTCTGATAATTCTGCAGACTTTGTTAATTCTACTCAAGAAGAGGAATCCAAATCAAAGAACTCGAGTGATGAGGATGAATTTCAGACAACTCATCCTAGGTTGAAGAAGTAAGTGGAGGCTCAAAACATTATTGGAGATAAAAATTAGAGGGTCCAAACAAGAAGAACAACAAATGTTATATCACATACTTCTCTTTATTCGAAAGTTGATCCAAATGATGTAAATGAAGCATTTGAGAATCCATAATGGGTTCATGAAATGAATGAAGAGCTTGATCATATAGAGAATAATGATACTTGGGAACTTGTACCCAAGACGGACAACAAGAACATTATTGGTACAAAGTGGGTTTTCCAAAACAAGCTGAATGAAGAAAGTAAAGTAATAAGAAACAAAGAAAGATTAGTTTGAAAAGCGTATTCACAAATTGAAGGTATTGATTTTGATGAAACCTTTACTCCGGTGGAAAAATTAGAAACAATCAGAATTTTTCTTGCTATTTCTGCACAACGAGGCTACAAAATATTTCAAATGGATCTAAAACATGCATTCTTGAATGGTAACCTTGACAAGAAAGTTTACATTGATCAACCTTGTGGATTTATTATTGGAAAGGATGAAAGTTATTTTGAAGGTTGAAGAAATCTTTGTATGGGCTAAAACAGGCTCTGAGAGCATGGTATTCTAAATTAGATACTTTCTTAAAGAAGATGAACTTTAAGAAAGGGAGAGTTGAAAGCAATCTCTACATCAAGGAATGTCAGGAGGTTTCATTGATCATTATTTTTTATGTCGATGATATTATATTTGCTAGAAATGATGAAAGATCAAGTGAAAAATTTGCTGAAGAGATGAAGAAGTTATTTGAGATTTCCATGCTGGGAGAAATGAATTAATTTCTTGGGCTACAAATTTCACAGAAGAAGAATCACATTTTTCTGTCTCCAGAAAATTATGCTAAAGAACTTATGAAGAAGTTTGGCATGGAAAATTCGAAACCAGTTTCCACACCAATTTTAGTGGGAACCAAGTTGTCTAAAGATGGAGAAGGCAAGGAAGTTGATCAGAAAGAGTTTTGAATCCTGATTGGAAGTCTGTTGTATCTGAATGCCTCAAGACCCGACATTGTCTATGCTGTCACTTTATGTGTAAGATTACAGAGTGCTCCTAAAGAATCACATTTGATTGCTGGAAAAAGAAATCTCAGATATATCAAAGGCACAACAAATTTTGGAATCAGGTATGATGGATCAGAAAATATTTATCTATTCGGGTATTCTGATAATGATTGGGCAGGAAATCTTGATGATCAAAGATCCACATATAGTGGAGAATTCTTTCTTGGGAAAAGTTGTGTTAGTTGGCATACCAAGAACCAGAATTGAGTAACTCTTATCACAACTGAAGTTGAGTATGTTTCTACAACTCAATCTACAACTTAATTAATGTGGATGAAGACTCAGCTGGAATATTTACTTGTTGAAGTAAAGCTACCATTGCTCTAGTGTTGTGATAATCAGAGTGCAATCAATCTTAAAAGAAATCCAGTAAAACATTCTCATTCAAAACACATTGATATAAAGTACCACTTCATCAAAGAGCAGGTGCAGAAGAATGAACTAAGGCTGGAGTATGTTCCAACATCTGAACAAGTTGCTGATATATTCACAAAATTTTTACCAAAGGAACCATTTTCAAAATTGAGGTTGAACATGGGTGTCGAACCTTCTTCTCATTAAGGTTAAGGTACGTGTTTTTGTCCCATCTCTCTTCTTAACTTTGGACAGTGTTTCAAGGGGGAGAATTGTTTCATAAATCTATCCCTATGGAAGCATGCATAAAGGGGGAGTTGTGGGTAAGCTGTGAATCCAGCATGTATGTGTATGAACTGTTCTAACTGTTTGTTGGAGTGGTTATAGGAAACAATGTCGTTTTCCAAGAATTTCAACGAAGTGAAGAATGCTGAGTTAGAATCTTGAAAGATGATCTGAAGAAGGCTGAGGAGGTATGCTCATGAGATTTCATAGTCACTGCTTTTCGACAGCATGGTTTTGGCTATCAACAATTCTTGTTTCCTATAATGAGTTAGCTCACATAGGCTTAGAATTGTTGATAAGTAATCCATTTCTTAAGGTTACAAAGTTCAATGATTTATGAATCATGGTTGACAACAAAATCAAAAGGGGGATATTGTTGGGACCAATTTGGATGGATAAGGAAGTAAGAAAAGTTTTATGTTACAGAGTGTTGTCAAAAAGATATATCAATTCACTTTGTAAAGTACTTGTAAATCAGACGATGCTTTCCTGAATTATATTTTACAATCAGCACAAGTTTGGAGAACTTGTGGTGCAAGCCGTATGAAGGATAGAGAGAGTAAAGAAGTGTTTTTGTCAAAACACATTTCAAATATCATACTATCCAAAAATGAAAAAGGCAAGAAGAAGGCGCGCAAGTGGCAGCGTGCAAGTGTCAGTGCGCAAGTGATGTAGAGGCGCGCAAATAATATTTATCAAAATAGCATTATTTCATAAATATGGAAAAGGAAAGAAAGTGATCCGCAAGTATTGGTGCGCGAGTATTGGCGCGCAAGTGGTGGCACACAAGTGGTGGCGCACAAGTATTGATGCGCAAGTGTAAGGGGCGCGCAAGTCCTATTTCAAAGATCATCAAATTAAAATATAACAAAGGAAATAAAGTGGCGCCTAAGTTAGAAAGTGTCGCACAATTCAAGAGTGTTGTGCAAGTATTGGCGCGCAAGTACATGTTACGCACAAGTCATATTATAACATCATCATATCAAAATATGAAAAAGGATAGAAATTGTCACGCTAGTGATGGAAGGGAACGCAAGTGATGAAGCTGTGCGCAAGTGATGGTGTGGTGCGCAAGTATTGGCTTGTAATTCTAGGCCACACAAGTCACCAAAATGCCTATAAAAAGACAACTAGACTCCTCATTTTTTAAGGATCAATACTTGATAATTATCATTTAGATCTGGGTACGCAAGTAAAGAGTTGGGCGCGCAAGTTGATGGTTGTTAGAAGGCGCGCAGGTTGGGGACGTGCAAGTTGGAGGCGTGCAAGTGTTAGTTGGTGCACAGGCTGCAAGTAGGCAGCGCGTTTGAAGGGAAGCGTGCACGTAGGCAGCGTGTAAGAAGAGGCGTGCAAGTATAAGGCACACAAGTATAGGTCGCGCAAGTGGAAGTGGGTGTGTAAGCTGTTTTTCTCCAGGGGTTCCTTCCAACTTCTCGGTAGGAAAGTGAAGAATTGATTTGAAATATTTGACTTGTGTAAGCTCATTAAGAAGCAATGATCTATTGTATTACCCTGTTTCTGCTAAGAGGGAGCACACAAACTATTGGATTGTTTTCAAAGTGTTGCATGAGTGTAAGGGTGTATCCTACTCATTGTATTCCACATCAAAGTATTGTTTTCTAGTGGATTTTGTGGTATTGGATTGTTTCCATACCATACCAAGGGCATAGATACTCTTGTTGAGTAGTGAACCTTGTAAATATTGTGTTCATGTGGTTGTGTGTGTTCAGCAGGGAAGAAACTCTTTAACAGGAGGTGAAGTCTGTTTAAAAAATGGGAAACTTAAAAAGAAAAAGATATCACTGATTCACCCCCTCCCCCTCTTAGTGATACTTGGATCCTAACTGGGAACTTCATTGGTACCCTAAAACCAACTTATGGGTACTTTATTATGACCTTTATTCATAGTTTTTAATATTAATAAACTTTTTATCACATCATGATTTTTCTTATACATAACATTTTATGTGATAATTCCCTAAGAATAGTTGTCGCACTAAAAGTACATTGAAGTTCCCCACTATGATGATAACATAGAAGAGATATGACACAATTCTAAAATATATGATATATATAGTAAGATGATATAATTTTTGGGACACAAATAATATAGGATATCGGGGGAGGATAATCATAGAACTTTGAGGAACCATCGCATGGTATATGCCCTTGGTAATATTCAGTGTAGGATATTTTGAGAATGAGACCTTCTAGAAGGAAATCCATATTTATAAGTGATATTGGGTGTTCCTATCTGGGGATGTTTGTTTTGATCCTTAGACTTTAAGATTATTATTAATGAGTATTATGATTTTCATTCCATGATGTTTTGATGAAAACTATGATGAAATTTGTTCTTAGTGATGTAGGATATGTTGGGTGTGTCAAGAGTAACATTGCATTAAGGGATAATGCAAGAAAGGATTGGTATCCTTTGTTCTTTAATAGAAGTTGATATCCTAGTACCTTTGATGAAAATCATATAAACTAAATAAATACTTGGCCATGATATTCTAAGGTCAATTTTGATTTTTGAAAAGTCGAAGAAAGACCCATCGACCACATAGGTTAATGGAACCAGCGTACAACCTGATTAATTAGAGATATTGTGATAAAGGAATTATATTACACGGTGAGCATCTGTATGAGGTATTATTTCATTTCAGGATCAACTTCTTTCTCTATGGGTTACTTGGTGCATTGTTAGACACTGACCTTGGACTTTTAGATCCTTCATCTAATTCCACTGAGAAAGAGGCCAAGAGGGTCACACACTAAGTGTACTTATAATCTCAGTTAAATAATATATTATTATTTATTATTTAACTAGTTGAATAAATATTTCTCATTCATGTGGTTAAATAATTATTAATTTATTTTTAATTGCACATATTATTTCACCAGTTATTCGATATAACCATATGTGACTGGAATACTTAATAAATATTTATTTTATATATAGTGAATATAAAATTTATTTCTTTATTGGGGAATAATGAAATAATATTTATTTATTAAATAAATAATCATTATTCAAGCCCCGATAAAGATTACAGATGAATGGAAGACTGATTTTTTAGGCTCTGTGAGAAATAAAATATATTGAATACAATTTGATTAAATAATATTTAATTTAATTTACAAGATAATAACATGTTAAGGAAATATTATTATTATTATTATTATTATTATTATTTGAGACACGAGGTTCTATAAGGGATTAAATAAATATTAATGGGAACTTGTAAAAATATTTACTTCACAAAGCTATCAGTATTTTAGAATAATAATATTATTTTTCATAAGAGACATTTCATTTCCTATTGTTCACAATGACAGCCAGAGAGAATACTCTCAATCCCTAGAGAGCTCCCTCTCTAAGCATAATCCTAAGAATGAATAGTGATCTTCCTCCACATCCTGCTCTCCTGTATAGAGAGATCAAGGATAATTCTTTTTAAGTGATTCTCATGGAGATCAAAGGTGGACGATTAAAGTGATAGGATCTTATGTGACAACACCTGGATATTCCTACAGTGACGTTTAGAGATTTATAGAACATGTGTGGATCACCGCTTGAGAAAATCTTCTCAAGATTACTACAATATAACAATGATTCAACATATATCTATTATCAAATACATCTACTTAGAAATAATTTATGTAAGGTAATTATTTAATTAATTAAATTAATTATAAATAATTTGTGATGATTTGGTTCTTGGTTCCAGCATTCTATCCCTTATCTATTTTTATTGATTCAATTCTATTGATTATGGAATTCACCGTCATGTAAATCTTGGATTGATCATCAATCATGAAAAAAAAGTTGGGAATGACCCACCACATGATTCCTCTATTCTTGAAACCTTTAATTAGTTGGTTATTTTTTATTTTTGTAAAAAAATAATTAAAAAAATCTGAAAAAAAACTAGAGAAAAAAACTCATTATTTATTCCTTCTAAATTTGTCTCTAAATACCCTATTTCCTCCCAAATAATCCATTATATTTTTTGACCCTAAAATTGAGAAAGATATTTTATGACCAAGTAGAAATATGAGGGATAATAAAAACACTTAAGAGCCACTCACTGCTCATCCAACTATTATAGATATCGGAAATCCTAGGGAATAAACCCTTTATGAACTCGTTGTCCTTCATAAGAATTACAAATATCTTGGTATTAAAAATCTAAACATCAAGGATAATTTCAAACTCAAGTTATTTTTAATTCAAATTTTTCCTCATTTAAAGAGGCTATCTAGTGAGGATCCTATTCTTTAACTCAAATAATTCCAAGTGGTGTTCTCTACCATGAAGACTTAAGTGGTTTATAAAGAATAAATCAAACTTTGAGAATTACCTTTATCCTATGCTATCTCTTACATGTAATGGATATAATACATCCCTATTAGTTCCATAAACACATATAATGACATGTAGTGACTCCTCCTAGATAAATTCTTTCCTGATTCTCAAGCAGCTTCAAACCAAAAGGAAATTAGTGTTATCCATCAATTCCTCAATGAATCACATCAACCATACTGGGAGTGGTTCAAAATACTTGTGTAAAACTAACCATGCCACCATATCCCTAAACAACTCTTGATCCAATAATTCTATGAGGGTTTATTGTCTATATAGAGAAATCTCATTGATGACGCAAGTAGAGGTTCTCTTGTTGAAAAAAACCTACAACTGCACAACATCTCATAAAAAATGGCTGAAAACATGTAGAAATTCTATAATCAAGCACATTATAAAGTAAATTAATTCCAATATAATCAATCTATTGATCCCAACAAGATGACTGAGTGGATGAGTGAGCTTATTGATCTTGTATGACAATTATTCATGGATACCAAAACTCCAACCTCTTCTTCTCTACAATCTTGATTCCATGGACCTATCAAAAATAATGGAATATAATACTCACTAACTCATCCAACTAACACATGACCAAAAATATAAGATGATTCCTCAGATTCTTAAAGTCCAATAGACCTCAATGCATTATATAATAAGTATAACACCAACCCCCAACAATTAGGTTAGTTCATTAGAAACACCAATCAACCACACCTTGATCCCTTATCTTCTACCTATAACCTTGGCATGAGGTATAATAATCTCTTCTATCGTCCCTCTTAGTTCCCTCCGCAAAATCTAAACAAATTAAAATATGTTAAAGTTGGTGGTAACTTACAACAACCTTATCCTTCTATTCGTCAACATCAATTGAGAAATCCTCCTCCTTCTCCTCCTAGTTTCCATTATCCTAGTAAGCATTCTGAATCTCAAATATAACACAAGAACTTTCTTAGGAACCCAAATCAATTCAATCCCAATAAAATAAAATCCACTTATTCTAAGAGTCCATCGGAAATAATTGTGTAAGATCTTTACTCCTTCACCTATTATATCCATAAAAAAATAAAAACCAAATTGTTCAACTTGCATCCCACCTAATTCTGCAACAACAATCCAATTCTTTCCAACTACTAGCTCAACAATTTCTCAACACCAAGCATATTGTATGAGAAATTTCACTTTATTCTAGAAATAAAATGTATATACCTCATGATGAATCCTCAAAATTGCCTTCAGATTTTGATTTAGAAAAAGGAAAGAATAAAAATTCAGAAAAATAACCTAAATACACTCCCTTGCCTCTTTCCATCTCTATAAGGATCCCAATTCATTTTACACATGATGTCTCTAAGAAGAATAATCATTTTGAACCTGATCAAGAAAGGATTGAAATTTTTAGATGAGTTGAACTCAATATTAACCTTTTTGATTCCATAAAAAAATACCTAATTATGAAAAATTTCTTAAGGAATTGTGCCCTCGTAAGAGAAAACATAGGACTATTGAAAATGTTTCAACCCAATAGTCTATTCCCATGAAGTTTAAATATCTAGGGACCTTTATGGTTAGGGAGTTACAACTTTGATAATGCACTCATAGACCTAGGATCCAAAATAAATGTCATGTCGAAATCTATCTTCTCAAAACTTGGTAAATCTCCCTCACACCTAATTAGTGTCTTCATCTAGTTAGTAAATAAAAGCACTGCAAGTGACAAGGGTATAATGGGGATTTCCTTATTTGGTTCAACAATCTTATCTTCCCAACTAATTTCTATGTCCTTAACATGAAGGGTGAGGCATCTTCTTCTCGACCTCCTCTAATTATAGAGAGACCATTCCATATGATAGCTAGAACTAAAATAAATTTCTATGTGGGAATATTTCCTAGGGAATTTGGTAACCAACTGGTCAATTTCAATATTATTCAATCCATGTTATACCCAATATTGGATCACCCTACATTCCTTATCCATACTAACGATGAAACTTCTGAGAGTGGATTGAACCCTACTCCATCGTGTTCTTTATGTTCTAATTAGAATGTGGTTTTTTAAATTTTAACAATTATTAACTAATTTAAAACTAGAAAAGGTTATGTTGACCTTTAATTTATAAATTCCATCAATATAAAGGATCTTAAAAACTCATAGTAATATCATCTCACCTATGACCTCTACTCTTCCATCTTGGATAATAATGATGAAAATGAATAAAAACAATATAGAATTTATTCCTCTATTATTAATTTGTCCGGTCCAAAAATGAAGGAATATTCTGATCTAAAACTCCTTACTGCACACTAGAATTATGAATTATTTTCCCATTATAACTCTTATACTAGAATTATCTCTATTGAACTTAATAAAAACTGAGGTGTCCCAAAAAATTCTGGTGTTAGAGGAAAACAAAATGTCATTAGGTTGGACCCTAGATGAAATACCATTCATAAACACTAAACTTTTCATGCATTGAATCCATCTAGAATAATCATCTAAATCAATTATATATCCTAAAATAAGACTCAATCCATTCATACATAAGGTAATTGGGGAAGATATCACTAATTTTCTTCAAGCTGGTATTATCTACCCAATTTCCGATAGTGAATAGTTTAATCTGATTAAAGTGGTACATAAGAAAGGTGGGATAACTATTCTCATAAATGAACATAGAGAGATGGTCACAACTCGAATAAAAAGAAAATGGAATCTGTGCATCAATTATACGAAATTGAATGCAGAAACAAGAAAGGATCACTACCCACTTCCTTTACTTTATCAAATTCTAGAATGATTAGTTGGAAAGCTATATTATTACTTTCTATATGGATACACTGGATACTTCTAAATCCAAATAATGTCTCAATACCAAGAAAATACTACATTAACTTTCCCCTTTAGAACATATGAATATAGGATAATTCATTTTGTTCTTCTCAATGCTCCTGTAACATTCTATATGTGTATGATGGGTATATTTTCTGAATTCAATTAGTATTTCATGAAGGTATTCATGGATGACTTTACCATTTATGGAGATTCATTTGAATCCTTCCAGAATTCACTCTCTCCAGTCCTATTAAATTGTGTCAAATTTAACCTTGTGTTGAATTTTGAAAAATGTCACTTCGTGGTTACCATTGGGATTTTTCTAGGACACATAATTTATCAAGAATTAATTCTAGTCATCCAACTGAAATTAATGTAATCCAATCACTTCCTAGAATAATATTAGTTAGATTAATTTTATCATTCCTTGTCCTTGATGGTTTCTATTAAAGATTAATCCATAACTTTAGTATTATTTCCCTCCCACATGTTCTTCTACTCTATAATGATGTTATATTCCATTTCAATTAATCTTAAAAGAGAAAATTCATTGAAATCAAAGATGTTTTTATATATTCTTTTATAATCCAACCCCCAGATTGGTCGTTACACTTTGGATTTATTTTTTATTCTTATGATAAAGTTGTTGGGTCTGTTCTTGGTTAGATAATAGAAAACATTCATCATGTAATGTCTCAAAAACACTGGATGAAACTCAATCTCATTACAGTGTCACTGAAAATGAACTTTTAACTCTTCTTTTTTTTTGGATAAATTTTGGACCTATCTCTTTGGTGCCCAAATAATCATCTTTATAGATCATTCATCTTTAAATTTATTACTCTAGGAAATTGATTAAAAAATGAGTCTAATAAGCTGGATCTAAATTATCTAATAGTTATTCATTGAGATAAAAAAATACCTGGAAAAGAAAACCATGTGGTTGATCACTTGAGTAGAATTTTTAATTATTATCATTATAAAATGATTGATCCTTATTTTCCCAGTGAACACCTATCATATATCACTCCAATGTTACCGTGGTATGCCCCAATTTTAATCTAATTTGATACTAGTTTTTCCTTAAAAATATTTCAAAATGAAAAAAGTAAAGTTGAAAACTGATTCAAATTACAATTTTTTGGAAGATAATAAACTTTGGAAAACTTGGGCTAGCATGGTTATTAGGAGATGTTTTGATGAAGAATATAACTCCTCCTTCTTATAATTCTAACCCTAAATTCTTCATGGTCGCTACTTTGGACCAAAAAGGACCACCCAAAAGTTCATTTACTCTGGATTATTCTATCCTTCACTCTTCAAGGACTCACATGAGTTCTATCAATCATGTCCCACTTTCCCAATGTTTGGAATAGTTTCCAGAAGAAATTAAATTCCCCAAAATCCCCTAATATTTCATGATATCTTTAATGTTTTGGGAATCCATTTCATGGGAAAATTTCCCAAAATGTATGTATTCTATGACATTTTTCTTATTTTTTCCTATGTTTTAAGGTTGGTCGAGGCTAAACCCACTAAAACGGATGACGCATATACTATTAGTGAGTTCCTCAATACCCACATCTTTAATAAATTTTTAACTCTACGTGCCTTTGTAATCAACTTAGGACCCATTTCTATAATCGAACCATGGAATAAATTTTAAAAAAAAATGGAGTTAGAAATAAAACATCAATTGTATATCACCCACAAACAAATAGAAAGGATGAACTTTCCAACAATGACGTTAAAATATTGCTTGATAGAGTTGTTAAACCTTTAGAAAATACTATTCTGAAAGACTTGGTGAAGTAATTTTATCTGATAGAAAATTCTACAAAATACGCATTGGGATTACTCCTTTTAATAATGTTTTTGGTAAATTATGTCGCTTACCTTTTAAAATCGAACATAAGTCATTTTGGGTTATGAATACAATTAATTTTGATTGTGAAAAATCTAGTGAAGATATATTGTTATAGTTGAAAGAACTAGAGGATATTTAACTTGATTACTACAAGAATTATAACCTCTATAAAGAAAAAATATGTGGTTATCCATTACAAACCCATCCTATGAAAATTATTTCATGAAGGTGAAAAGGAAATTCTCATTAATTCTCAATTTTGAATTCACCAAATTAAGCTTAATTCATGTTAGGGAGGTCCGTTTATTATTAATAATGTTTACCCATTTGGTGAAGTGAGATTCCAAGAACCTAATTTCAAAAGGAAATTCATGGTTTATGGGAATCAGTTAAAACAACACCATGAGAGGACACATTCCCTACGAACCACATCAACTTTCACCAGATCCCCAACTACAACATTAGACCCACCACTGGATAGACATGGTGACCCACAAAATCCAAACCATGGGGAACATCTTTCCCTTTAACTCCCTCTCCCTACGTTGTTCCTCCTCCTCTCTCTATCTCTCTACCATTTTCTCTATATTCCACTCTATTTCTTCTTCTTAATCTATCAATCTAACCTTATATCTCATTTTTTACCACAATATTCATCAAAATTTTTCCCCATCATTCACTTTTGTGAGTGTATTTATTTAAAAAAAACAAAACAAACAAAAATAAGTGAAATAAAAAACAAAAACAACCAAAATGACTAACCATTAAATTAAAAAAAATTAAAACCATTAGGGTGCATCAAAATATTTTTTCAACTCAAAAATCTTGTATTTTCATCATAAACTTGGATAAATTATTCTATGTTAAACCAAAAAATTTAAATGCTCAATATTTTATTTATAAAATGATTCCTCCTTTACCATGAGGAAAGATATAATATTTCATGATAATGTTACCTATAACCATATCTTTATATTATGTTTATTTTACCTATAATTTTTATACTTGAGTTTGTGGACTTTGATCTAAATTTTATACATTTTTGTGCATTTATATGATAGATTCACTTTCTAAACCACATGAGAATAAAAAATTCTAGACATCCTATCATTACCCTTATATTGATCCTAATTTTTATGGCCCCATAGAACATATTAAAACCTTTTTTTATAGCCATGATTCAAGATAAAAACCTTTTCCCACCGAACATCATCATGTATTATCAATGGATAAATTTTTGAAATTTGATAGTAGGGGAACATATTTCATTTTAGGTTTTCATTCCTTCATTTTCATTGTTTCATAGTATTCTTCAGTGATGGTATGAATTTAACTTTGGGGGAGAGGTTTTAATTTAGTAAGTTTTGGGAATGTATATATGTTTATTTAATTCTTTACAAAATTTATTTAAAAATGTTCAAAAGAGTGAAAATTATGAAAAAAAAATAAAAAAAATGAAAAAATAGGTTTTTTCTTTTGTGGGTCAAAAATAACTCTTCAAAAGCCTTTAATCTTATTATAAATATTAATATTATTTTAATTAATAGATTAAACATTGGTTGGGATATTCTTGTGATATTTGTTCAATGTTTAACTTCCATTAGAATAAAAAATAAAATAAATAAAAGAAAACGTGTATCATCTTTTGTTGTTTCATTGGGAGAATTTGTGTGTTTTATACATAAATTATCTTTTCATTATCTTCAAAAAAATTATATATTTTATTTCTTCCTTCAAACACTCTTACCCTATTATAGATGTATTTCCATAACCTTCCAAGACATATTTCAAAAAATTGTGCATTATTTTTTCCATATGGGTGTTTCCCCCTCTTTTTCTCTATTTTGGAAATTATATTCCTACCATCCCATAGCCACTTAAAACCCCCTAAAAAATATCTCTTTACTTTTTACACTTTATAATATGGAATGGAATCTATGATCTCTTTCAAACCTTTATCATATTTTCTTGTTTTATTGGGATAAGTTGTGTGTTTTATATATAAATCATCTTTTCATTATCTTATAATTTTTTATATATTTAATTTCTACCTTTAAACACTCTTATACTATTATATATGTGTTTCCATAACATTCCAAGACATATTTCAAAAAAAATCATTATTTTTTCAATATTTGTGTTTCCCCTCTTTTCCTCTATTTTGGAAATTATATTCATAACATCCCATAGCCACTGAAAATCCCATTAAAATAACTCTTGATTTTTTACACTTTAGAATATGCAATGGAAGATATGACCTCTTCAAAACTATATGATTTTGAATTTTGGTTAGTGAGTGAGTGAACCTCCATAAATAGATTCATATCATCTTTAGAGGAGTGAGTTTTTAATACCTACGTATTCTAATTAAAATTTTGAACATGAAAAATGAATTTCTTTTGACACGTTATTTTCGTAAAAAAATTGTTATTATTTATAGATGAGTGAACTAGTATACACCCCCTGATTAAAGAAAATAAAATTTTAATATTTTCTAGTATGTGAAAATGGTTTTTTTTGTTCATGTGTTTTGTGTTCCTAGGTAAATGTCTACTTAAAGTGTGGGGGTGTTTATATTACATATTAATTCATGATTTCACATTACTACCATCAATAATTTTTTTTTAAAAATGATTAATTTATTGCCAATTTTCACTTCTTGATCAGACACATATGGAGAGCATTGTTCGAATTTATTTATTTACAATACATTTTAATATTTTGTTCATATATTTTAATATAATGATCCAAATGATTTGATTTATGTTTTAGTTCTCTAGATTAAACTGAAAACAGATTATTCAACTGAAGATTTCAATAATTAGGCTATCCAAAAAGATATTTGGACTATTTTAGAATTTCCATCGAATTTGTGATGTAAAATAGAATGACCATGATGATTTAATTTATGGGGTCAATACAGACGAATTTTTTTTATGAAACGACATAATATTTTATAGGATCTAAATACATCTTAGATAAAACTTTTATGTCCAAAATCATCCAATAAGTTTCCAAATTGATTCCTAAAATTCCATCCCACAATTCTATCAGGGATTAGAAAATAGAATAAAATTCATGACATTTATCCCAATATATAAATCCAATTAAGCTATAATTTTGTGGGGATAAATTCAAGATATAGGAAAACAACTTTTTAAAATAAATTATTCATATTTCAGGTAATCAACCCATCCTAAAACCCATTCACATTATAAAATTTTAAAAATTCTAGATAAAACTGGAGTGAAGCACATGGTTTAAGAAAATAGTCATAACATTGGATCTAAAATTTCAATGGACACCAAATATGGAGGGTAGAATGTAAAAATATGTTTCAAAAATACTTAACAATATTTTTTCCTATAATAAACTTTTGTATTTTCAAATGTTTAATCCAACTTGTAGGGAATTTTTTAATGAAAACAGTCCAACACCTTGGGTTATAAATTCACTCCCCTCTCCTACTTGGAAGAATTTTCCATTTCAGAATTTATGATGATACATTGTCATTAAAAAATCATTTAAAAAGTCTTCTAAGGACCTTACTGACTCAAGTTATAGGACTTCACTCCTCTCATAGATTTTATGTTTTTTTATTCTCCTTCATTTGTAATATTTTAAGTATTTGAGTTCATCAAAATTATATAGTGCATTATAATTTTTATTAATAAAATTTAAATTAAGTTTAAAACCATTTACCTATCACTTCCTCCCTCTATTAAAAGTTCATGTTTGAATTTATCCACCACTCATGTGTATGTTTGGTGCCAACTTTTTTGCCTCATTCATTTTATAATTCTTTCAAATTATCGCAATAAAAATCTTAAACCAGATTAATAACCATATTAATGGATTAGTAAATCATTCATTGGGGTGATTAATAATTCGGGGATGTTAAGTTATTAAGGGTCTTTGGTCATTTAATATTCATTAGGTTAAAATTGTATATGTTAAAACATAAAATGTCATGAATTAATAACATGATTAGTTTAACATATGGATTGCATGGATTATTGGAACCTTAAATACACTTCCATAAATAAGTATTTATTGATATCAATTCCCTAGTTAAGAATTGAATTAAAGCCTCAATATTTGTAAATTCTGATCAAAATCGTCTTATGAAGTAGGTGTTAATTTAATTAAATATACCAAAAAGATCATGGATATCATAAAATTACATCCCCAATAATGAAATCACTCTAATATTTATAAAATTTATAAACCTAAATTCACCCATAAATCAATTTAATTAAGTTCTCCAAACATCACCTATAAAAAGACAAAACAAAAAAAATAAACTCTAAAAAAGTTCCATCACCAAGGATTCAGCTCGAGTGACACTATATAATATATAAAATATCATTATACCTTTTAATGGTTGATAGGATATAGACCACATTACATCAAAGGTAAATATGAATAAATATTTATTGCTAAAACATTATAACACCCCGATATTTTAAAATAGAAACATCATTTTGGATAGCGTATATGATACACGACACCGATCTTATAAGAGAATGTAACTACACAATAATTTATGATATATTTATTTTTTTTAAAATTTAATCACATTGATAGGTTTTCATGCATATAACACATGGTTTAAAGGAAACACGACACTATATTAAAATATTATTATTTAAACATGATCATTATAACTTTGACATTAAATTGGTGAGTATGAATAGGAATAAATAAATTATGAAACTTATGTTTTTTGAATTCATAAAATAAATTCAATGGTTATATATTTATTATAAATAAAATAATAACCATTTGAAAGAGAAAGAAATGTTTCCTTAAAGATAGTTTTTTTCTAATAGGTGAATTAGTCGCACTTTAAGAACATAATATAAAGTTAATATTTTCCACTATAATACAATTTATTTAAAAAAAAGAAAATTAATTTTTGAAATGAAAATCTCAAAATTATCATTGGGTAATTTTTTTTAATTTTATGAAAATGTTGATTTTTTAATCGATAGAGAAAAATACTAATTTTTATTGAAAACTATATTTTTGTTTAAATTAGTTAAAAATGAAAATTATATTTTAAATTGGTTTAAAAGTAAAATTAGTTCAGTTATATTAAAATTTTACTAATTTAGTTCATTTTAATCAATTTCAAATTGAATTCTAAAATAACAACTTTTTAAACTTTTGAAAAATTTTATTTGAAAAAACTATATTTTTGACATGCCTGTAGGATAAATATTAAATGAAATTATTCAAATACTATTATTCGAATTTGGAAAAATAAAACCCATATTTTGAATCATAATAATTTATGTTATCTAATAATTTAATCTTAATTTTTTTCTATAATGAATAGTAAAAACAGTAAAAATTATTTACCATGGTTAAAGAAAAAAGGGTTTACCGTGCAGTTAAACTAAAAATATAAGGTCTAAAAATTAATAAAAAACCTATATAATTTCCATTTTATGGTCATATTTATACATTAAATCTTATGAGGTTTGAAAATGGTCAATTTTGGAGCCTTCTTTCATGATAAAAAAGTGGGTGAAATTCTTTCCTTTCAAAAAATCCAAGTGTGCCATATCTCTAATTATAAAAGTCTAGACCCAGTCCTCTCCTTTCCACACTTCCAAAACCTTTTATTTCATCCAATAAATAAAAAAATCACATCACTAATTTCCTCACCCTCATCAAATTATCCTTGGTTTGGTTGTAAATAAAATCTAGGAATTCTTTTATTCTAGACCAAAATAATTTTTCTAAAGAAGAGGTAACATCCGTAACCAAGAATTTTATTTTATTTATTAATCCAACCTACACCAAATATTATTAAGGAATTATGATATAATAACCTCAATAAATTTTATACACTCGTATTTTTTTATTTTAGGTTAATAACCTACAAATATATCATCCTCCCCCAAATGGGAAATGAAACCGTTGATTGTGTGTACGCCGTACTAAAACCTCGCTAAACAATGTAATTTGTTTTAAATAACCACTTCTCACAAATAGATAAAATTATATATATAATAATTATATATTATATTTATTATATAATTATACTTATTAAATTATAATATCATATATAACTTCTTACATTCCTTACCTTAGGAAATATGATAATGTCACTTGTGTGTACGGAGGACAACTGTCTCGTGAAGCGATGTGATTCATTTTTTAATTATTCTTTAAATTTATGGTAATAATGATTAATTTAGTTATTATATATTATATTAACGAAATATTAATAATTATTTAAAATAAATATGTCTTATAATTTTTTAAAATAAAATCCATTGAATAAATGATAATGTCGTTCGGTTGTGCGGTGGACTACCACCACCAGAAGCGAAGTGATTCATCTCTCACTAAAACACTACATTGAAGGTATAAAAGGATAGATTTAATGAATATATGTGATATATATGAAATTAATTTTATTTTATGAAGTTATTATACCATCCACTTCCTTACCTTTTCACCAATTAAGGAAATTATAATGTCGCTCATGTATATGTACGACCAACTATCTTCACGAAGAAATGTGAATGATTCTCCATGTTCAAAATTATATATTGATTATAAATATGTATATAATGAAATAAAATATGTTAATAACATTAATATCATTATTTGTTTATGTAACTATAACCTATGTTCACGATCGAGAACATTCATGATGAAACGTTTAGGAGAAAACAAGGAAATTAACACCTGAAATAACTGTGATAATGAAATATTATTAATGAACATGTAATAAGATGTTATAAAAGGATAACATATGATATTATAAATAATAATAATAATATTTTATAAGTTAATAAAATTTTTAAAAACACTATATTGGAGATTAAAGAGAACTCAACTAAATGTAAGTGCGAGGTAAGGGGTTTCTTAACAAAATTTTCATTCATTAGGATATAAATCTACATCATGGATTATATTATTTCAATATTTTGTGTAAAATTAATTTTTATTACTTTATGTTTTATTTCAAATTTTATTTGGGTGTATATAAATTTTTTACACATAATCACCCAAATGATTGACTCTCACCTCAATGATAATAAATTTTTTTGGGTTTTATCTCAAACTTCCTTCTTTAAGATACATGTTCTTTTTTGAACCTAATTTATTTGGAATGGTGTGTACATTTTCCCTACACATAATATATAATTAATCCATCCTAAATCATAAGATATAAATTTATAACTCATCTACTTAATTCATGGGAAGTTATGATTCAAAAAATATAAAATCAGTAAGGGTTTATTTTTCAATATCATTTAAATTGGGATTTATTATGCTTGAATTTACATTGATGGAAATAACTTTATAATTGTATAATAAAAACATTTAATTTTATTATTTTATGGTTATTCATGAATTTTTCAAGTAATATTACCACTTTCCTCTCTTTGGTACTTAAAATTATTGAGAAAATGTTTTTAAAAAAATCCAACTCCATTTCTCTCTTCGGTCGAAAATATTTTCTTCTTCCAAATCAATGTTTTATAAAAATGTTTTCAATATTTTTTACAATGATTTTATAAATTCGTTTTTATTATTGATTTTATTTTTACAAAACAATTTATAAGAGATATTACTATTATTTTTTGAACGGGGTACTCTTTTATATTTCTTATAAAAATTTGAAAGGAATATTTTTTTTGACATATTCAACATGAATAAAACTCTTCTGCTCTCATGATAAATGGAAGTTTTAATGTTTAATTTTTAAGTAACAAACATTATTTAAAAATAATATTTAATGCTTGATGAAGTTTCATATTTTAAATAAGTTATTTCAAACTCAAAATGTAATTTTTTTCAAGAGACATTCCTTATGATAATTTCTCAAATTCCTTCATTATGGAATTTACTTTGAATATAATATAAAGAAATATTATAAAACCCATTTTCTTTCCATTGATTATTCTTATGATGTTCCTTATAATTTATTTCATTTATTTGGCACACATAGATAATGAACATGTTATGATGGGTGTTCCCAGATAGCGCTTCAATTTATTGGATAAATAATTATTCTCATGAGATGTCATGTATAAGATTAGGGAAAAACCAAATCAATTATTGGACATTTTCCTCCAAGTGATATTTTCAAGGAAGTTAGTGATGACTTATGTTTACGTCATGTTATATGTTGTTTCTATATTTATGATTATTCCATAATATTTTGAAATCATGGTCTTTATGATAGTATTCCATAAAATTACTCACGAGACTTCTATTTTAGGATATAAGGTTATACATTTGACTCATGTGAAATGTTTCCTTATCATTTTTTTTTCTTACTAGGATTTTAATCTCACCCCTTTATTTATATATTCCAAGAGTTATCTCAGGCTTATTTAGTTTCTCAAATGGATTTTAAGATCTCACTATGGAAAATAAAATAAGGATTCTATGTTTTATGTATTTAAAACCTAGTCTTACAAATAAACTAGGCCTTTATGATCCTTTTGTTGTAATTATTAGGTATTTATGTTTAAGAATCATGTAATATTATGTGTAAATTCTTGGGTATCTAAAGTTGGTATCATAGAGAAGTTTTAGTTAAAATTGGTAAACATAGATGAGGAAACATTAGTCATATACCTAAGGATAAGTATAAGGATAATACTAAGTATATAAAAATATATTTTAATCTTGGTAAAGTACAGGGAGAGTGATTTATGAGCAATTAAATCCCAATATAGGTACTACAACTTGAC
The DNA here is from genome assembly GCA_963277665.1 of Viscum album. Classification (NCBI taxonomy): domain Eukaryota; kingdom Viridiplantae; phylum Streptophyta; class Magnoliopsida; order Santalales; family Viscaceae; genus Viscum; species Viscum album. The sequence goes on along the minus strand of OY728142.1, from coordinate 1,865,133,604 downwards.
GTGGTTATAGAACAAATGTACCTAGTGTTTATAAATCTGAAAAAGGTATTTCAGGCTTGAATCAAGTGTAACATGGTACATGATAATGGGTCTTAATACATAATTGCTTTAACACTCCCCGAGGGAATGCTTTTGAAATTCATAAACTCATTATGAACCATCATGAACGATTTGAATAGATGATGATCATAGATGAAATATATTAAAACTAAGTCGGATTAAATTGAAAATATTGTGTCATTATTTAGACATATTATAAATAATTTCTCATGATTAAGTAATTTACCACTATGAAAATTTTTTCTCACACTATGTTATATGTTTTTAGTCAATGGATATAGATAGAAGAAACTGAGTTAATGTTGAATGTGATAGAAATTTTTTGAAGGTATAACCAAATGGGATGATGACTGGAGTGAAGGATATTGTGATTATTATTAATTATTTATCAGGATATATTAATAACAACATTCACCTTAACCAACTCTTGGACTCATCAAAGAATAGAAGGATAAAGATTTTTTAGATTTTTGGGTGGTGGATACCATATAGGAATAAAGATTCAATTTCCTATATGTTGATAATATGGGAAGAAAAACTTTAGGGATTGGCTTAATGGAATGAGAAGATGTTTTCTGTATGAAGAATAAGTTAACATAGTGAGTAATTTCCAAGGAAAAATGAAAATTCTAGTTAACAAAATGGATGAGAATAATGATTTCACTAAAGCATCATCAGCGGCTTAATACTTTAAATGTGAAATGTATGGGCATTATGAAAATCAATTTTCTATGGGTAAATCTCGAGAATAAGATAAAAAAGGTCTGATAAGTAAATATTTTTCTATTTATGATGAAGATACTACAAATGACATATGAAAATAATGAGGTATTAATGAATAATATGATGAATCATATTTAATGGTTTAAGAATAAAGTGGAATGATTGAAATGTTTATATAGAAGAATTCAAGAATTATGTGAATCATTAAATATATATATATATATATAAGGATTTTTTCAATATAAGTTTTTCATTAAGGATTTGAAAGAATACGATTAATGGTACTAATGACCTAGAATGGTTAATTAAAGGTAAGGTGAAAATCTATGGAATTTGTTTTAATAAAAATATAATCTTAGATTTGTTCTTGATGTTGGGGAAATTAGTGGATTTTGTGAAAAATAATGAGTTCTATAAAAACCATAGGGGTTAATAAGGGTGATTGGATGAATAATCTATTTTTGAAGATGGTATAAATATTCATGAGAATTTTATAAGATCATCAAGAGTTATGAATATGACTATCAAAAATGTTTTTCTGTAGTTTTAGAAAAATAAAATCCCATAATCCGGGTGACAACTCATCCCATCCAAAAAGCTTCTAGGGCATGAACCCATAACCTAAGGGTGATAATTTTTTAGTGACAACCACTAGACTAGGTAATATACGAGTTATTATAACATTTTTTTACTTAAATGAATTTATAAATAAATATTAATAATATTAAATATTTTTATGTGATTAATGATATTTTAGGAGACATTTTATTAGGTATAAGTATATATAACCTTGATGTTTAATGTAATGTATTATTTGGGATGAATGTTATTATGTTTTCTGGGATGTAATCTAAACATTTTTAAGGATATAAACTTATAGAACAGAATAAGTTAAAATTTTAGAGTTTCTATTGATTATAAGAAATTAATTTATTATATGGGAAAACTTATACTAACCATTATTTGTTTCAATAAGGATTTGAGGAAAAACTTTTTTTCTTTTATGGAATATATGATTTATTATAAGTTTATTTTCATTATTTATACATGAATAATTCATCTTGAATACTCATATATTGGTGAAAAATATGATATTTTGGAAGAAATTTTTAAAAGGATGAAATTATACTTATCAAGTAAGTATATTTCCTTTGTTCATAATATAGATTTTAAAAGAATTCCCCAAATCTAGGAAAATGATCTTGAAAAAAAACATTTATCCAATTACCTTCATGTATTATAAATCAACATTCTTTTGTCTCATCACATGTTTATGGTTTTTAGATAAATAAATTTACCTTGATCATTTTCTTTCTTATGATAAATGATATATACCACTCTCTGAAATTATTTATGCTTTTCTTCCATGTCCATATCTTTACTTTCCACTAATTTTCTCCTATGTAGAAACTTAGTTGTTTGATGAATTTCAAATTTCCCTTTCTCTATTTTAAAGAGAAATTTTTTATTATCCCTTTTATCAATGTGTGTTTTTCCATAAAAAAATTTCAAATGTCAAACTTTTGATTACCAAGATCAATATTAAATTGAGTGGATGTAATTTATTTAAGGGGGTAGAATTTAACACATCAATATTTTAAAAGAATAACATCATGTTAGATATCGTATATATGGTGAAAATCCAAGATAAGAAGATAATTTAACACCCTAATAATTTATGATATATTTATTTTTAAATAAATTCAATCACTTTGATAGATTTCCATGTATGCAACACCGGGTCTAAACAAAATAGGATACTTTATTAAAATATTTTTATTTAAACATCACCATTATAACCTATCCATGAAATTGGGAGGTATGATAAGGAAAAAATTAATTATGAAAATTAATTTTTAAACATTTATAAAATAAATTTAATGGTTATTTATTTATTAGAAGTAAAATTATAACCATTTGAAAGAGAAAGAAATGTTTTCGGAAAAACATCGTTTTTTTAGAGGAAGTTTAGTCACTATTTATAAACATAATTTAAAAATAATCATTAGAAAATTTAGAAAAAATATTTCTAAAAATAAACTTAATTATTGATATCTAAAAGTAAAAATTATATTTTGGTGAATTTTTGAGAATTTTATGAAAATATTTTTTTTAATGAATAGTGAGAAATACTGATTTATATTAAAAACTATCTTTTCATTTAAATTATATATAATGTTAAATCATATTTTAAATTAGTTTCCAAGTAAAATTAGTTCAATGATATTAAAATTTAACAAATTTATTTTATTGGAAATAATTTCATATTTAATTTTGAAGTAAAAACCTTTTAAGATTTTGAAAGTTTTTATTTGGAAAAACCACATTTTTTACATGTCCATAGGTTTAATTTTAAATTAAATTATTCCCCTTATATTATTTGAATTTGGGAAAATGGATTTCATAATTTAAATTAGAATAATTTATATTATATAATGTTTTCAAATTATTTTTTCTATATAATTAATAGTGAAATAGTAAAAACAATATTTATCGTATTTAAGGTAAAAACATGTTTAACTAGGGTTAAACTAAAAAAATAAGGTTAAAAAAGAACAAAATGTTTAATTATAATTTTATGGTCATATTTATACCTTATATATTATAAGTTATAAAAAATTTCTATTTTTTATCCTTATTCTGTGAGAAAAATGTTGGTGGAATTATTTCTTTTCAAAAAAATCAAATTGTTTCTTATCCCCAACTTATAAAATATCAGCTGCTATCCTCTCATTTACACACTTCCAAATCCATTTTTCTCATCTAATAACTACCCAAATAAATACCATAATTCCCTCACCTCATCCTAGAAGCCTTTGTTTCATCAGAAATCTAACCTAGGATGTCTTTTGGTGCAAACCAAAAGATGTTGTTTAAAAAAAAGGTGACATCCTTAACAGAACATTTGATTTTATCTCTTTCTCCACCTTATAAAAATATTATTAATCCATGATGATATAATAGCCTCATTATTAATATATATTTAGATGTTATTGTTTTAATTTAATGACCTATAAACATCCCCTCCTACCTTAATTGGGAAACGAAACCATTGATCTCGTATACGGTGGACTACCGCCTCACGAACCGACGTAATTTTTTTTCCATCACGGCTTGTCATTGACTGATATAATGATTTATATAATTATTATATATTATATTTATTATATAATTATACTTATGGAATAATAATATAATATATACCCTGTAACGACCCAAACTTTCATTAATGGAAATTCCTCATGATCTAATTAAATTTTTATTATGGTTAAATAAAATGTGAACTTCTTTGATTTTATGTTTATAGATTTTAAAATACCATTATGAATTGTGACTATTGTTAATATAGCCATTGAACAGTGATCACATGATTAGTATAAATATAGAACTTTAACAAATCCAATTTACTCAGTCAAAGGAAGCAGTGGTCTCATCCAGCAGACTTACCCCATATGAAGTCCATTTGTTGGAGCTCAGAAAAGATGTGGCGTCATTTAACTTCACTCTTGACCAAGACCAATCTGATCTTGAACATGTTAAGCTGGAGCGGAACCGACTACGGGAGAAATGGAAGTTAATAGAGATTACCACCCGAGTGATGTTATCCGAGCCACTCTAAGAATCTGTCATCATCGCACACCTTACCCTTTGGTCTTTTGTAGGTGTTATAAGGGTTTATGTAACAAGACCCTATAAATATGACTATGTACATTATTTTTGTATAAATAATGTGCATTCATTTTATTATTGTTACTTTGTAAATAGTTTTTAAAGAAAAAATAGTATTTTTATTTAATATTCAACTAAGAAATATATTTTGATGAATTAATGGATTTTTGAATTAAATAATATTTTAATAAGATATGATAATTATTAAATTAATTTTTATTAATTATAAATTATCATATAATTTTATGAATGCAATTGTTAGTTTTATTAAGGTTTGAAAGCTGTTTTTGTCAAAACCCATGAATTTTATGTAATTGTGGGTTTTTTATTTTTAAAAGTAAAAATTAACAAATTTATAAAATTATTTAGATAAAATGAATATTATTTTTGTAATCAGGATGTCGAAATTATCCAACGGTTAATTTTTCATAATTTTCTGAGACTTTCGAATTTTTGGGTAAAATTTAAATATCGTTTAAATATATAATGTGTTTTATGACATCATAATGACCCAATAGTGATGTAATAAAATAATATAAACATTATGTTCGGCCAATATATGTTTTAAAATTAAAATAATGTAATTTTGGGTTTGTTTTATTTATTTTACATTGCTTTAGTGGACCCTTCAAGGCTTATAAAACATTTTGTCTTTTTAAATTGTTTTCCTTGAGACTGTGACTCACCTCCACATAAGTAACCCTATTATTTTAAGAAGTTCAGAAATTGACCTTATAAAATATTTTTTCCTAGTACAATTTTTTAAAAACCATGGGCAAAAACCATGGGCAGGTTTTTGGTTTTGATTAGTTTAATGAGAGGTGTCCCAAACCTAAATAATAAAGAATTCCCTCTCCTTTCCTACATAAACCCACCCAAGATCTCACTTTCTCTTCACTAAAAGCCTTTTGAGTTCTACCAAAACCTGACCTAATCTCTATAGAATACTCCCAAGGTTCCCCAAGCTCCCAAGAGACCTCTCTCAAACCTCTCTCAAGCCTTTGGGATCACACTTCCAAGTAAGGGATTTCTTTCTTTCTCATTTTTGTCCAATTTTCGTTAAGTTGTTATGACCATTTGTTTTTAATTAAAAATGTTGGGGTATGACTTCACACCACCCCCATACTACCCTGTTTATGTTTGGATAATGGGATACCCCTTTCTCTCTCATTAATTCCTACCATGTACACCTGTTACCATGATGAAATTACGTGAGGGATTTCTCTCTCCTCTTTTACATCCAAGTAATTATTTTGTATTATACATCTAAATTTCATTACGTTTTTAGGGAAATGTATCTATATTACCCCATTAAAGTCCATTTCATGTACATATGATGAGACACCCTTTTATCTCTCATCAATCATTTTCATGAATACTTATGTCACATCGTTATGCTGTCGAAATAACACCGCATTTTTTCAAGCCAGGATCGTTGTTTAGTGAATACCATACCCATGTCTCTATCAAAGGTATTAACCTTTATGAACATATAAAAATTTAATGGTATTTTCATGTATTTATAACACATTACTTAATAGTGAAATAACTTATGATTTTTATTGATTCCATGTTATATGATCCATGTGGCACAGTTATGCATGAAATGAAATGTTTAAGAAGGGTGTGCCGTGATTGCGCTCCAATGCATTGGGTAAAGTATAGTATCATGATACGTCATATGCAATCAGTTTTGACTCATGATAATTAAATTGCAATGATTTTTTACTCATTCTTCATGTTTAATGAGGGTTTACTCATGCTCCACATGCAATGAGCCTTGGCCCATGCTAATTCCATGTTAAGTGTTGTTGCCACATTTCCATGTTATGATTATCATGCTTTATCATGCCTTTATGTTCATATTTCTCTTGTGCTCCATTTATATGCCTATTATCTAACATGTATTGTATTCCTCAAGTTATTCCATGTTTATTCCATTACTGGGCTTTATAGATCAAGCTTTTTTTATGCATTTCCTCATGTTATCCAATGAAATTCTAAGTACGAGGTAATGTAGTAGTCATGTAAAGGAAGTTTTCAATAAATATGTTGTGTGTTTTATGTTCTAAGATGTTATATAATGTTCCTAATCCCCAAATACACTATACATAATTATCTTATATGTTGTATCAAGTGAATATTTTATGTAATAAATCAGGTTTAAGTGTAATAAAAAATTGGGTTGTTATACACCTTCTTACTTTCCATTTTGTAGAAAATACAATAGCGTCACTTGTGCATGCGGTAGACCACCACATCACGAATAGATGTGATTCATTTTTCACTTGTGCTTTAAATGTAAGTAAATAAGGACTAGTTTGATTTTTATATTTTATATTAAGGAAATATTAATCATTTTTTAAAATAAATATAACCTATAATTTATTAACTTAGTATCCATTGAATAAATTATAACGTCATTCGTATGTATGGAAGACTACCTCACAACAAAGCGATGTGATTCATTTTTCACTAATGCTTTACATGGGAGGTAAAAAATAATAAATTTATGAATATATTTGATATATATGAAATGATATAAATTATTTAAAATTAATATAAAATCCAATTCCTTACTATTTCACCCATTAAGGAAATGATAAGGTCACTTCTGTGTGTGTACAACCAACCGTCTCCATGAAACAATGTGATTCATTCTCCACACTCAAAATTACACAATGATTATAAATATGTATTGATTGAAAAAAATTAAATTTATAAAATTAATATAATTTTGGAGATTATGGAACTATTAATTATGTTCAAGATCTAGAACATTAATGATGAAACACGTAGGGGAAAACAAGGAAATTAATACCCGAAACAATAATGGTTGTGAAAATTATTAATGAATGGGTAATAAAATAATATAAGAGGAAAATATATGATATTAAAAATTAAAATATTATTATATAAGTTAATAAAATGTCTAAAACAACTATAAAATATTTTAAAGATCACTCAACTAAAGGGAAGCATGAGTTATTAGGTTTTTAACTCAAATTTCATTCATTAGTTTATATGTCTACTTCATTGATTATATTATTAAAATATTATGTGTGAATTAAGTTTTGATTTATTTATATCTTATTTCAACTTAAATTTTTGTGGATCTACATTTTTTACACATAATAACCCCAATGATTAACTTTCACCACAATGGTACGTACTTTGTTAGGGTTTTGTCTTAAACTTACTTCTTTGATACATATGTTATTTTATGGACCTAATTTCTTTTAAATGGTGTATAAAATTACTCTTTACATACTAAGTCATTAATACTTCATATAAAATGATATATTAAGTTACAATTAATCTACTTAATTCATGAGAAGTTATGATTAAAAATATACCAAATCAATAAGGGTTTATTTTTCAATCACATTTTAATCAGGATTGTATATCCCTAAATTTCCACTAAAGTAAATTATTTGATCACTATATAATAGACCCATTTAATTTTTTATCATCTGGTTAGTTATGAATTTTTCAAGTAATAATACCATTTTTATCTCTTTGGTATGTAAAATTATTGAGAAAGGTTTTTAAATAAATTCTGAATTCATTTCTATCTTAGGTCGAAAATCATTTTTCATCGAAATCAATTTTTTATAAAAATGTTTTCAAAAATATATTATTATTATTTTTTAATTTCGTTTTTACACTTAATTTTATTTTAAAAAAAATTAAAATTAATCTCCAAATCATTTATTTAATAGGTTACTTTTTTACATTTCCTTCAAAAATGTGAAAAAAATATTTTTTTTAATGTATTCAGCATGAAAAGAACTCTTCTACCTTCATCACTACTCATTGTATTAAAGATTAATTTCTACGAATCAAAGGTTATTTTCCAAAAAAATCTTTAATGTTTGAGAAATTTTTATATTTTAAATCAATGATTTTAAAATCAAAAATATATTTTCCTCAAGAAATGTTCAATGTGGTCTTTTATAATCATTTTCCATCTAAGATGACATCCTTTGATGTTACTCAAAGTGAAAAGGTTATTTTCCTCAAGAGTTTTTTAATATTTTTAAAATTATTTTCATCAATTTCAATAACCTTTTATGTCATGGATTACTTATAAATTGTCTATATATGTATCGCATATATACCTAGTGTATTCTCCCTTCCTTTGAGGGGGTAATACATGCCTTATGATCATTTCTAAAATTCCTTCATTATGAAATTTCCTCTGAATTAGATATGAATCAAGATTATCTAACCCATTTTATTTTTATAGGTAATTATTATGTTATTCCTTATGAATTATTTCCTTTATAAGGAACTCATAGATCATGAACAGCTTATGATTAGTGCACCCAGATAGCACTCCAATGCCATGGGTAAAACCTTAGTCTCACGAGACTTCATGTAAGGGATTAGGGAGTAAACCTAATGCATTATGGTACTTTTTACACCATGTGGTATTGTCTAATAAGTTAGTAATGAATCATGTTTATGTTATGTTATATGTTATTTCCACATTTCCTCTATATCATGATCTTATTATACCATATTATTTATGATATGATTCCATGAAATTACTCATGAGCCTTCTCTTTTATGATATCAAAGTTTCTCTACTGCCAAAGCTCCAATGACGGGAATTGGGGTCACTTCTTATTTAGTGGTGAATGGGCATCTGCAGTTTATAGTAGGTTAAACATACTGAAAAATGAGTTGTAGGTGAAAACCAACATTTTTTTATCCAATAATGTCTCATTGGCATGGTACAAAATTATTTGATGTCAAAATATAGGGCCATTATCATGTTTTTTGGTTGCTAGTGCTTATGTAATTCCATGAACCGAGCCCATAATAATAATTTCAACAGTTCCTGTCTAACCATGAAAATATATACTAATTGTGTCACTCCCATTATGGGTAAACTCTTGAAGAACTAGTAGTATTATTCTATTTTGGGTATTTTTATTCCCCATGGGAGTTCCGTACTATATGGTCATATGGCATCTCCTCAAGAGATATGGATACGGGGGAATCCTCCTAGAAGCGAGTTCAAGATTAACACATATGGATCCAACCATATTGGTTTCATGCGTATAGGTGGTGTTATTCGTGAATTTTATTGTTAAATGATCAGTTCATTCAAAAAAATTATGGTCATGGTGATTCACTTCTTTCAAAATACAAATCCCTTCTCGACGGGCTTTAGGTTTGCAATTCACTTGATATCATGTCGGTTGTCATTCAATTTGATTCTAATGTACATATAATTTTTCTCTAGAATAATATTACCACTCCCTAAATTTTTTTTATATCATTCATAAGCGCAAGTGATTCATCAACCAATTCCTCCCTACGCATACCTGGAATGAATAGAATAAATTTTCAGATTTCTTGGCTTCAAAGTGTAACCTGGGTAATAATAGAATGATTTTTTTTCTAGTTTGGGATCCCTTCCCCTTGAGTGTGCAAGTATGGTTTGTGTTGATGATATTGGTCTACATTATCATATAAATACTTGACCTTATTCTCTATTGGGTCTCTTAAATAAAATTTCTTCCTTTGTATGGATGGAATAGATTTTAGGATCTTTCTATTGAAAATAAGATAAGGATGCCATGTTTTATATATTAAGAACCTAATCTTCCAAAGAGAGTAGACCTTTATGATCTTTATATTATAATTACTACATATTTATGTTTTATAGTCATGTAGTATTTTTTTAAAGTATTAGGTCATAATAATGTACAACATATAGTTCAGAACTTAAAACTTTGAAATACAAGAAGAGCCCAAATTTACTTTTGTTTGGTAACACTGAAGGTAATTGTGAGTCTGGATGATTCAACTGAATGTAGTATGTGAGAACCCAGTTAATTTTAATGATAAAAAAATTCATTTTTAATCATTATTCATGATTATTTTTATAGATTCATATTCTCTATACTAATTTTAATCAATTTTCTAGTCAAAAGAGATATAGTTTTTAAACCAAATTGTTTTTATAAATTATTTAGTTTTATTTCAAAAATAAATTTTAAAATTTTAAAAATTGGAATGTAAAAAAATTAATTAATTTTTTATATCATCGTTTAAATTTTATTGTAGGGTTAATATTTGGGATTTTTCTGAAAAATTTGATTTTTGGGTGAATAGTGAAAAAACAAATATCAATTTTTATAAAAAAATGTCATTTTAATTATTTAAAAGTATCATTATGTTTTGGATTATATTAAATTATATATATTATCATTTTATTTAACAAACTAAAATTAATTCTCTATGAATCATAATTGTACATGATTTTGGTATAAAATTATTTCTATGCTTAAAACGGGTTTTTTTTCACAATGGTTTTTCGTTGTGTTCAACGAAATTATATTAAAAGTAATTTATTAAAATTATATATATTTAATTTTGAAAAATTAATTTAATATTTTTGATCAGGAGTTTAAAATTTATTAATTATTATAATTTTATTTTTGTTCATAATGAATTGTAACCATAGAAAATTATCTCCACGGTAAAGGGAAAAATGATCACTTAGTGTTAAAACTTTATGATAAGGTCACAAAAACACATCATAAATATTATTGTATGAGATTATTTATAAAATTATCACCTTATATTATAAATTTAATTTATTTATTGAAACTTTCCCATTAGTAATACTTTTATAATATTTAAAAGTTAAGAATAATTACAAGAGTGAAACTCCCCTCACCTATAAAAGGGAACCTCTGAACCTTTCTTATTCACATACTTTGAGATATTTAACTCAAAAAATACCCACCCAAATACATTTAAAAAATAAATCCCTAGGTCTAATAGGTCCACTTCTCACTAAAGGACCAATCTAAAAAGGCTTATATTGTATGGCAAATGAGTTTTTTCAAAGAATTGGTATAACTGTTAACCAAGTGTTTTCATATTTATTTCTTCTCCTGCCTCCTTCATATCTTATATAAATATTTGGACATTATAATATAAATATTTTAAATATACCTAAATTTTATTATGTTAATTTCACAACCATATTTCATCTTTTTTTCCATCCTATGGTAAATGAAAACTTCACTCGTGCGCACGTATGGACTACCACCTCCGTGAAGCGATGTGTTCCATTTTTCATCAATAACTCATATGGATGGTAAAAATGATAGATCAAGTGAATATTAATTATATTTATAAAATAATTATTAAATTTAAAATATAATAGTTCACTTAACTTTTACCATTTCATCCATTAAAAAATGACAACGCCACTCATGTCTGCATGTGGATTGCAACCTCCATGAAGTAGTGTAATTTTTATATGATAACTCCACACATGGATGGTAATAAGGATGGAAATAATGAATAAATATGAAATTTATAACATATTAATGATTCTTTAAATTAAAATATTATCTAAATTATTTCTTTTCCACCAATTAGAAAAATGATATTTTTGTTTTGGAGTACTTACAGACTACCGTCTCCATGAAATGATGTGCCTTATTTTTCATGTTTGTCTTACATATATGGTTTTAAAAGAATATTTATTGGATAAACAAGAGAAATTTGTCAAATTTATTCTTTTTTATAATATATAATGATAAACACTTATTACATGATAAACACTTTGATATTATTTTTAGTTTATAAACTGAATGAACCCAAAACATCTGATGAAAACTTAACAGATTTAGTAACTAAATAAAACTTTGTAATAAATGAAATATGTAACACCATAAGATTTTAAATTATTATTATTTTAAATAAATTTATCCTCTTTTATATATTTTTTTACATGAAAACTCAAGAATTTTAAATAACAAAATTAAGTTTGATAGCATCTACAACATGCAACACATAGCCTAAATGAACTGTGAGACACTATTTAAATATGATCATTATAAGAGAGATTTTGAATAGGAAGGTATTAATAATATTAAATACATTAATAAATATATATATAGTTTCTAATAATTAAAAATTTGTTGACAAATTATTTTTAAATAATCACACTTGTTTTTAGGAGTAATTGTTTTCTTTAAAATACATATTTCTCAAAAAATGGTTTTATTTTCCAATAAATGTTTGGAATTATAATAAATTAATACCAATTTTAAAAAAATAATTTAATAAAAATAATATTATTTTTTAAATCATAATATAAATATTATCTTAAGATGAATTATTTGGATTTTTATGAAAAGGATGATTTTTCAGAAAATAGTAAAGAATAATGATTTTTCAAATACTATTATGTATTCTTCTTAAATTAATTAATTTTAAAGTCACAATATACTTAAAATTTGGTTTAAAAGTTAAAAAATTATAATTTAATTATATTTAAAAAAATTAATTACATTTTAATCATATTTATACACAGTTTTTATAAAAGTTTATTTTTAGACTTAATAACGCAATCTTATGGAAACTGTTTTTAAATGCATAATGTTTCTCCATTTTAATTAATTAAAAACAATATTTAATAATAAACTATATAAAGTAAATTTATATATTATATATATAACTATATTAATTTAAATCCAACCCATGATGATTACTATTCATATATTTAATATAGGATCATCTTATGCATGAAAAATGTATTTCTTGAAAAATCATTTTTGAACATGTCTGTAAGTTTTATATTAAATTAAATTCTATAAATTATTTGAATATAATTTATAAAAATGGATTACATATCTAAAATAAGAATAATTTATACTATATAATAATGTCAACATAATATTTTTATAATTAATAGTTGAAGCATAAAAAACAAATTATCGAGGTTGGGGTGAATATGGGTTTACTGGGTGGTAAAACTAAGAAGATATGGGTTTAAATGACATAAATAATTGTCTCAATACTATTTTATAGAAATATTTCGACACTGTAACATATAATATTTTATAATGATATATTTTAGATCCTTTTTTCATGAGAAAAATTTGGGTACAACTTATTCTTTTCAAAAATTCCATGTGTGTCTGCTCCTCAATTATAAAAGGGCACTCTATCCCCTCACTTATTCACACATATCAAGAAATTTTTATCAATAAAACCCTGAAAAAATAACACACCAAAATAATTATAAAAATTAAAAAGGTTTTTTTTATTCCAAAGATACCAACTATGGGGTCCTTAATAAGATATCCAAAGGATGTCCTTCTAAGAGAAGGTAATTGTCTTCACTAAACTCTTTATTTTTAATTCTTATTTTTATACATTAAATTATTTATTGAAAAATATAATATAATAAAAATATTATTTATAATATACTTAAATATTATCTTGTTTATGTAATAACATTTATCCATATCCTTCTCCATCAAATGGAAAATAAAGTCATTGCTCAGGTGTATAGGGGACTACCACCACAAGAACCGGTGCAATTTGTTTTCCATCACCAAATCACATGGATTTCCATAATGATGGATATAATGATTATATATATAAAAAATTACACAATATTAATTATGTAAAATTAATACACCATTCACTTCATTACTCTTTCACCCATTAATGGAATGATATCATCGCTCATGCGTTTGCACGACCTACAGTCTCCACAAAGTGTTGTGTTTCCTTGTTAAAATTTCAAGAATAAATTTAAAAATAAATCAAATAATTAAATATGATATTTATAAGATTAATATAATTCTTTATATAATTTAACTATATCCTATATACAAAAACCAGAACTTCCATGACAAAACACGCAAGCGAAAACAAGTCAATTAACACCCAAAACAACAATAACTATAAAAGATTATTAATGAAAGAGTGATAAGATTATATAAGTGAATATTATATGCTATTATAAAAATGAATATGTTTCTATCATAAAATAATAACATTTTTAAAAACAATATAAAGGAGTTTAATGTACATTTAACAAAATAGAAGTATGGGGTAATGGATTTTGTCTCAATTTCCTTCCATTGATGAATATTGTAATGTGGTAGACCCAATTTATTTATATGGAGTATATAATTTACATTTTACATGAACTATAATTAATCATTCATACTTCATGGTATTTTATGTTTTAATTTGAATTATTTCATCCAAGGGGGTTTGACTTGAAAATTTCCAAGAGTTAAAGAATTTCACGACTCAATTTCTTTTCATTGTTTTATATTACTTCTTTATTGTCTTTAGTATTATAAGGTTATATTTGTATTGAATTTTAATAAAATTTTGTTTCATTTCAATTTTTTTATTTAAATTTGATAGGCATAATTGATTCATTGATTAATTCTCACTTCAATTTTATGATCATTGTAAGGGTTCTCATCTCAAATAATACTTTTTGGGACATATGTCATGTTATTCACCTATATTCTTTTATGAGGTGTAACTATTTCCCTTATTATATTTTATTTCATATATATATATTTATATTAATGATATTTAATATTTCATTTAATTTTATTCTTTTCATGGGGATTACGATTCAAAATTTACAAATTTGGTAAGATATTGATGTTTCAATCTCAGTTTAATGGGGAATAATTATGCTTGAATTTCTATTGAAGGAGAATTTTAGATCATTGAAAAAATAACCCATTTAATTTTATTCTCCTATGGTTATTAGTGAATTTTTCAAGTAATATTACCACTATAATATCTTTGGTATGAAAAATACTTGAGAAAATTTCTTTAAAAAAATATTTATTCATTTCTCCCTTCAGTTAAAAATCATTATTTTTCCAAATCAATTTTTCAAAAAATGTTTTAATATTATTTTTTAAATTCATTCTTACCCATAATTTAATTTCTATAAAAAATTAAAGGAAACTTACTTTCATTTTCCAAATAAGGTACTTTTTAATTGTATTACAAAAATGTGAAAGTAATATTTATTTTTAACTTACTCGGCATGATTAGAACCTTTACATTGTCATGAACACTCATTTATTTGAATATTAATATAACTGTTTACATGGTAATTTTCAAAAAAACATATTTTAACAAATATTTTGGATATTTCTAATTTTAAAAGGTGATTTTCAAAGTGAAAGGGTATTTTCCTCAGAAGTGTTTTACTAGTATTTTCATAGTATTTATATTCATAAATAAAAAACCATTTATTTTACATATAATCCAATGAAGATATATTATAATGATAACACCCTTATTTTTTCTCTTGATGGTTTATTATTAGTATTATTGGGGATAGTATAGACATTCATTTTTTGGATTAATTTTGTATTAATTAAATTTCCCTTGAAATATTCAATTTCTAATGATCATTATAAATTAAATTTCCCCAAAATATATGTATTATTTATAAAGGATATGATTATTTCCTAAACTGTATATCATTTCTACATATGGTGATTTAACTTGAAAGTTATTTTATTGGCTCTAGAAATATTTATATTCCATAATATTTATTTAATACATACATTTATTAATAAGTAATATTGTTCATGAATTAAATTGATCATTAAATATATTTGAAATTTTTTGGACTTACATAGAAGGGTTCTAGAATTATATATCTCCAAGATGCATTGATAGTCTCATGTGGTGAAAAGGAATGCTAGAATTAAATTTGTTTTTACCCATAATTTTAAATGTTTTTGTAAACAATCTTGATGGTATATATATCATGATGTCTCATATCATGATATCCAATATTAATCATTTCATTCCGTAATAATTCAATAATTATTGTCCATGAGAAAATTGCATTGATATTATCTATGAATTCATTTTATACTAAAGTTATTGATTAAATGGAATGTGTGTACTATTATTTACTTTTCCATATTGATTATGTCTTATCTAATCATGATAATAAAGTTATTTACTAAATAGAACGTTTTTCAGATATTTACGTTTTATATTGATTATTTTTGGTTGATCAGTATTTATTTATTCATAACATCTTCCTCTCAAGATAACTCTTAAAAGTAATTTAGATCACCTTTATTTTGTTTCCATTCTCCAAGATTTGAAGAAGGATTCATTGAATGGGTTAAATTATGTTGAATGTTTTTTTCACTATGTTTTATTTAATGTTTTAAATGTAATTTGAGATTCAAGTATCTATCTATTTTACCAAGACAACTAAAATATTTTGTCCCTTATGAGGTGATCTCTTATATATAGAACTCGTGTAATAAAGTAACCACCAACTTTGGGCTACTGGAGTCTGGTTTTTTAAATTTAGTATCAAAGAAATTTTAGTATAAACATTGGGAACTAGATTTAAGAAAAAATTGATTAGGGATCATAACCCCAAGATAGAATTTGAGGACAAGTATATAAGAACATCAAAAAAGTTTAGGTGATACAGATGTTATGTGGTTTTATTAGAAATATGTCCCAATCCAGATACTACAAGTGGATGTGGTTCTAGCATGACTATAACAATAAAAAAAATTATAGGAAAATGGGTCTTATGAGCACTCTCCATGGTGATTCTCCTAGAGATCTCATTTTTAGGTTTTTTTTTATTTCTGATGGATTTTCCTAAAGATCATGAAATTGAGCTTCAAACTAGTGGGGACCTTCTGAATCCCCCAGTGATGGTGGATCAAACTAGTGTAAGGGTTCTTCATTCTTTATATTATGGATCTAGATGGTGGGATATAAATTGATTGTTTATCTCTTAAAATCATCGATCTTCCAAGATAATTTTTAAAAGAGATAACACAGAATATATTCTTTCTAATTAGGAGTTGATACTTCACAGGTTCAAGATATTTTAATTATTAGTAATCAAAATAATGGTTTTAACTTTCGGTCAAAAACCTTGTAGGATTAAATATTTAGAGCATAGAATCTCTAAATTTTGGGGCGGCTGGGATTAGAAATGTATACCAATAGGGTGCAGGAATTTCTACTTTCAATTTCTATTAGATGACTTGAAGTGGAAATCATGGGGGATTAGACTAATATCCCTCAAACTAAGTACACTTTATATCGTTTATTAGGATTATCACTTCAATCCCTTCAATATCTAAAATATGAGGACTTAGGTTTGGTTTCATATTTATTGTTTGAACTAGATTTTATGGCATCCAATAATCCTATTTTACATTGATTTGGTGATTGTGACTCCTACAAAACTTGATCAAGCCACTAAGGAAGCATGATTTGGACACTTTTCACATTTTTTGGTGTAGTTATACCCTAACACCATGATCACTGAATATGTTGTATTATACACTTCGAATTTGAGTTTTGATCTAACTATAAAGTATGAGAATTTAAATTTATGTTTCATTTTATTCCATTCTAATGGACATACTAACGAGATGTGTCACAAAGAGATATATTGATATTTCTAGAATTTGAAAGGGTATAATGTATCTGGTTATATAAATAAGGGTCAATTATGGTCAAACAATGATACCGACATAGAGGTCTTCGTTTCCTCGATGTGGGTTGGTTGTGTAGGACCTAACATGGAGGTTTCAGTTAGATCTTATTAATAAGCCTTTGTGGAGAACTGGAAGGGTGTGATGGAATCTTTTGAAGAAAGGAATTATAAGGTTTTACTATATTCATAGTAAAAGTTCCATTGATTTTGGGTTGATTTAGTGAAGGAGGCCTCTCATGAATCCAATGTGAAGTTTTCTGATCCATCTCTTTTTAGGACGAAATTAATGCTCGAAAAGTGGCTGAAAACTAATTTAGGTAGGGGAAATTGATCACCTTAATAAATTTTAATGGAAATTATAATATTAATGATAAATATCCTTTGAGAGGTAAATAAAGTAAGCACTATCTTGATATATTTACTTAACATTTTGATGATAAAAACATTATGAGGACTACTTTGAGTAGCATGGTGGATGGTCATAGGCATCCCTAAATTAAATGCAGCTGAGGGAGATAACTCTTCCATATATGTAGCTAGTTTTTCTTCTATAATTGTGGCTAATATAAATGGATTCTCAGTAAAATGTGTTTTTTGAAGTTAGATGGTTTTCTAACTTGGAACTAGGTTGAAGAAGAAATATAATGTTAAGTATGTGGGCTCTAATATCTCATCCTCTCAGAGGGGAATAAAAGAAGATTATCGTAGATCCTTTCTAATTCTTGAATCAGATTCCTCTGTGGAGGGGGCCTCTCACCCAAGGATATATAAGGAAAATCAGGATGATGAGTGTCTTTATGATGTTGAAAATTCTGTGGTATAAGAAGTTGATTGTAATGGGCCTCCTTGGAAACTAGTTAAAAACTGGAGGCGAGGACAATGCCCATGAGGAGGGGGCTAAGGGGATTATCACAATATAGATCTATGAGAATATTATATTAAGTACCTGAAAAACATCAGCCTTTATAATAATTTACATGGTCAACTCTTTATGATTTTCTTTATCTTTTGTTGTTATTTATTGGTCCTTTCAATTTTTTTGGACTATTGGATGCTTATTTCCCTGACCCATATCTATTGTTTTTATTTTTCTAATAATGGGTCACAACCCCAATAATTAATATTGGATTTTATGGTCTCCTATTTCATCACAATGGCCTTACTAAACACCTAGTTTAACACTCCTAAGTGTTATTCTAAAGATAATTCACATTTTTTATGAAGAATTATGAACAATTTGAATATATAATGAAAATGAATGACCTAGGTTAAACTTATGGTGTCTTACATTCAAATGAAGGTGTCATGATTTAGACATACTATAAATAATCATATTATTTTCTCGAATATGATTATTATTACTCATGATTTGTTTTTTAGTTTTAGTAAATGGTTGGAACCCAAAGGAATAATGTTAAAATTGAATACATTTGAAAATATAGTGATTAAGAGTAAAAGTAATGGGGTGATAAAGGAGTTATATCATGGTTATGCCTAATCAATAATCATGATATATGACTAACAATATATACCTTAACCAACTCTTAGAATCATCATAGAAGAGAGAGATGGAGTCCACTAAGAGATCAAGTGGTAGAGACTATAGTGGAAAATGGGGTTGATTTCTTTCATGTCCTAAATGAATAACATACACCTAGGAAAATGTATCAAAGTAATAGAAAAATATTTTATTTTAGGAAAATAAGGCCATAGAGTGATGAATTCCCAAGGAAAAGTATGGAGTTCAGTGTAGAGAAATGAATTTTATCCTAGGAATACATTTACAGTTCGTTGTCTAGAATATAGGGAACCAAGGAATTATATGATTCAATTCCCTATTTTAATGTTTAACAAATAAATAATGGAAATAATTAATTTTAAGTAAAAGTGTTGAATTATTTATGTATTTGTATTTGAGAATTAAATTGCAGATGTATTTTTATCAAATAAATTTTGGATATAATAATCATGAAACATCTAAGGATTGTGTTTATTATTGGAATCATATATGTCTTAATCTATTATTAACTATAAAATTATTAATATCATCGATAGTTTAAGATTTTAAGTTTGATCATAAGTTCAATGTCTCAAACACCCATTTTCTTAGTTTTTATGTGATGAGAGTTCATCAAGAATAAATATATTTTTATAGAAATTTAGGGCAATACAACCCACCAGTTTAGTATATTAAAAAGTTATATAATGAATAATTACTTTAAATTTTTTGGAAACAAGATTAAAGGTATTGGTAACCTTTAAGGTTTATCTTATCTTTGATGTTGTGGTAATTATGGGTCATCAAAATTTGCATATTTTATATGAATTATAATAATATAGTTTTGGAAAAAGGACAACTAACATATTGGCTAACAATCAATACCATCCGGAGAGGCCGCAGGTGTAAGATCCCAGATCTCCCATAAGGTATTTTTTGTTTACATTTCATTTTAAGTACATTGTTTTCTTAAATCAGTGTTTTCTCATGTTCATGTGAAGACCTGGGGGTGTTCTGGGGGTTCAGAACACAAAAGAGGAAAAAAATGGGGGTTTTGGGCATGTTTCACAGTTTGTGCATGGTTAGTTAAAACTCTGTGGAAATCCTAGGTAACCATGTGAGGGAGATGTTTTCAAATTGTAGCATCCACACAGTTTGCACACGGTTTGGAAAACTGTGTGGGGAAACTGTGCGACCTAGTAACTTTGGGTAATTTACAAAAAATCCATTACGGGGTTTTTATGTTCTACTTAGGATTTTCCTCCTCCATCCCTATTGCAACCCTAGGAACGAACCAAATCTCCCAAGATCTCCCACAGGTGATTCTCCCTCAACTCTTAGTCGTTTGAAGTGTCTTTAATTGTGAAACAAAGATCAAGGAATGGCTAATCCCACTCTCACTTATCTTTTTGGTTTAGGGTTTTCATATATTCCTTCTCTCCATTACAAACACTAAAACCCTCTTATTATGGTGAGATATAGGTTGAGGATTTAAAGGGTGGTTGAATCGGTATCTATGTCCTCGATTAGGATTGTGTTCATCAACAGATTCAAGGTAGGTGGTATAAAAGTTATATCCCATAGTTCATATTTAGATTTGTGCATATAGTGTTTTATCCTTGTTCTCATATTGATGTGTTCTTGGTGTCATTGAAAAAATGTGGTATATTGAGTGCCTAAATAACCAAATGAACCCTCATGATCTCTATGGTATGCATGGAAGTTGTCATGACTATTTTTAGGTCCACCCATGGGGTACGCTGAACCTTTCGAAGGGGATAACGGGAGTATAAGATTCTAAATTGATTAATAATGATATAAAGACTTAGAGAGTGGGTTAATTGGTTTATGTAATGAGTTATAATGTATTGCGTCTAGTTTTGGATAATGTATTTAAAGGCTTAGGGATTTTTAGGCTAACATTTAAATGGGTTAAATGGGGTTAATGGTAATATTATAAGGAATTATTTTTACACTTGAATATTCTTACTGAGATAGTCATGGTAAATAGTAAATGGGGCTAAAGGGTTAAGTGATATAAATAATGAATGTGTTAATGGATTTATGAATAATGTTAACTTCCCATTTATTTATATTATTGTGATATTGCAAATTATATTGGATATGCTTTGTTGTGATGTGGTTAATTGTGGTGAATGATAAGTAAGCATGTCCACATGGCTTGGTAGAGTGGGGTATAGACTTGAGGTTCAACACCCATGGGTCAAGTTGGACTGTGGTTATAGATCCACCCATAAATTCTTGGGTTAGGGAAGGGGATGGAGTTTTATTCCCCAAACAGTTTCATTCCACCCGGACTGAAGCATTGAGGTGAGGATTATGATGTTATTATATTGTGATGCATAGTGAGATAGGACTCGATTTTTATTCCCATATTCTTGAGAATATTGAATATTCCTAATCCATTTAACACATGAAAAAGGTAGACTAAACCATGGGATGCCTAAGTAGTGAACCTGGATTCAATGATAATATAATTTTAAATCATAATAGTCTAGAATGTCTTATTGAAATGTTTACCTTTACATGAAATTATTTATCACATTCATGGACTATATAATTTAACTATATATTTTGTAGAAACCATTTGTGGTGGCCTATTAGGTAATACTCGCACCCTGCTTTGATTTCCATTGGGTAACTAAGTGATTTCGTGGTTTCAGGTCAAGAAAAGGGAAAGGGCATCATGCTTGGGAAGTGATTCGGGTTTGGTATGTACATGGATGAGGTCTGGGACTTGGATCTAGGACCATTTTTGGGATTCCATTATTTTTCTTTCTTTTGGGTTTTTTTACTTGGCACTATAGCGTTTCATGACATGTTTACTATTGGATATGATTTGTGCCCAGTTTGGGAGTGGGTTATTTATTCATGTTGTTGATTGTTTCCTATTGTTTCTACTATTTAAATTTTTTTCTATTGTATATTACTCTAGTAAAGAGGGTATAGTCTCCCCACATATACTATTAGACCCTCTCTTCTTGTCGGAATCCTCTAGCATATGGGGAGGCACGCTTCAGGTCATGTGGCGATCCATATCGGGGCACCAGTTTAGTGGCTCCCAGGTTGGGGATGTTACAAAGTGGTATCATAGGATTTATTTTCTCTTTCTTACTATTTAGTGATGGTAGAAAGGAGGTTATAAAAGTGTTGGGCCTTGGTAATAAACTCATACTTTGGAGTAGAAAACCCATTTGTGAGGGAAAACCCAAGTCACCCTAGGAGGGGATTGTTGTTCTTGTTGTGTGTTGTTATATTTTATGAAATTTCACCATTAGGTGATGAACTTGTTGTGTGATTTGATGGTTTTGTGATATTTCTCTTATGGCTGGAAGGGTGTAAGGTTGTGCATTCATGCATAATTCTAGGAACCTATTAAGTTAAGTGACATGCATCATGGTAGTCACACACATGGGATGGTTGTGCAAGATATAAAGGTTAGGATGTATTTTTTTTCTTAAAAGTAATGAAATTGTGCCTAATAATATGGATTGACTGGGTAAAAGGGAAGTGAAAATGTAAAGTAGTAATTATAAAATTGTGCCTGATAAAGAAGTAAAAGTGGAATAATTTGTTGTATGATTAAATTGGGATATGGAAATTGTTTTGAATTGGTATAAAAGATAAGGATTGTAACCATGTGAATTACATACATGTTTTATCTATGGCCTTAGGAGAGATGGATAAGGGTAGTGATCTAGTTGAGAGTGGGATTATATGGGTAGTGTATTCAAACAGGTTTGGTTATTGAAACTAATGATCCTACTTATATTTTTTTCCTTTTCATAAAAAAGCCTTCTAGTTGCATTCTAAATCTCATGTTTGGAATTGTAGAAAAATTACACCTCAATGACGTGTGCATGTTGGGAGATAAGAGGATGTTTCCGATAATTCTACTCCATTAGTGGAGAAAGATAACATAGTGATCCAAGAATATAGGGAGGATAATTTCCATGATAACTTTTCCCATTTTATGAAAATGATGGAATGGAACCCCGGGCGGGCTGCACTTAGTATGTTTGAGATAACCAGGGAGTTTCAGTTGTATCACTCTCTGAACTTTAACAGAGAGGGTGGGATATAGCTAGAGGAGTTTTGGATATAGTCCATCTAAACTATTCTTGACCATCAAGAGACACCTCTCAAGAAGAGAGCCAAGTTAGCAGCCTATATGTTGAGAGGTCAAGCAAAGTGTTGGTGTGACATCACGGTTCAGACAGATCATGATGAAGGAATGATGTGGAAAGATTTCTAGGAGAAATTTCTTGAACACTATTACCCAGAAACCTTGAGGTAAGAGAGGGCCTCATGCTTTATGAGGTTGACCCAGGGGACAATATCGGTAATGGACTATGCTATTCATTTCACCGATTTACGATGCTTCATTTCGAAGTTGATAGGAGATGAGGCAGTTGTGGACAAATGCTTCTAGGATGGGATAAGACATAAGATCAGGTCTCAGGTGAATATATTATATCTAAAATGGTTTACTAAAGTGGTGGACCAAGACCTCATCTCAGAGGGAAACTTGAAAGGATCCTTGGGTAGTAAACTTGTGGTACCAGCTGGGCAGACATGTGGTGCAGCTTCTGAGAGTAGGAAGTCCCATTTTTGAAATTTTCAGTAGGGTGGAATTGCACAGAGTAGTCAGAAGAAGGGTTCAGATTCTTAGGGTGGCTGCCAGGTATTCTTTCATTGGTGTGGAAGGTCGGGCCATAATACTGACTAGTGTCCCCATGCACCGGTTGAGTTCTAAGCATGTGTAAGGTTAGGCCATATGCAGAGTTTCTGTAGGAACCTACGACGGTCCAGGAATGATGGAGGTTAAAGGAAGATACCTAGTGTTGGTAGGGGTTGGTTACCCCATATCAGGTAGGCATATGGATCTCCACGGGTCATATTGGAAGGGGTTGTGTACGTGGAACTCTAGGGAGAGATCATCCTTATCAACCGAGCAGTAGAGTGCGGTGTACTTAGGCCATATCCTAGGGTAAAGGGGAAGGTCACCTCCATGAAATTACAACTACACCTAAAGGTGGTGAGACAGGACCATATACTATTCATGGTGTGATTCTTATAGCTTTCATACTCTCTAGTTCTTTATTTTATATAGGTTATACACATTATTTTATTTATTTTTAGTTCATAGTTGTTTTGGTCTTAACTATGGAAAGATCTTGTAGAGTAATGTCACTTGATACTTCGTTACATGTACAATTTAAGGACATCATACCGTGTAAGTTTTTTTCTCAGGAGGTTGGTGTATATCAATTTCTGGGAGATCTATTTGTCCTAGAGATGTTAGGTTTTTGACCAAATCTTGGGGATGGATTGGTTGGTGTTATATCATGCCTATATCAACTGTTACAGTCATTGGGTAACTTTTGCGTCACTCGATGGAAGAACTTATGTCTTTCTTGGTGAGTGGGATGGTCCAGTGGGCTGCATAGGGCCATTACACCAATAATTAAGAGAACTCATAGCCCAAGTAGCATGCCTTATATTAGATAGTAGAGGGAAAGATTATCAAATCTTCCCTCTTATTGTGGACTAGTTTTAGGATGTGTTTCCAGAGGACTTCTCATTGTTACCACCCAAGATATATGTTAAGTTTACGATCAAAGTTTTGTTGGGGGAAAATCTAGTTTACATTCTGCCATATGAAATGGCATAGGCATAACTCCAATAACTAAAAGTTTAGTTTGAGGAGTTGGAACATAAGTGGTTTATCCATCTTAGTATATCACCTTGGGGATCTCCTATGTTGTTTTCTGATAAGGTTGGTAGATCACAGAGGCTATGTGTAAATTATAGGAAACTAAACCAAATGACAGATAAAAACCAATACCCACTTCCTAGAATCGATGACCTATTTGATCATATAAGAGGTTCCTTGGTGTTTTCTATGATTGATTGGATATCGGGATACCATTAGTTGATGGTGAGACCTTTTGACATACCTCATATAGATTTGTGAAGCAGGTATGTGTTGTATGAATTTTTTTTTTATTCCATTTAGATTGACCAATGAACCGGTTGTGTTCATGGCCTTGATAAACCAAATATTTCACCCATAACTAGATCATTTTGTAGTTGTCTTCATTGATGACGTCTTAGTGTACTTCAGAACTCATAATGATCATGCCAAACATCTTGACATCATCTAGAGTTCAATAAGAAAGCATAGTATTTATTCCAAGCTATCAAAACTTCAGTTTTGGACCGATTAGGTGCACTTTCCGGGAAACATCATTTTTGAGTCAGGTGTGTCAGTGGATCCAGAAAAGGTGTAGGTTATGGTGTCTTAGGATCCGCCCAAGAACATCTTTGATGTTCAGAGTCTTTTGGGTTTGGCCAGTTATTACCAAAGGTTTATTAGAGATTTATCTCATTTGGAATCACTTCTCACAGGCCTATCCATGAAGGGGGTTTAGTTTTATTGGTCAGAGGCTTGTGATAATAATTTTCTGGAGCCGAAGAAGTGGTTGACCACTGCACTGATTTTGATCTTACCCAAACTGGGTAAGAAGTACACAGTGTTCTGTGATGCATCTGGTGTTGGACATGGGGAAGTGTTGATATAGGATGATCGGGATGTAGCTTATTGGTTGCAGCAGTTCAGACCACATGAACGAAATTAACCTACGCATGACCTTGAGCTATCTACTTTGATTCATTCCTTGAATTTTTTGAGACATTACTTATTGGGAGAACCCTTCACGGTGTTTACTGACCTTAAAAGTCACAAGTACATATTCTCTCAGTGGGATTTGAATCTTTGACAATGAAGGTGGGTCAAGTACCTACAATCCTTGGATTTTGAGTTAGTCTACACACAAGGGAAGGGGAATAGTGTCATTAATGAGTTGAGTAGGAAGACTCGGAATCATATGGTTTAGGAATCTAGTTCAATGTGGATGTTGATGGCCTTGTTTTCTGAGATGCATTTGGAGATACTAGATGGGCCTGGGAATATGAACCTTACATATATAATAGTATAATTCGCAATTTTGAGCTGAGTTAAAGAGAGTCATCTAGTAGATCTAGAGTGTTTAGTTATAAAGGAAAGCCTTAAAGGTGGGGAGTCACCTTATGGTTCGACTTTCATTGTTGATGGAGTTTATTTTGTTCATGGTATTGTTATGGTGCTAGTAGGTGTACAGCAGGAGTTGATGGATGAGTTTCAAACATCAAAGTGAGAAGTGCATCCTATCTTGACTAGGACATATTGTAACCTTCATAGGAAGTTTTAGTGACCAGGAATGAAGAAATAAGTTGTGAGTTTTGTGGCATGATGCCTTACCTGTCAACAAGTGAAGGCTGAACATCAGTATCCAGGTGGGTTGTTGTAGTCATTGCCTATTCTAGACTGGAATTGGATTGATATTATGATGGACTACATAGTGGGTATTTCAAGGACACCTCAGAATAATGATGTAATTTGGGTGGTTGTAGATCGTCTAACCAAAGTAGAGCATTTCTTATCAATCTAGGAGACCTATATAGTCATCTAGTTGGTAGAATTTTATATTTGATAAATAGTATGATTTCATGGTGGGTTGAGAACCATATTTTCAGATCATGACCCACATTTCACCTCACGCTTCAGGAAGGGACTACAGAAGGTGCTTGGCACCTGGGTGTTTTTTAGTAAGTCTTTTCACCTGCATACTGAAAGAAAATCGGAAGGAACAATTCAGGTATTAGAAGAAATGTCGAGAGCTTGTGTTCTAGATTTCAGTGGTTCATGTGAAAGTAAATTTTTTCTCATTGAGTTTCCTTAGAGAAATAGTTTTCATTCTATAATTTAGATGGCTCCATTTGAGGAACTCAATGGGAGACCATGTAGATCCCCACTGTGTGGGTTAGAGGATGGGGAGTTTAAGCTATTAGGACCGAGTCTATTATAGGAGATATTGAATAAGGTTCGATTGACTCAGAATCATATGACAATGAATTAGAGTAGAAAAAATTCATATGCGGATCAATGCTAAAGACCTATTGATTTTTTGGTGGGTGATAGTACGTTTCTTCGGGTGTCTCCATGGTTGGTTCACCACTGTATCCAGAAACAGGGCTAGTTGTCACCTAGGTATATGGATTTATTTGATATTATAGAGAGGATTAAACTCATGGAATACTGATTAGATCTTCCACAGTGGTATAGTGGGATGCATGATGTTTTCCATGTTTCACAACTCCAACAGTATCTCCCAGATCCATCTCATATGATAAATTCTAATGATGTTGATATTGAGGATGATGAGTCCTTTGAGGAGAACCCGGTTCATATTGTGGATCATATTGAGAAGTTCTGGCATAAAATCTTGTACCTTTGTTTCATGTTTGATGTCAAAATGGAAAATTTCATGAGAAAACATCGGAGTGGGAATCAGATATACAGGCCCAGTGGCCCGATCTCTTTTATTTGGGAACCCATTGATTCTTGGGAAGAGAGGATCAAGGACAATCCGTCATAATGTTGGGAGGTTATAAGATCCTGGATCTCCCTTAAGGTAGGTTTTTGTTTACATTTCTATTTAAGTTCCTTATTATGGTTAAATAATTGTCTTCCCAAGTTCATGTGAAGACTCAGGTGTGTTCTAGGGGTTTTGGACACGAAAGAGGAAGAAAAAGAGGGTTTCTAAGCATACTGTAGGGTTTTTGCATGATTAGTGAAAACAATGGGAAAATTATAGGTAACCATGTGAGGGGATGTTTTCAAATAATACCATCTTCATGGTTTGTGCATAGATTGGAAAACCATGCGGGTAAATTATGTGACCCAGTAGCTTTGAGGAATTTACAAAAATGCCATTATGGGATTTTTATGTTCCACTCAGGAATTTCCACATCCTTCCCTCTGGAAACATTAGGAATAAACCAAATCTCCCAAGATATCCCAAGGGTGATTATCTATCAACTCTAGGTCATTTGGAGTGCCTTCAGTTACGAAACAAAGATCCAGGTAAGGCCAATCCCACTCTCACTTCTCTTTTTGGTTTAGGGTTTGTATCTCATCCTTATCTCTATCTGAAACTCTAAAACCCTATTTTTCTGGTGAGATGTAGTTTAAGGATTCAAACGGTGGTTGAAGAAGGATCTAAGGACATTATTAGGAGTGATTTCTCCAAAGGATTCAAGGTAGGTGGTTTACAAGTTATATCCCATTGTTTATTTTTAGATTTGTGCATGTAGGGTTTTATTATTGTTCTCATATTGATGTGTTCTTGGTGTCATTGAAAAATATGGTATATTTTGTGTCTAACTAACCAAATGAACCCTCATGATCCCCATGGGATTCATAGAGGATGTCATGACTATTTTTAGGGCCACTCATGGGGTGCTCCGACCCTTTTGAAGTGTCTAACAGGAGTATAGGGTGTGAAATTCACTCATCATGATTTACATACTTAATGAGTAGGTTAATTTGTTTATGTAATGAGTTATAATGGATTGTGGCTAGTTTTTCCTAATTTGGTTAAGGGATAAGGGATTGTTTGGTTGACATTTAAATGGGTTAAATGGGATTAATGGGAATATGATAAGGAATTATGCTTACACTTGAATATGCTTAGTGAGATGGGCATGGGAATGTGAAATGGAGCTAAAGTGTTAAATGATATAAATGATTAATGTGTTAATGGATTGAATTATAATGTTAACTTCCCATTTATTTATATTTTTATAATGCGGAAAATGATATTGGATATGCTTTTGTGATGTGGTTAATTGTAGTGAACGATAAGTAAGAATGTGCACAGAACTTGGTAGAGTGGGGTATAGAGTTGAGGTTCTACACCCACAGATCGAGTTAGACCGAGGTTCAAGCTCCACCCCTAAATGCACAGGTTAGGGAAGGAGATGCAGTTATATTCCCCTAACAGTTTCATTCCACCTGGACTAAGGCTTTGAGGTGAGGATTATGAGGTTATTATAATGTGATTCCTAGTGAGATAATAATCTATTTTTATTCCAATATGCTTGAGAATATTGAACTTTATTAATACATTGAAAACATGAAAAAGTTATATTAAATCGTGGGATTCCTACGTAGTGAACCTGGATTCAATGGTAGTATAATTTTAAAGGAACATATTCTAGTATGGATTATTGAACTATTTACCTTTACTTAACATTATTTGTCACTTTCATGCACTATCTAATTTTACTATATATTTTGTAGCCCCCATTGGTGGTGGCCTAATGAGTTATACTCACACCCTTCTTAGGCCACCATTGGGTACCCGAGCATATTTCATAGTTTCATGTTAATAAAAGGGAAGGGGCCCCATGCTTGGGAAGTGAGTTGGGTTTGGTATGTGCACATATGTGGTCTGAGACTTAGATCGAGGACCAATTTGGGGATTCCACTATTTTTCTTTCTTTTGGGTTTTTCTACTCGGCACTATAGCATGGAATGACATGTTTATTATGGGATATGGGTTATACCCAGTTTGGAAGTGGGTTATTTATGCAAGTTATTGGTTATTTCCTATTGTTTCTGCTACATAAATTATTTTCTATTGTGGCTTACTATGGTAAAGAGGGTATAGTATCCCCACATATCTTATTAGACCCTCATTTCTAGTTGAAAACCTCTGGTTCATGGGGAGGAGTTCTTTAGGTCATGTGGTGACCTGAATCAGGGCACCAGTTTAGTGGATCCCGGGTTGGGGATGTTATAGTAGAACTTTCACCCCTAACCGAAGGCTGATAAGAGTGCATCGTCTACCACTAAACTATTTGATGTACTAGATAATATAAAATTATTTTTACTTAAAAAAATTGATGTATAATTATTAAGTTAAACTTTGGGTGTTACTATTGAAGTTTAGATACTAATATATTATATTAACTTTTTTTAAACATTTTGGTTTTGGTAAATATTTAGAAACATAAGGAATGAATTTTCCATCATTTATGTAACTTATAATCTATTAAAAGTAAATTTTAGTGATTAAAAAATAAAAAATTCATTTTGGATATTCATTTCTTAGAGTAATAGATAAAGTGGAAATTGATTAAAGCACAACCAAAGAATGAAATTGTTCTTATGAAATAGAAATATATCAAGTAAGTATATTTTCTTATATTTTTAGACAGAAAAATAACTCATTGGCATTAAGAAAATGATCTTGAAATAATAAAATTATCATAGTACCTTCATATCCAATGAATAAAATGGTTTTTAAACTCATCAAATATTTATGGCTTTTTAGCCATTAACATTCTCTTGATCATTCAATTTCTTATGATCAATGATCTCTATCACTCAACATAATTATTTAAGCTATTATTTTTTGTCCATATTTTTTCTTCCCAATAATTTTTTCCTACTTTGAAACATTTTATGTGTTATTCAAGATGAATGTAACGTCCCAAACCCAGAAGCCACTAAACTGGTACCCCGGGTTGGGTTGTCACATGACCTCAGGCATACCTCCCCATACACCAGAGGCTGCTGACTAGTAGTGATGGTCAAAAATAACATGTGAGAAGACTATACCCTCTTTATTAGAGTAATCCATAGTAGATAAAAACAATAAATAAAGGAAACAATATACAATAACCATGCATCAAAAACCATTTCAAAAAACTGTGGACAAGCCCAAAACCAAACAGAAAATATGTTACATCATTTAAAACAATGAAAAGTGATAGAAAAACCAAAATAAAGATAAACAGATGAATCCCCAAAATGGGTTCCCACACCAAGTCTGGTCCCCTCCTCCATGAACATCCCTTTCTCAATCAACCCTCTAGCATAGGGTAATTTCCCTTATCTGAACCTACAACCATGAAGTCTGCTCGAGTACCCAATGGTTTTCCTAACATGGTGTGAGCACAACTCAGTAGGTAACCACCAACTGTGTCTAAAAAATATCAATTCTAAATAGATAGTGCATGCAATTAATACTTTAAAAACAAGGAAACAAAATAGAAATCGGGTTCTATTAGTTAATAATACCAGTTTAAACATTTTCATCATTTGTTCCCTGGGTTAGGCATTTATATCAATTGAACTATAGCCTAATTTGGTCAATTACTATGCATAAGGGAGTCATTCAAGTTCTCTCACTCTAGGGATAAACATTTTAAAAAAAATACAATACACTTACCTTAGAGCCTCATTACAGTTATTCTCATCATATGATAATGTTAGGGGTATAGAGCCTCAGTCCCTTTCCCTAACTCATGCATTATAGGGATATGGTTTAGAGCCTCAGTCTAACCCAACCTATAGCCATAGATCTTTAAGTAAAATATTATATAACTACCAAGCCATCTGCATATTTTTCTTTATCCATTAACCATGTATACCATTTCGTAAACCATACAAATTAAATAAACATAATGTTTACATTTAAAAATTATTCAGCATATAAAGAAACTTCAATCCTTAACCCATTATCACATTTAACATTTACATTTCATAGCCCATTAAACCCATTTCCCATATTCATGCCTTAAACTATTAAAAATATTCAAAAATTCCCATACATTATCCCATTTAGTAAATTCATAAATTTGCATGTTTTAACCTATTTATGCATTTTAATTACAAACTTGTAAGCCTTTTTTCACATACACTTTATTTCATTTACCCCTTTCACATTATACCAAACAATCCCTTATTACATTTCCAATGACTAAAAATAACTTCCATTAGTTCCTATTTATAACTCAACCAAAGTATCAACATATTTATCATGGGATCTATTTCAAAATAAATCAATTCAATGCTTAACATTATTATTTTTCCATCTTCAGTAATATTGGAACACCATTGGATGGTCCTAAAATGGCCTAATAAATCTCAATTCATCCCACAGAAAACATGAGAGGTTCAATTCATCATTTAGCCAACCATTTTACCAAATATCACTAAGGGAATTAATTTCACAATTAGAGAGAAGCAATAACCCAACCACAAATGCATAGATCAACTTTGAGAATATGGGATATAACTTGTAGACCACCTACCTTGATTCTGATGCTGAAAACCCACTTAACCTCTACCTTTGACTTCGTTTCAACCACCATTTAAATCCCTAACCTATGATATGCTAAAAAATAGGGTTTTAGGTCATCATAAGAATAAGAATGAAACCACAATCCCTAAAACAGAAAATAGAACAAAGTGGATCATTAGAATTACCTATATCTTTAATCTGCACCCAATGACACTCCAAACAGCTTAGAAATGAAGTAGACTGATCCTTGGGAAGATTTGATCACTTTGGTTCATCAAAAGGGATGTTGGGAGAAGAATGGGGTAGCAAATTAGGTGAAACACATAAAATCCCAAGGGAGAGAAATGGTAAAAACCCACTTTTATTAGATCTCAAGGTTTAGTTGCACGGTTTTCCAAAATATGCATCAACCATGCACCATCTTCTATCCAAGTGGGGTCCATGCTGCATGGTTACCTGGTGAGCTCGAACGGTTTGAAAAACTGTTCGCCAACCATATAGAATTGTTTTTTTTAAAATCCACATGGTTTGTCCTTCCCCTTTTCACTATTTACTTAACCATGAACCCATACTCCTAGATATCATGTTTTAGGTGCACGCTTACTACTAACCATGAATGAACCATAAAATATGCCTAGGATGGACAAATGTTTCCCTCTCTTTCATGTCTTGAAGCCTCATAACACCCTTGATCCTGCTCATACTTTCGATAAACATTCCATTAACCAAATTTATGTGATTTAAACCAAAATATAAACAAGTAAATACCTCCATGAATTCTTTTATCTTGAAACCTTCTCACCTTATAATGTCTCATCCTCAAGCTGCAGTTCCAAGCATCATTGAGCTTCTAAGGTAAAGATATTGGGCCACTGAGCTTGTATATCCTTCTCTCTCTCCCAGGTTTTTTCCTGAATGTTACTACACTGCAAACACCCAAACCAGAGGAATATTATTTCCCCTCTATACTTTCTCACCATGATCCAGAATATGAAACGGATGCTCCTTAAAGGACGAATCATCCTAAATCTCAACATCACTAGCATTGGTCATATGGGATGGAACTGGGTGACACCATTGAAGTTGTGACACATGGAAAAAACATCATACCACTATACTACTATGGAATATCCAATAATTATTCCTCTAGTCTGATCCTCTCCATAATATTAAACGGCACCACGTACTTGGGTGCCAACTTTCTCTATTCCAGAATCTTACGGTGACCCAACTTTGGAGATACTTGAAGAAATGCATAATCACACACCATAAACTCAATTTTTCTAAGACATCAATCCTCATATGAATTTTACATACACTAAGCAATTGAAATCTACTTCTGGATTAACTAAACCTAATTCAACATCTCCTACACAATGCTCAAACCCAATAAATCTAACTCCCCAGCCTCCATCCAACATAAGAGTGACCTATATGGCCCCCTATAGAGCACCTAATATGGTTTCATCTAAATCATCAGCTAGTAACTGTTGTTATAGGGGAAATCAATAAGCATCAAGTGTTTATCCCATGATCCACAAAATTATAGGATGTGATCTCTCAACATGTCCTCTAGTACCTGAACATTTTTCTTCGACTTCCCATCCACCTATGAGTGGGAATAAAATCTCAAAAACACATGCGTACCGATTGCTTTTTGTAACCCTTTCTAAAAGATAGAAGTATACTGCAGATCATGATCTAAAACTATCATTTTTGGAACCCCATTAAACCATAATATCTCCCGAACATAAAAATCACCCACCTGATCAATGGTAAAGGTCTATCGAATTAGTAAAAAATGTTCCACCTTTTTCAATTGATCTAAAACTACCCAAATTGCATCATTCTTATAAGGCTCCCTCAGAAGACCCACAAAAAAATTCATCGACATGTTATCCCACTTCTATTAAAAAATGGGAAAGGGTTTTAATGAGCCACAAGATCAATGGTTCTCTAAAATTATCTACTGTTAAGTATAGCATCACATCAAAAAACCTACAACTTCGTTTTTCATCCTTGGAAACCAATATTTTCTATAAAGATCATGATATATTTTGGTTAAACCATGATTCACTTCCCACTTCTAAGCAGGGAAATCACATATTAGTTCTTACTATATACATGTAGGTATGAAAACATGTCCATGAACATCAATTCTCTGATCATCACCAACATTCCATCCAAGAGGTGGCTCCCCACCATTAAACCTTTCCCTACAAACCAAGAACTTAGGTTCCTCGTATTGTCTCTCCTTGATTAGTCCTAGAAGGGTAGACTCAACTTACAAGTATGAAAGTATCATCTAGACTTACTCATCTTGAACCTCTAGGTTCATCTCTCCAAACAATACCTTCATCCTCCACTCAGAATTGGATTTTGTAACTTCCTAGTTTTGAGTCTTCTAGCTCAATGCATCTCTAACATTATTCCCCTTTCCTAATGTGTACATCAGTTTGAAATCTAAGTACTCCATATATTTAACCCATATTCTCTAATGAATATTCATTTCATGTTGGGAGAATATATACAAAATACTTTTATGATCAGTATACACAGTAAAACTCTATCCCAAAAACTAATTCCACCAACTCATTCAGGCATAAACCACTGTATCCAATTAAATATTAGGAATAGGTTTATTTTATTCATGATCCCTCAATTTTTGAGACCCATAATCCACAACTCTATCCTTCTATATCAACAATTCCCCAATCCCAACGTTGGATTCATCACAAAAAATGGTATACTCTATACCTATCTCGGGCAGAATCAAAACACATGCACTAGTCATCCACTTATTTAACTCCTAGAAGTCATTTTCAAATTCCTCAAACCATTAAAAATTGATTCCCTTTTTAGTTAAATCCAAAATAGGTGAAGTAAAATGGGATAAGTTTTTTATGAAACTTTAGTAATACCCTTCTAATCCCATAATACATCAGATATCAGAAATATTATTGGGTTTATCCCAAGACAAAACTGACTGAAATTTCTCTGAGTCTACTTACACACCTTCCTCATAGATGATATGTCCTAATAAATGTACCATGTCAATCCAAAAATGGAAATTTCATATCTTAGTGTACATATTATACTCTCTTAGTGTACTCAGGATGATATCAAGATGTTTGTTATGATCTTCATGAGTCTTTGAGTACACCAAGATCTCATCAATAAAGACAACAATGAACTAATCTAGGTAAGGATGATAGATTCAGTTCATTAGGTACATATACACTACCGGTGCATTTTTCAACCAGAATAACATCATAAAAAGATCATATAACCCATACCAAATCCAAAAGGTAGTATAAAATATATGATAAGGTCTCATCCGTAGTAAAGGATGTCCCTATCTTAGATAAAATTTTAAAAACACTAAATCACCTCTCAGCTATTGAAAATGATCATCAATTCATGGAAGCGAGTATTAATTCTTAAATATAATCTGATATATTTTCCTATAATTGACCCAAAAACTATAATTACCCGTCATACTTCTTATCAAACAACACTTGAGATCCCCAAGGTGATGTACTTGGGAAAATAAACCCCTTGTTCTTTAGTTTATCCAACTAATCTTTTACTTCCTAGATTTCTACTTGTAACATTCAATATAGAGAAATAGAAAAAATTTCTTCCCCTAAAAGCAACTCTATCATGAACTCAACCTCTCTCTCAGGTGGAAAACCTAATAAGACCTTAGGAAACACATCTTAAAACTGTTACACCATAAGAGGGAATATTTTTCTCCCTACTTCCCCTTCATCAAGAATAAGACAAGCTAACTGGGCTCTGATTTCACCCAACTACTGACTGATTGGCCCTTCTCTGCATGATCAGATATCCCATTACCCATGGTGTACATTGGAATTCCCCTCTAGGTACATGAATGTTACCCCATGGTGGTAATATTCTATATGGGTCTAGTAAAACACTAACCAATCCATACCAAAAAACATATCCAATTCTTACCTCTCTAGCACAAACAAGTCCTAAAGAAAATGGTACCCACTAACCATGAGGGTGCACCCCTTAAATTACTGAATATTTTATTCTTGAACCCCTAAAGGAGTGTCAATAAACATAACCCCACATATATGTTCCATCATTAGGCCAAACACACTCACAAACTGAGCAGATAAAAAATAAGGTGAGGCACCTGTATAAAAAAACACTAGCAAGCATGGAAGCTAAAAGAATCATACCTCATACTATTGATGGTCTAGCCTCTCCACCTCTATGAGATATAATAATTTCATGAATCTGACCTATACCTCTACCCTAGGCTCTGGTATAAGTTCTGAGCACTGTACTACCCTGATGATATGGGATCTCTCACCCC
The DNA here is from genome assembly GCA_963277665.1 of Viscum album. Classification (NCBI taxonomy): domain Eukaryota; kingdom Viridiplantae; phylum Streptophyta; class Magnoliopsida; order Santalales; family Viscaceae; genus Viscum; species Viscum album. Next base: position 1,865,097,002 of record OY728142.1, on the reverse strand, counting down.
CAAGTACCATGCCTACCACACTGACCAGTATGGACAGTAGAACTCCAACTACCTGTATGATATGGGGTGACTGACCCTCTTCATCCACTATACATCATCTTCGATCCTACATAAGTTCCTGTATGTTAAGGGTTATTATAGAACCTTTGCATTTACCTCGCCCTTCCATATTCTTAACACTCAACTGGTGGTCGGGGGCACTGATGACAAATGTGTCTTTGATTTCCCCATTGATAGAAAAATACCTATTCACCATCCAACAATACATGTCCTCTCCACTGATTACCCAACACACCACTACCTTGGTGAAGACTCTCAATGTGATGCTTCCTACCCTCAGAAGTCGAACCACTATATCATCAAACTGGGACCATGCAGCAATAACCAGAAGCCTCCCTCGAGTTCAATTCTAAAATGAGGGATTGATCAACCACCTCATACGAACTATTTAAACAAAATATATTCACCTTGGAATACATCTCATGTCTAATTTTATCATTAAATTGTCTTTTCAAATTATACTCTTCCCCTACTAATGTTGGGACTAAGTATTACCAGTTGGTGAAGTGACCAGCATAATCCATTTCTGAAATAGTTCATTGGGTCTGCCTCATAAACTCTACATCTTTTTCTTGCCCCAAGGTCTCTAGATATAAGTTCCCTAGAAACTTATCCTAAAATTACTTCCATAACATACCATCATCCTACTATGTCTAAACTAGAATATCCCACCAAAACTTAGATGGTCCCCACAAAATATAAGCTTCCAACTTGACCCTCTACTTAGGATGAGTCTCTGAGTGATCCAAAATCACCTAGATGGAGTCTATTTAGAAATCTGCTACCTTAGGTCCACCCTCTCTAGTAAACATTAGAGGGTGATACAACTGAAACTCTCTGGTTAGATCAAATATACTCATCACTAACCAACCTAGGTTATGTTCCATCATTTTTATAAAACAAGAAAAGTTCACATGAAATTTCTCCTCCCCATTATTACCTTGAACAACTCGGATTTCTTACCCTACCTCTGTAGGAATATTATCAGAAATATCCTCCAGTATACCTACTGAAACCCATCATTGTGGTTGAATTTATATACAATTCTAAACACATGTCTCAGAACACTTAATATAAAACATCTATAGTTTTTACAAAATAAGGCTCTCTATTATCCATAAACAACTCATCCTGCATATACTATTCCAAAGAATGTATCTTCCTCCATATCACTAACCCCATCCATCCCTACCATGAGTCATAATCAATGTGGGGTAGACTAACTCACACACACACAAGTAACTTCATTAAACACCCATTTTACCATTTTCACTCTCACAACATAAATCTCCCTCTTTTAGGCACCACTTCATCTTTCCATATCATCACAACTATATTTAAAACTATTTATTGTTATTAATAGAGAAATATCTATTTAAAAATTCATTCACATTTCCTTAAAATTACATTATCATAATCTTCATTAGAAACCACTTACTTCAAATTTTTAAATAAAATGAAACATATTTTATCCCTCGTGTCTCACACATCTTCCCTATGTGTGTATACCATGATGCATGTCACCTAATTCCCTAGGTTCCTAAAATGATGCATGAATGCATAACATCGTGCCATTATGACCATGAGAAAAATATCAAAAAATAGTCACATCACATAATAGTGAAATATCAATCAATTATAACAACACACACCAAGAACAACAATTTCCCACCCTAGGTACTTGGGTTTTCCCTCATACATGGGTTAGATATTTCCAAGAAAGAGATCATTGCAAAGGTTCGAAACTTCCTAATCCCTTATCCACCATTCCCAAACAGTATGACACAAAGAATTGCTCTGATACCACTTTTAACATCCCCAACCTAGGATCCACTAAACAGGTGCCCCAAGTGGGGTCACAACATGAGCTCAAGTGAGCCTTCATGTATTCCAGAGGCTTCTAGTTATCTGTGAGGGCCCAAGAGAACACATGGAGCGAATATACCCTCTTGATCAGATTAAGACACAACACAAAACATTAAAAAATAATGGAAACAATAGATAATAACCAACAAACATGAATTAACAACTATTTCCCAAAAAGGGGGAAAGTAAAAAACCAAAAAATAAATATGATGTGTCATGTCATATAATGAAAACTGATAGAAAAAAATAAAAAAAATGATAAAAAAATGAATCCCTAAAATGGGTTCCAACACGAAGTCTGGTCCCCTCCTACATGCACATCCCATGCCCAATCAAAACTCTAGAATATGGTCATTTCCCTTGTCTTAACTTACAACCATTAACTATGGTCAAGTACCAAATGGAGTCTGAAGAAGGGTGTGAGTATAAATCAGTAGGCCACCACCAATGGTATATAAAAAATATCCAGTATAAACAAATAGTTCAGGCAAGTAATACATAAAACATAAGGTAAAAAAGATAAATTGGGTTCTGTTAGTTAACAATATTCACTTTAACCATTTTTATCATTTTTTCCATGGATTAGGAATTTACATAATTTATGCTACACCCTAATCTGATCAATTACTATGCATAAGGGAGTTAGTCAAGTTCCATAAATCACTAGTGACAAAAATTTAACAAACTAATATAATACACTTAACTTAGAGCCTCAATTCAGGTAGTCTCATTGAATTCAACTATTAGGGGCATAGAGTCTCAGTCCCCTTCCTTAACCCATACATTATATGGGGTGGGGTTTAGAACCTTAGGCTAACCTGGCCCGTGAGTGTAGATCCTCAAGTCCAATACCTGATACTACAAAGTCAAGTGCACATGCTTATTTATCTATTTAATAGATATTCTATATCACAAACCATACACATTAAATACACATAACATTCACATTTATCAATTATTCAACATATAGATAAACATCAATCATTAACCCACTAGACCATTTAACATTTGCATTCCATAGCCCATTTAACCAATTTCTCATTCTCATGCCTTAACCTATTAAGAATATTCAAAAGTTACCATAAAATAGCCTATTTGACAAATTCATCAGTACAAATACTTTAACCTATTTATGAATTTCAATTACAAACTCATAATCCATTTCTAACATTCACTTTATTTCATTTAACCCTTTCACATTATACCAAAAAAATATCTTTAACATTACCAATGACTAAACAAAACTATCATTAGTTTATCTTTATAACTCAACCAATATGTAAACATATTTATCATGGGATATATATATCAACATAAATCAATTAAATTCTTAACATTATAATTTCCCATGTTCTAGAATATTGGAACACCCCATGGATGGCCCTAAACTAGTCTAATCAATCCCAATGCATCCCATGGGGATCATGATAGTTTCAATTAATCATTTAGCCAACCATTTTACCAAATATCACTAAGGGACTCAATTTCAGAATAAGAGATATGCAATAACACAACCACACATTCACAAATCAACTTCAAGACTCTGGGATATAACTTGTAGACCACTTACATTGATTTCAATATTGAAGGAATTCCTAACCTCTTCATTTGCCTTGTATTCAACCACCATTTGAATCCCCAACCTATGATCCATTGGAAAATGATGGTTTTAGGGATTTTGTTGAAGAAGAATGAAACCTTAAGCTAAAATCCATAAAAGAGAACATAGTGGAGCACTAGACTTACATGGAGTTTCAATACACATCCATAGGCACTCAAAACATATTATAATTGAATTAGATAAATACTTGGGAATATTTGGTCACTTTGGTTCATCACTAGGGATATTGGGAGAATAATGGGGAAGAAAACAGGGTGAAACACTTAAAATCACGAGGGGGAATGGTAAAAACCTACTTTTAAGGGGTTGCATAGTTTGGCCGCACAGTTTTCAAAATAGTGCATCAACCGTTCACTAGCTTCTACCCAATCGGGGTCCAAGTTGCATGGTTACCTGGGGAGCCTACACTATTTGAAAAATTGTTCACCAACCATGTGGAATGGATCTATCCAAATTTGCATGGTATGGCCTTCCCCCTTGCACAATTTACTTAATCGTGCACCACTCCTCATGAATATCATGGTTTGGGTGCACAATTACTACTATCCATGCTTGAATTGTGCAACATGAACAAGATGACCAAATTTTTTAACCTCTTTCATATCTTGAACCCCCAGAACACCTTTGATCCTCCTCATACACCTGATAAACATTCCATTAAACAAATTTAAGAGATTTAAACCAAAATATAAACAAGGGAATACCACCATGAAGTATAGGATCTTACAATGAACTTCACAATTCCTTTTAAATCTTCTCAAGATAAAGATCTATTAACCCATTTTATTATTAGGGTTTTCAATAATGGAATTTTCAAATTTCAAACCCTTGATTTCAAAGTGAAAGTAAAAATTTGTTAAGACGGAATTTCTTGAAGGTGGGGAGAGTTTAACACCAAAATAACTTAAATTATATTTCTTTTAAATAAATTTAAATCTCTTTTATATCTTCATTTCATGAAACACCAAGACTTTAAAATAATAACATTATGTTTGATAATATAAATGACATGAAACATTGAACCTAAATGAACCATGAGATACAATTTAAATATGACTCTTATAACCTTGTCATTTAATTGGAATTTGTGAATAGAATTAATCAATTATGATATATATATATATCTGAATAAATCAAAATTTATCAATAAATTCTTAGTAAATAATTACTCATATTTTTTGAAAAGTAATTTTATGCAGTAAAATACATATTCTTCAAAAAAATAGGTTTATGTACAATTTTATGCTTTGAATTATAATAAATAAATATCACTTTTATAAATTTTATTTTATATAAATAATATAATTTTTGAAATAATCAAATAAAAATTATCTTAGGGTGACATTTTTTGATTTTTAAGAAAAGGTTGATTTTTAGTGAATTGTGAAATATATATATTTCAAATATTGTTATTTCCATTCATTAAAATAATTAATTTTATAGTACCATTCTAATTTGAATTTTATTTAAAATTATTTGAAGAATTATTTAATTTTATTTGAAATATTTAATTATATTGGAATCACATTTATACTCGTTTTTTGGTATAAGTTTATTTTTAGGCATAAAAACACAAATTTCAAAAACCTATTTTAAAATGCATAATATTTCTTCATTTTAATTAATTAAAATAATATTTAATGATTCAGGATTTAAAATAAATTTATATATTATATATCTAACTATGTTAAATTAAATCCACCTCAATATTATTACTATTCATACGGTAATATAATATCATCTTATGACCGAAAATACATTTCTTGGAAACTTGTTTTTCGACACATCTACAAGTTTCATTTTAAATTAAATTTTACATTTATGTTTTTTGAAGTTATAAAAATTAATTAAATATTTTTAATCAGAATAATTTATATTATATAATAAGTTTAACTTAATTTTTTATCCCAATAAATATTAAAAACATTAAAAATATTTTGTGACGATTAAGGTGAACTGGGTTTACCTGGGGTTAATCTAAGAAGATATGAGTTAAAATGACATAAAAACTTTTATAAATACTATTATATAGACAAATTAAAATATTACCATATCTAAGGTTCTATAATGAACCATTTTGTATCCTTTTGGAAAGATAAAATTGTGGTTATGATTTATTCCTTTTATAAATTCCATGTGTGTCCTTCTCCTCAATTATAAAAGGGAACTCCCTCCCCTCACTTATTAATTCCTCTCGAGACATTTGGATCGAAAAAAAACTAAAAAAATATACAAAAAATCTTTAAAAATCTTATATTGATGATGTTTTTCCCAAAATACTATCCCTAGGTTCCTTAATAAGAGATCAAAATGAGGTTCTTCTAAGCGAAGGTAATTGTCTTCACTAAGATCTTTCTTAATAATTCAGCCTTCTCCACCTTAAATTATGTTTTAAAACTTTGAATATAATAAACCTAGTATCTAAAATAATATTAAATTATATTATGGGGATGAAATAATATTTATCCATATCCTCCTCCATCAAATTGGAAACAAAGTTATCGCTCGTGTGTGCGGTGGACTATAACCTCACAAACCGATGTGGTTTTTTTTTCCATCACCAACTCTCATGGATAGTCACAATGATAGAGATAAATAATATATATAATAAATGAGACATTATATTAATTCTATATAATTTATATACCATACACATCATTATCCTTTTACCAATTAAGGAAATGATATTATCGCTCGTTCATGCGTACGGTTACCTTCTCCATGGAGCGATGCGACTCATTTTCCACGTCCAAATTTCAATAATGGTTTTTAAAATGAATCCAATAAGTAAATATGATATATATTAAATTAATATAATTCTATATATGGTAATAAAATATCCTATACAAAATAACTAGAACTTTCTTGATAAAACACGAATGAGAAAATAAGGCAATTAAAACTCCAAAATAATAATAATAATAATAATAAAATATTGTTAACAAACGGGTGGTAAGATGTTATAAGAGGTTCATATATGATATTATGAACATGAATATGATACTTTTATAAATTAATAACTTTATTAAAACCATTATACATGATGTTAAAGTGCGTTCAACCAAATAGAATCATGAGGTAAGGGATTTTGTCTTAATTACCTTTCATTGAGGAATATTATAATGTTATGAACCTAATTATTTCATATGGTGAATAAAATACCCATTTTAAATTTAATATCATGAATCCATCATAATTCATTATATTTTAAGTTTTAATTTGAATATTTTCACCCAAGTGGATTTGAATTGAAAAATACCAAGTGGTAAAGAATTATGTGACACAATTTATTTTCATGAGGTTATATTACTTGTTCATTGTCTTTGATGTTATAAGATTATGTTTGTGATGAAATTTTATTATATTTTATTTTATTTACACTCCTTTTATATGTATATACATTTGATACACATAATATACTCATTTATTAATTCTCACTTCTACATTATGATCATTGTAAGGGTTTCCCATCTCAAATTTTCTTCCTCGAGACATAACTCATGTTATACACCTATCTTATTTTATGAGTTTTTTATACTTACCCTTTAAATTTTTATATCATTAATATTTTAATATTCATGGTATTTAATTTTTCATTTAATTTTGTTCCTTTCATGGGTCTTATGATTTAAAAGTTACCAAAGTAGTAATATATTTATGTTTCAATATCATTTTAATCGGGATAGCTTATACTTGAATTTACATTGATGAAATTATTTTATCATCATATAATAAACCCATATAACTTTATTATCATCTAGTTATTAATTATTTTTAATGTAATAATATAATATCCATCAATTTGTTACTCAAAAATATTGAGAAAATATGTTCAAAAAAATAATCTTCATTTCTCTCTTCGGTAAAAAATATTTTTTTCTTCCAAATCCATGTTTACTAAAAAATTACTAAGATTTTTTAAATAAATTCTTACCCATAATTTCCTTTTTATAAAAAAATAAAATTAATCTTCTCGTTGTTTTCCAAAAAAGGTACTTTGGATTTTTTTTAAAATGTGAAGTGAATCTTTTTTAGCATACTCGACATGAACAAAACCTTTCTGTAATCATGACCACTCACTACTTTGAATATTACTTAAAAAATTATAAGGTTATTTTCAAAGAAATGTTTTTCCTAATATTTTGTAAATTTATTATTTTTAAAAGTGATTTTCAATGTGAAATGGGTATTTTTCTCAAAAAACATTTAATGATCTTTTTATGGTATTTTTTTTCTTCAATTCCAAAAAACATTTATTTTACATATAATAATATGGGAATATATTGTAATAATATTATACTTATTATTTATCTAGATGTTTTACAATTGGTTTAACCAAGAAAAGTGTTAGCATTCACTTTCTAGAATAATTTTGTATTCATTAACTTTCCTAAAAATATTCATTGACTGACTCACAACTATATCCTTTTTTATTAATGAAAAGAAAAACACAACATACGAAGGAAAGTTCATGGGGTATGATAGTGATGAAGTTTGAGGGAATCCCCTCATATAATCATAGAGCTATAAAAAAATATAACTAGTAAAATAAAACAACATTAACCTATTATCTTGGTTCCCTTTGGAAGTAAGAAGATCTTCCAATATTTTACCCTCACGCCACATATGTAGAACTAATATACTAAGAAGAATAAGAGCCCTACAAGCATAAAAATGATAAATAACATTCCAGGGGTAGTCTATCTGACCTTTCAAGGCTTTAACAATAATGGGAGAATCAGATTCAATGTTTAACAGTTGAATATCTCTATCATTACATAATTGGAGACCTTGAAGCATAGCGTTAGCCTCCACCACCACTGAAGTACCCTACCCATAGAAAGAAAGAAAAACAAACTATAACTGAAAATGTACCATCATAAAAAGATCCACCTCTATGTATAGTACCTTTCAAACAATATTCTTCTATGTTTAATTTAAGACCATAAGCTGGAGGACACCATTTCACCCAAGTAATAGGAGGCCTCTGCCTAGAAGAATCATCCATGAAAGAAAATTTGGTCGACAAAAATGAATGTTGAATCTAAGAGGCATTAACATTTTTATAGTTCCTTACAAACAAAGAGAAATTATCCAGAAAATTTATCCTGATATTGTGAATAATTGGCCAATATCCTTGATGACAAGCAACATTTTGCATCTCCCTTAAAGTCCAGTTTTTAGCGATTATAATTAAAGTCCATCCCTTGTCATGTGTACCATCCCTTTCCTAAAAATCCCAACATATCCATAGAAAACCATCCATATAAGTCATGCTTCCACTGAAATCTAGAAATCCGAAAACACGATACCACAAAAGCATAGCTCAATCACTTTTACTAAAAAAATGAACAACATATTCTGAGTTAGAGGTAACACAGCACATGCATTTCAATTCAAGAGGAATACTAATTCATTGAAGGTTATAATTAGTAGGAATACACTAATGAAGAATTATCCAAATTAGAAAAATGAATTTTGGAGAAAAATCTCAACACCAAAGTCTACTAATCATATTATCAAAAATAGCATCCAGATGTGCCATGGAACGAAAAGTAGAACTGGTAAATTTCCCAGTATAAGACGAAGTGTTGAATCATTTATTAGTATCCTATGAAAAAAAATATTCTTTACATAACCTCCTTTTGAACCTCTTTCAAAACAGCATGAGTGGACTAAGGGTATTAACTAGTCAATCAAATAGTGATATCTACAACTGGATGGTATGGAAAAAATAAAAGGGGACTAGACCAATTTTAATCCAAAAAAAAATACCACCATATCCAATAATCCAACGAGAATGATCCAAAATTAGGGTAACAAGTCTCCTTAAATTATTCCATATATGGGAACCATTAAAACATCAAGCCCAATATAATGGGTATTCCCCATTTTTCCTTTTGAAAAAAATCAACCAAAGTGAGTCACAAGAAATAACCTCCCATGCTAGTATAGCCTTCATACAGTACATACTATAATGGTTGTCTTTGAGATTGAAACCCTCCACTTGAAAAGGTTTTTTCAATCTAGACCAACTTCCCCATTGATTCCTTCCTTCATGATTAGAATACCATATAAAATAGCTAAAAAGCCTTTCAATATTTATAATCACTTCTTTGGGATGACTACACACATATACAACATGAAAAGGAATATAAGATATGATACTATTGACCAAAGTAATTAATCCCCCAAAGAAAAGAAAAAAACTTTTCCAATTTTGAATCATTCACATAATTCTACATAGAATATTTTCATAATGATAGATTCTTATTCTCCCATTAGACAAACGAGTGCCCAAATATTACAAATGGAATTTTTGTTTTTATGGACCAATCCTATTTTGGATGAGTAGGGATCTCCGAGATAAACACTTTTCAGAAATAAATACTCCACTTTTGGTTGTATTGACAAAATTTCCAGATTTACTACAATATTCATGGAGAATTAGCTTGAAATTTCTAATGGAGTTGGCACTGTAATTAAGTAAAAATTGTATATCATATTCAAAAAAAATTGAGAAATTATAAAGAAACAATATTTCAATATAAATGGGTGAATCAAACCATCCACAAAACTCTTGTTGAGATATCTACTGAGAACATCCTAGGCCAAAATGAATAAAATCAAAGATATAGGACCATCTTGTCATAATCCCCATTAGGGTTTGAAAAATCCAAACCTTTTCCCCATGATAGATATAGAAAACTAAGGAGAGGAAAAACACTGAAATAAAAGATCGCCCAACCACTCATAAAAACCACAATTTCTGATCAATTTAACGAATAGAGTTTATTCCATCCTATAATAATCCTTTTCCATGTCAAGATTAACCATTAAATTGGTCTCAAACATGTTTTTTTCAAGATAAGTAGTCATTTCTTAAGCAATACAAATCACTCACAAAATTCCTCTCCCTTTAATAAATCAAATTTTTTCATTTAAAACCTAGAATAGAAGGTGGAGAGAAGAAATTTTATTAAGAATAGTGGAAAAAACTCTATAGGAGTAATTATACAAGATAATAGGATGAAATTGACTAAAATCATTGAGCTGGTTGATTTTTGGAATAAGAACCGAAATGGTAGTAGAAGAAACTTTCAGTAAAGGAACACCTCCAAAAAAATCCTGAACAACAAAAACCACATTCTGTTTAATAATGATATAAGAATCAACACAAAAGAACCAATAAATCCATCTAGACTAGGGGATCTTTTAGGATTAAGATACTTTATGGCATCATAAATCTCTTCTTCACCTGGAAGAGCACTCAAAATTTGATTATCCAAGGAAAAATAAAATGAAGGAACATTATCAAATAAAGAATAATAAGATACCTAATCTAGAAAAGAATCATCATGATATTTACTATGACCAAAAAGAACATTGTAGAAATGATAAATAGCTAAGGGAACAATAATACTGGTATCACTAATAAAGGTACCATCGGGGAGAAGAAGATTGAATCTTCCTTTGAAACTCTTCTCTCAAATACAAGCATTAAAGTAAGTTGTATTCTTATCTCAAGATTTAAGACAATTAGTTTTAGAACTCTCTTGAATAAATAATCATGTCCAGGAAGAAACTCCTATAACCTTTGGATATTGCTAGAAGAAGTAGAGTACTTATCATCATCTCACTGAAGTTGTAATTGAAGATCAAGATTATTAATATCCTCCTATAGACCACTCAAGTCATAGTCCTGATCAAAAAGCAGAAGAAGCTAGGATAGTATGGTAGCCTTAAGCCTTCTTACCATATTATAAAGATAAACCCAAGAAAAACCTTGAATCGGAGCATTCCAAGAATGAAAAAACATCTCAATGAAACTATCATGCTACCACTATCTACTTATATAAAATAAACCATTTTTGACCTCCCTAGAAGAATGGACATGAAGAATAAGAGGGGAGTTATTAGATAAATACCTAGAAGGATAAGTGATATATGTTCCTGAGAAGTTCGAAATGTAATGTATATTACCAAGACATATATCATGTCTACTCTATATCCTATTACTGCCCCTTCGATTATTACACCAAGTATAGGCATCACCTTAATACCCCAAATCCAAGAGATGATTGGATGAAATGAAAGAAATAAAATCATGAATCACATTGGGATGATAAATACCCCTCCCTTATTTACAGATTTATCTATAATAGTATAAAAATCAACTCTGAAAAACCAAGCTTCTGAATCTAAATTGAAGGTAGATAAAGAGTCCTAGAGATTATTACTTTGAAATGGATCACAAATTTCATAAATAATAGATAAAAAGAAGAAACCTCCATTGCTACAAACTTTAATTGAAATATGTTGGCTAGAGCTGTCTAATAAATCCACATAAATTTAATCATTATCAAAAATCCATATGTGCTTGTCCACTGGATGGCCATGCAAAAAATGACTAAAATTAAAACATCTAGCCACGGAATTAATAGATTAATATTTGATCTTTGGTTCCAAAATATTCAATAAAGAAATAATTTCCTATTGAATATTTTATATAAGGAATTTATTCTTAGACAATGATCCTAGACCCTGAACATTCCATATAATGGTATTAATAATAAAGAGATAGAAATTTTGGCATACAAGCCTAATTCATTGATGGAAGATTTGGATTTGGATCGTGTTTCAATGCTGCTTGGTGGAAAAATAATTTTAACTGATTTATGTACACCTCAAAATGAACTTAGGAGAAGATATTACTCTGTAAAATCTTCTAGAACCTTGAATGAATCATAGTAGTAGTACTGTAATTAGTGAGAGAAGAGATTTTCAAGTCTTTAATAAGGGAAGGAAACAAGAAGATTAAGATCTTAGAAATTAAATATTTTGAAATCAACACTGCCTTATCCTGAGAAAAAACCCTAATTCTAGGGGGAAACCACTTGAGTCAAATAAGAAGATAGATAAATCACTAATACAAGAAAAGGGTAAGATGACATTATCATTGTAGACTGAATAACTAGAATAGGTCCCGCCAAAATGTCCAAAAAAGGGGCTATAGAACCTTCAAGACACTTAGAGGATATTGTCACTATAGGAGAACAATCCAAAGCCAAAGCATCAACATTTGTGATCACAGGAGTGGTTATAGAGATATAAATTGTCACATATTTAGAGACATTATATTGAAGAGAGGATAGGGAATCTGAAAAAGGAGTAGGATCATCCAAGTCCATATCATCACCACCCACCAAATTAATTGGAAATGATTTATTAGGGATCTTAACATCATAATTAGATTTCTGAGAAGACATAGGAATATCCTCTAAAGATTTAATAGGAATATTATCACACTTAGAAGCCTGCAACACAACCGAAACCCTATCACGAAGACTATGAGTCCTACAGAAAGAGTCTGAATGACTTTGAATCTTGCAGTGAGAGAAGAAGTTGTGAGATTGAGGATAAAAAATGTTTTTCTATAAATTAAGAACCAATCCATCACTTAGTTTAATTATGTGTTCAAGAGAGGTAGAAAGATCAAACTCCACACAAATACGTGGTTCCATTGTGTGTTTCATCCTCAAGGTAGCCTCGTCTTCACATAAGAAACTACCAAGAGAACTACCAATAGATTTTAGAACTGTAGGATTATGAAAAGGTAAAGGGATCCTATAAAGGAGAATCCACAGTGCTAACAATGGATAATCTTGACCACGATGAACGTTCATAGACCACTGAAGCATAAGAAATTGAAGATGCCTACAAGAATCGCCCTCCCTGTACCAAGCCCCTATATAATCCAATTCAGAGAAAATATGAACACAGAAGTATTTTATGGATATTGTAGAAACCACTACCACACCATAAATATCCTAGGAGACAAAGAAACTAGAAAAAAATCACCAAAGAATGAAGATCATTTACAAATTATGCAATAAGGGAACAACGGTGATATGACGAAGCTTCTGAAAATTCAGATTCTAAAATCTATATGGATGGAAGACCATCCACTAATTTTTTTTCCTTTAATTCAAAGGAAATAGGGGAACCGTTGGAATAGGGGGACAATAATCCATTTGAAGCTCACCAATCACTGTTAATCTAAAGGATGGAGTAGCATCCAGAACACTCGGGACAACAAGAAAGAAGGGCTTCATGGAACATCATGAACCAGATCTAGCATCTTCCAAATGTTGATGAGATATCCCAGAGGGGAGTGCCAGAAAATCCCCAACATAAATCCCCAGAGTCCCTCTCAAAAGAAAAAGAGTCGTTTAACTAGAAGGGACCACCGGAGAATCTCCAATCGAGCAACCAAGAGACGAAGGAAAATTGGGAGGTGCGTGAGGCGCAAACCAACAAGGAGTTATAATTATTTTTATGATAATTGGATATTAAATTTTCACTAAATATCCATATTATTTATCATGGATATTCTTACTTCTTAAACCATATATCATTTCAACATCTAGTGTTTTACTTTCAAAATTATTTAATAGACTTGGGAAATATTTATTTTCAATATTCTTTATTCAATATGGATGCTTATTGATAAGGAATAATATTCATGAATTAAATAAATCATTCTATATATGAAGAGTGTGATAGAAATATTTTGATGGGTAGGGCTCAGAATTTTATATCCCCATGATGCATCAATAGTCTCATGAGTTGAATCAGTAATCTTTCATTAAATGGGTTTTCCCCATATTTTTAAATTGTCTTAAGAAAGGTCAGAACTATATAGATATAATTATACTTGAGATCATGACGTCCAATATTAAAAATTTCCAAAATATGAATTCAGTTATTATTATCCATTACATTTGTGTATTGATATTCTTCATAGATGAATTTTGTGCCCAAGTTATTGATTAAATGACATATGTGTTTAGTTATTTACCTTTTTATATTTATTATGCTATATCTAATCATGAAAATATAGTTATTGATTAAATGGAATGTGTGTTCAGATATTTACCTTTCTATATTTATTATTTCTTATGGATTGTGATTTATTTATGGATAATTTATTTCTCACTATCCAACTCATACTAATCATTTGTGCTCACCCTTATTTTTTTCCCCTAGAATGTAAAGAAGTAATCCTTGAATGAGTTAAAGGATGTATAATTTTTTACTTTAACTATGTTTTATTTCATTTTTTCAAATTTAATATGTGATTCAAGTATGTATCTAGTTTACCAATTCTAATAAACCATTTTTTCCTTTGGGATATGATCACTTGTATCTAGCACTAATGAAATAAATTAACCACCAACTATGGAAAATTGGGGTCGAGGACTTTACCAAATAAAAGGAGTATTCATAATGCAGTGAACATGAAATAGGTTCTTATAAAGCTACAAAACTAATATAATTTTATTATTTTGGAGTTAGAGAACATAAGAAGTAATATGGGACCTAAGGTAAGGTATTTTTTATTTAAACCCCTATTTTAAAGTATTCCTTTCAAAACATTATCCTCCATATCCATGTTCTTAAAAGTTTTCCAAGAATGTTCTTATTTATACCTAAAATATTTTTAATGTTTATTTTCTACTACCTTTGACTTTTTAAAAAAAATTAAAAAAGAATATTTCAAATATTTACTATATCGGTCCTTTTTACTTTTTTTACCAAAGTATAAAAATATATATTTTTTAACACATACGAATTGATCGACGTCATAATAATTATTCACTATAAATTTTCCTCTAAAAGTTTTCAGGGTTTCTAAAGAAATATCTTATTTGTATTCTTCTCAAAATATTTCACGTAAGATTTTTCGTATGAAATTAATTTTTCTCTGTATTTTTATATGAAAGAATAAAGTTAATTTTCTTATGGGTTCAAATGAGTTTTTCAAGGTTTTTATGATGAAAAAGCAAAATATTTCAAAAAAACTCATGATATGGTACTTGATCATCATGGATAACGAATTAGTGTCTTGAATACAATAAGGGTGATAATTTAAAAACCTATTTGTTGAAAAAATTTATACTGTGTATAAATATCTAGTTTTTATGTAATGTTTTTCCTAATTATCTAAAACTATAAACCTAAAAGATACTTAAATATAATAAAGTTAAAACCTTGTAATAAATCATGTAATTATGTATTGATTAGGCTACAGAGTGTTGTGGTTTGTAGTAAAGAAAAGGTTTAGATAAATTTATAAGTTAGAGTGATATCAAAAGTCACTTTTAAGAAATTTTAATTTATCGTTATATTATAATGAGATGGATTTTAAAAAATTTCTTATTTCTTTATCTAATAAAAACCAATTTAGAATTGTTTTCTATAGTGGAAATAGGGTAGATGAAGTAAGAATACATAAAGGGGATAATAACCTTACAAACTATTGACTTGTAATGGTTAGAACATATATATTTAATGAAGTGTTTACTTAGTTCATGAAAGCTTTTAATGATGGCACCCAATAAAAAGAGAAGTTAAATTATCTATAAAGTAACATTTTTATAATGGATCATTTCATGAAATAGCACCCTCCATATTTGTGTGGTTATTTTTGACTCAGTAAAAGATAAAGGATGGATAAATTCATTAGATAAGATATTTGAAAGTTTGGAATATACATGTGTTGACCTACATGTTTTAATGATCATAAAATCATGATTACTATGATAATTAATGAGTTTCATGTTTTCTGTTAGCATTTTATTTTATAAGATATAATGGTGAAATTTTCTTAAGTAAGAGACACCATCAATAATGATTCACCACTAGGAAGAATCGCTACTAAGGATAAGTCTCGTTGTCCTTAATGAGTCACCACTGAGAGGGATATTTGAAAAAGTATGGAACATCACCAGTAATGTCTCACTATCATCTTGAGTCCCCATCAACGAAGTCATACTACCTGAACAAAAAAATTTACAAAGTGTTCGGATGATGCAGTGTTAGCCAGACATACTTCCAAGGAAGTTTCACCATTCTAAGGAAACACTATTTCAATGTCTCGCAACTATAATATAAGTCACCTCTATACTCTGAGTTACCATTATATTTAGACATTGCTAGTGTCAATGACACACCACTGCTATTTCAATTTTCTTTTATTTATATATTTCTGATGTCTACTTTATTTAATTTAATTTAATTAATTATTTTAATAAATTTTCCTTAATTTCTCGACAGAATGCATTTAAGAACATGTAAAACATGAACTATGAGGATATAGATCATTTAATTGATTCTTTATACATCTTCTTAAAAGATAAATATGGATCACTCATGAAGAAAAAAATATAGTGAGAAGTGTGGAATGAAAAGATATACCTACACACTTGAAGTGAGATGGAAATTATTGAGAGAACTAGAAGTGATTACATGTTTCTTCCTATTTGCACTCAACTGAGGAATACAAACCTCATTTTACATCTAATTCCTTCCTGTAGTTAAAAAAAAGAGTCATCGTCACTCTGTTTTGATGCAACTTCTGAAAATTGACATGATCATCTGTTCAAGTCACTTTCAAGGAGTCCTGAGCTTTAGAGAATACCATTCAGAGAAACATGACCATTATACATTCTTTATTTATCTATTAGTTTTATTTATATTTACATTATGATCATTGTGTGTTACTCCACTTTCTACACACATTGTCTCTTTCTTTAAACTAGAAGATACTTGACATCTTCTCATACTCATTTTTATCTATTTATCCCATGATAATTATGGAAGAGGACTTATGTGACCTATTGTATTTTTGAACTCCTAAGAAAACTATGAAACAGGCCTTGTGTGATCTAGAAAGTTGTTATACTATTTTAAATCCCAATCCAAGTAGTGGATAAATAATTTATTTTATATAAAATTCTAGGCAGAAGGTGATTTCTAATTGGAGAGGATTATGTCTCATCTTGAGAATGAACCTCTTGTATTAAAATTTCCACTGTGTGTTTTTTTGTTATTTTTTTATTTTTTTTATGTATTTTAAAATCTAATATGTTTTTACTTTCAAGAGAAACCACAACTTTTGATAGTTATTTTTAATTAGATTTTATACTAGAACTTGATTTATTTAATTTATTTCAAAGGATAAAATAATATTTTTTATTTTTTTAACTGAGACCTAATCAATCTTTAATAAATATTTTAAAAGTTCAAGTCCTATATCAAACTATTGTTTTAACTAAATAGGTTATTTTATTTAAATTTTTGGATTTTATCTAAATCCATTCTAAATAAAAAAATATCTAATGCTCAAATCACCCCCCCCCCTCTTGATATACTAACTTCGACCAAAATTTGGTATAAGGGGAAATATCTTTCGTATCAAAGTTTTTCAAAACTTTTTCAAGTGTGATTGTAGTTGTGCTTCAAAAGATCTAGATTTTATGCTCATTTTAAATTTTAATTATTTAAATGGATAATAGACTAGAAGGTTATGTTACTAACATAGCTTCTTTTTCAATGGTAATAATTATTCTCAGTGAAAGATCAAGATAAAAATTTATATATAAATTAACGGCTTTAAAATCTGGTCAACTATTGAGGATAAGTATGAGTTACCTAAAATTCCAAGAAAAAATTGGTTTTATGCTATAAATATTTCCTATAAAAATAATTTTAAAGCCATGAATGCCTTGTATTATGCTTTAGGAGATGAATAATTCAATATAATTTCATTTTGTAAAACTTTTAACATTTTGGAAACACTATCTATTTCTCTTGAAGGAATAACTAGTCTTAAAGAAATGAGATTAAACACATATGTTATTTAATATGATACATTCAAAATGAATCATGATGAACTAATATCTAACATCTATCTCAGGTTTAATAAAATTGTAAACACTATGAGATATCTTGGAAATTCAGAGTCTGACAAAGACCAAATCTTTAGAGTGCTAAGATTACTTCCAAAAAAATGGAGAGGCACATCTGATTCAATTTGAGAATCATGTTACATCATTAAAATTCCATTCAAGGAGATGATTGGTAAGCTGATGATGTATGAAGAAGAACATAAAGTCAACCGAGAGGAAGATGATGAGCCTAAAATAAGGTTAGTATCCTTCAAGACTACTACATCAAAACAAATAGAAAATTAAAAGGAAAAGATAAAAGCTGAAAGTTCTAGTGATAGTAAGTCACCTCCCGAAAGCGAGGAGGAGATGGCCCACTTGGCCAGAAGATTCAAGAAATTTTACTGAAATAATAAGTTTTTCATAATTCCTAGTTATAAAGGGAAGTGTGAAACAAAGGGAAACTAGAAGAGAGATTGGAAGAAGTATTATAGCACAAATTAAATTACTTACTATGAATGAAAAAGAAAAGGACACGTTAAAGTAGACTATCCAAAGTTAAAATACTAAAAGAAATATGATGAAAAGGACTAAATGTATAAAAAATCAATGATATCCTCTTAGAGTTCCTCTAAGGAAATCTCTAGTTATTCTTACTACTCCTTAAAAAAGTTATATCAATCCAACATGTTCTCTATGAATAATTTCTCTGAGGTGCCAGTTGTTTCTAATGTTTTTTTAGTGCTAAATTTTGATAATTTGGAAAATAAACAAATAGATGATGATATTACTAAGGAATAGATGTTTTAATATTGTTGTATGATATAAGAATCTTTTAATGAACTTAAGGAAAAATATAATGTTCTTTAGAGAAAGTATTGTTTAACTACTAATATTAAAAATTATTTATTTATTGATAAAGACAAGAATTCCCAATTGGTAAAGGAGAATAGTGAACTTAAAATGTTAATGAAGAAAAAAAGAATAATTTAGAAAATTTTACCCATGGTATAGAAACTCTAACTCATATTTTAGGAAAAAAAAGTTTCTCTAAAATATGTTACTGGTATATGATACAAACCTAAAAAAAGAAAAGTAGTAAGAATCACATTTCTTCCAAAGTCTAAATATGAAAGTTTTAATGCTATTTTTTTTCTAAAGCAATGGACAAAATGTTTATTTCAAAAAGATCAAAGAATTTTTATAAGAGATCTGTTAAAACAATATGGGTTCCTAAATCCCTTTTTACTAACACTTATGGACCCAAGAAAATTTGGGTTCCAAAATAATTTATTTTATAAACTATATATTATAGGAAAACTATTTGAAGACCTCCTGTAAAATTTTATGGTACTTGGACCATAGTTTTTCAAGTAATGTAATAAGATATTTTTCTAGATTCAAGTACCTAATAAAGTTTTATGGTGGTCATGTCACATTTGGTGATAATTCTAAAAGGATAATCATAGGCAATTTCTAGATTGGTGACATCAATTGTCTTTTAATTTCCAAAGAACTATTTATTGATGGTTTGAAGTATAACCTACATAGAATATCTCAATTATGTGATGATGGTTTTCATGCTAAGTTTGAAAATAATGCATGAATTTTTTTTTTATTTTAAGAATGATTTAGTTTTAATTGCTTTAACAAAGGAAAATGTGTATGCAGTTGATCTTAATTATTTAATTTCTCAAAAAAATCTGGATTTAGTTCCTTTCACAAAGAATATTGGCTTTGGCATAGAAGAATAGGCCATTATGATATTCACTTACTTAGGAAACCTACTAAGAAATTATTATTCAAGGATCTACCAAAACAAAAAATCCTAAAAGAAAAAGTATGTAACCCCTATCAAAAAGGAAAGAAAAAAATATTTATTTTAAATTAAAGAATGTAGTTTCAACTTCTCAAACACTTGAGTTGGTTATTAGGGATTTATTTCTACCACCTATAGTTTATATTCTAAATGGGAAGCATTGTGTCTATGTACTAGTATATGACTTTTCTAGGGATACATAGGTGTTCTTTCTAGATCAAAAAAGTGAAACCTACGCTTAATTTAAAAAGTATGTTAGAACTATATAAATGTTAAGTGGAATTTGGATTAATACCCTAATAATTGACCATGGTCATGAGTTTCAAAATCAAGACTTTGAATCATTTTGTTTTCAAAATTGTTATAGTAATAACTTCTCTACTCCTATTACCCCTCAGTAGAATGGATTTGTTGAGTGAAGGAATAGAACACTTCAAGATATATCCCAAAATATGATAAATTAATATGAATTACCTATCTATATTTGGGCAGAGGCTATAAACACGTCTTATTATAAAATCAATTGATTTTTAATTAGATTTATTCTAATGAAGACCCCTTATGAGATTTGAAATGATAGGAATCCCAAGGTTAATTAATTTAGAGTTTTTGATTTCAAAGTCTTTATTCTTAACACTAATAATAATATGGAAAAATATTCCTCCAAAAGTGATGAAAGAATTTTACAAGGATATCCAAAGTAAATCCTATAGAGTTTTTAATAAAAGGACCAAGACTGTGGAAGATTCTATTCACATAAAATTTGATCAGAAATATCCAAATGAGACTAAGATATATTTCTAAAACCTTGATAATTATCTATCAACTATGAACCTAAATTCAAAACCAACTAATTCTAGTGTGAAATAGTCAAAAAAACATCCAGTTATAAGGAATTTCCAAAACTTCCAAACCTAAACCTGTAGAAGAACCTAAAGTAACATGACCTACTTTTCTTATAGCTGTTATAACCCTTAAGTACCATCCTTTAGATGATGTAATTAAAGACATAGATATTGGTTTATGGACTAAATATTCTCTTAGAAATTAGGTTGAACATCAACCATTATTTTCTCAGCTAGAACCAAAGAATGTCATTGATGAAATTAAGGATGAATTATAGGTAATGGAAATGCAATAAGAGTTAAATGTGTTTCAAATAAATAAATTATGAGAACTTTTTGATATACCCAAGGACACCATGACAATATGCCCTAAATGGGTGTTTAAAAACAATGTAGATGAATTAGGCATAATACTAAGAAACAGGGCTAGACTAGATTCATAAGGTTATAGTTAAAAATAATGAATAGACTATAAAGAGAGTTTATCCCCTGTATCCAAACATGAATCCATTAGAATACTACTATCTTATGCAGCTCAAATATATTTCAAAATTTATCAAATATATTTCAAGAGTGATTTCTTGAATGGTTATATAGTTTAGGATGTTTTTGTTGAACAACCCCCTGGTTTTCAAAATCCCCATTTTCCAAATAGAGTTTTCAAATTAACAAAAGATTTATATAGTTTAAAACAAGCTTCAAGATCTTGTTTGATAGGCTTAGTAGTTTTATTATTTATAAAGGTTTTTCAAATGTTATTGTTTATCCTACTCTTTATAAAATGAATTTCAAAATATTTTTTACTTATACAAATTTATGTTGATGATATTATTTTAGGTCTTCAAAAAATTCCTTATGTACTGATTTTTCTAAAATGAAGCAAAATTAATTTGAAATGACTCTAATTGGTTAACTCAAATTCTATATTGTTTTTTAGATTTTACAATTTAAATAAGTATTCATTTTAAATCAAAGTAAATATACTAAGGTTATTTTAAAACATTTTGGTCTAGATAACACTAGGAGTGGTGATCTACTATCAGTTCCACCTGTAAATGTTATCTTGATGAATTTGGGAAACAAGTGGACCAAACTAGTTATATAGGTATGATTGGAATTATTCTATACCTTAATACTAGTCTCCTTGATATTATGTTCAGTTTATGTATGTGTGATCATTTTCAAGATAATCTAAAAGAGTCACATCTTGTAGTTTTAAAAATAATTTCAAAATATCACAAATACACTACTAATTTAGGATTTTTTTCCCAAGAGGACAAGCATTTGATTTAACTAGTTATTTAGATGTGGATTTTGGTGAATGTGAGTTATATAGAAAAATAATCTCTACAACATGTCACTTTTTAGGAAAGTCTCTAGTTTATTAGTTTAATAATAAACAAAATAATATTGCACCATATACTACTAAAGTTTAATACATAATTGTAGGTGACTACTATGCACAAATTTTTTTAACTAAAAATTCATTACTAGACTATGGATATCAATTATGAAATTTACCTATAAAATATGATAATACAAGTTCTATAAATATTTATAAGAATCTTGTATCTCATTTTAGAACAAAACATATTGATGTAGAACATAACTTTTTGAGAGATAATTTTCAAAAGGGTGATATCACTCATGAATACATAGGTATAGAACATTAGCTTACTGATATATTCACTAAGCCTATAAATTATGAGAGAATGAATTGCATAAAACATAAATAAGGTATGATCAATTTTTGTTAAGTTCAATTTTTTGTGTATCACCATTGGGAATGTCTCTCTGTTGGGTATGTATCATCATTATGAAAGTCACACCATCGGATACATCTCACTATTGTGAATGCCTCACCATTGGACTTCTCACTGTTGGAATTTTCACCATTCTACTTCTCACCATTGGACTTCTCACTATTGGACTTCACACTGTTGGTTTTTCTCACTATTATGATGTATCTTTCCATTGTAAAAATTTTCAATTCTTAGTTTTGAAACAGTGGTTTTTATTTTCTTCACGGATTATTTTAAATTTATAACTTGATTTTGAATTTATTCTGATTCCTGATTTTTATTTATTAGATCCTTGAAAATCCCAAATGATAAATGTGGAACTTTTTTAGTTTCAATGCACCTATTTTATCATGTATTTATCTCTTGATCCCTATGAAAAAACTTCTCCTCCCAACCATTCGACCTTCCTTTCACATTCACCCAAGATTTATGAGTCAACCTCCATGTCTAGAGTGAAAAAACCTTCAAAGTCTTCACTAAACAAGTCACTTTATACAAATAATATGAAATTATAACTGATTCTTTATGCACCTATCAAACTAGTTAACCCCAATCTTTTAATGAGGGTTGTTATTCCCAAAAATGATGTTGAAGAAAAACTAATGCTTTTGAGCAGATCCTTAGTGCTGAATGTTATAAAAAACTAAGGATGAATGGATTGGTACTATTCAAATAAGAGATCTTTTTATCCTAAATTGGTGTATATGTTCTACCAGTATGTGGAGTTAAGTTTTGAAGGAGAAGAAGAGTGCCAGGTAAGAAGATGGGTTAAAAGACATAGAATTGCCTTTTCTTCAAAATATTGGACTGAGTGCATGAATGTCCCACATAAAGGTATTTTTAATGACTAACAAGGAAATATTCTAGGTGATGGTGATAATTTTATTTATGAAGAATTACTTGATGAGTTAAAAGGTTATGGAACAATGAGAAGGCCAGTTGCCTCAGAGTTATATGGAGAGTGCATATTTCTTTTCAAATTCATCCAACACTTATTTTTTCTAAGGAAGGGATATTTTTCAACCTTAAGGACTCAAGATGTTTATTTTATTTGTCTTATTAAAATAGGAAAAAAGATAAACCATTGCATATATCTAGTACTTCAAATATAAAAAATGTTCAATCCAACCTCTATATAAAATTCCCTGATTTATCCCAAGATGATTTATACTATGTTGAAAGATAAAAGGCTTTTTGATGAAAATAAAGAGTCGGTTATGAACTATGGTGGCATTTTGTATTACACGGATAAATTGTAGTATAATGAAGATCAGTTGGAACCCTTGGAAAAATTAGTGGTTATATGATAGTGAAAAAACTATATGTTTAGTTTAAACCAATGGAGCACCCCTAGAGACCAAGATATCTTGTTCACCTAGGTCTAGAACCTGATGAAATTATTGAATATTCTGATGATAAGGAAGAATCTTTTGTTGATAGAAAAGAAGAATCGAAATATCCAGTAGATGAGGGTAGTGACCCTGACCTATCTTCTAGTTCTCCTACTATCACTTATGGATCTTCTAATCCTCCTAGGTCACAAACTAAAAGAGAGAAGTTTTTAAAAAGGGGTGAAGAAGAGACTAAAGTCTCTAGAGAAGAAAAGTTTAAAAGAAATTATAAATCAAATTATGCAAATGGAGATGATGTTGATGGTGAAGATGAAGAATATAATGAAGTTGAAAATGGTAAAGTGGTGATGGAAATGTGAATAATAATGATGATGATGGATATTCAGATCCTAAGGGTTCCAATGTGAAGGTTAAAAGAGAGGATGTTAAGAATCCTCAAGGTCTACTTGTTTATTTTGAAGGCAATGTTTCCAGGTCAGAATAGAGACTGAGTTTTTTTGGAAAATGTATATTGATACCAGAAAAGAAGGAGATTCAAATGTTGAGGTGGAGAAATCCCCAAGTCATGAAATTCATCAAGTATATTTTTTTTTATGGGAACCATGTATCTATTGCTAATGATCAGACAAAGTTAGATGAATTTGTTGAGTAGATGAGAATTATTGTTGCTGTTGAGCAGTATCTGGCTGAGGAAATGGTAAATGATCCTATTTTTGAACAGGGTATTGATATAAATTTGAGATATTTGGTTACTTTAGATAAGCCTTCAATTGTTTTTCATATGGTTAAGGAACCTTTTATTGAACAAATAACATTTGAGACCTTTATTGGTGTATCTGATATAGGTGTATCTACAGTAACTGTTTCTTCAATGGTTAAGCCTCTTGGAAAGCCTTTTTATATATGGATTGATCCCATGTCATGGGAATTAGATTTTTTTTCTGGTAAGGAAGGATGTTCACCAAAGAATGGTGAACTTGAAACTCAAGAAGAGAGAGGTCCTGAAGGATTGATGGTTTCTTGGAATGATGTTTCTGGTTTATTAGAAAGGTTTGCTTCTATGACAGAAATTTATCCTTCTTTCTGGCCTATTATTGTTGATGTAGTCACCAATGATGAATTGGATTTTTTTATAGAAAAGATAGTTTAAAATTTTGGTAAGTTTCTGAGGAATCAAGAACCACTTATTACTAATCTTAGTGAAAAAGTTTCTAGATATCTATTTGAGTTGGTGATTCACCACATTCAACCAAATATGATGCACCATATTTAATAAGTGGAAATTGAAAATAAAATACTTCCCATTCATATGGAGTCTTTAAGATCTATTGTGTAAGGGATACAGTCTACTTTTGAAGAAAGTAGGAATGATTTGTTGGAAAGAGTTGAAAATCATACTTCTATGGAATCTAGTTCAAGTGATCCTCCTCCACCGGACTTTGATGTTCAGTTACTCTGATTAGTGATCAGACAAGAGCTCAGAGATGTTTTATCTAGTTCTTATAGTGTTGTTTTAGAATAGTCTCAGGAGACCTTAGGAAGAATAACATTAAACAGTGATTATGTTCTCAAATTTATTAAAAAATATGATAAGGACACAAAGTCTAATCAAGAGACTATAACCAAGGCCATCAATTATTATCTCTCTAGGATATATACCAAGATGAGATGAATGATCACTTTAATTTTTTGGTAGTAAATTTGATGAAGCCTTCTGTGACTCGAGATTTTAAGGAACAAGTTGATCAATTAAAAGTCTCAGATCCTTTATAGAATATTTTAATGTAAGATAATGAATACTTCTATAATGAAATGGATCGAGGAGTAAATATTATAATAGAGTTTATACATCTTATGAAACCATTTTCCTATGATCATGGGACTATAGTTGTGGCTCATGAAGCCATCCAAGTGACTCCCAATCTCACTCCCTCTATAACTACCTTAGAGTATTTTCAACCTAGTATATCTAGAGAAACTTTTTCACCTTTTACAATACTTCTAACCTCTTACACTAACACTAAGGTAGGCATTTCAGTATCTATGGGCCATCCTCGTTTTAAAGCTTTAATCTCCTTCATCTGTTGTTAATGTTCATTCAGTTATCCCATCAGTACCCTCAACAACTCCACTAGTTGCTTCAGAACCTACTTCTAATCCCTCTAACTCCACCTAGGATAAGGGAAAACAACTACTGGATCCTTCCAATGATCCTAAGAATAAGAATCGATTGTAATTAGTGTCTTTTATGGGATTTTTTTATGTCAATTTTTTTTAACAATTTTTGGATTGTATTTTTTATTAAATTTCTTCATCACAATTCTAATTCTATTATTATATATATTTCTCTTAAATTTACTATTTTATTCTTATTACATTAAAATTTCTATTTCTTATGAACTTTTTGATAATCCCAAAAGGGGGAGAAGATCTATGGGTGCTTACCTTTATAGTTTTTCTTCTCTTTCTTTTTATTTGTTACCGTACTAATATGTGTTCCCATTGATATTTTTTATTTCAATTTCTTTATTTTTCTATTTATATATCTTTGATACCATATGTCTAAAGATATCATGATTTACCTTTGATTCCATGAATATAAAATACCATGATTATTTATCACCAAAAAGGGGTAGATTTTTAACCACCTTGTTTTAATGATCATCAAATAATGATTATTATGATAATTAACATGTTTTATGTTTTCTATTAAAATTTTATTTTGTAAGATATATTGGTAAAATTTTCATAAGTATGAGATACCTCCAACAATTAATCACTACCAATAAGAATCTCCTCTAAGGATAAGTCTCACCATGTGTAAAAATTCAACACTAAGATAGAAATTTGACAAACTATGAGACCCCTCCAGCAATGTTTCGTTGTCTTCTTGAGACATCATCAAAGAAGTCATACTGCCAGAAGGAAAACTTGACAATGTGTTGGGATGACACACCACCAAATAGACATGCTTATAATGAAGTGTCACCATTCAAAGTACACACCATTCCAATGTATCATAGCTAGACTCTAAGTCACAACCAGACTTTGAGTTATCATCAGAGTCAGGCACTTCTAGGGTTACTGACTCGCCACCACTATTTTAATTTATTTTGATTTAAATAATTCAAATGGATAGAGAATTGAATCCACTTCCATTTATTATTTTAATTATTTTTCCTTAATTTATAAATGTAATGCATTAAAATATATGTCAGACATGAATTATGAGGATATAGAGGATCTAGACGATTCTCTCTACTACTAGTTAAAATATAAAGCAGACTCTATTGTGAAAAAGAATACATAGTGAGAAGTGTTGAATGAAAATATATAGTTGAACACTTAAATTGAACTGGACATTATTTAAATAAACTAAATATATTACCTATTGTATCCTTATAACATTCAATTGATGAATCCAAAGTATATTTTACATCTAATGTCTTCTTGAAGTCAACAACAAAGAGTCCTCAACACTCTATTTTGCTACATCTTTTGAAACTTGACACCATCCATAGTTCAAATCACTTTCATGGATTCATGATCTGTAGATCATATCATTCATAGCATCATGTCCTTTAAAAAATATTATTTTCTCTATTTATTTTATTTATAATTACATTATGATTTGTTTGTGTTACTTTATTTTCTACACACATTATCTCCTAATTTATATTGGAAGATACTTGATATCTTCTCATACTATCTCTTATATTTTTATCCCATAATAACTTTAGTAGAGTTATTGTGTGACCTGTTGTATTTTTTTACTCCCAAAAAATATATAGAAGAGACCCTGTGTGGTATAGATAGTTGGTATACTGTTGTAAAACCCAATCCAAGTTGAGGATCAAAAGTTTATTTTATATAAAATACTTGGATGTAGGTGATTTCCAAGTGGAGAGGATTACGTATCAACTTGAGACCGAACCTCTCATATTCAAATTACCACTGTGTGTTTTGTTTACTTTGTTTGCTTTATATTTTATATGTTAAAATCGAATCTATTTTTACCTTCAAGAAAAACCACTACTTTGATTATTAGTTTAAATTATCATTTATACTAGAACTTGATTTAGTAAATTGTTTTAAAAGGATAAAATAATATTGTATATTGGTTAATCTAAGACCTAACCAATATTTGAGAAGTCTTTTTAAAGTTCAAGTATTATATTACACTATTGTTTTAACTAACCATGTTATTTTATTTAAATTGGGGGATTTAATCTAAATCCATTTTAAACAAAAAAAATTATTGGGTACTCAATTCACCCCCCACCCTCTTCAAATACTCACTTTGAACAAAAACATGATATCAAAAGGTAATACTTTCTATTTATTTTTTTGAATGTGAAGTTTATCAATGGTTGTCTCTGATTAAGAATTCTAAAGAGAAATATGAGATAGATTTCATGGAGTGGATGGAATTTTAATATATTTTTATTGAGGGATATTTTCCTAATGTTCTTCAAATTTTAATGGAAAAAATTATCAAGTTTAAGAAAAAGGAAGAAGGGTCATTTTTTAATTATGATATAAATTTTTCCAGACACATAAGGTATGCACCAAATTTCATTTTGGACCATGAGATTAAAATTGATAGATTCTACATAGGTCTGAAGCCATGTTTACAAATAGTGTTGGCCTATAATTAATTTAAAGTTTATAAGGATGTTGTTCATTGTTATAATAATGTTGAGATGGTGTTTTCCGACACTTATGTACTTCATGACAATAAGGGTAAGAAGCAGTCCTGATTGAAAGCCATGGAGAAGCATTCAACCATGAAATATGGAGGTAATCCCCCTATATATTCCCAATATAGTCAAATACATTTTAAAGAGTGTTTGATATGGTCAATAAAGTGTTGTTTATGTGGTAAGATCATTCATTTGTCTCATGACTACAAGGAAAATAGTTTTGATCAGTCCAACAATGGGAAAATATATATTCATCCAATAGTGAGATGTTTTCATTTCTATGAGTTGGTTCATTATGCTAATGTGTTTTCAAATTTATCTACTCAGGTGGTAATCATAAATATTTGAAATAAAAAGGTGTGTTAAAGTCTTTTTATACTTCAATGACCAATTATGGGCCCTCAAATGAAATCATAAAATGTACATTACAAGTTTATTCTAATTATTCTAATGAATTATTTGATTTGGTATTTACATATTCTTTTATTTCTGGGAAATTTTCAATTATAATAGATATATACACTCAAGAAATTAATTTATAACTTTTTATAAAAACTCCTTAGGGTAGTGTTAATGAAACAAGGATTTGTAATAATCTTCTTATCATCAGTTATGGAATGGTTTTTCCTAAAAAAAACTTTTTCTTTCTTATTATATAGTTTGATGTTATTATGGGTATCGACTAGATTTTAGTTTATGATTATAAGAAGGATTTATGATCTAAGGAATTCATCTTAAATTTTTCAATGTTAGTTTCAATTCATGTATAAGAATGAATTCATACCATGGATTACATATCAAGTATATGAGAAACTAATTAAATATGGGAGTGAAAGTTATCTTTCACATATTATTGGAAAAATGAAACTATTCAAATAATTGATGTGCTAGAAGTAAAGGGATATATTTCTTAATTATTTTCCTAGTTTTATTTCTAATTGGGTGGTCAAGTTTAATATTGACTTAGTACCTGATGCTAATACAATTTCAAAAACCCTTATAAAAGGGATCCAGTAGAATTTTTGGAATTGAAAGAGAAGTTAAAAGAGTTAGTTGATATGGAAATCATTTATCCTAAAACTTCACCTTAGGGAGATCCTTTTTGGTTTTCTAAAAATTAGGATAGTTAAATGAGGATTTTCATTGATTATTGATCACTTTATAATATCACCATTAAGAATAATAATTCATAGCCTCATATATATGACCTTATTGATTATCTTTAGGGTGCTCATTATTTTTAGAAGATTGAAATTTGATATGGGAATTATCAGATTAATGTGTAGGAGGAAGAAATTTTGAAGTTAGTTTTATATACTAGGTATAACCATTATGAGTCTATGATTATGGCTTTCAGGTTTATGAATTAATACATTCTATTTTTGGATATTATGAATAGAGTTTCACATGAGTATTTGGAATAATTTTTGGTGGTTTTTAATAATTACATTATGGTTTATTCTAAAAGTTATTAGGAATGTGTGAAGCATCTAAGGATTTTTTTCAGACATTAAATGAAAATATGTTAAATTGAAAATTTAGTAAATTGGAATTTTGGTTAAAATATATTTATTTTCTTTAAAATATTTTTTCTAAAGATGTTTTAGTTATTCATCTGGCTAAAACTAAGCTGCTGGAAGACTGTTGAAGACCTGAAAATTTCACTGAGATTAAAAGTTTTCTTGGATTAGTGGGTTACTATTGGTGGTTTATAGAAATATTTTCTCAGTAATCTATCCTATTAACTCAGTAAACTTAAAAATAGTTTAAATTCATCTAGATAAAGGAATTTTATGAATGTTTTAATGAATTGAAAATAAGATTATATAATGATCTAATATTAGCCTTACCAGTAAGAAATGTTGAATTTTTTACTTATAGTGAGGATTATCTAAAGGGACTTGGTTGTATCTTCTTGCAATATAATTGGGAAAATGTATATACTTGACATAAAATTAAACTCCATAGCAATAATTACCCTACATAAGATATTGATATTACAGTAGTGGTTTTTTTAAAATATTTCGAGTAATATTTTATAATATGTAAAATTTGAAATATATGTTGACCATAAAATTTTTAAGTATATATTCACTCAAAAATATTAAAACATGAGGAAAAGAAGATGGTGGAAACTAATAAATTATTATTATTTCATTGTTCATTATCATCCAGTTAAAGCAAATAAGGTAGTTGATTCCTTGATTCAAAAATATAATGTATCACTAACCATGTTATGTTTGGAGTATGATACTTTTTTTATGATTTAATGAATATTTTCTAATAAATTTTTCTTGAAGTAACTCCCTCTATTTTTGTTCAGGTTCCAATACAATAATTTTTTTATAAAGAAGAATGAATTCTCAAAACTTATAATGTGATTTACAAGAAATTGTAGAATTGGATGAGAAGGGTAAGTTTAATAAATTTAACTTTGAAAAATAAACTCTTATGAGATTTGGAAAGAGGTTGTGTGTTCCAGTTGATTCCCAACTAATGAATAAATTATTTTGTGAGGCTAATGGATTTTTATTTCATATGATCTTGGTAGCACTAAAATTTATATATTTTTTCAAGATCAATATTGGTGGGGTGGAATTAAGAAATATATTTATTATTTTACCATGAAATATTTGACTTTTCAATAGGTTAAAGATGTATGAAAACTATTAAAGGGGGTTATTGAGGCTTTTCTAGTGCCTAAATGGAAATGGGAGAATATATCCACGGATTTCATTTTGGTATTACCAAATATATCTCATGATAATAATGTGATTTGGGTTATTCTTTATTGTTTGACTAAATCTGTGTATTTTATTCTTATTCGAGATACTATGAATTTGGATCAACATGATAGACATTATATTAATGATACAGTTAGATTAAGTAGAGTCATTATCTCTATTATATATGATTTTGATCACAGATTTACCTCAATATTTTGGAAAGTACTTCAGAAGTCATTATGTACTGAATTAAATTTTAGTACAAATTTTTATCCAAAATATGATGGATTTTCAAACTAAACAATTTAGACTTTTGAAGAAATAATTCATTCATGATCATTATATTATCAAGTAATTCAAGGTCAATATTTTTCATTAGTGTAATTTTCTTATAATGACATTTTCCATTCCAGTATATATATGGAACCTCTTTAGGAATTATATGGAAAGTGGTGTTGGACTCCAGCAAGTTGGGATAAAATTGTTGGAAGGAAGTTATTAGGCCTGGAATTGTTATAATATATGGTTGAGAAGGTAAATATTATTCAACATTATATGATGATATCATATATAAAACAAAAAACAAATACAGATAACTAGAGGAAATATCTCTCATTTGAGATATAAGATCGTGTTTTTCTTAAAGTATCCCCTTAGAAAATTTTTATGTATCTTGAAAGGAAAGTAAAATTAATTCCATGGTATATTGACCCATATAAAATTATATAAAATGTGGGATTTTTTCATACAAAGTGTTTTTAATATTGAGGTTACCCCAGATATATGATGTATTTCATGTTTTTTTAAAGAAATGTGTAGCTGATGAATCTCATGTTTTGATCCCTAAATTAGTTTAGTTAGAAGAGAATCTTTATTATAAGGAAAATACATTTTAGATTATATGTAAAAGGGTGTACGTTTCATAGAATAATTTTACACACCTGGTTATGGTTTTATGGAAGAACCATATAATTTAAGAAGCAATATGGGAATTGGAAAATGCTATAAGGGAAAAATACCCCCACCAGTTTAAATAATGAATAAAATTGTGAGGATGCAATTTCTTTAGGGGGTAATGTGAAAACTCTAGCAATTTTAATACTAAATCAATTACATGTATTATTAATGCTAATAATTCTATTTTATGGATTCATATTCACTACAAATGTTTTTCCATTTTTCTATTGAAAAAGAAATTGTTTTTTCTAACAAAATATGTTTTCAAGAATTATTAGGTTTTAATTATTAGTTAAATTTATAAATTTTAGAAATTTAATATTCTAAAATGGAATTAATTTTTGATATCTTCATATCAAATTTATCTTAGGATGAATTTTCTAGAATTTTTCTAAAATAATTTCTTTTTATAGTGAATAGTGAAAAAAATAGAAAAAAATATAGGGAATGTTATTTCAAGTATTTAAAAATTACTATTATTTTTTGTATAAATTTTAATGTAACATTTTTTCATTTTATTAATAATTATCTAATTAATACTTTATAAATTTTAATTATACAATATTTTGGTATAAATAAATTTCTATGCTTAAAA
The DNA here is from genome assembly GCA_963277665.1 of Viscum album. Classification (NCBI taxonomy): domain Eukaryota; kingdom Viridiplantae; phylum Streptophyta; class Magnoliopsida; order Santalales; family Viscaceae; genus Viscum; species Viscum album. Next base: position 1,865,063,924 of record OY728142.1, on the reverse strand, counting down.
TGGGTATTTTTCTAAAAAAATGTTTTTTATTGCATTTTGTGAACTTTTATTAAAACTAATTTGTGATAATTCAACATATTAGATATTTAAAAATATATTTCCTTTTTTTAATCCTTAGTTTTAAATTTATTAATGGGGTAAATTTATCTTTTGTTCATAATGAATAATGACTATAGTCAATTGTTATCACCACAGTAGAGAGTAAAATGGGTTAATTAGGCTTAAAATGTTGTGATAAGGTCCCAAAATAACATATTAAATATTTATGTATGAGATTATTTATAGCCTTATTACCTTATATTTTAACATTAATTGATTTAGTTCCACATTCTCATGAGTAAGACAATTATAATATTTAAAAGTTAAGAATAGTTACAAGAGTGGCACACCCATAATTTATAAAAGGGGACCTTGTCTATTATCTTATTAACATACGTTGATCCATTTACATCAATAAATACATACCAGAATACATTCTCAATGACCCTCCATTCATCCTAATGGTTTTAGTCTCACCAAAGAACCAATCCAAAATGGATTAATGTGTAATAAAAATGAGGTTTTCCAGAGAAGAGGCATAACCATTAACTGAGTGTTTACATGTCTATTTATTTTTATAAATACATAAAATATTATTTAAAAATGATTATATAATAACAAAATTATATTAAATATACTAAAATTTTATTATTTTGATAGCACAACTATATTTAATCTCTATTTCCATCCTATGGGAAATGAAAACTTCCTACGTGCATACGTGTGGACTAACACCTCCATGAAGCGATGTATTTTATTTTTCATCAAGGAATCATGTTTATAGATAAAATTATGGATAAAATGAATATAAATTATATTTATGACATAATTATTATTCTATAAATACAATATATTACTTAAATTCTTAACCTTTCATCCATTGGAAAATGATAATGTCGCTCGTGCGTATGGGTGGACTATCACCACCACGAAGTGTTGTGATTCATTTCTCATAAAGATAGTCATAAGGATGAAACTAATGAATAAATATGAAATTTATAAAAAACGTTATGATTCATTAAAAACAAAATACCCTCTAATTTATTTCATTTCCACATATTAGAAAAATGAAAACAACGTTTATGCGTATATACTAACTATCATCTCCATGAAATGATCTATTTATTTTTTCATAACCACCTTAAATGGTTGGTTATAAAAGAATATTTAATGTATAAAAATTATACTTATAAAATTTTTAATATTTTTTGTTGATGTAGAAATGATCCATTTGACCACAGCGAATGCTTCGATGTAATTTTGTGGTTATAAACTGAACAACCCCAAAACATTTGATTTAAAATTAACTAATTTAGTAACTAAATAAAACCTGATAATAAATGAAATAAAATGAATAATTATTATATATTTAAAATTTAAAAGTTTATTAATAAATTAAATAACTAATATAATTTTATTATTCAGGATTTTGAGAACGTTTGAAGCTAGACGGGACTTAAGATAGGGGATTTTTTCTTTAGAACCTTGTTTTAAAGTATTCCTTTCAGATATTTCTACTCCATATCCAAATTCTTAAAAGTGTTACAATAATGTCCTTATTTATAAATAAAATATTTTTAAAGGTCATTTTAAACTACCATTTACTTTCTTTAAAAAAATATATCTTTTAAAAATTTACCATTCATGTCATTTTGACTTTTTTAACCAAAGTATAAAAGATTTTATTTTTTAATGTATATGGATAGAATTAATTTTCCCACCATCATATCAATTATTAATTATAAATTTTACTCCATAGGTTTTCATGTTTCCTTAAACAATAACTGATTCCCATTATTATAGGAAGATTTTACTTATAAAAGTATAAAAAATGATTTTCTCATTATTTTTATATGAAAATGGAAAATAATTTTTACTATGGATTCAAATGAGTTTTTCAAGGGTTTTATAATAAAAAAGTGAAATTTAAAAAAAAATCTTGATATGGTAGTTTATAATTATAGATGATAATGGGTGATCCTGATATAGATCAGGGAGATAGTTGAGGCAGATATAGCTCTCCAATGTGTTGGGTAATGAATAGTCTTTGAAGAAAAAAATGAGGGATATAACCTTGTACGTTACTCTTAAAGAATTAACTAGGCCTTAGTTATTTCTAACATGGGTATGATGATCCAAGATATTTAGTTCATTATTTCTAAGTGTTTTTATGGAAATAATTTTATGTCATGAGTAAAGAAAAGTTTATAAAGTTTTAATGGTATATCTTTTTCTTTTAAGGAATGTTTTCATTAGTTCTCATATACCACATACTGCCTTCATGATTTTATATAACTCTAATGGGTTTCAAATTTTTTATTTCAAAAAATATTTCTTTTCTTATGTGGATATGTTCAGTTCATGTGCTCAATGTTTTATTGTTAAGAAGGTAAAAAATTTCATATTTTTTAATATTTTTCATTCTACTAATGAGATTCCAATATTTTATATTCGTTAAGGATATTTTTCTCATATCAAATTTGCAAATACTTTTCTACAAATAAAACTATGTTAATAAACTATATCAAGGTTAATATTTTAGATATGGTGACCCATCTTTAAATAAGATGAAGGGTCTTTAATAAAATATGAGTGTAAATTTAAAACCATGTTTCTATGGAAAAAGGGTAAACTGTGTGGAAATTTACACCTTTTTATATAATGGTTTTCCTAATTATATAAAACTCTAAACCTAAAATATCCTATAAATTTTAAAAAGTGAAACCCATGTTATAAATCATGTAATTATAGGTTAATTGTGTTATAGTGTGTTATAATAGAAGTGGGTTTGTTTCTTGAAGTAATGAAGTTGATGTTACTACTATTTGAATATGGATATTTTAAGTATAAGGTTAAGAATCTATTAATTGTGGTGCTAAGATTCTAATGATTTCATAATGTTCTGATAGGTTATTAATTGGGAGCATTGTATGCTATACATATTGGTTGTTAAAGGGCTTGAAAATTTTCCAAGTGGAGGATCAAAGCTTGATAGAATCTTGAGAGCATCATAAAATCATAGTATATCATTTTGTTAAAATAAAGTATGTTATTTTATAAGCTAATATAATGGGATGACATTTAAGGAATTGAGTTAGTGAAAATAGTGGTTTTGCAATTAATGGTGATTAATTATGAGCCATTATTGAAGGAATTTTTTACTGATAATAAAGGAGTTGATTGAGCTAGTGGAAGTTTGGAATTACTTTGAGTAAATTTCAACAGTTATGTAGGAAAAAATAAAAAATTTAGATTCTGTGTAGGATGAAACTGGGAACATATTTTTATGAATGGATTTCATGATACCCATATTGTGTAATATTAAACATCTCCAACATTATAATAAATATATAGAAGTATTGTAGTGATGTAAAAATGATTAAATCTGTGGGGGAAGATTTAAAAAATAATAAATCGAGACAAAAAAAGATACAAAAGATTAAATTCAATAAGAATGGGTAGATAAGACTATTTTTATAAGTTAAAATAGAGTAACATATGATTCATTATTAAAGCTGTGTGAAGTATTATAATGAGTTAGATCTATATCATATTAACTCTGGTTGTTGTGATTCTATGTGAGATTCATTCCAAAAGATTTTGGCCCACAAAAGATTAAATATTTTTAGAATAAATAAGACTAAACAATATTAATTTTTTAAAAAAATTATAATATTGTATATTAATTGATATTTCTAGAATGATATTTTTTAAAAATTTATAGTTAAATGATGTTATATTTATCATTTAAAGTAATAAACTTAATAAATTTTAGAGAATAGTATCGATTTATGTTGATTTAAAAAAGATATAATTTTCATCAGACTAATGTTAAAGTATTTGGAAGATTAAAGAGTTTGTATAATAGTTGACGTTGTATTGATTGGTTGATACATTTGATCATTTAAGAATAAATTTCAAGGAGTTATATTATTAAAGATGATACATTGATTCAGTGAATGAGAAGCCACTATATTATAGCAGTGAGTATCAAAATAGAATATAAAATCTAGTGAGAAAATAGTACAAGTGGATGATCTAGAAATTGAAGAACCAAAATCTATTGGATGATTCAAATATAGATTATAAGAATTACAGAGAAGTGAAAATTTTTGGAATAAAAATTTTAAGATACTATTATATGTTTTGTATGCTATATAAATATAGCATTAAATTTAGAGGAATTGTGTATAAGAGTGTGAGAATAGGTTAAATCGAGAAGATTCACTTATGTGGAATATTGACTCTAGAAAATCTAGGGTTATAGAAGAATGAAATTGAGTTAAGTATAGAAGGTTTTCCAAGATAAATTTTTTACTAATTATAGAATACTAGAATTTGAGAAAAGAAGGATCTAAAGAATTTTTGTAGTCTAAAATCAAATAATATCAAAAGATGTGAAGATAATTTTTTTGAAATAATCTTGGGATATCATGAGACACAGTTTGAATGATGTATTGGAGCTATAAAAGAAAAGCACCAGAAGCTTAGTGTTGAAATTAGGTTCCCTAGACCCAACTTGTGTATGTACTTTGATTGCCATTACATTTATATAGTTTTATATATACATGTGTTTATATTACCAAAATAGATTTGATAATTTTGCATCCACTATATTTATGGTAATTCACTTGGATTACGTGTTGTATCAACGGGTTATTGTAGTTCCCAGTCTATAATTAGAACCTAAATATACTATTATAGTAATCTTAAAGTAATTTCATATTGTCCAGGTGTGACTATTAGGTGATGGGGGCTCATAAGCATTGAGACTTCTTCTCATGAAGTTTATACTAGGTAATCTCTAGTAGTTGAGATCATGAGGACAGGCCAGCTAATAGTAACACTGCATGTTTTGGGTGTCATTGGTTGTTCCAATCTACAGACATGTGTATTGGACTATTGACTTGATATAATTATTAATGTGTGTCATTTTATCAAGTACTTTTATGCAAGGAAAAAACCATGACCATGAAGTTATGGAGAGTTATCATGTCTTGGTTGTGTCGTTAGTGGTATGGAATTAGTTTAATGATCAAGATAAAAAAAATTTGCTTCCAAGTTTAGGGATTAATATCTCAGGCTAGGTTGAATAGGATAGTAGTACCCTCATAAATATATGGTCATGGTAGTTGAGGATAAATTCATCCAATTAAATCAATGAATAATAAATAAATATAGGACAATGACACAAGTGTGTGTCCTACTCTATGTGATATCTAATAACAAGGAGATTATATTATACCGTGTGTGTTTGTAAGTTGTCTCTCATTTCTATGACTATTCCTTTTCTCTTTTGAGGACTTTATGGGTTTCTAAAATCTGCTCCTATTTTGTAAATACTATTTACTATTATCGAGATAAAGTCCTAGAGGATTACACACAATAGATCATCCAATAATCTTACCTATTTGTGTAAATATATATATATATATATGACATGGTGGGTGTAATTTTTTTCCCCTTCTCATTGGCTTGATAAGGTGAGGGAATGCTACTAAACCTTAAGCGATGTTCCCAAGGAAAAAAAGTTTGGAAATAAATTTTGAGGGCTTTAAGAACTTTTGTGGAATAATTTTCCCTTGATTTTAAAGTAACCAACCAAACGTTCCTTAAACATAATCACTACATGATGAATATCAAGAATGTTACACCATACAACAATCCCCAAAATTAAAACACTCCCAAACCACAATTATCCAAATTAGAGTACCAAGAGTAAATCAAAAACAACAAAACCGAAAGAATCAATGAAACAACTCTATAGCTCTATGCCAAGATCCATGCTCTAAGAACCACAATACCACCCAAGCATCATGATGAACCACTCAAGAAGTGAGATTCCTTATCGTTATCTATGTCTCTAAAACACCATCTACAAAAGAACCAAAGTTCCAAAGCAGGGAGTGAGTAATAATACTCAGTATGTTTCCCCAAATGGATTACCTACACACACCACTAGGATTGTACCATTATAAAAATTTATATAAAACAATTAATATAAATCCATTTAATCAATGAAATAATCAACAACAATAAAAACACATCCTTGCCCAAGGAAATTCATCCAAATCAATATAACTCCAAGGAAAGCCACAAAAAAATCATTAACCCATTCCCAACACATATTGGAATAACCAAATTCATCTTTCATAGCCACACGCATAACACAACCATTATCATAACCAACCACACGAGATCGGTGGTCATTGATGGCAGAAATTCACATTCATAACCTATCCACCTTTTTATAGTGGTACTTCACACCCACATACCAATCCTTGATGGTGGTCATTCACACCCACTATCCATACATCTAACCCATATCTATACCACATAATCCAACAAACAATAAAATAGAATTTACCAAAACCACAACAATAAGCAATCAACAATTTCTAATTCATATCAACAAACATATGTCTAGCCATAGTGCCCCACCATTTCAATATTAACCAATCCCCTAAGCAGATCAAAAATTCCTATAAAACAACATCTTTATTGAAAACCGACTTTCATAAACCATTTTCCATAAATCAAAAAAGCCTCCAATTTTAAAATAGTCATTTCAAATCAAACAACAAAGCCCCTTTCACAATAATAACCCATTTTTTCCAAAATCCCCAAATCATCAGAAGATGGGTTTCAACAAAGATTCGCACAAAAAATACACAATTAAATTCAAGATAATTATTTAATTTCAAATTAATCCTTCACGATCTATCAAAATGGAGTAGAGAGGGAATCCACTAACCTTAGGGTTTTTGTGAAATCGTCCAATCAGAAACTACACCAAAATTCTGAATGAAAACTACACAAAACTGCCTCAGATATCTTTTCTTAACATTAGTAAGCCCAAATTTCATAATTTTAGGGAAAAAACCTAGATATACATACGATGGATGTAGATATATAAAACTGAAAGAGAGGGAAAACTAGGTCTAAGGAAAACTAAGAAGCAACCAAGAAATGAGACTTACGAGAGAAGAAATGCCTTCACAACACCTTGAAAATCCTTTGAATAGAACCTAAAATGAGTGGGAAAGGCCTCTTTTACCTTGAGAATAAGAAATTATAAGAGGGGATTGAGTGGGAGGAAGTTTGGGGTGTTTTAGGTTAAATCCCAAGTGAATCATTTTTAAAAATCCCATTTTTAATGTCGTGCATGGTTAGCTTGCACGGTTAGATATGAACTAATTGTACTTCTGTTACTATCTAAAGGGTGACCTGCATAGTTTCCTTGCATGATTAGACAAACCATGCACATACCACGTGAAGCCTGCTGCCTCATGTTGCACGGTTACCTGGGGGTTTTGCATGGTTTCACCAAACTGTGCTCAGACTTTTCACCCTAAGACAAGCCCTAAAACCATTCTAAAACCTTCCCAAACACTTCTAAATATTACCCAACCACTTAAAACACTATTACACCTCCAAGGTGGTGTGTTTCTGGGTGGTGCAGAAATGGTATTATGCGGATCATCACCCATCCCTTTTTCTATAGAGATGGGTTCTCGTCAAATTTACTATTCCTTTGTTTCAACCCATGTAGCATCATTATCCTTTAAAGAATGTTGAATTAACTCTACGGGAATTGTTGGTCCTAGCAGGAAATTGTGTGGGGTTCAAGAACTCATGAAATTGTTCCTTCTCATACATAAATTCCTCATATTTTCTCCAATGGGTTTATTCATGGATCCAAGAATGCTCAACGGCCCTATTATCCATGATTCATGGACCTGCTTTCCAAAGGCTGGCACTCTTTGACCGATGATTCAACCAATGACACTTAAGGACTTCATTAGTCAAGAGTATGGGAGTTCGGGCTCACTACACCCTTCTGGGGGAGTATTTTTACCTATTCCTGGACTCTCTTATATATTTAAGACGTGTTCATATGTTTGTGAATCCTTGGTTCATTCCTGAAGAGTGTGTCTACAGGCTACTCTTGGTTTCCAAGATCATCATAGTCATGCATATATTTGATGCTATGGAGGTAACATGGACTTTATCCATGTAATAAGGCACTCTAGAGTTTATTTTCATATAGGGGGGATATAAGGTAACTTGATGTTGGTATTGGGACCATAATAAGGGCTTCCTACATATCCTCGGAATAGGAATCAGAACCCACGTAGTTCAGAAGGTGTGGGGCCTACGCATGGGAGCTGCCCAGTTGAGAAAAATGATTGGGAGAAACCTTCTGGATGGGAACCCTTTTGATATTGGGAATTCTGGTTGGTTTCCTATGTATCATGTTTTGACCAAGAATCAGGGTTCACATAGTTTAGAATGTGTGGGGATTACGCATGGGAGCTCCCCATTTAGGAAACATGATTAGGTGGACCCTTTATGGGAGGACACCCTTTTAAGCTCAGGCCTTCTAGTAGGCATCCTACATATTCTGTTTTGAGCAGGAATTAGAGTTCTCATAGTTCAAAATGTGTGGGGATTACACATGGGAGATGCCCATTTGGGAAACATGGTTGGGTGGAACCTTTATGGGAGGAAACCCTTTTGAGCTCAGGCCTTCTGGTAGGCATCCTATGTATCCTATTTTTACTAGTAATCAGAGTTCTTGTAGTTCATAATCATGTGGATATCGCAATCCTCACAAACCTCTAAGCCCACATAATTCATGCTCGGTGTGGGAAATAAGATTATGTGAAAGATTATACAATGTGCATGCCTCCTCCCCTGTTGGTGGGGGAGGGAGAGCCCGTGGAAAAAGAGGTCGGGGAAACTGTTGGTGATGGCGCAGATCAATGAACCCTTCAATGTGAAATGACATTGAAGGTTACGTGGACCTACCTTGGAAGATTTGGGACTTACCTCAGTGGAAGGGCCCCAAATCACATTCTGGGAAGGGGAGAAGTTTCATCCTCATCAAAGGGGGGAGTGAACATAACCCCTTCAACTGATCACTATTCCTCATTAAATGGAAAATAAAGTGATCACCCTTAATCCCTAAAATGGGGAGGTTCACGTAGGCATCCCAAGTTTGGGCTTCGGGTAACCATGGGAATATAGCCTCACAGGCATTCATGAAGCCATCACCTTTATGGGGAGGGCCTTCGTGACTCTGCTTACCCTGGGTATGTAGACTCAATGGGGTGCACTGATGGACCTGATGGTCTGATCATACAGGTCCGATGGATTTGGATGTGGATTTGGCCTAATGTTAGAGGACTGGTTAGCAGAGGGACCATGGAGGACTAGATGGTAGTGAAAGTGTGAGGTTGGAACCGGTGGAAACAATACCCGAAAACACCCCCACTCCACGTACTAACTTTTTATGCGGGGTGGGGGAGGGTACGCATACCATAGTGGTATGTGGGAATGGTTATAGGAAACTGTATACCATAGTGGTATGTGGCCCATCATGCCTCTTTGGGTTCCATCCGCGTATCAAGGTATTACATGGTTTCGGGTTCAGTTCGCGTAGTGGTACGCTACGCAGAGCACCATATCGAAGGGGGGGTTTGAGGGATCATCGGTTGTGGGGAGTTCATCCGTGAGAAGCCCTGGTTTCATGGTTCACCAGTTAGGTTAACATTTCTATTATTATTCAATTCCCCCATTTTATTGTTCGTGGTCGGCTGTACCTGTGGAGTGAGTGGTTTGTAGTTTGTATTTTACTGATTAAACAAGACGAAAGCTAGAGTGCAGCCTCTAAGTCTCCCTTAAGATTTCATCATCTATCATTCTCTCTATATGTCTCCCCCTGTGTTTCCTCCTTTTGTACATCTACTATGATCCTTTTATAGAGCATTGGAATACTCTTATCTATTGGTCATGTGGAACCATTTGCGGAGGCCCATTGAAGCAATATCATAACCCATGGAAGAATCAGTCAATCTGGGGTTTGCGTAGACTTCAATTTGAAGAAATGGTTCACAAAACCCTACTAATTCACTTCATCCGCAAACAGATGATTTTACAGCATGGTACGCGGATGGTCCTCACACGTATGAATCTGTTGGTGACTCGGTTCATGGTTTTCCTTGCTCGTCATCCATCACCTCATGGGCCAGTGGATTATGGATCGTCCTGTATACCTGGTGGTTTGTGGTCAAGTTGCTCTGCATACCTTTCTGGGTGACGATATGAGGGCCACTTGAAATTCCTTAAAAACTTTAATTATTTCAATTTTCTTCAAATAATTGCAACTCAATTTGAGTCCATTAACCTTGGTAGACTTGTATAATTACTTTACTCCTTCTTCAAAGCATTCTTGGGGGTATTTTATTTTCTTGGTGAAATTTTATGGACCCCAAAAATGCCCCCCATCAGAATGGGTTCTGTTTGGAACGAAAAGGGGACTATTCTGGTGTAGAAGCGGTCTTGAACTGAAATGGTTTACGGTAGAACATATAGTCCTGGTGGCAGGGGACAACACCTTTATATAGGGGACCATTTCATTTGTCTTTTACTATTTCTTATGGTGAAAAGTACTCTCGATTTCCCAAGCTTCCCTTGTTGTCGCATATTTTGGTCCTTGCGAAAATCTTGTTCATGAACTGCTTTGTACCTTCCGCGAAATAATTTCCTTGCCATTTCTCCATTCTCATACCATATTTTTCATTTCACACACATTTTTGTTTAACTATAAGACTTAAAATATGGATTCTACATAGGAGGAAGTTACGTGGATGGTTTTTCTGCATAACGCACTAGAATCAATGAACTGGAATTTTAAGAATATTAACGATCTAAAATTAAACTTTAATACACCCTTTATGAACATGAACTTAATCAAATCCCAAGTTCATGGGCCATATTTCATGAACCTTTATGTTCATCGACCAATGATCCATGGACCAACACCTAGAGGATGTACGCATACCATAGATGTACACGGTAGATTGTGACCGCATACCGTAGCTATAGGCGGGGTTACTTCCGTATATCAAGTTGTACGTGGGTTGTGGCTACTGCATACTATTTCTGAAATCCATATGCAGAGCTTCATGTGGAAATATTTGGAGTCTTTTAAAAACTCTTCCCTAGAATTTATCCAATTATAATTTATCGGAATTACTTCTTATTAGATTTTGGATCTTCCTGTGCATGCTACAATGGCTGATTCATAGGCTACTGCTAAGATCGTTGCTTCTTCTGAGGCTACTGTTATTTCTCCTATTTCTGTTGCAGATTAAATATCAAAGGATATGGTGGCTTTGGTTGATGACAAAACTTTGGTCATTCTGTTTCACCAATCCCTTGTGAATCTACTTACAGTGGGTCAATGGGAGTACCCAGTCTCATATAGGCTTCCTTCTTATGGGTTTGGCCTTTTTTCTGACATAGTGATCCCAGCACCAAGCCCAATTGATCATCACACTACCTGGATAATTAATACTTTTATTCCATAGGCATTTATTTCTTCCAAGGGGAGGTACCTTCATAGAGATACTACCTCCAAGACTTTATTTCATTATGCACCTTGAACCGTAGAGGGGGCACAGTGGAAGCCTAATCAGACAGCCCACTATTACCATAGCATAATGAGGGATGCTATAGTTAATGAGAAGCATGGTTGGTTATCTCGATGGGACCTTTATCCTGTAGGCTCGTTTGTATTGGACTGGGGGTGTCCCTTTTGGGTTCTCCAGAGTTGTGAAGAATTCCAAGCTGAGCTATAGACTGTGGGATAGTACAAGGTCGCTTGGGTTTCTCAGACATACACCCATCATCCTACTGCCCTTATTTCATAGCTCTAATACAGGAGGAGTCTAGATACCAACACTTTCCATCTAACCCACGAGTAATTTGGCATCATACTTTGAGACATTCGACGGATTTTGGGAGTCCCTATCATTGGGGACATGTACAATGAATTTCTTCCTCACTCCACTGTTTGGGATGATGAGGAAATAACCCCCCCCCCCCCTCTGGCCTAAAAACTCATCATCCAAGTGAAGACACTTCTGAAGGAAAGTGATCTCTGTCCAAAGCAGGATGTTCTATTTGACAACTGGTTTAGTTCTTTTGCTAAGCATACTAATCTCTAACCCGATCCACAGAGACCCAGGTCTTGCCCCATTAAAGCCACCCGAAGGCGAGAGGGTACTTACTAGCCCATGCTAGAAGAGGGGGATTTATGGAAATGGGGATGGGGTATTATCCCTGACATCGATTGGTTATTTTGACTAGTGGATTTATTGGTCATGTTCCTGAGCTGGTGGATCCTACCAGTGCGAGAATCTGGTGGTGTAAGAACCTCAACCATTATCATGGCCCTTCAGTTGGCCACTGGAAAATGCATCAATTTGTCCATCCCAGTGTTAGCCAAGATATACTGCCTACTAGGCCTAATCAGCAAAGGGGGTCACCCTAATGGATGGTCGGTCCTTTTAAAATTATTTGGGGCTATATGGGATCCCACATAGGGGGTTAGTCCTTCATCAATTCCCTAGTAATTCTTCATTATCCTCTCTGATCATACATTCAGAGCACCAGCGGGGTCATGCCAGCTTCCTGGGCTTCACAGGATAAGCAAGAGGAGCATACCAAAAGGAACGAGCATGACTTAATGTCTTGTATCAACGTTTACAAACATTTCTCTTACCAACCATATGATTCCATTACTGGTACTATTACAAATAATGCATCTGAACACTTTATCAACCGAGGTTACTTATTTTCTCTATGAGAAGGTATCCAGGTTTCCCATATCATAGGGGAACTTATCTATGACGGATATGATCTCTTTATATTTAGTAGATAATTTAATTGTGTTCAGAATTTGTGTTCCCCTTATCCCAACAATGTTTGTCAGGAGAAGCACTTGATGATAGCCTGCCAATTATGGTTGATGTTCACCCAGGTGGACATCCAGAGCCAGGATAGACTTCTAGATTCTGTGGATTATGGTCACCTACTTATCAAGAATTATGATGAGGCCTGGGTTAAATCATACTCATATGGCCAATTGGATGATATTAGTGCCTATTGTGATGAATTCCAAGGAATACAAGGCAAAAGGAAAGGGAAAGAAAAAGGGAGTTTCTGAAACCTATTTACTGGGAGAATTCCTTTGAAGGTTTGTTCACTCCCCTCCTAGGAAAATTGTGAATGATGGGGTCATTACCTCACAGGCGGCCAAACAAGCTGCTTGAGATGTTTCCAGGAATCCATCATCCATTCCTTCCGAGGCTGATTTTACAGTGGCCTGGAGGTAATGGGACCTTTTGAATGGTCATTCATCTTCTTGTAAACAGTATCCCCATGATTTATAGAAGATTCTCTAGAATAGGTAAGTGGACCTTACTAGCATTGGGTACATGTCAACACCGACTGACATTTCTTTTGATGAGTATCTAGATAGGGTGAGTTTCTATCTTAAGGACCTCAAGACCCTCATTCACTCCCAAAGTGGTCTCCATAAGTACTTGCATCGGGTACTAGCCATGATACGACCAGAAACCATTGAGGAGGGTGAAGAAGTCATTGGATTTCCTACTACAGCTGCTACAGAGAAAGTTTCTTACTTGCCTGCATCATCTTGTAAACATCCCTTTTCTCGAGATCCTGAGTTTACAGGGACACCTGGTAAATATTTGCGGTTTTAGAAACTTTCCCTGCTCCCCTGTATCATCCATCCAACACTGTCCATACCAATTAAGGCCGCATTTCTAGAGTCTAGGAGGGTTTGGGATGAATTGAGGTCAAGCGCATCTGGTGAAGACATATGGAGGCTTCTTTAGAGGGAATGCTTCAATATTATGGGTTTTGCGAGATCCATTTCTCCTACCTGTATTTCAACTGATGAATAGACTGATGAGGTGGAAACTTACATTACTGAAATGGATAGGTGTCTTCACACTCCTGTGGATAGGCATTACTAGTCTTACCACATGGTGTTGATGGTGGTATTTCCATGGTCGGCGGTAGAGGTCTTATTTGAAACATTTGGCCTTAAATTATTTTATTACAAAGCTAATGAAATTTTCCCCCTTTCCTTCTTATTTTTCAGGGACCTTTTAGATATCAGGAATTGGCCTTTTCCCCAACTTATTCTCTTGGAGGTACTGTGGCTGGGGAGTACACCCCTTCAACGGTAGGGGGTACTGCGGAAGGATCCCCCAGAGCTCAAGAATATATGGAAGTGGTTATCGCAGACCCTTCCCAGGCGCCCCCCCCCCCCCCAACTTTTCTTGGTGATATTAATCAGGATCCATCCCCTTAGTAGTCAAAGAATTGCAAGCAAGACTCTTAGCTATCCAAGCATATTCGATGGGGGGTCACAAGTAATTGTCTGTTTACCGGGTGATTTAACCAAGTACCCTTATCCAGTCAACCTCATTGTACCTAAATGTACTTTGACACAAGGCCTATTGGTGACCAGATGATGACTGCTCAGGCATCTATAGATCCTGTCCCTTTTAGGGTGGAAGAAGGGTCTCCATCTACATTGGTTGATCGAAATAGGGAAGCAGGGCCATTTGAAGAGACTGGGGGTGTTTCTGACCCCTCAGATGTGCTTTCCCCCACTCAAACAATCTCTGTCCCAATAATGGAAAGACATCCAAAAGTCGCGGGCTCACTTGACTGTGTTGAGCTGACTCCCATAGGGTGAGACAGGATGGTCTTTATGGAAGGGTCTGAGTCCAGTGATGAGCCCTAGAACTTATTGGATCTTGGAGGGGATTCGAATATTGGTGAGCCAATCAATCTCAATCGAGCGACTTTTTCCCCTACAGAGGGAGTCACTCTAGAGACTACTATTTTATCTGTACATGGTGGCTCCAATAAAGTCATAGTCAGGGAGGTTGATGTTCCGTCCCTTGAAAATTTGGAGCGGGCGATCATTCCATTTTTTCCAATTCTAAGAGGGATTACGTTTTCTTCCCCCAGGATTCCAAGACCAGTATACTTATTTGGACTGACCATCCCTTCATGCCTCATATTAACTGAAAACCTTTTGAAGGTCATCTTGAGGGTTACTATTTTGGTCAGGCATAGCCCTAGATATTTATTCTTCCCACGTATCCATAGGGAACCATTGATGATTGGAAATGCAATGTCACTTGTTTTAGGTAGAAGTAGCACTACGGAGGTGGGAGATATTGAAGTTGTCTCCCCTCCATCCTCAAAATCAGAACCACAAGCCTTAGCAATGGCGGTGGATGCCCCTACCTTGTCATCTATTACCATTAAAAGAGACAAGGATGTTGTAGGGTCAAGTCATATTGTAGCTTTTGGGTCAAGTCTCTCTTTGGTGATGTTCATTCCTGACTATATATCATCGTCAGGGAGTGACTCTGAGACCGATCGAGAAATCCAAGTCGATCTTCATTCCACTCAGCAAAATGCATCGGGGAACATTTGAGGATTAATCTCCTAGACTCCACTAGATGAGATACCAGTAAAGTTTCCCAAGTTACACCACCATTTTGTTGTCCTAGGCTTCGGTGGATTAAAATATCATGGAATTTACGATATAGTAAGACAGGTAGTTGCTTCTCGGGAAGCAACTGGTGCACTTGAATCTTGACTCTCCATGGCAGATTCGACAGCTTATATGGCTGCTATATGAAAAATTTCCAATGATGAACCTTCCACTCAAGAAAAAATGGTTGAAAAGTTTAAAAATGAACTCCCAAAGAAAGATTCTTTGATGGAATAGCTTAACCATGAAGTGGAGTGACAAATCTAGAAGTTGGAGCATCTCAAACAGGAGCGGGCCCGAGCCGTGGCCGCTGTCGAGGAGGGGTGATGGAAAATGCAGGAGGGAGAGAGGATCGGCCTCTAATCCATGATGGAAGCGGAGGTACTTCGAGAAAGTGTAAAGGCTGATACTGTGAATTTATTGAAGCTTATCCAAGCCATTGAGGAGTCTCACCAATAATTAATGAAACTCTGCGACATTGTCGAACATCTCTTGTAAAGGTTATATCTTTCTCGCAAGGAGAGGCTCCAGGCTATAGATACCCCCCATATATTTTTATGAAATATGATGGAACTAATTTACCTCTAAATTCTCCCTCTTTAATGTTTCCTATCGTGTCAAAAAAATTTAAATCAGGCATTAATTTTTTTAAACTGTGACTTGAAATCAGTAAACTGGAATAATCGAAACGAGCTCTAATTTTTTCCTGAGCTGCGGGACTCAGTGAGAATAGTTCGACTATTACTGGGGTTTCATGGAAAACCCCACAAACTTTGTGTCTCTTTTTTTATTACCCTAGTTTTTACCTAAGCATGCTTGGTACAGGATTAGAGGGTATAACTTGGATATTTCATAGGCTGACCTTTTTGGTTTTTTGACCTAAAAAGCTTTACGCCTTTTCTCATGGCTCAATTTTTTCCTTTTTTTAATGAACCAATACTTTAATTTTTTTTCCAAGGTTCCCTTTGCATATTTTTTTTCTTTGGAAAGTATGGCATATTTTTCACTGGCAGTTCATAGTCCTTCCAATCAAACTTATTACTGATGTTTTCAGACGAACAGCTTTGACCATACTTAATATGGTAGGCCCCTGACTTGGGAATGTTAGCTGGGAATATTCTAATATCCTTCATATATGGATTAAGGATTTTTCTTGACCCTTGATTTGTGGATTCTGGACATGCATGAGGCTCGGGAGCTGCGTTAGGCATACATAGGTAAGAAAGGACTCTACTAGGGATGAATTTTCCTTTAATTAATGGCCATTTTTTGTGTGCAACATATGCAGAGCCCTCGGGGCATGATGCGCATAGTCAATCAAAGGCGTCTGTAGGACACTGGCCTTCCATTTCTGATTGCCTAGTGGGATTTGAAACATTTAGACTTTATTTTGATGTTGGGAGCCATAGTGGATGACTGGTCTGAGTAATGGTGTCTGAAGACATTAGGGACATTCATGCCTACTTTGAGTGGGATACTATTACCCCACATTTATTACTTGTGTGAGGGAGAGATAGTGAATGATCAGGTCAATTAAGAGTCTTTTTTTATGTCAAGGTCACTTGAGAAGAAGGAGGTACAAAAGTTGTTATCCAAGTGTTTTCCAAATCTTAGGGTGTGACAAGACGTGGATGTCATTTGAGTGTATGGAAGCTGGAAAGAACTCTCCTACGGATTAATTTTCCTTTAATTGATGTCCATTTTTGTAGGAAACATATGTAGATCCATTGGGGCATGATATGCATAGTCAAGACAAGTTGTTCATAGGACACTAGCCTTCTGTATCCGGTGGACTTTAAGGATTGTGGAGATTGGAAAATTTATGGATATGGTAAGGGATCTTCGACGAGGGGTGCTTCTGAACAAAAAAGGAGGAATTTTAACTAAGATTATTCAAGAAAACCCAAAAATGAGTGGGGGTACTCTTCTTTTTCATGTGATATCAACTTCACACATATAGACGGGATATCTTTAGAAACCTCAAAAGAGACCACAGATGAATCGGGCCCGTGTGTTTTGATATATCCAGGATATGTGTAAGGAGGCAAGTGTAAACCATGGATCTGAGGGCCCTTGAATCAAGAGGTATGGGATGAGGCTTGGAAGTCATTAGTCATACTAAGATAGGATAGGACTCTCCTGGGGACGAATTTTCCTTTGATTGATGGACATTTTTGGTGGGAAACAAATGCATATCCACCGAGGCATGATGTGAATAGTCAAGAAAAGGTGTGTGCATGACACTGGCCTTCCATCCCAGATAACCTTGGTGGGTTATGTGGATTCAATATCGCTCAGAGCACAGAGTATGAAATGTGGCAGGAGTGTATTTGGATATATTGGGGACATTTGGTCTGTGATTTACACATGGAATTGGGTGTCCCTTACGTAGATCTAACTCATACGTAGGGTGAGGCATTTGTTACATCTTTGGGATTACTTTTTGTTTAACATCACATGGACAGGACATGGGGTTCCTCTTGGTGGAGGGAATCGTGACACGTCTTTTAGGGTCGTGCTACTAGGACCAAATTCTTGGACTGTTTTGCCATAATTCCACGATGGATCTCCCTCTTAAATCCCTAATCTCATGTTAGATATGCTCATTGTGAGAAACAAGGGATTACAAGGTATCTGTTTCATTTCTTAGGAATAGAAAAATCAGCATTAGAGGGCACTTTTGGGCTAAAATCATTGTTATGCAGTTTAACATCATATAATGGGGATGATTTTGACCTTTCAATTTAACATCGTGTGGTGAGGACGTGATGCTATGCAGTTTAGAGTCATGCAGTGAGGACGATTTTATTTTCATAAAGATCTTCAATAATTTTAGGTTAATCATAACCAGGATGTTCTGTCATACCTTACATGTGAATGATGATAGAAGTTGTAAACCATAGTCTGTGGGGAAACTTGAATCAGGAAGGTTGACATGGGGCTTAAAAGTCATTGGGTGTACTGGGATTGGATAATAATCTCCTGGGAACGAATTTTCCTCTGATTAATGGCCATTTTTATGGGAAACATATATAGAGCCACCGGGGCATGATGTGAATATTCAAGAAAAGGTGTTTGTAGGAAACTACCCTTCTATCTCAGATGGTCTTGAATGATTATGGGAATCTAAGTCTTCTGGAGGTATGGAGTGTGAAAAATGGGAAAGACGTGCCTGGTAATGTGAGAATACCCGGACCATGATTAAGAGTGAACTACTTAGATCTTCCACATAGGCCTGACCCATATGTGTAGGAGGAAGTAGGATCCTTTGACTTCTCATGACTGAGAGGCATGTGCAGAATATCAAAATACTGAGGACTGAGCCACACATAACTCTTGAAGAATTTCGCAATTTTATTGTCATGCGATAGGACCTTTCGTGGACTCCTTGTACAATTATGACCTACGTATGGGGGAAAGGGGAATTTTTTTTCCGGTGGTTGGGTCGGGATCAAAGATCGGGCATCACTATGTATCCTCTGATGGAAGGAATCAATCCACATGTAGTTCTGAATGTTCCCGAAAAGAGTTTTCTTGATGTGTTAGGGATACTTGAGGGAAAAAAATTTGATGATGATGATGGTTGGTCTGAGATCAATGATCGAGGCATCACTATGTATCCTACGAGGGAAAAAATAAAGCCACACATAGTTCTGAAAGTTCCCTGTACCGATTTGGCTCGGTCTATGTGTGAGGACATGTAAGGTAATTTTTTGTTTCAATTGATATGTGTTTCAGGACTACCATATTCCCTTATGATTTATTTGTGTAAGATAATCCTCACAACTGATCCTAAGCTCACGTGAGCTATACGCGATGTGAAAAAAAAGTAGTGGTCATAGAATCTCCTTCGTAGGTTTTCGGAGGTAGAGGATATGATGGGGCATTTTCTTTTTCTTTCATGGTGGGGCTAGGACAAGATCGAAGATCAATGTGTCCCTACAAAACCCACGAGGGTAGGAATCAATCCGTGCGTATTTTTGTACGTAGCCTGTACCGGTTTGGCTCAGTCTAAGGGGTAGGGTCATTTTGGTTCTATCCATTATGGTTTTCTGGTATACCATGCTACTCTATAGTTGGATTTCATAAGATAATACCTACCACTAATCCTAATCTCCTAGTAGTTATACTCGATGTGAGAAATAAGGAGTGATATGGGTTTCCCTTATGATTATGGGTAGATAGAGGGCGTGATGGAGGCATTTTTTATGGTGGGGCTGGGATAGGATCGACGATTGAGGCATCACTGCATATTCTATGAGGGTAGTAATCAAGCCGTATGTAGTCCTGTAATAGATCATGTAATTTATCATCATATGATTTGGACATTTTGTGTCATGTAGTTTAACATCCTATGACGAGGACATGAGTCCCAGTTTATTGTCATGTTTCAGGGAAGAGTTCCTTACAGTTTATCATCATGCAGAAAGGATGATGACTCATAGTTTAAGGTCTTAGATTTTGTACCACAACATTTTAGTTTAACATCATGTTATATGGACTAATATTTTATAATTTAACATCATGTGGCCAGGATGATGATTCGTAGTTTAAGTTCTTAGAGCTCAAACCTTAACATTGTAGGGAATTTTTACTCATAGTTTAGGGTCATAGAGATTGGACCTTAACATTGGGGTTTTATGACTCTTAGTTTAGGGTTTTAGAGCTTAGACCTTAACATGTGTGTTTTTCTGTTACTCATAGTTTAGGGTCTTAGAGCTTAGACCATAACATGGGGGGCATTTTTATGACTTGTAGTTTAGGATCATAGAGCTTGGACCTTAGCTTGATGGTGTTTTGTCATTACTCATAGTTTAATGTCTTAGAGTTTGGACCATAGCATTGGGTAATTTTTATGAATCATATTTTAGTTTCATAGAGGTTGGACCTCTAACATTTTTTTATGAAAAGTATTTCTTCAAGAACTTCTCATTTATAGGATTTTTGAGGAGCTATCTGTCCATTGATATCAGTGTGTATGCTTCATTGGAATAGACCCTATGTATACCATATGGTCCTTCCCACATTGGTTCAAGATTTAGGGGGTTCTTCCTGAGTATCATCGTGGTTCTACATACTAACACCATTTCTCCTTCACGGAAAGATCAAAGGTGAACCTTTTTGTAAAAGGCTTGTGTAATCCAGTTTTGGTATACTTCAAAATGGTGCAAAGTGTGCAGCCTTTTTTTGTCTAGCTTATCTAACACATCAAATCATCTCTGGGATTTATCATCCATGTAAATTTGATCACAAATGGTCACACAAAGTGATGGAAATTGTATTTCTATAGGTAATACTACCTCTGCCCCGTATACTAGTGAGTACAGGGTTGCCTGGGTAGCAGTGCGAGTCATGGTCCGGTAAGCCCACAAAGCGTGAAAGAGACTATATTTCCGTAATTTCTTATCCAAATCGACCATCTTTGGATGTATGGTAGATATATTCTTGTTTAAAACCTCTATTTTCCCATTGGCTACTGCGTGGTAGTGGGACGAACGATTGTCTTTAATTCCATACTCCTGGTATAACTTGTCCAAATCATTAGAGTATAATATGGTGTAGTTTTCCATTAGGATGGAATGAGGGACACCAAATCTAGTAATTATGTTGTCCTTCACAAATTTGATGATGTTTTTCTCCCCGACTTATTTAAGGGTATGGCTTTAGTCCATTTGGAAAAGAAGTCCATCGTTGTGAGTATGAACTTGAACTATCTAGATATAGAAAGAGGATATGGTCCCATAACATCCATCCCCTAGGTGAAGAATGTCTAGGAGTACTTAGCTGTATAAAGTAACTCTGGGGGAGGTGTATGAAATTAGCATGAACTTGGCAGGATTGGAACTTCTTGGTGAATATGGAACAATCATGTATCATGGTTCTCCATTAATACCTAAGCCTTCAGATTTGGTGAGAGAGCTTGGTTGCTGATTGGTGCACTCCACAAGCTCTGGAATGCACCTCTTTCATGATAGAAACTATTTCTTCTCCATCAATTCACTTGATAAGGACTCTGCCAAGGCCTCGTTTTTAGAGGACCTTTTCTTGGTTATCTCATTGTATAAGACAAAGTTGACTTCCTATCTTCAGACATGCTCCCCTTTAGCCCTATCTGGTGGGAGTTCCCTATTCTGAAGGAAACAATCAATGGGCATCATCCAACCAGTGGTATGACCATAAGCCTTAGGAACATGACTAATTTCATTGATTTCTTTCTTATTTCTCTGGATGAATGGAAAGACCATCCGGCGGTGAGAAATTCTAATGGTTGTGTCATCCCGGTCGAGATCGGCCAAGGTTGTGCCTGCATTTTCTAAAGCATTGTCCTGGGAATTCTATGACCGGAGGACATGAGTCAACATTGGTTCTGATGGTAATTCTACCATCAGTGCTCAAACATGGTTCATTAAGGGAACCAATACTTCTTTCGTGATATCATAGTCATCATTGGTCTATTTTATGACTAGCTATGAATCACCCTTTATTTTTAGGTGTTTGGATTGCACTTGGAGTGCCAATTCTAGGCCTACAATGAGGGCATGATAATCTGCATCATTGTTTGTGCACCCTTCCGAAAGAAGGAAAAAGTAAGGTAATATGGCCTTTTTAGGGGTTATGGGTATGACTCCCAACCCCACTTTTTTGAGTTTGGGATCCTCCATCCTTTTCTCTATCGGGCTTTGGGAATCACGATTGAAGTACATTTCCCATGTCTAGGGGTTTTCCTAAATGGAAAAAACCTCTTCATCCAGAAGTTCGGCATCCAACAGTGATGTTTCTTCTGAGAGGTTCTTGACCAGGAAGTATACTAACGCATGGCTTTTGATTTCCTTTTGGGGCATGTATCGTATGTAAAACTGTTGTAGGATGACCGCCCATTGTGATAGGTTCCCATTCAGCACGAGATGGTTGAGTATATATCTAAGCAGGTTGTAGTGGGAGACCAGGTGGACCTCATGGTGCTGTAAGTAATTCCTGAGCTTCTAAACTGTGAATATTAGGGCTAGGTAGCTCTTTTCAATTTTCAAATACTGAATTTCAGCATCGATCATTGTCCAGATGAGGTAATAGAGTATGTTCTCACTGTCGGCATCATTCTTTTGTGTGAGGAAGGCTCCTAATGATCATTCCCTAATAGTTACCTATAAAATGAGTAGTATCCCCTCAACTAGAAGCATGAGAAACGGCGGGCTAAGGAGATATCTTTTGAGATTGTCGAATGCTTCTTGATAATCATTATCCCACTCACACATAACTCCTTTATTCATGAGCTGGGTGAAAGGTAAAAATTTACCTTCTAGGTTGGCTCTGAAGCACCGGATGTAGGCGAGGTTCCCCAGGAGACCTCTCAACTCAGTGAGGTTGTAATGTGCGGACATGCCAAGGATGGATTTTCTCTTATCAGGGTCGAATTTTATGTTGCAATGATGTATGATGAAGATGGGGAATTTTCTCGAGGTAATTCCAAAGGAGCACTTAAGGGGATTCATTTTTAAATTGTGCTGTCAAAATATTTTGAAAACAATTTCAATATTAGTAAGGTGGTTCGAGTGTTTTCATGATTTAACCACCAGGTCTTCAACATAACACTCAACGACTTTTTCCAAAAATGGACTAAAGATGTGATGCATGGCGCGCTGATATGTGGTGTCAGCATTATTTTTACCAAAAGGAATCATTTTATAATATAACACTCCCTGAGGGGAATGAAAGGCAGTAGCTTCTTCATCTCCTTAGGCCATCCATATTTGATTGTATCCAGAATAGCCATCCATGAAAGAGAGGGCTTTATATCTGGTGGTCGCATCGATCAACAATTCTGTGATCGGGACCAGGAAGTCATCTTTTGGGAAATGCTGATTAAGTTCCCTGAAGTCAATGCGGATTCTAATCTTCCCATTCTTATTTTTAATAAGGATTATGTTTTCCATCCAGGTCAGATATTGGACCTCCCGTATAAAGTTGGATTTGATCATCTTATCACTTCAGCCTCTATTTTGGCAGCATGCATTGGGTGGGTACTTCTGGTTGCCTGTTTATAGCTCTGGTGATCTTCGGGTAAGACCATATGATGGGTGGTGACCTCAGGATCGAGGCCTAGAATTTCTGTGTATTTCCAGGAAAACACATCTTGATTCTTCTTTAGTAAGGAGGTGTATGCCTCCTACTCCATGACATTAATCGCCACACTGATTTGAGTAGGTCATGGGTCGTTTTCGATGCCCAGATTTATCTCTTTAGGTTCATCGATGGTTGTGGAGACACCTTCTTCCAATGAAAGAGGGGTATCTTTGAGATATTCTTCCTCTTATTCTTCATGTTCATCATCTTCATCATCTCCATCATCTTCTTCTTCTGATGGAGAAATTATTTTTGATACGAACTCTCCAATTTGGGAAGAGAAATCATCTTTTGCCTTAATGTGTGAGTCAATGGTAATTTGATGTCCCATGGATGAGCCAAGAGCATCTTTGATAGGGTTTTTCCTGTCATCGTGGGAGTTAGCCCGCTCTTTTGGGTCCTTGTACTCGATGGTCGTAATAGAGACCATGTAGACAAATGATCCTACACCCATACTTTCATTTATGAATTCAACTTGGTTGATGGGAAGTACATACTCTTCCCCAAGTTTCTAGATGAGGTCAGTGGGATCCATCTCCAATCCGTTCGGGGAAGTGATCCAGTCAACGTCATTGGCCAAAATACATTTTTCTTCTGATTTATAGAACCCTGCATCGATATAATGTGATTTACAAGATTCAAATGGGGATTTATCAGTGTGAAACATCCCGTTTTTTTTTCATTAATGAAATATTTTATGCACTAATGGTATGAGGATGGAATTATAGCGTGCTGATGCAGCCAAGGTCTCCCTAATAGGACACGGAAGTCCATACTTTGCTACACCACCAGGAACTTGGAATCTGATATGAGATCTCTGATCAAATTTTTAATTTTGATACTTCCCAATGGTTTCTGATCACTTTTTTTATATCCCATTAGAGTTGTAGTGAAGGGTGTCAAGTTATCTTCATTATATCCCAACCAACGAAGTGTTCTCAATAGGAGGAGGTTGACACTAAAGACTTTGTCGATGAAGATCATCCAAAAATCAATTCCATTTATCTTGTCGGACACATATAAGGGTTTGATGTGCCCCTACATTATGGAATATTAATCCCTATCCGTGAAGGAGATAACAGTGTGACATTCTTCGAGTTCGTTCTTCGTCCGATAGACTTCGTTTGCTGCTACTTCAGCCCTAAACTCCTGGGGACCTATAAAGGCTTCAGTGAGTACCTCCCTAAGATATGAAGATAGGCTAAATGCATCCAGGATTGACAGCTTTGCTGGTACTGAAGCTAGCTTCTTTAAAATATTATACTTATGTTATAAAGTTTAGCACTTCCCAGCTTGGGGTTTCTTTTTACAAACACTTTACGGGTTTGATCCTTGGATGTAGATGGTTCGGCCTCTATAACAGGAGTCGGCAGTGCTGTAGTCCTTTCCACATTTGGCCAAATTGTTCTACCTATATACCTTGGGTGATTTGGTATTTTTTTTCTTCCCCTGATGAATATTCCAATATAACTGGGATTTTATTTCTTCCGACGGGGTCGAAGGAGCATCCCGGTTCTTTTTGTGTCTGTCGAAGGGTTCTTCCACGATTTTCCGCAATGTTAACGGTTTGAATTTTGGCATGGCTAAGAATTTGACTCCTGCAATGATCATCCATTTCTGGAAACCTCCAACCTCTACAGCATATTCCTCCAGCTCTCCAGTTGGGTATGGTGAATTCAGGTTTGTATCCATAGTCTTCATTCAAAAATGGGTCCATCAAGTGAATGAAATTAATGGAGCCAAAGATCAGTCCTTGATCTGACACTGTTTATGTTTGACTATCTCCTTTTGATGGTTCTGTTTTGTTGGGTGATGCCCATTGAACCATTTGGAAGGGTGGTTCCTGTTGTACCATTTGGCGGGCTGGTACCCATTGTATCATTTGGCAGGGAAGTTCCCTTTTTACCAATATTGTTGGCATAAAGTCAAAATGTTTCAACACTTAATTCAGCTTTAGTGTCATCTCATCTTCTTTCTCTTTCTTTCTTCCCTTCTATCCGTTAGAGGATCATGGGGTCGAGGAGTATGGATGTACTATACTAGGAGCTTTTAGGGGAATAATTTTTTATTTCAACTGTGCCAAGAAAATTCCTTGGACTCAGTTGATGGTCTTCCAGTTCATCCAGTTTTCAAACTTTTTCTCCTTCTTACTGGTGATTTTTTCCATTTATCTTCTTCTTTGGAGTCTGAGGTGGAAACATATGCCACTTGTGCTGGTGTCAGGCCCAACATGACTTTCCCAAAGTCCACCATCTTTATTAGGAGATCCTTGAAAACAAAGCATTCCTAGATGGTGTTTCCTAGTATTTGGTGATATGGACAATAATTTGGACGGTTTTCGCGACCCACTTCATCGGGTCGCTTTGGATCTGGTAGCCGCAGTATATTTCAATTCATGGTAGGTATGAAATATTTATGGATCTAGTCATCCCAAAACAAATAAACTTTATTTCTTCATTCTTCGAACTAATTTATTTTAGCACCCTATCACTCATCTTGTCGAGGTGGGGGTAGTTTTTGGCATCTAGGGGGATAGCACAGTTTAGTGGGGGCCTCATGACTGGAGATGGTGCTAGGGGTGGATTAAGCGTGACAAAAGTAGCTTCAGATTTTCCCATTATTTTCGCTGGGGATGATGGGACCATTCGGTACTTGAGGTTGGTCTATTGCAAGGAGTCTTTTATCCTTTGAGAAATTTCCTAGAAGTCTCTAAACCCACTTGTGTATTTCACCAGGATGAGCAGATTTCACAATTCATCTGACTGGTTATCGATTCACATGGAGATCATCTCTCCCTAGGGGAGTGTCCAGTTCAAAAAATATGTGAGACCCTTTCATCTGGAAATGAAGTATGAGACCCTTTCATCCTCTCACTGTTTGCAGTTCATGAGGTCACTGACCGTCATCTTGGGAAGCATCGAAATGAACAGGAAGATAAACTATCACCGGAGGTTCTCCCATCCTATAATTGAATCAAATGGCAAGCTAGTATACCATACAAAGGATGAACTCTATAGGTTTTGTACAAAACATCTGAGTTTTACAGCTTATTGCTACTCTGGAGTGCCCATCATGGGATCACAGTAAGAGGCGTAGTGCATCAAATGTTGTTCTGGGTCCCCTGATCCATTGAATACTAAGAATACAAGGTTCCCAAAGTTTGGTGATGGTGGGACATTTCTCACCCACTCGGGGTATGGTTTGTGCTCTGGTTGTATCGGAGCGCATCACCCCTCCATGGATTCTAGAAAAGTTGTTAGCTACTCGACGGTGTTTAAGATCCCTTGATGCATATCCTGTTGGGCTTGAGCTTGAGCTGGTGTGGCAGCAGCCAAGACTGGGCGTGCTGGTGCTGCTAGAATTTTGGGTGGATACCAAGTTGGGGTATCATATGTGGGTTTACCCGGATATATCCTAGTTTTCTTCCTAGTGGGGAGAATTATTTATGTCCTTCTAGGGCATGATTGAATGGTCCTCCAATCTTGGATTCATTCACCTGAATGAGTGCATGTGGAATGGGCACCTCTTATGGGAGCTCCTTCTAATGATCTGTGGGGGGAACACATCTAGAAAGATAGCTCCCTCGACGTAGCTCGACATTAATTTGCCTGAGCTCTTTCATTTCTTCCACCTGCTTGGTGAACCTTTCCTTGGGGGTGAGGGAAACACTCTCAGGGGTAGGAGAAGGTGGGTCATAGATGACCTTGGATTTATTCTTCTCCTTTTTGGGGTTTCACGCGAGAGGTAATGTCATATTGGATGAGGGGGCACCTAGATTTAGGACCGCCCTCTGGTTCCGAATATGCACACCATTAGGTTCGGTATGAGATACCTTTGGGAGGGAATCGTCAACCTTCATGTCCTCTCCCCCTGAGTCATTTCCTGTGAGATCTTCGGGGTTGATGTTTACCATGTTCACTGAGGAATACCGCATTGGGGGTGTTGTACACGGTGCTGAATGGTAGGAAGGCTTCTTGTGCCCTTTATTGGACTTTCTTCTTCTATTATGTGGTATTATTCAGGTTTCTTTGTGGATATTGATCCGAAGGGAGCCCTGGCCTGACCTCATAACACGCCTTTGTCTCGGAGGGTGCGAACCACAAGAAGGGGTGGAATGGGTAACTCCATTATCCTTAGTCCTTCCTAGACAGTGGAATATAGACATCCATTGTGTTGGGATTTGAGGTAAAAATCCCCCCATCCCTGCGGGCTGGGGTTATTCTTGTTCTCTTTTTGATGCGCTACAACCTGGATTGGTTGGCCTTACAGGGGAATTTTGATTTAAAAATTCCCCCAGCCCAATGGGTTGTGGTTGTTCTCATATCACGGCGGTATCCACCGCTATTTCCACCCTTTCAATTTCACGTACTCCCGTACGAATATAATATTATTATGGAATTGGTCTTGCATGGAGTCTATGGCCTTTTGAAAACATGGGAACTACGTACTAGTTGTCTTTTCTGAGGAGGAAAGCATGTTGGATGTTCCTAGTTTCCTGACTCAGAATCTTTTCGATGGCTTGATCTCTTCGTCCCTCTTGCTTTCAAGACTTACTTTGGGCCAGTTTTTGTTGAGTATCCCATATTTTCTGAGTAGGAAGTTCATTTGATTTCTGCCTCTAGGTGATGACATTACAGGATTTCATTTCCAATGGGACCTATTAGATGAGAAGTGGGGTGAAGTGTAGAGCTCCATGTTCTCCCCATCCCCGAATGTGAACTCTGGTTGGGGAATTTCCAATGAGGTGACGTAACTTATGCAGTGCATAGAGGTAGGTCAGTTCAAGGTATTTATTTATCCTTTTTGATTGTGGATTCCTTACAGACGGGAGGGATTCCAGGTCAATTAGATGGTTAATCTCCCTTATTATGCTGACATGGACCACATACCCTTCGTAAGGTAGAAATTTTTATTTCAACTTTTGAATAGACTTCTATATATTGAGGTGAATTTCATCCATAAATTCCCCAGAAAACTCTCCTGGTATTTCAAAGTGGGAATTTTTCATAGTCCAATACATCACCGGTATATTATCCCTATCTAGGTGCCTTCTCATAAGCAACATATCATGTTGTTGTTTTTCTAGAGGCTCCTCTACTTGATATGCCCAGCTCAAATGCTTCTTAATAATTTCATTCCAAGCAACCAGGATGGTGGGATCCTTACTGATTTTCGGACACCATGAAGGTGGCTTAGAAGATGAGCATGGCCCCGGGAAATGCTCTGGTTGAGAAATAATATCACTCGTTATAGACAGAGTGCCCAATGTGTCTGACTCCTTTCCAAGTGCCTCAGTATAGGAGGTATTTCTCACATTTATTCTGGAAACGGGAGGACCTTATTGCTAGCATAAATTTTGTTTGTGAGGATGACCTTCTCAAGTGGTGTTGTAATAGAGAGGGCTACCATTACAACTTGATTCTTGACCGTAAGAATTTTTTTTATGGTGTATACCCTAGGAGGACCTTCAGGGTAGGCTGAGAATGGGGGAGACATTCTTTCTGCTTTATGTCACTGTGGGGAGGGCCTTTACAGCAACCTTCATTGCATGGAGTGCCTTCACAATGACCACCATCATGGCGAGGACTACCACCATGACTTGATATCTGGCTCCAGGGAGAATTTTAGTAGTGTACATCCTAGGGAGGGCCTTCAGGATGTACTACAATGAGGGTAGGACCTTCTCGTTGCTTGGCGTTTCCATGGGGAGGACCTTCATAGCAAGTTTCATTACGGGGAGGGCCTTTGAAATGAATGTCATCATGGTAAGGAAAACCATCATGACTTGACGTCCAACTACAGGGAGGATCATATCTGCAGTGTATAACCTAGGAAGGACCATGAGGGTGGATGAAAGCAAGGGTAGGACCTTATTTCTCTCTAATATTTAGGCTGAGGGAAGGTCTATCCTGACACATATCAGGAGATAGGATCTCGTGATCAATCATTCTTTTCCCACCGAGTAAGCCCCTTGTGGGTGCTCTATGGAGGACCTTCATAGCTGCTGGAAGAAACATTATGGGGAGTACCTTCGCAACTGCTACTTCCACTTCTATAATTTTTTAATAGAATGATAGGTTCTTTTTCCTTTATCGATATATGTTTGAGGATGTCATGAACCCTAGCTTCCAGCAGAGTAGGATCGCGTATGTGCTCTTCATTTTTTGGTTTCCTTTGTAACTTTTCATTCTTGGGTTCTCTCTTGCAGGTAACCAGGTCCATATGTTGTTGGTATTGGACTTCATATACGATTCCATGTCTTATTGGGTCCCGTGATGTCATTGGGATATGCCTACATGCATCTCAATTTTTGGCAGGGATATATGCCTGCCCTGGAGCAGCCACCACGTTGGGTTGGCGTCCCCCAATTGGAATTAGTATTTGTTCCTGATTTGGTTGTTCAAATGTCACGGGATATTTTCGTCCACCCTTTGGACTACAGTAGGGATGTATAACTTCTTCGAAGTGACTAACTCATTTTTTGAGTGAGTCACTCCATTTGAGGAAACCGGGTCATGTGCCCAATTTCTCACCCTTGCCATCGATGCAATGATATCTTGGCATGTTTAGAGGATATGGCCTAGAATCGACATATGATCTTCCATAATTTCCAAGATGTGATGGGATACATCTTTGGATGGAATAGGTATTAAGTCTCATTCTGATGTCAGAGTAGGATTTGGTTCCTACTCTGGTCCTCCATGTGTTTCCATTAGATACTAGCAGTTCTCCTATGTCGGGATAGAGGAACGAGTCTATCACCGGTTTTCTTCTTTGGTTTCTTCCCTATTCGAATGGTGGGCTTGAAATGCATCAGCAGGTGTTTGTGCCTACGTATAGCCCATTACTGGCCTATTTAGATGGTAAGCATGAAATGTGTTAGCAGGTGTTTGTCCCTGAGTGTAGCTGAGTGCCACCCTATTTGGATGACAGGCTTCTTGTGCATCAGCAGATATCTGTATCTGTCTGTAGTTTTCCGCTCTGCCTGCATGGTGGGACTGCCGAGAACTAGAAAAAATTTGCATGTGCTCATATTGTGAAACCCTATTTCTTTGGTGGGTTTGAGTGGAGAGGGCAGAGTTGTGTGTCTTCTCAATAAACATCGTCGTGTTAGTACAGTGGAGCTTTTCCTCAGGAACCCAGGTGATAGCATGTTCCTAATTATTTATTTTACACCCTTGGAGAGCATCCTGAGGGGCCCAGGTCTCTTGTACTTTGGTAGGTGCCCTCACCATAAGTTCCTCTTCGGTGGGAGGATGCCTGGTCATCTGATGTCATTGGAGACACTCTCTAGAAGTGGCATGTGGGTTGGACCCCTGTGCAGTTGAGATGAAGTCTTCATCATTGACTTCATCTGCCTACCTAAGATAAGGTAGGTACTCATTGTCAATTTTCGAGGACATTCTCCCAGAACGATTTGAGATGACCACCAGGGCCACCTTGTGCTGGGGTGCGGTTCATGGCTGAAGAGGCGGCTGGTAGACCTTTGCAGACTATAGGGCTTGTCTTGCAGCCTCCAGCATGGGGAGAGTACCATTTTGGTGGTACTCCCTGATAAGAATGTTGGATACCCAGTGTTGAAGATGTTGGGTAGGCGAGGGGGACCTGCTCTTCGTTGAGGCCAAATCCACCTGCGGGATTGCTGATGTGCATGTCTGCATGGGTCGTTGGGATTTAATTTGGATCTATGGTCACTCTTCGAGAACTTGCGATATAAATATATGACATACAAACCACAAAACATTTTCAATGTAGAATTACTTTAAACATATGCATATTTGGTGATTCGGCTTGGCCCCTTTTCCCTTTTGTTTTGTTGTAGGGTGAAGGGGCCTGAGTGGGGTGAGACCGCCACCTTTTTTATTTATTCATGTTGGGTTCACCATTTTTGTTCCGCCTCTAAGGTGGAATGTTTCCAGGAAGTGATAAAATGGCACGATGTGGATCATCACCCATTCCTTTTTCTATAGAGACGGGTTCTCATTGAATTTGTCATTCTTTTTTTTTCGACCCGTGCAGGGTCATTATCATTTAAAGAAGGCTGAATTAACCCTGCGGGAACTGTTGGTCCCAGTGGGAGATTGCATGGGGTTCAAGCACTCATGAAATCAGTTTTTCTCAGATATAACCTCCTCGGATTGTCTCCAACGGTTTTATTCATGGATCCAAGAATGCCAAACGGCCCTGGTATCCATGATTCAGGGACCTGAATTCTAAGTGCAGGATCTCTTTGACCGATGATTCAACCAATGACACTTAAGGACTCCATTGGTCGAGAGGATGGGAGGTCAGACTCACCACACCCTTCCAGGGGAGGATTGCTGCCCATTCTGGGACTCTCTTATAGATTTAAGTCATGTTCATATGTTCGTGAATCCTTGTTTCATTCCCGAAGAGTGTTTCCACGGGCTACCCTTGGTTTGCAGGGTCGTCATAGTCATGCATATGTTTGATGCTTTAGAGGTGACGTTGACATGAGCCATGTAATAAGGTGCTATAAAGTTTATCATCATCCAGGGGGGAAGAAGGTAAATTGATGTTGGGATCAGGCCCGTAATAAGGGCTTCCTACGTATCCTCAGAAGAAGAATCAGAACCCATGTAGTTTGTAAGGTGTGGGGATTACGCATGGGAGCTTCCTAGTTGAGAAACATGATTGGGTGGACCCTTCTAGATGACACCCTTTTGAGCTCAGGCCTCCTGGTAAGTGTCCTACGTATCCTGTTTTGACCATGAATCGAAGTTCTCATAGTTCCTAATGTGTGGGGCTTATGCAAGGGAGCTACCCATTTGAGAAACATGATTGGGTGGACCCATTGTGGGAGGACACCATTTTGAGCTCAGGCCTTTTGGTAGGCATCCTAAGTATCTTGTTTTGACCAGGAATCAGAGTTCTCATAGTTCAGAATGTGTGTGTATTACTCTTGGGAGCTTCCCATTTGGAAAACATGATTGGGTGGACCCTTTATGGGAGGACACCATTTTGAGCTTGGGCCTTCTGGTAGGCATCATATGTATCATGTTTTGATCAGGAATCATAGTTCTTATAGTTCAAGATCAAATGGATGTCACAATCCTCACAAACCTCTAATCTCATGTGAGTTATGCTCGGTGTGAGAATCAAGAGGATGTGAAAGATTCAACAATGTACATGCCTCCTCCCCTGTTGGCAGGGGAGGGACAACCCACGGCGAAAGAGGCTGGGGAAAACCTGGGTGAGGGTGTGGAGAAATGAACCCTTCAATGTGAAATGACATTAAAGGTTACGCGGCCCTGCCTCAGAATATTGAGGACTTACCTCAGTGGGAGGGTGCTGGAGCATGTTCTGGGAAGGGGAGGAGTTTTGTCCTCGTTAAAGGGGGGAGTGAACATAACCCCTTCAACTAATCACTATTCCTCATTTAATGGAAAAGAAAGTGATCACCCTTAATCCCTAGAATGGGGAGGTTCACATCAGCATCCCAACGTTGGGCTCTGAGTTACCGTGGGAATGTAGCCTCACAGGCATTCTCGAAGCCCACACCTTTGTGGGGAGGGCCTTCATGACTCCGCTTACCATGGGTATGTAGACTCAATGGGGCACACTGATGCACTTGAGGTTCTGATCATACGGGTCAGGTGGCTTTGGGGGAGGCTTTGGCCCAATGTCGGAGGATTGGTTAATGGAGGGACCATGGATGACTGGATGGTAGTGGAGGGGTGAGGTTTGAACCAGTGGAAATAATACCCGAAAACACCCCATTCCACGTACTGACTTTTTATGCGAGACAGAGGAGGCTCTGGATACCATAGTGGTATGCGGTCATGGGTATAGATTTGTAAAATGAATAAACAGAAATAATTAAAACAAATAAAAATTAAAAATGTGCAAATTAAGAAGAATATTAAACCTTATATTAATTAAATAATTATTGATAAAAATGAATAAATTTAATATAGATATATGTAGATTATAATTATTAATAAATTTAATATATTAAATATAGATATATAAATTTAACAAATTTTTATAATTTAACAAAAAAAATAAAAATTAAAAAATTAAAAAATTGTTAAAAAATTAGTAATGAAACAATTATTAATAAAAATGAATAAGTTTAATATATAAATATATATATATATATTAATTAATTATAAATTGTAATAAATAATATATATTAAATATACATATACAAAATAAATAGTATTTAAAAATAAGAAACATGCATATCGAAGTCTTATTCATTTTTAATGGTTTTTCTATAAAGTTATTCATTAATAAATTTAATATAGAAATATATTCATATATATTTATATATACATATATATAAAAATGTATATAATATTTCCTAAAACATGAATAATATAATACAAATTATTTATACTTACATCAAATAATATATTAACAGTGAAAAATGGTTTCAAATAAAAAATTAATATTAATTAAAATTATTGACTATAACTGCATCGAGTAATGGACATAATTAAATGTTGTTTTATTTTTCAATTTAAAATATATAAAACACGTGTTACATTGATTTTACATACACATACATTATTAATTCATTTTTATATTCAATGCACACACACAAATATTTACACAATGAAATCTTATATAAGAAACAAATACACCCAATATTTATATAATTTATTCAAATTTTAGTATTCATTTTAGAATTTCATTAAAAAGTGATACATTTAATATATTATGTTTTTAATAGGTAAATTTTATTTATTTATTTTTAATATTATTACAGTATAGCTATTATTTATTCATTTTTAATATTTTTTATTTTTTTAACAAAAAATTGAATTTAATCATTTTCTAATATTTAATTGAATAAATTTATTTATTATGTTTTAGTGTTTTTAATATCTATTCATCTTTAATTCAATATATTTCCATATTTTTTTAATAATCTTTATATAATTAATAAAACTTATCTATTTTTTCAATATTTTTAAAGTGTACTCATTTTTAATTATTTAATTTCACTCATTTTTAAGATGCATGAATTTAAGATTATATATTCATTAATAATGTTAAAAATATAATTGTAAATAAATTTTTATAAATAAATTTATTTATGAATTTATATTTACTTTATTTATAAATTTATATATTATAATTATAAAGAAATAAATATTATTTTTTAAAAATTATTTATATAATAATAAATAATTAATTATATATATTTAAATAATTATAAAATTATAATAAATTTAATTAAATTATGAATATATTTATTATATTTATATTTATATTTATATTTATTGATTAAATATATATATATATATATAATTATATAGGTATATGATATAAATATATAAATAATATTTTTTAAAAAATATTTATATATTTATAAATAAATAATTATATATTTAAATAATTATAAAATAATAATTATTATATTTAAATAATTTATATATTTACTATATTTATATTTATATATATTAAATATATATATATATATAATTAAATATATATATATATATTATGATATAATTATAAATTAGTAATTATAAATATATTTACAAATATGGAGATTTAGTAGTGCTAAAAAATCATTGATAAAAGAAATCATGATCAGCACTGATAAAGGACTCCCTAATCTATTTAAAAGAACCCGAATTATGACTGATCAAGTCATGATTCTCAAGATCTCATGGAACTCCCTTGTTGTCGGTGCTCCTCCTATATGTTCTCTCAGATGAATCAAGTCTAGAATCTAAGGGGTGTTATTTTCTCCTCCTCAACTCTCATTGATTGCTTGTTTGGGTTTCGCAATTTGTGTTATTGTGGTGTTCTCAATCGTGAATAACCCAAGTTCTATTCTCATATAACTCTAGTTATGATTGGTCTCTCTCATTCTTCCTTATTATTATCATTCTTATCACCACCTTCACTCATGGATCTGTCTATTGCTAGCACTATCATTGTCACCATCACCATTGTCATCATCAACTTCCCATTTTTCATTTTATTATACCACTACTTCCCTTTGATACTTCTCTATGGTTTTTAATCATTGTTTCAATTTTTTATCACATCCAAGGTCTGTTCTATTTGATAATTTTTTATTTTGAGATTGTGGTTTTCTTGTATGATTATTTGATGAGTAGGTTTTATAAGTCATATTTATTTTCTAATAAATGGGTGTTTAAGGTATGTTTAGTAGGTGTTATCTTTGACTGAATGATTATTTAATGAGTGTTAGGAAAACTAAGGTATGTTTAATTTTCTTAAATGATTATTTAACCCATCTTATATTTTAGTAATGATTTTTTGATGAAATATTGTCTTATAAATATTATAATTCATTTTCATGACATTTAAAGTATGTTTAATTTACTTATTAATCTTTTTAAAACATGTAAGGCATGTTTAAATGAGTGTTTGGGTGATTAATGAATATTGATTTATTGCATTGTGAATGGGTGTTTTGAAGGTATAATGGATTATGGAGTTTGAATATATAGTATTGATAATATATATTTAAATGATCATCCTAGGAAAGTTTTGATTGTGTTTATTTCTTAATTTCATTATAGGTGAATCTATTTTATAATTTAGTTTGAATAACATAAGAATAATATAATAGTTTTTTAGAGTTGTCTGCCATTTATTTTCTATTCTATATTTTAAAATTTATATACAATTCTTTTGGAAATTTTTCAACATAACCCTCATCAAGTACTGTAACTATTTAATTAAAAACATCATCACTTCCCTAATGTTTCATTATACATTATCACTATTCATATAGTATACTAATATCGATCATTTTAGAAAGATATGATAAGGAGATGAATATTGTAATTTTTTTTAATGTAATTAGAAAAAAATAATCTAATCATATCTCTATTTAATCATGTTCATAGTATATATCAATTCATATTTATTACATGAAGTGACATTTTCATTTTCAAAATGATTTATGAAATTGTATGCCTCTTTTGGATCCTTATCACCATAGATATTGCTTTCATCACTCATATATTATTCCTAATTTTATCTTATAATTTATTTTTATTTATATATTTTAAAAATAATAATTATCAAATTATATATTTAAAATAAAGAAAATTTTAGTTTTATTTGTGTTTAACCTTTTAAAATAAATGTTAAGATTTATTTATGTTTTGTAATTTTTTCTATATAGATTATAATTGAATAAGTCTTAAATGAAACCTTTTTTATGAAATATGTTTCCTTTATTTTATTTGTGAAATATTTTTTATTTATTTTAGTGTATTTTTATTTATAAATGTAAATTTGAATTTAATTTTTCAAAAAAAAAATTAGTAGTTTAAATTTATTATATGTGATAATGAATCTTAGTTGGATTAAAACACTATGAACAAGTTATGAATATGAGGAAAGGGTTATTGAATTTTTTGAATTTTCAAAATAGAAAGTTTCAAAAAATGACATGTTTTTCTATATTTGATTGCAATTTTTACATAAAACATAGTTTCAAAGTATAGAAATTAAAGATCATTTATTTTTTTAAGGTTTTAATACATGTTACAATCCTTGGATTTATCATGGTGAAATTGGGTAGAATTCGTGATCTATTAATGGTGACGATTATTAGGATGAAAGGATTGATCAAATTGAAGTAATTTATTTTGATATTAAGGTAGTTGAAATTTAGAACACACCAATGATCACACACATAAATGGTGATAAATAAAAACCATTTCATCTACGATCGAAAAAATTTATGTTTTCATTAATTAATTTCTAAATCAAAACTGATGTAATTTATTGGATAAAGGTATTAGGTTTCTTATTAAATCATATCTCATTCCCTTTCATGATATAGGATTTAAGATTATATGGTAAGGATCCTAATCTAATTGGAATATAGAAAAATAGGACCAATAGTTTGATCTGTTTCCCACTATGTAGTTGCACCTAATGTATTTGGATTGGAAACCACATATGAACCAAGGAATGGTTACCAATATGGGTAGACCAAATTTGTTGGACCAAACATATGAAAGCTATATTCCTTTATTTATCTTAAAATTATTTGAATCTTATAGAATTTCTAAGAATGAACTTATATAAATTAAATAATGTAAATAATTATAGAACACGAGTTCAAACTTTAATTTCATAGAATAAATAATTTTAAAACAATTAAACATGTTTAACAGACCTTACAAAATAAACCAAGAATAAATATATAAGATATCTGATCATTGAGTATCCTATATTAGAATATTATGGGTATTATGAGAGGTCTAGGTATATTATGTTTGAATTTGATTTACTATCGACATGTTCTTGATTCATCGACGACTAGTGTGAGGGTGATGTGACATTTGTGTTGTTTCTTGTTCCTCTATATGGTTTTTTCAGAAGTAAGGTTTAACTAAAGTATTGTGGTGCCCATTGTGTGGTTCTTTCCTAAGGGAAATTTTTTTTAAGACTTACCCATATTTCAAATTCACTTCAAAATAAAAAACCTTTGTTATAACCATTTCATGATTTGGAGGAAATAATTACTTGTGATGGTTATCCCTGAGGGGTAGTCTTGGATTCTAGGGGCCTAAGGTCGAATCTCATGGTACCAGTGATGTGGTTATTTATAGAGGGAGATAAATAGTTGTTTATCTTCCTATGATTCAATTGTTAACCTCTTATTAGTAAAATGACTTGAATGTCATGAAACAACCATGGTATAAACATATTTTATGATTAGTATAATTCACCAGTATGAAATTAAGTAGGTATATTTGATTATCATGGTGTCCTGGTCAGTACATAATGACTTCACTTACATGTGTATTTTGGGTGTTACTACTTTGAACAAATACTTAAATGTATGAATTTTTGTATATTTTAGGGGCCCTGTTAGTATTTACTTGTTGATTTTTATACTCACACCCTACACATGAACCTCAGTGGACATATAGATCCTATATTTGAGATAAAGGTGAGGGAAAAGGACAAGTGACATAGATTAAAGTCGATGTAGCTCAGTAGGGACGAGTTCATGTTCTCATGGTACTGTCGAGGACATTTTATCATTTTGAGATGAGATTTGAAATTTTAAATTAATATGTGGTAATTTAAAAAGTTTTAAGGAGAAAAATTTCATCCTCACCAGCTTCATCTCCCACAAAGATATTATTTCATTTTGTTGCCTAAGACTAATCCCCATCTCTTATTTGTTGCTTGAACTACTCTAATCAGTAGTCATTAAAAATGATAACATGTACCTATTATGGGATGAATACTACTCAAAGTAGTTCAATAAACATAGTTTCTTGTCCATAAGAGATGGAGGATGGGTGTCAAGAGACAAAATTTAATAATAAATGTTCAAGAGATGAGGCTGATGAGGATGAAAGTTTTCTATAACTTTTACCTCTAGATGAATTTAGAGGATAAGACCTATCATAGTGGAGAAATTATTTTTATAAATTCAATTACCAATTTCCTTCAAAATGGATGCATGGTAATCATTTGAAAAAAGAGTACGAAGATGGAGTTAAAGAGTTCATAAAATTTTCAATATATAATGTGTATGACCCTTACCAAATATTTTGTCTTTGTTTACATTATTGTTATTCAGGAAAAATTAAATGTTTTACTACTCATTTAGACAATGTCTTCTGCACATGATGATGTTACTAATCTCGGAGAAGAATAGACTATTGATGTTGAAACTAAAAAATTATTAAGGGATCAACAACATGTTCATGAAAAATCAATAACTAATTATCATTATAGTGTTTAACAAAGTTATCAAGTTAATAAGTAAAGGTATAAAATTTGAGGATAGTTTGAATCAAAGTGGCCAACCTATTGACCCTTGCAATATAATGTTTTTTAATTATTTTTGGGTCATAATGAGGATGAATGTTCAAATTTATATTGATTCATGGAACCATATCTAGCCTATAATAAATGATACCCTTTGGGAAGATGTAAAGGTAACGTTATGATATAATTTCTCTATTTTACCTAAAAATTATATAATTAAACACCCATTTAATTTTCACTATTCCTTGTAGAGTTCGTTTATTTTATAATATTTCTATAAAAATTTATCTTAATGGCTGCTGGAAAGACCCATAGATGCTTTTTTACTCTTCTTACCAAGTTACATCTTAGGGTTTCTAAAAGGAAAGTAAAGTCCCACCAACCAGTTAGTTATACACAAATTATAAAGTAGGAAATATGGAATGCCTTCATCAGTCATCATAATGAGAAATAATTTGAGGTAAATTTTAAATGATAATATATTATTTGACATTATTTATTTTATCCAATTTGATTAAAATTTGTTAATTTATAAAACATCACAAGAGTAGTAAAAATAAAAAATGTGCATCAAAACCAATGTATCTATATCACAAAGCAAGGATGGGGTACGCTTCAATAGAGAAGAAAATGATATGTATTTTAAATCAAAAATAAAATTTTTATGTGATATGAAACAAAATATGTTCCTTATTTTAGATAAAAAATTGTGAATCAAAATCTAAATCCACTTCCATCCCATTTCATATGCTATGAAAGGGGGCTTGTATAAATAAGGAGGTAAAAATATTTGATAAAAGAATAAGTATGGGAAAAATGTGTAAGTATGAAATAATATAAATTCATTAGGCTTTATAAAAGTATTACATAAAAATATCTATTTATGTTCATATTTTTTATACAGTTTAGATACAAGAATTGACAGTGACCATATTGGAAAAAAACTACTTTGAGTAGATTTCAAGTGGCCAAAACAATATAGTTGTGTTGGATGATTAGGTTTTGGAGTGTCTCTTAAAATATATTTTGAGAAGATAAAACCACATGAAGATACATATAATATGGTGAAATAATTTAAAACACAAATATATTCTTTGTAAGATATTATTGTTCAGTCAGATTTGGTAGATCAATGTATGAGAAAGGATCAAATTGAATTGGTGATGAAATATATATCCACACATGAACCAAATAACCCCACTAACTTTGAGGATATTCATTCCCCCCAACTGAATACCTTACCCTAGGTAATCAATTTTTCATTACTCCTCCAAAATTTGAATCAAATAAATTTTGAAAACTTTATTTTACTAAAATTATACAAGGTACTCTTGTATGTGATTTCTATCTTTCAACACCCACGCACCACCTTATTTTAAGGGCTACAATATGTAATATCATGGGAGACAAGATACACATAAAATAACCCCCAAAAGATCACTTGAGAGTGAGGATTTAGGTAGTTCATGATCCTATGGTTGAGTTTTCTATTCCACTTGATGATATAGATATTACAACGGTCAATGATATTATTGGAACTTTCATAGCATGGCCATTTAATCTTATAAATATAAATGAGGTATTTATTTTAAAAAATCATATAAAAAACCTATAACAGTAGATGAAAAAAGGTTATAAGTGAGGTATGATATTATAGATGGATAAATATATGGGTAAATGGAAGGCCGGATCAAGAAAAATCTAGTGGATCAACCAAGAAATCAAAATAACGTTCCAGGATTACCTTCCCTCCTCTAGTTCGAGAGAAAAATTTATGATCATTGTATATTCATATAGAGAAAATATTTTAAGATGTAGATATGTCTTACATCCCATATATAGAAGAAATATATGGAAATTTCATGATATATGTAGTTGGTATTGAGAGTATAAATGAGATTCTCAAGAATGAAAGGATGGTAGTCCTAGTTGTGAATACATACATAACATACATTTCCATACTACATTTTTTCAAGTAGTGAGATAATATGCTAATTAAAGTTAATAACTATTAATATTTTATATAAAAATTTATATTACTACTATATAAATGTAAAACTATGGGAAGTAAGATTTGGATTCATTAATACCTATATCATTTCTATGGAAAAACTTACTTTTCTGAAAGAATAAATTGAGAAGAAAGGAAGGATGATATATACGATGAGTTTAAGAAAAAAATAATAGATGATAGACTCTTTTTTATGCATAAAATTCAGAGGTAAAACTCTACAATCTAATCACATAAAATATATTTTTGTTTGTTTTCAATAATTATTTGTTTTTTAGGAAATAATGGATGATGATCTCAGACAATCAGGATACCCCAAAGAGTTTTTTTGGATCAAATACATAGATATCCTACAAAACAACCACCCATGATGTGTATTATGAAATTTTAATACATTATGATCCATGTTTTATAGGTAAAATTCGATTTTTATGTTTCATTTTGTGTGTTAACAAAAAAAAATTTATGATAGGGTGGTCACTAAATATAGGATAAATCTTGTAATGGAGTCAGTGACTGAACAGATAAAGGATGTGGATTTCTACAAATGGAAACAAATTAATGTATATATAGAAATATAAAACTATCAAAACATATTTCAAAACAATTTACTTATTTTGGTCAATGTTTCTACAATGTCTGAAGCAATATAATGGAATTTATTATGAATATTATGTTTGAAAATTTATGAGAGTTCATAAACCATCAAAAGACTATAATACTTTAACCGGTAATTTCTAAAGATAATTATAATTTCATTAGAAATATTTCTTAACAATTTATCTTCCTATATTTTATTAGTACTACCAAGATTGCAGATAATCTTCATACTCAAAAGAAGATTTAAATTTGTTTATAGATGAGTGGGGAGTGTACATGCTATCTGAATGGGTGCCAAAAAAATTTAGGTGATTACCTACTATGTTTGTAATCTATTATGGGATATGAAACCGTAGAAATATATTTTGGGTTTGAAGAATTAGTTTCATAATTCTTATATATTATTTTTTATATATTTCTCAAGGTGAATTATAATGGAGAAAATTAATTTGTTTAGAAGCATTGGCCTGAAAAATAATAAAAATTTTGGGAAATGGAAGAGGCACAAGTAGAGGTAGAGGAGAATTTGGAGGAAGATGTAGAGGCCAAGGTGGAGTCAGATTTAAAGGTAGAGGTGGAGGTAGTGATGTATTCAAAGTCAGAGACTGAGGAAAATTAAGAGATAGAGGCAGAGACCAAAGCGGAGAAGGATATGAAGTGATGTCCTACAAACAATAAAAGTATTGGACAAACGAGTATAATGGGGATCATACTATGGTTGTGTTTGAGAAAATTTATTAAAAAGTTCACAAAACACTTTTCACAGATAGGATCCATTTTTCAAGTGTTTTGGGTTGCTTATTAAAAAAAATTTCTTCACCACTTCTTTAGTGGTTTTTTACGGGAATTAAAGTGGAGGAATGTTTTTCAGAAAAATAAAAACACCACTTATTTTTTCAAACTAATTACCATAGGGTAAGTTTCTATTATATAATTCAAATTACTATAAAATATTACTTAATTGTGAAAAGGGACCCCTCAGCAGGAATAAATTGACCAGCAATAAAAAAACAGTGTAGTTTCTTGCACATGGCTTCTATACACTACAAAGAAAGGGTGTTAGTAGTGGATCCAATAGTCACTTGAGAGTCGTACATCACCAATCTAATATTCAAACATGTATATAATCCAACTCAAATTTTTGAATAAATATGTGTGTAATAAACCATTGAGGCCAACAGGTGTATGAGATAACTATTGGAGGAAAACCAGAATTGAGAGATCATGGTCATTGAGGAGGGATGTTGTTAAAGGAAACCTGTAATAAAATGAAAAGAAACTTCTTTATTAATAAATCCTTGAAAATGAAAAAACCCATTTCAAATGAAATTATGAATCACTGAAAATATAAATGAAGATCCCTTTGAAAAA
Source organism: Viscum album (assembly GCA_963277665.1). Lineage (NCBI taxonomy): Eukaryota > Viridiplantae > Streptophyta > Magnoliopsida > Santalales > Viscaceae > Viscum > Viscum album. The sequence continues at coordinate 1,865,020,629 of OY728142.1, read as the reverse complement.
TAATTTAGTTGCTTGATCCATAACCTATAAAAAATAAATAAATATGAAATATCATCGACTGAATCATGAATTTTCAGAAAAGAAAAATATAAAGGTTTCACTTTAGTGGGTGGGGGAATTATTTTGTCTTTTCGATCATCAGTTAGATGCATGATATAATATCACAAATGCATATCAAATACATACAAGTAATATTCATTATTAATGTTCACATTCATTATGTAAAATGATCCATGTTCATAAGATCGTTAATAAAAAACTCATCATAATTCTCAATAAAAAAAATGAGAATTGGGATATTCCCATTTTGTTGAAAAAATAATAATGATATTGAGTTAGAGTTTATAATCACCCAGAATATTGAAGGATATACTAATTTATAGAACAATCCCGGAATGATTAATGGATGTGCTATATTTTACTATCATTTGGATTCTATAAAGGTCCATAATAATGTTTAATACTGTCAAAAAGGGATGAAAATTTTATAATGGAGTTTAGTGTCTTCTGAAAATACATAATGGGTTACACTAAAGTTTTTTCCATCAAATAAGGTAAATGTTTCATTAGGGATTTTGAACTCCCTATAATGGTGAAAGGGAAGGATATATTTTATAATGTTTTGTAAAAATTCATATGTAAATATTTATTTTAGTTCAATCAATGAACGTTAATAGGTTTATAATAATGGTAAATGTTTTCTAGGGATGAATGAGTTCGTCAAAAAAGATGATTCACTCATGTACTATGATCATGCACTCAACAAGTATGATTCACTCATGATGATTAAATTTTATTATTATTCTACAATATATTAAAAATTTTGTGTTATCAAACTAAAATAATGTCAGATGACCCAGGGTGTAGAATGCACTGCAGGATAAAAAGACATAGTGGAATCAACCATACCTCAAAGAAATACATGGTGTACCTAATATGACACAAATAGCATGGTTCCAGTTTAAAATTGAAATTTTATTGATTTATTGCTTCCTATTTATGTTAAATTTATTTCTTTATAGTATTAATAACATAAGGATTGTTTTCTTATATAGGTGGAATCTTTTTCTTGAGTTGGGGTGGTTTGTTTAAAGATGCTCATTCTCGTGAGATATTGGACTTCGAGGATATAATTGAGATAAAAACAACAAGTAAATGGGTCAAGAATGTATACAACCATCATGAAATGGTGATTTCCTTCTACAAATTTTGTTAACTTTTTCACCATTTTATCTAATATTTTTAAGTTAGTTTCCTTATCATTTTGATCTAATATTTTTTTCTTAGATCTTTTGAGAGGTCATATTTTCCCTTCAATAGTCAGCAATGACCCAAAAAAGAGAGAACATGTTTACTTTAGATGAGGTGTTTCAGGTAGCATGAGGTTTCTTATTCCATTAAAAAGAAAATTTTATTTCTTTTATGTCTTGGTTTAGATGGTCGAAAGAAAAACACACAACACATACTCAATCATCCGCACGTCAATAAAGTGCATGGTGTTGAAAGTGATCCCTATATCCTACTTTTGTATGTACTTTGATTACCATTACATGTATAAATTTTGATATTTAAATGTTTTTATCTAACCAAAATAGTGTTGATACTTCTTCGTCCACTATATTTATGTTAATGTCCATGAATTAAATGCCATATTAAAGGGTTATAGAAGTTCAAAGGCTATAAAGAGAACCTATAGGTACTCTAATAGAAATATTAAAGTAATGTTATATGGTCCATATACATCATACTAACATGACATAGATAATGCGTGACTATCAGGTGTTGGGGAGATCATAAGCATTGATACTTATTATCATGAAGTTTTCACTTGCTTATATCTTGCAGTTGAAATCATGATGACATACCTACCAATTGGAAGACCACATGTTTTGGGTGTCATTTTTTGTTTCTATCTATAGATATGTGTATCGGTCTCCTAACTTGAGATAATTATCAATATGTTCAATTTGATCACATACTTTTATGTAAGTAAAAAAACATGACAAAGAATTCATAGTGAGGTATATTGTGTTGGTTGTGTCGCTGGTGGTATGGAATTGGTTGAATGATCAAGATAGAATTTTTCAATTCCAAGTTCATTCATTAATATCTAATGTCAGGTTGATTAGTAGGGTATTTCCTTCATAAATCCATGGTCATTCTAGTCGAAGATAAATATGTCTAGTTAGATAAAAAAATAAAAAATAAATAAATAAATATGACATAAGTATTTGTCATATTTTATGAGATATCTAAGGATAAAGATATTATATTACATGGTGCAAGTTTATAGGTTAGTAGTAATTTATATTACTATTCCTTGTCTCTTTAAGGGCCTTGATGGGTTTCTAGACTCCACTTTGTGAATACTATTCACTACTATCGAGATAAGGGCTCAGATGGTCACACATAATAGCAGATTCAAGAATATTCTCTATTCTAGTGAATAGGTATATAGGACACAGTAGTCCCCACCATGGGGTCCAAGAGTTTTCCAAGTTTTATCGATCACCAATAAATAAATAAATTCATTATTATTTGAGTATAGAATACTTGGGTTGAATTTATTTATTAAAATTATTTACAAGTTTCTAAGTAAATACAAGGAATAATATTATATGAATGAATATTAATTTTATATTTAAGATTCATTTAATATTAGTGGGAACTGAAAGTTGAGTTAATGACCTGAGTTTATCACGTAATATATTTAATATATATATATATATATTCCAATTTTGTGATAAAATATAAATAATATTTAGGATTTTAATATTTTATCATAATTATTTATTTATTTATTACATAGTGGATGTTAAATATATAAGGTTTAGGGAACCTTAATAGGGTATTTTAGATATCCACTATATAAGTGTAGAGAGAACCTCTTTCCTATTACTATTCATTAGATGGAATTGAGAGATTCTGTAAGAAGTCGGTTTTTTCTATAAAAGACTTTGGAATATTCTTGATGTTGTTCTAGAGTAGGTCCTTCAGACGGCGTGCGATTCCGAGCCCCGGTGTGGCCGGAATTAAATTTTCAGTGCATTCACACTGGGCATTCCAAATAAATGGAATAACTCCTAAACGATAACTTGGATTGGAAAACTGAGGGCACTGTTGAGTCTGGAGTGTGCTATTTACCCTAGTAGGGGTGTAATTTTCGCGGGCGCGGGCCTCCTGTGAAAAATGCCACCAGGGGCGTTTTCGTAATTTAGCGGCCTCAGACGTTAAGTTTTTTAAATTTTTAACGGAGCCTCGGATTAAAATTATGAGATCATCGTTGTGCTCGGGATTTGGTGTTTACCCTGGGGGAGTCTTAACCTCGACCCCGTCGAGAGTTTTGGATGCAGGTTAATTTGGGGGTTTAAATTAATTACAATTTTAATTAGTTTTTCTTTATTTAAACCTAAACTCACCCCTCCCCTTCCCTTGTTCTCTCTCTGGCGGAGGAGCCTCAAGCAACCAGGGAGATACCCTCACCAACCCTCATCCATCCTCTCCTCCCCAAGGTGGTGCGCGGCTTCAGCGGATCGACAGCGAAGCTCCGGGCTACGCCCAACAAGGTAGGATCGTGCGTATTTTTTTTTAAACAACCGCACCTTCTTTTAATTCATATATATGCATCAAATTATCGTTATCTTGTCAAGAGAATCCCATAGATGCGTAGTATTTGTTCTAAGCTTTCTGATACATTTTTCGGATTCGAAATCCAAGTCCTGAGGCGACCGCAGCGGTCCGATGAAGTTCTGGGGGTTTTCGGGTGGTTTTCCGGCGGTTCCGGCCGGTCCGGCGGCGACTCGACTCAGGCAGCGCGGCAGCGGACAGCGGCTCGGAGCGGCGGTCAGTGGAGGCTTCAGCGAGGCGATCGGCTGCGGGCGTCCGGGACGGTGCCTCAGTGCGGGCGGGAGGCGGTCGGGCGGTCAGCTGCGGGGGCGTGGCTACGGATGGCGAGGCCGAGCGTGCCGGCTGGGCGCTAGTGGGGTGTGACGATGCAGAAGACTGGGGTCAGCGACCCCGGCCGGCGGACAGCGGACCCGCCCTTTGCGGGTCCCCGCGTGGAAGGAAGACCGGCCTCCGGGCCAGTCCAGATCGTTGGACCGCAGCCCGCGCGGGCGAACCACGGTTTGCACAGGTGAACCACAGTCCTCCCAGGCGAATCGTGGGCCGCGGAGGCTCGGCCGGCTGAGCCGTGGGCTGGCCGGCTTGGGCCGGTCCAGGGGGTGTGGACCGGCCGGACCGGTCCGGTCCACCCCCACTTGCGTCTGATGACGTTTAAACTGGCGTAACTCCTAAACCGGGTGTCGGATTCGCGTACTGTCTGCAGCGACGTATTCCTTGGATTGAGAAGAACGTTTTGAGATAGTCTCAGGAATTTTTAATTACTGAGATGGGGGGCTCGGTGGGGTGACACGTCCGTTAAGTGGTTTAGCGTTTTCTTTCAGAGATTCTTCTTTCGGTTGGAACGGGCACATCCGAAGTCCGATTTGGGCGCCGTCAACGGTGTTGGGACCCTGGCATCAAGACGGAGTTTTTCAAGGTGGTTTCAGGCATTGAAACTAGAGTTGAGGCATGGGCCCCACGGCCTGTCTTTTAAGCTGTGAGCAGCGTTTTGTAACTTTTTCATCAGATGTTCATTCTGGGCGTGTGAGCAGTCGATTCTGAGTGTTTTTCCATGGGAATTTCAATGGTGCAATCCGCCCGCTTTAATTTTGCATAATGGTACGGGCCCCACGAGGGTCATTTTGGTAGTTGGAGGTGATTTCCATCTTTATCACCGGGTGTCCGTTTCGGATAAGTGGATAGTCGATCTTGTGTACTTTTTCAAGAGGATCATAATGGTGTGATCCATTCGTAGCGCTTTGGGACAGGGATGTGGGTCCCACGTAGCACCGCTCGTGTGGGGTATGACAATATGCATCCTTTTTCTCCAGATATCCGTTCCATGCAAGTGATCAGTCAATTAGACATGTTTTTCTGAGGGGAACGCAATGGTGCGATGCGCTCGGCTGTTTTCGGGACCGAGGTGCGGGACCATGGGACATCATTCGGGCATAAAGCAGTTTTGAACGACTTTGACGTCGGATATCTATTGGAGGCGAGTAAATGGTCAATCTCGCATGTTTTTCTGCAAGTATTACAACGGTATGACCCATTTGGATATACAGAGTCTCATTCGAGATCTCATTAAATGTGGAAGCAAGAAAGGTGCTACGGTGGCGGTTCTTCCTGCTGTGTTTGGAAGCAAACCCTTGGCGTGTGATCATGTTCACTCCCGTGTGATTGAAGTTGATGTTTGAAGAGATATGGATGTTCGTGCTAGGGCTGTGGAGGAAGCAGGTTGGCGAAATTACATTTTCTCCCTTCGCATTGATTTTGGGTGTCGTGTGCACGATAGCCTTTGGGATAGAGATGTGGTATACTCTGGGAGTATACGGGGATGATTGGAGGTACATGTTGTAGTTTTTACCCGATAATGTTTGTGTACTTGGGTTGGAGATGAGATAGGGCCACATGTCGTGTAGGCCCCTTGTGCGTGCCATGATCTACTTTACGTACCTTTCATCTCTCGCGACATAGAGGGTCCCTCTGTTCATGATGGTTTAAACTAGCAAGGTTGAGTGGTTTCCCATGGTTCTGTTCTCAATGGTTTGATCGGCGGAGTTGTTTGGGTTCCCCTTTTCCCTTTACCCGTGTGGGCTTTCAGTATCACATCCCTTCGTGTTCCCTAGTAGAGTTTTGTGGATTTAGTGTGAGAAATACATTACGCAGGCACCAATCCTCTACCCAGGAGGTTGTTTTCAGTAGCGTACGGATCCCCAGTGAGCCTGGGTGCAGATTCCCTAGCCGAGTATTGAGATCATATCCTCCTTCCGCGATCTACCGTGATGTGTTTCCCTAGGTAGAGCTCTAGGTATCGGTGTGACCCACACTACACGGGCACTGAACCTCTACTATGTGAATTGTTCTGGAGTTGGGTGATTGTGTGATACCCAATCCGTGTTCTATTGGAAAGTCTTGTACCTTCTAGTAGGGATGGCTAGAGAAGTTCCGGGTTTACCCTCTAGTGGGGCTGGGCTATGGGTTGTTCATCGACTTCTTCGGTTTTACCCTCCCGCAGGGCTAGGTAGTGGGTTGCTCATTGACTTATTAGGGTTTACACTCCAGTAGAGATTGGGCAGTGGGTTACCCAATGACCTCTTAGGGTTTACCCTCTAACAGAGACTGAGCAGTGGGTTACCCGATGACCTCTTAGGGTTTACCCTCCAGCAGAGACTCGACAGTGGGTTACCTGATGACCTCTTAGGGTTTACCCTCCAGCAAAGACTGGGCAGTGGGTTACCTGATAACCTCTTAGGGTTTACCCTCTAACAGAGAATGGGTAGTGGGTTACCCAATGACCTCTTAGGGTTTACCCTCTAGTAGAGACTGGGCAGTGGGTTACCCGACAACCTCTTAGGGTTTAACCTCCAGTAGAGAGTGGGCAGTGGGTTACCTAACGACCTCCTAGGGTTTACCCTCCAAGAGAGACTGGGCAGTGGGTTACCGGACGACCTCTTAGGGTTTACCCTCTAGCAAAGATTGGGCAGTGGGTTACCCAACGGCTTCTTTTAGACTCAGTCCTTTCTACTAGGCTAGTCTGTGGCTTTTCTCTATGACTACCGGAGCAGGACCCTTGGTTATATGGGTCAGTGATGTGATAGCTTTGACTTTGAGAAGACCTCTCGGTTGTGTGACAGTGATGAGGTGTGGTTTGACTATCCCCGGAACTCTCAAGAATGAGGGGAACTTTCCCCACTGATATGTGTCCTTGTGACGTGATCTAAAACTATGCGGGTGAGTCAATACCTCCCAAATAGGATAGTGTCGAGGTGAGGTGATTTGAGCCCCTTCACTTGCAGTTTGAGGTAGACATGCGGGATATTGGGCATCGATGGTGTTTACTTTTTAGACTGTTGGCGACTCACATTCTTGGCCTGAGCTATGAGATGGAGATCCTCTTACGTTCTTGTTCGAGTTTCTTGTTGAGCATGTGGATATGTATATACCTTGTTCCAGTACCCACTTCTTGGGTTTTGGTCACTCTCCTTCCAGGAGAGGTGAATATGGGCGGGGTATGCCACGTGCTTTTCATGTCTAGATTCTCGTGGTTGGACAAGTCTACTCTCCTGATATAGGTAGTGAAGGATTGACAGGAAGTTCATCTTCTCACCATTTCTAGCTCCTTGTGTTAGGAAGAGTCTACTTCCCTCCTCTTGTTGTTTTGAGTTGTACTCTTTACTACACTCTCTGTTGTACTCCTTTACTATACCCTGTTCGATCTACTTCTCACTCTTCGGTACCTCCTTTCTTACTCCCTTCAGCCTTCAGGGTATCCTAATGAGTATTTTTATAATCACCCCTTCTTGGGCTTTGCCCGCACTTGGGGTGTCCTTGCAGACGACGGACAGTTTGCTCGTGACTACATAGGAGATTGGGAATTCAGGATCTTGGACCACTTGTGGTGGTCTTAGTCAGGTTCCAGTTGTGGGACTCTCCCAGATGTTTTTCTTTTGTTTACCTATTTTCGGGTTGTGGCGCTTTTTTGGTTGGTTGCATGTTTTTCCCTTTTTCTTTTCAGTTTACCTTCAACATTTACTTTGTACTATTTAGAGGTTGATGCACTTTTGTGGTTTTTCATAGCAGTTAGTACTTTACTTTTCCTTTACTCTTCACTTCTTCATTGAGTGGTTTGCGTGTGTGTGTACAGGTACTCAGGAAAAGGCCTCCCCGAGTTCTTTAGCCTTCAGCGCTTCTCGCCAGCCCCTGGCCTATGGAGGTGAGCTTGGGGTAGTTGTGGATCGATCCCGGGTAGGGTCGGGTCATGACAAAGTGGTATCAAAGGAGGTTCATTCCTTGGGACGTTGTTTATACGTCCCTAAAAAATAATTGGCTGGGATATAGGGAAACAGTGTCAACGTGTCTCGAGAGCGTCTCTCAGGCCAGGGAGTCCAGTGATGGTGCAGTGGCCGACGTATCCACTCACTAGGACCTAGATAACCCACTTGTTGACTCAGCATGCTGAGACACTCATTGCAAGGAAATTGGTTTGTGCATCACATAGGATTGAGTCTTGATTTTCCTTCTTGAGTCAGCTCCCCATTGTTGTGACTGTTATATATACATATATGCTCATCTGATCACGGTACTCCTTGATAACATTCAGGATGCATCTGTGAAGATAGCCATCCAGGATACTAGATTTTTTTCGTGAAGACGACCCTGTGAGCTATGAGGCCTCGGTCCATAACCCATCATGTGATCCCCTTTCTTCGGGTGGGCCGGTAGTAGCACCCCCACCTGGTGAGAAGTGAACTACTCCTGCAGAGCAGACGGAGATTGAGCGCAGGTTGAGCGCGCACTGTGAGTTACAGTGACAGAGACAACTGAGGATCAGTGGTGAGCCAGACCCTCAGGCTAAAGAGGTTTGGCTAGAGACATTGGTTCACCTCTTCAGGCTTGCGCAGACACTGGCAGATCTGATGGTGGCTTTAGTCGCCAGCCTTTTCCATGGAACAGCTGGGCGTTGGTGGAGTCTAATGACTCAGTTACTCGATGAGTCGTCTCTTTCATGGGATGACTTTCATCTGCTGTTTCATGAGGAGTTTTACCACTCCTTCTTATTCTTCATTTGAATCTAGGAGCTCCTGCAGTTTCAGCAGGGATGGATGATGGTGACTGAGTATGCGACTAGTTTCACAGACTGTGCACGTTTTTCACCGGACCTAGTCCACGACGGAAACTTCCGAGCGTGGAAGTTCGAGCAGGGTCTCCACATAGAGATTTGTGTTTTCATAGTACCCTTAGGAATTTCCACTTATTCTAGGGTGCTATAACAGGCTATGGTGACAGAGAGCTTCTTGTCACGTTCTATAGTTGGTGGTGGTAGCAGGCTCGATAGAGCCGAAACGTCTATCTCAGCTAGCGAGTGTCGGCTGACAGAACCTCGACGAAGGCGGACTTGCCACCGCCAGTTTTAGAGACGTGTTTGTACACCAGAGTGGCACCGGAGGGCACCAAGGTAGCCCAGAGAGCGCCGGTTCTATGCTTGTGATGGGCGAGGTCACCTAGCGCAAGACAGCCCGACCAGTCATGCTGAGAATATCGAGCAGGCAGCGGGTGCACCACCACGATGGAGGCAGTGCCGTGATCGGAGTAGTCCCCAGAGAGGTGGTGCTAGTGGAGGAGCGGTAGGATCTGGAAATAGGGGGGGTGACCTTATGAGGTCTTCCCACCACCACCAGGAGGTCCACGTCAGGCTCTGAGAACTGACAGTTGGGACGTCGGATAGCTGTGAGCTTTGGATGTTTACGATCCTATAGAGCATGAGGTGATAAGAGTTATTCTTTATGACTCTTCTAATTTTTGCAGTAGAATTGTTAGACTCTGTGTGTGAAATTATTTTTCTCCCTGCTCCTTGCTTGAGTTGTAACCAGGGTGACGCGAGGCATCAGTGTAACCCTGTATTAATGGAATAGAAGGCATGGAAAATTTCTCTTTAGTCGATGGTGGTGACTTCTTCACCTTTCAAGTGTGTAAGAGAGTCTTGTTCATGGGACATCGACTGTGAAATCTTTCCTGACCAGATATCCTTGGGTGTTTCACCATATGGATATTCTGAAGGAGGTAATCACTGGGATTTGTCCTAGGTCCAAAAGGTGATTCCAATCGCAGCGTGTGATGTAGAGGTACGACCGGCGAGGTGAGCTACCCTCGAGGTCCTTTGGGCCATTTTGAGACCATGAAAAGGGATGGCGAGGTTGTCTACCACCTTGCCCAAACCCCAAAGGCTGGTTTGGGTGCATAGCGTCTCCCACGTGACTTACCTGAGAGGAAGTGTACGTGCTCCTATGCGCGTCATTGGTGAGGGCAGACCTCTCGTGAACCAATCAAATCCCTTGGTCTATGTGTGGTGGCGCAGAACTGTGCAAGAGTTCTTATAGGTATGGAAGAGCCAGGTGTCAGCTTAGTACCCTGTGTTCTTCCCTAGTTTTGCTTTTTCAGGATGAAAATCTTGAAGGAGGGAATGATTTAAGAACCTGGTTTTTTCTATAAAAGACTTTGAAATATTCTTGATGTTTTTACAGAGCAACGCCTTCAGAAGACGTGTGATTCCAAGCCCCGGTGTGGCCGGAATTAAATTTTCAGTGCGTTCACACTGGGCATGCCAAATAAATGGAATATATACTAAACGGTAACTCATATTGGAAAACCGAGGGCACTGTTGAGTCCGGAGCATGCCTTTTACCCTAGGAGTGGTGTAATTTTTGCGGGTGTGGGTCTCTTGTGAAAAATGCCACCAGGGGTGTTTTCGTAATTTAGCGACCTCGGACGTTAAGTTTTATAACATTTGAACAGGACCTTGGATTAAAATTTTAGAACTTCGTTGTGCTCGGAAGGTGGTGTTTACCCTAGGGGATTCATAACCTCAACCCCGTCGATAGTTTCAGATGCGGGTTAATTTGGGGGTTTAAATTAATTAGAATTTTAATTAGTTTTTCTTTATTTAAACCTAAACTCACCCCTCCCCATCCCTTGTTCTCTCTCTGGAGGAGGAGACTCAAGCAACCAAGAAGATCCCCTCACCAACCCTCCTCTATCCTCTCCTCCCCAAGGTGGTGCGCGGCTTCAGCGGACTGACGACGAAGCTTCAGGCTACGCCCAACAAGGTAGGATCATGCGCATTTCGTTTTAAACTTCTGCACCTTCTTTGAATATATATATATGCATCTAATTTCCATTATCTTTTCGAGAGAATCATATAGATGTGTAGGATTTTTTTTAAGCTTTCTGATGCATTTTTCAGATTCGAAATCCAAGTCCCGAGGTGACCACAACGGTCCGATGATGTTCTGGGGGTTTTCGGGTGGTTTTCCGACGGTTCTAGCCGGTCTGGCGGCGGCTCGGCTCAGGCGGCGCAGCAGCGGACGGCGGCTCGGAGCGGCGGTCGGTGGCGACTTCAGTGAGGCGGTCGGCTGCGGGCATCCGGGACAGCGGCTTAGTGCGAGAGGGAGGCGAATGGGCGGTAGGCTGCGGGGGCGTGGCTGCGGACGGCGAGGCCGAGCACGGCGGCAGGGCGCCAACGGGGCGCGATGATGCGGAAGACCAGGGTCAGCGACCCCGGCCGGCGGACAGCGGACCCTCCCTTTTTGGGTCCCCACGTGGAAGGAAGACCGGCCTCCGGGACAATCCAGATCGGTGGACCGCGGTCCGCGCGGGCGAACCGGGGACCGCGGCGGCTCAGCCAGCTGAGCCGCGGGCCGGCCGGCTTGGGCCAGTCCAGGGGGTGTGGGCCAGCTAGACCGGTCTGGTCCACCCCCACTTGCACCCGATGACATTTAAACTGGCGTAACTCCTAAACTGGGTGTCAGATTCGCATACTGTTTACGGCGACGCGTTCCTTGAATCGAGAAGAACGTTTTGATATGGTCTTAGGAATTTTTAAGTCCTGAGACGGGGGCTCGGTGGTGCGACAGATCCGTTAATTGGTTTAGTGTTTTCTTTCCGAGATTCTTCTTTCGGCCGGCGTGGGCACATCCAAAGTCCAATTTGGGCGCCGTCAGTGGCGTTGGGACCCTGGCATCGAGTCCGAGTTTTCTAGGGTGGTTTCAGGCATTGAAACCGGAGTTGAGGTGTGGTCCCCACGGCCCGTCTTTTAAGCTATGAGCAGCTTTTTGTAACTTTTTCATCAGACATTCATTTGGGGCATGCGAGCTATTGATTCTGAGTGTTTTTCTGAGGGCATTGAAATGGCTTTATCCACCCGCTTTAATTCTTCACAATGGTGCGAGCCCCACGAGGGCTGTTTTGGGAGTTGGTGGTGATTTCCATCTTTATCACCGGGTGTTCATTTCGGATAAGTGGATAGTCAATATTGTGTACATTTTCGAGAGGATCGCAATGGTGTGATCTGTTCGTAGCACTTTTTGACCGAGATGTGGGTCCCACATAGCACTGCTCGTGTGTGGTATGGCAATATGCATCTTTTTTCTCTGGATATCTATTCCATGCAAGTGATCAGTCAATTTGATGTGTTTTTCTGAGGGGATCGTAATGGTCTGATGCACCCGACTGTTTTAGGGACCAAGGCTCGGGGCCACAGGACGTCGTTCGGGTGTAAAGCAGTGTTTAAAGACTTTGAGGTCGGATGTCTATTGGAGGTGAGTAAATCGTCAATCTCACATGTTTTTTTGCGAGGATTACAATGTTACGACCCGTTTGGATGTGCGGAGTCTCATTCAAGATCTCATTAAATGTGGAAGCATGAAAGGTGCTCTGATGGCGGTTCTTCTTGTTGTGTTTGGAAGCAAACCCTTGGCGTGTGATCGCGTTCACTCTTGGGTGAGTTAAGTTGATGTTTGAAGAGATATGGAGGGTTTTTCTAGGGCCGTAAAGGAAGTAGGTTGGAAAAATTACGTTTTCTCCCTTCGCACTGACGTTGGGTGTCGTGTGCACGATAGCCTTTGGGCTAGAGATGTGGTATACTTTGGGAGTATACGGGGATGCTTGGAGGTACATGTTGTAGTTTTTACCCGATAATGTTGGTGTACTTGGGTTAGAGATGAGATAGAGCCACATGTCGTGTGGGCCCCTTGTGCATGCCATGTTCTGCTTTACGTGCCTTTTATCTCTCGCGACATAGAGGGTCCCTCTGTTCATGATTCTTTAAACCAGTAGGGTCGATTGGTTTCCCCTGGTTCTCTTATCGACGATTTGATCGGCGGAGTTGTTTGGGTTCCCCTTTTCCCTTTAGCCGTGTGGGCTTTCAGTATCACGTCCCTTCGTGTTCCCTGGTAGAGTTTTTGTGGATTCGGTGTGACCAATACATTACACAGGCACCAATCCTATATTCAGGAGGTTGTGTCTAGTAGGGTACAGAGCCCCAGTGAGCCTGGGCACAAATTCCCTAGCCAAGTATCGAGATCATATCCTCCTTCTACAATCTACCGTGACGTGTTTCCCTAGGCAGAGCTCCAGGTATCGGCGTGACCCACACTACAAAGGTGTTGAACCTCTACTGGGTGAATTGTTCCGGAGTTGGGTGGTTGCGAGATACCCACTCTGTGTTCTGTTGGCCAATGTTCTACCATCCAGTAGGGATGGCAATAGTAGTTCCAGGTATACCCTTCAGCGGAGTTAGGCAGTGGGTTGCTTATCAACTTCTTCGGGTTTACCCTCCAGCAAGGCTGGTCAGTGGGTTGCTCATTGACTTCTTAGGGTTTACCCTCTAGCAGAGACTGGGAAGTGGGTTACCCGACAACCTCTTAGGGTTTACCATCCAGTAGAGACTGGCCAGTGGGTTACCCGACAACCTCTTAGGGTTTACCCTCCAATAGAGACTGGGAAGTGGGTTACCCAACGACCTCTTAGGGTTTACCCTCCAGCAGAGACTGGGCAGTGGGTTACCCAACAACCTCTTAGGGTTTACCCTCCAGTAGAGACTGGGTAGGGGGTTACCCGACAACCTCTTAGGTTTTACCCTCTAGTAAAGACTGAGCAGTGGGTTACCCAACGACCTGATAGGGTTTACCCTCTAGATGAGACTGGGCATTGGGTTACCTAATGACCTCTTAGGGTTTACCCTCCAGTAGAGACTGGACAGTGAGTTACCCGATGAATTCTTTCAGACTCAGTCCTTTCTACTAGGATAGTCTATGACTTTTCTCCATGACTACTGGAGCGGGACCCTTGGTTGTACGAGTCAGTGATGTGATAGCTTCAACTTCGAGAATACCTCTCGGATGTGTGATAGTGACGAGGTGTGGTTTGACTATCCCCAGAACTCTTAAGAACAAGGGGCGTTTTCCACACCAAGACGCATCCTTGTGATGTGACCTAAAACTGTGCAGGCAATTTAGTGTCGTCCAAAGAAGATAGTGTCGAGGTGCGGTGATTTGAGACCCTTGACTTGCAGTTCGGGGCAGACGTGCGGGATACTGGGCATCGATGGTGTTTACTTCTTATAATGTTGGTGAATCACTTTCTTGGGCTGAGCTATGAGATGGAGATCCTCTTACGATCTTGTTTAGGTTTCTTGTTGATCATGTGGATATTTATATACCTTGTTCCAGTACCCACTTCTTGAGTTTTGGTTACTCTCCTTCCAGGAGAGGTGAAGATGCGCGGGGTATGCCACGTGCTTTCCGTGTCTAGCTTCTCATGGTTGGATGAGTCTACTCTCCTTCTATAGGTAGTGAAGGCTCGATAAGAAGTTCATCTTCTCACTGTTTCAAGATCCTTGTGTTAGGATGAGTCTACTTCCTTCCTCTTGTTGGGTTTAGTTGTACTCTTTACTGCACTCTTTGTTGTACTCCTTTATTATTCCCTATTCGATCTACTTCTCACTCTTCGGTACCTCCTTTGTTTCTCCCTCGAGTCTTCAGGGTATCCAACTGAGTATTTTTATACTCACCCCTGCTTGGGATTTGCCCGCACTTGGTGTGACCTTTCAGATGACGGACAGGTTGCTCATGACTACAGATGATCTTAGGAGTTCAGGAGCTTGGACCGCGTGCGGTGGTCGTTATAAGGTTCCAGGTGTGGGACTCTCCCATCTATTTTTCTTTTGTTTACCTATTGCCAAGTTGTGGAACTTTTCTGGTTGGAAGCATGTTTTTTCCTTTTTCTTTTCAATTTATCTTTAGAATTTACTTTGTACTGTTTAAAGGTCGATGCACTTTTGTGGTTGTTTATAGCAGTTAGTACTTTTCTTTTCCTTTACTCTTCACTTCTGCATTGAGTGGGCTGGGTGTGTGTATACAGGTACTCTGGAAAAGTTCTCCCTGATTTGTTTATCCTTCGGCGCTTGTCGCCAGCCCCTAGCCTATAGAGGCGGGCTTGGGGTAGTTGCTGCTCGAGCCCGGGTAGACTCTAGTCGTGACAGATTCTCTATCCTACCATATCCTAGAGAGAAAATATCTCTAATCGAATAAACGATCCATGTTCACCTTCACAGATTAAAGGTAGGGGATCGTGGTGATCGACCCGACGTTTAAGAGAACGTTAGAGTTCCATGGTAGCACTCAGAATTTGATGAATGGAATATATGCAGATTGGAGAAGTGTGTGTGGATGATCTAGAGGGGTTCTCTATCAGATCCTTTAGGAAAATATCATTGGATGCTTGCGAAAGATGTGTGCACTTCAAATAGAATGAGGTTCTCATTCATTTTAATTTTATTTTCTCTTATTAAACCATGTGATATCCTCGAACCATATTGGGGCTTAGATCTATGAAGATGATGAAGTTTCATCACTTGGATGATGAAAGAAATTAAATACCTGACTCACTGGTTCCCACTTCTCACCTCGGTACCATCACTTAGGAGTTATGTTATATTTAGATTAAATATGAAATTGTTTCATATGAATGATCCAAATGGTTGAGAAATGCAGAGGAAAATAAAGAATTGGAAGAAAAATAAGAAAGAAGTTCATATCTAAATTATGATGATTCTATGAAAGTTAAATAATTTTAAGATGATTAATCTATAAGTGGTTTCGAATAAAATTTATTAAAATTTAAATTAAATGTGATGATTTTTAGTTATACTTTAAGATACAAATATCAGGGGTCATAATCTATGATTCATGTTAAGATTTGACTAGCGGTGAAGAAGATTGACCAAGTATTAAAATTTGGATAATTCTTGGTCAAGAAATATTTATTTGAAGGAAAACTACATAATTGATAAGGTGTCATATTTTATGGAAGTTTAATATTCAGTGATAGTTATAAAATGATAATAGATCATTTCAAAAGAGTTTTTTATTAGAGTAAGATTAATAAGATAGATAGGATATGACTAGTGTGTTTTAAATATCATTTGGGTTGAATAATTTTAGGATATAGAACTTGGAGTTCTGAATTATCAATGGGGTGATTCCTAAAGTTGAGAAAATAAAATCTTGAGAGCAAGAATAGCATTTAGTAGAAACATTTATAAGTTATGAATTTTGAAGTACTTGAAAAGAGGAAGTTCCAAAAATAGATATTTTGAAAGATAGTGAGCAAGATCAAATTTTTAATACTACATAATTTTTGAATGTTGAAACACTTGAATAAATGATCTTGAGAGATTTTCTAATCTTGTATAAGATCTGGAAGTTATGTTTTTGAAGAAGGTAGAAAGTGCAGATTCTAATATATTATGAAGGATCATTGGAAGATCGTCATTTTTGTGAAAGTTTTTAAAGTGTGGAGGAAACTTGACTACATAGGATCTTACTCATTTAGTTTGAGTTACCAATTTAAACTGGCGGGAAGTAGAAAAAAGAAGCAGTTGGGAGACTGTAAACTGGTAGGAACCAATATACAGAATTAGTCAGTAGATAGGTCAACACTTGTAATCATTATTAATAATTGTTAAAAATATGTGTCTCAAAATGGACCCAAGCATAGCAAGAAGCAGATACCCAAATTGAGATTAAACCTTGTAAAAATTTCATGTGTTCTTCTCTATTTACTTTTTGTATTACATGTGGTGTAAATGTTTTTGTAAACATATGAGATTCACTTATCCTAACAAGAGATAATGTTTGAATACTAAAAGTGGGTATATTTTAAGTGAAAATAATTCGATAACACTTTTCTACACTGATTCACCCACCCCCCCACCTCCCAGTGTGACTCCATGATCCACTTGGCACTTCATAGTCACTTGATGTATGTTTGGATGTCACACCCTGACCTTTAAAATTATTTTATTTTATTATTTTTTGGATTTTGATTCTTTCTTCAAGGTTCGGGTTGAGTTCTGGTTTAATTTTTTTTTGAATCTTGCTAATTATGGTGGGTTTCGGACCAGTGCATGGGCACCTCATAGTTAGCAGTAATTGTGTGGTCGGCTAAGGTGACTGTGTGGCTGGACAATGCTTAAAATAAATAAAATGTTTAAACCATAATTATAATAATACTATTTTTTTAGATAATAATATTATTATTATTAAAAAAATTATTAATATTATTATTATTAAATTTTTATTAATATTATTATTATTAAATATGGAATGAATGTTATTAATATGATGATTTTTATTATTATTGTTATTATTGTAATTACTACTATTATTATTATTATAAATTTATTTTATTGGGGTTTTAATAATTATAAAAGAAAAAAATTAAACCCTAACCCTAATTGGGTATCCCATCCGCTTCCCCTACCCCTTTCTCGGTGCCCCCACCCTCGCTACCCCCTCTCCTGAGTAGCACGCTGAAAACGCCTACCCAACCTGCACCCCCTATAGGGGTGTAATTTCGGACCGGGCCTGTCATGCAAAGTGTCGGGCTACTGACCACTATTCGGGTCGGGCCGGGCCGACCCGAACAACCCCATGAGGCGGCCCGAGCCCGGCCTCGGGCCGACCCAAACCATCGGGCCGGGCTGGGCTTTTTTGGGTCGGGCCGGGCTTTTTTCAAATCGGGCCTTGGTGGGATTTTATTATTTTCAAAATTATTGTCTCTTAATTTTTTTTTATTTAAACATTTTTATAACATTTATTTTAAACGTTTCTTTACATTTATTTTTAAATGCATGTTTTTTGAAAAAATGTATATTTTATTTTTTATTAACATTTTACAGTGTGTGGATATGTTTTTTGTCTATATATATATATATATATATATTATTTGCAAATTGTAAAAAAAATGAGGGGTGCGCAGCTGCCGTGGGTGAGTTTAAAGCCTCATTATTTAAACGTTTTTTAACATTTATTTAAAACATTTTTTACATTTATTTTTATAACCTATTTGTAATTTTTAAGCGTTTGTTAATATTTTTTATTTAAACATTTTTATTTAAACTGTTTTTTTAACATCTGTTTAAAACGTTTTTTTACATTTTTTTTAAATGATTAATTTAAAACATTTTTGAATTTTTTTAAACGCATGCTTTTTACAAGTATTTTTTTAAAACATTTAACTTTTTTTCACATTTTAATGTAAAAAGTATTTTTTAAGTGTTTGTTTTAAAAAAATTAATTTAAATGTTTGTTTTAAATTCTTTTTAAACATTTTTATTTAAACCATTTTTTAACACTTGTTTAAAACGTTTTTTTACATTTATTTTTAGACGATTAATTTAAAAAGTTTTTCTGAACGCATATTTTTTACATGTATTTTTTTTAAACATTTTACACGTTTTTTGTAAAAACATTTTACAGTGGGTGAATATGTTATTTTTTTAAATAGATTTATACATGTCTGTAAATTTATATATATTATGTACAAATTAAAAAAAATAATGAGTTATTAGGGGGTGCACAGCAGTGAGTGGTGAGTTTAAAGTGTTATTATTTAAATGTTTTTTATCATTTATTTAAAACGTTTTTTTTTACATTTATTTTTTTAACTTATTTATTAAAAGTATTTTTTAGTGTTTGTTTAATTTAAAACATTTTTTAAATGTTTTTTAATTTTTTTGCAGGGCAGGCCTGACCCGGCCCTGTCTGGACTGAAATTACACCCTTAGCGGGTGCGCAGTAGTGGGTGAGTTAATTTTTTTCTAAATAAATTTATATATGTATATATAGTATGTATAATATATGAAAGTTTTATCATAATTAAAAAAATAATAATGAGGTTGGGGGTGTGCGAATATCATTTAGTGAGTAGTTATTTTTTGTTAATATATAATAAGTTATTATATATATATATAATATGAGAAAATTGTAAAAAAATAATTAGGGGGTGTGCGCGAACATCATTGGGTGAGTTAATTTTTTTTCTAAATAGATTTATATATGTATAGTATATATAATTTATGCATGTTGCAATGTACTTAAAAAAATTAATGAAGTTGAGGGACTTGCACGAACATCATTAGGCGAGTGTGTTATTTTTTTAATAATATACAACAAGTTATTATATATATATATAATATTAAATCATTGATATATATATATATATATTGCTTTGTTTATATATATATATATATATATTAAATCAGATACATATACAGATACATACGTACATATATATATTATTAATGGATTTTTAAAAACCACACTTAATTGATGTATATTATTAATGGATTTGTTTATATATATACACTATTGTATTAAATCATCGATATATATATATATATATATATTAATAGCTTTGTTTATATACATATATATTATATTATATCATATACATATATACACACACACACACACATATATATTATCAATGGATTTTTAAAAACCATACTTATTTTTTTATTAATATACAAAAAGTTATTATATATATATAATATTAAATCATTGATATATATAGATATATATTAATAGCTTTGTTTATATATATTATTAATGGATTTTTAAAAACCACACTTAATTGATATATATTATTAATGGCTTTGTTTATACATATACACTATTATATTAAATCATTGATATATATATATATATCATATCATATACATATACATATACATACATATATATATATATTATTAATGGATTTTTAAAAACCATACTTATTTTTTTATTAATATACAACAAGTTATTATATATATATAATATTAAATCATTGATATATATATATATATATATTTATTAATAGCTTTGTTTATATATATCTATATATATATATTATATTAAATCATATACATATACATACACACACACACACACACATATATATATATATTATTAATGGATTTTTAAAAACCACACTTAATTGATATATATTATTAATGGCTTTGTTTATATATATAAACTACTATATATATAATTATATATCGTTGTATATATATATTTATACACACATTATAATTATATATAATAATAATTATATGTATATATATAATATCATTTTTTGTTAATATATAATGATATATGCACATATAGATAGAAATATACACACACACACACACACATATATATAGATAAATATAAATGTATAAAGATACATGTATATATAGATATATAGGTAGATATATATATAGATGTATGTATATATGTATGTATATATGTATGTATATATACAGATATATAAAGAGATATATGTATATAGAGATATATATATATAGATGTATATAGAGATATATATATATATATATATATATATATATATATATATGTAGATCTATCTATATATATATATGTATAGATATATATATATATATATATGTATAGATATATATATATATATATGTATAGATATATATATATATATATATGTATAGATATATATATATATACATAGATAGATATATAGATATAGAGATATATATACATAGATATATGTATATATAGATAGATATATAGAGATATATATATCCAGATATATATATATATATATATATATAGATATATATCTATATATACATAGACCTGTGATTAATTTACAGGCACAGCCTTGGGAGCTTGAGGGTAGGGGGATCAAATCCCCCTACCTGCAGTTCCCCGTTATATTTTTTACAGCAGGCGGGCCAGTGGGCCGGGCTTCGCCCGGGCCCGCGGGCCGGGCTTTTTCGGGCCGGCCTGGCCCGATGCGGGCTTTACCGGGTCGGGCCGCTCGGCCTTTCGGGCCGGGCCAGTCGGGCTTTCGGGCCGCTGGGCCAAAATTACACCCTTAACCCCCTATCACACAGCCACCAAGTCGCTCCCCCCTTGTGCTGCTTCCCCCTTGCGCCGACAACCTCCCTCTCGCATGGCCACCTAGCCTGCTCCCCCTTGCACCGGCGGCCTCCCGTATACCAATGGATAGACCTCCCCCTTGCGACACCCCTTGCACGACCCATCCCCCAGTGGCCTCCCTTCCTGGCACGGCCTTCCTCAAACTAATCTCTTTGGCGAGTTGTCCTCCAGTGCTCTCCCTCTCTCCAGAGCAAACCCTGTCTGGTGGCATCCCCCTACTCGTGGTCCCCCTTTATCACATGCCCAGCTCCCCCTCTAGTTAGGATTCCTTCGTTTTTAAGGTTTTTTCATGTAGGACTTCTTGTTTAGTCAAACCAAGATGTTAGGGTTGATGTTCTAGTCATTTTTATTGGGGTTTGGGGGCTTTCAGATTATTCGTGGGGTGCGATTCCCTCTCCCATCGAGGTTTAGTTGCATCTGCACCACACCGAGGTAGGTGTTCCCATGTTCTTCCTTTCCAATGCATTCCCTTTTATGCTTGATATATTTAATAAATTTATTAACTTGCTATGCACCTCTATGATACATCAATTTAGATTTTTATGACGTTTTGAAGTTGTTAGATTCTGTTAAAAAAAGGTTTTTACATGAATCTTGGTTTATTCCCATGTGTATTTGTGACAAATGTGTCTGATAGAATGTCAATTGAACTTTTAGGATGAAATTTCATGGTTGAGTGAGGTTTTTGTTGAAATAGTGGGTACCCTAGACCCAACTATTCAGTGCTTTTGATTACCATGTCATGTATACAGTTATCTATATATAATGTCATCTTACCATTATAGTGCAGACTTTTCTGCATCCACTATTAAAATGGAAATGTCTAAAGATTAATTATCATATCGAAAGGTTTTAGAAGATCTAAAACTATAATGAGAATCTCTAGATACTATGACATTGATCTTAAATATATGTTCTATGGTCTAGAAACATCTTACTGATCAGACATGGTAGATGTTTGACTACCAGTTGTTGGGGGCTCATAAGCATTGAGACTTACTCTCATTAAGTTCACACTCGGTGATCTCTAGTAGTGAGATCATGATGGCAGGCCTTCCAATAGTAACAACACATATTTCGGGTGTCATTGGATGTTCCTATTTATGATCATGTGTAATGGTCTCCCAACTTGAGATCATTGCCAGTGTATGTCATTTGATCACATACTTTGATGCAAGACAAAAACCATGATGTTGAAATCATGGAGATCTAGTTTGTGTTGGGTGCATCATATATGGCATGACATTGGTTGAATCATCAAGAAAGTATTTTTCGCTTTCGGGTCATAGAAGTAATATATCTTAGGCCATGTAAATAAGGATGGTAGTACCTTTATAAGACTATGACCATGGAAGTCGAGGGTAAATCCTTTAAGTTAGAGCAATAAACTATATAGAAAGAAAATGGAGATGAAATGTGAGTGTATCCTACTTTATGAGATATTAATGAAAAATAGATTATATTACACAATATGTGTTCATAGGTTGGTTTTCACTATTGTGACAATCCTTATCTCTTTAGAGGCCATGATGGGTTGTTACATCCTGCTCTTGGTCTGTGAATACTATTCTCTACTGTCGAGATAAGGGACTAGAGGGTTACACACAATAGTGTATTCTAGAATCTACCTGGTTCAGTTGAATAGAAGTTTTGGACATGGTGGGCCCCACCACTAGGGTTTGGAATTTGTCCAAGGTTAAAAGGTAACCAATACAATAAATGAATTCATATTATTCTAGTTATGAATAATGGGTATTGAATTTATTTATTAATTTTATTTATGATTTTTAAGTAAATACATGAAAAATATTATTTTAAAGAATATTAAAATATTCAAGGTTCATTAATATTTGTGAGAGTAAGAGCAGAGTTAATGTCTTAATTGTTATCACATAATATATTTAATATATTATAGTAAGGTGATAATAATAAATAATAATATTTATTACTTAGTTTATTAGTCAAAATATTATTTATATAGTGTGTTAATTATTTAGGGGTTTGGGCAGGTGTTTCGGAGTAATTTCATTTCACTCTATAAATAGAGGATAGGATTTTCCAATGTATTATTCACTGCCTCTATCTCTCTCTCCTCCTCTCTCTCCCATATCTTATAGAGAGAGGCTCTGGATCCAAGGAGCTTGGATGGAGCGCTCTCTCAGGCATCACAAGCAGAGTGATACGGTGATCGGTGGAGTGTAAAAGGAGTTGTCGTACCTCCGTGCTAGCATGCAGATTATGATGATCGGTACTCCCACAGATTTCTTGAAGAATGTGTGGATGATCTAGAGGAATTCATCTCTGAATTCTTTGAGTAGTGATCGTCAGTGAAGAGAAGACGTCTTGTATGGCTTCGTGTAAAGACCTGGAAATTCCATAGAAATTTTTTTCTTAAATACAGGGGAATTTTACAAGTCCGTGAAAACTAACGGCGTATGATTCTGAGGCCCAGTGTGCCCGGAATCAATTTCTGAAGTTTTGTTTGGGTACGTTCAGTAAACGTACGAGTGGGATTTTATATCTTTTGAACCGGTGCTCAGAATTGAAATCTGAGGGCACCGTTGAACTCGCAGCGCCGGTATTCACTTAAGAAGACTTTCACCTGGATGGAAGATGGTCAGGAATAAAATATAGTTTTTGTGTTTTACATGGAATAATAAAATAAAATAAGTGCATGTATTATTTTATTTTATTTGTTATAACCACCATGTGGAGGTTGGAGGTGGGTACCGCCACACCTTAACCTCCCATGAGAGGTTATGGTGGTGGGGTCCACCCAAACTCAACCTCCCATGTGAGGATTAATTTGGTGGGGACCACCCGAGTTGGAAGCCTCTTCAACATCCCATAAAGTGGGGAAAGCCTCTTGAGCTCCCCACTTTATGGTGCAAATCCATACAAATTAATTAATGGAGCATTAATTAATTATTTTGAATCTTTTTGAATATTTTGGAAAACAATTAAATAATGGATTAACTTAATCCATTAATTTTGGGGTTGGCATTTTCATTTTTGTGGAGCTTGGGAAAAGGAGAGCTTGGGGGAAAAAGAATTCTCCAACGAAGAACACTTATTCCTCCAAAAAAGAACGATCTTCAACCGGAACAAGGGAGGAAGCGCCGTCCTTGAAGAACGACGATGTCATCGTCCTCAACTTCTTTATCTTCTTTCCCAACACCAACGAATTGACGTCCGCCTTTCCACGACATCATCAACGAGCAACGAATCTGAGGTAGGGGTTCGAGCTTGATAATTGTTTCTTGTTCTTCGTTTCCCATCGTAGTTTAGAATTTGAAGCTGCTTGACATCACCCTAATGCTGAGGGAACGGGCAGAACAAACATGTCACAAACCAACCCGGGTCGACCCTGAACCGGTAACCCGAGCCGGTCCGCGACATGGCCCGAGAGGCATTCCTGATCCTCCTGGGCTAGCGACAAGCTCCAGGGCATCAACAGAGGTTGTGGGAATTATTTCAACCAATATAAATAAATAAATCTGCGGAAATAATACAGAGCAATGAAAGAAACATAAATTAAACAAATGACCAAACCGGAACAAAAGAAAAATAAAACTAACCAAACACGATGTCTGAACTAACTCTATGCGACCTCATGGGTCACTCTCCGACTCATTGATCGAGCGTTTCCCAAGGTGAGCGCACTCAAGTTGTAGTCTGCACAAACACTAAAAACAAAAAAGAACTATAGGTGTGATTATTAAAACTCAGTTGGCTAGCCCGATATCTATTCCCAATGCACTACCTTTAAAATAAAAGAAACATCATTTCAAGTTTGAAATAAATTTATAAAAGTATGTTTTTCTAAATATTTTACTTAAAAACAAAGTACGAACCATTTCCCTTAACCATTTCCAAATTTGGGTTTATTTCATTAGTGCCAATGGATTTTTAGAAATGGAAAGTGATGTTTATATTTTTAAATTTATATAAATAGGATTAAACACTTTCATTTGAAAACCATTTCTAGAAACCAAGACAAAACCAATTTGTCACTTTCCAAGGAAAACAATATACAAAAATTCACAAGAGTAAGTACACAACAAGGGCAATGTGGAAATACATACAAGTACCAAATCATCACTGCAAGTAACTAAAAAGTCATAGACATGGGTGAACCTAGGAGATCAAGAATAAACCAGAAGACACCAATATACGAGATATCATCCTCATTGACATTTCACTCACGATGAAATCAAAACGCTCAAAACACTCGACCATCCTTTCTCAGGTAGGTCGAGGGAAAATCCCATAGTAATAAACCCAATATATCCACATACTATGGGCCACTGGTCAGTACCATAACCTACCAGTGCAGTAATCATTCTTAGAATATTCTCTCAATATGCCAGATTCCCAGGTCTCAAGTGTTTGGAAAGGGGGTGAGCCAACTGATGCCAACCAAGCATCCAATCATATATATATATATATATATATATATATATATATATATATATATATCCCAACAGGCATCACCCCGAGCCACTCCATGGGACAACCTCTTGCCTTTAAACTACTCAAGTACCCGAGAGCCTCTAAGTGAATCCTCCCAAATAGTCAATTGCAACCAAGGTATGAGAGTTATCCTGGGAGGGTTTTTATCAAAACATTTTCATCTTTTTTCATAAAGTGCCAAACGGGCATTAAATACATTTCACAATCACCACTTTAAAAAGAACCAAAACGCTTGTTCAAGCTTCAGAAGAAATAATTTATCAGTAAAACCATAACTATAATTGAAAATTCCATTAATTATGTTTAAAATCCAAACTGGAATTCTTTCACTACTGGGTGTCTGTTCATCAAGAAAATATTTCAAGTGTCCTATATAAAATAAACGGCTTTTTTACACTAAATAATCACTTAAAAATTAATTGCCTAATATTATCTCACATTTATTAAAATTAATAAAATATTTAATCTGGACAAATAGTGTGGGCAAATAGCAGGAAATAATGTATCTTAAATTTTAAATAGCAGTGCAATGGGAACCTACCTCGAGATCGGTGTGTGACGACAACGTAACCTCAGAACCAAGTCACGACGACAAGAAAACTTCAAAAATAAGGCGTGATGATAACAACACATGTTAGAAACTACGTGGTAAAGTCCAACATGCTAAAAAATAAACATCAAGGGCTAGAACACATACCAAAAACCTCAACTAGTGTATGTGAAACCAAGCGGTGGGGAGAAACTCTCACCTCAAAGCTAAAGCGCGATGACGACGCAAGCATAGAAACAAAAAGCAGTGATGGCGCTCACTCAGAAACCAGCGCGAAGCTTGGATCGCACCCCGACTGTGTGCTCCAGAAGCTGAAATCAACCCGACGCTACTAGATTGAACCCAAGAAAAATTATCCCCAAACAATTAAAACCCCAAACTAGATGAAAGTAAAAAAAAGGTGAGGAGGATTATACCGGAGGGGGTGCGTGCCAATAGGGGAGGTCAGAGCAGGGGAGAGCGCACCAAGGGGAGGGGTTCTATTCTAACGTCACGTAGCAAAAAAACAGGGGAGACTGAGAGCTGGGAGGCAGCAGCAAGGCACGTGACAGGGAGGTTGAAGGTTGGAGGCCACGACTAGCATTTGTGCATAGCAAGGGAGGGAGGTCCAGGCTAGCGCTGTTGCTGGTGCGTAAGGCCAAGGGTGGTGTGGACAAGAGATGAAGAGGGGGTTGTGCGCATATGAGGCTGGGATGGATCTCAACGGGGAGTTGGGAAGGATGAGGCCGAGACGGGGTTCCATCCTGGCGGTTGCTATGTGGGATGCTGCAAAGGGGACGAGGAGAGGATGGAGGCCGAGCGGGCTGGCCGGGGTGCAGCGGTAGACAAAGAGGGAGCTCGGGCGGGCTAGCTGTGCGGCGGCGGACATAGGAGAGGGAGTCAAGGTGCTAGGCTGTAGGAGGAGAGGCATCAGGGTGGGCTATTGTTGAGGGGTCAGCGGATGGTGGCGGGCTGCTGGGTGCGTGACTGGAGGATCAAAAAAGGAGGGAATTGGGGCGTCGTGACTAGAGCGCAGGAGGGGGTCATGGGTCGTGCGGGAGAAGAGGGCAGGGCAGGAGGCTGGCGGCTCGACCTACTAAAGCGCAGCAAGGGGGGAATTATAAAGGGGGGGTAATTAGGGTTTTTATATATTTTATTTTCCTTAAAAAACACCCTAATATAAAACTAATAAAAAAATTGATAGGAAATAGAATAATCATAATAATAATATTAATAATAAAAATAAAAATTATAAAATCTGTAGTAATAATAATATTAATAATAATAGGAAATACAATAATAATAATAATAATAATAACATGAATAAAATGATAAAAGTAACATATTAATAATAAAAATTATTATTATTATTATTATTATTATTATTATTATTATTATTAACAAACAAAAATTTTAATGGACAACAATACATGTGAGCTTTAATTATAAAAACTCTTTATTTCAATCTTCCAAAGACAGTGGGATGCACAGTTACCTGAGCGGAGCCGTTCATAGTTTAAAAAATGTGTTCCACTCGCGCGCTCAACGACATCGCCTCAAAAAGTTCACTTTTTAACATAGACTCAAAAATTTCATCTGGGACTCACCCCGGACCCCAGAAAAATTATTTAAGAATAAATAAAAAATAAAATAAAACACACACCTAGGTCGAGGTGTGACAATTCTTCCCACCATAATGCTTTTCACCCCCAGAAAGCCACAACACTATCTAGCTGATTGATCAACACCTGAGGATTCCACACAACACGATCCAACCTCTTATCACATGGTCACTCCATCAACCACCAACAGGGCTCAACCTCATTGTCTGAAACATATCACCGGCAGAGGGGAGGCCTGAACGGACTCCCCACCATATGAATTCAATGAGAATTCAATAACACCTTATGAGAAAATCCAAAGAGACGGTGGGTCTCTCCACCATAAAGGACCAACCAAAAAGCGACCAAATGGAAACCCAACTTAGACCTGCATCGGGACTTACTCAAGCTAGAAAGAGAACAACAAGGACCCTTAAACCACTTAATCCCGTCCGAATGGGATAATAGCTGAATCGAGAACTCCGTACGAACCAAAAACCCTAACCCCATGGGCAGGGAGGGAGGACTCAAGGACTGGATCAATGAAACTACGAAAGACAACTAGGCACGAATCACCGCTTCAGGATGGACACAAACCAAATATATAACCAATTTACATCGGTGGTTCATGCAAGGCCACTAATCGGTGACTGAAATCCGAAAAATGCACCATTACTGACATTGCATGAGGTATAAGTCTATCACACCGCTTTTATGATGAGAAAGAATTTACAATGACATAGAAACCACAACAAAAATTCTAAAACTGTCTCACCCCAACGATAAAGGCACACCCTTAACCAAACTCTTCAAAATTCCCCGGGGGTTCCTGACTATGCGCCGGCTTCACTCCGAGACCTTTTGGATGAAGCTCTGATGGATGAAGCGTCTCATGCCTCGTAGTCAGGTTCTGAAAATACCTTCAAGAAACATTCATATTTGATTTGACAAAATAATATACAAAAATTCAAAATAAAATCCACATTGGTATTGAAAACCGGAGTTCATCAAAAGACACATGACATCCCACACATTTCAAACCCCAAACCACCATCAGTACAACTGCCACGATAAAATATCACTTACACTGAAAGGAAACTTACACCCGAAAATTTGAACAAAACCCAATAGCACATCACATCTGAGAACTTCCTCCGCAATGCTTTCTTGCAACGCCCTGAAAGAATCTTCGTAAGTGGCCCATGCATCCACATGCCTGGTAGGGATTCAGAGTGCTTGGGCATGATGGCTTCTTGTGACCCAGCTTGCCACACTAATAACACACGAAGATATCTCACTCCAAAGAGGTTTATGAAAGATCTCGGGGCCTTTTTATTCCACGACCTGCTCCATCCACTTTCATTTTCTTACTCATCTCATTCCCAGAACCCTCACCGCTGCTCATAGGGATCGAAGGAGGGAGGACTACTTCGAGCACCCCTGCCATCGTGGCTTCGACATGAAAATATTTTCTCGCCACATCGGCAAAAGAAGTTACATTAGACTCTAACACCTTCGACTGTAGATCAGCGCAGAGACCCGCCTCAAAGCGTCAAGCCTTCATGGGGTCTTGTGTGGCATACCCTGAATCATAAGGTACTAGCTCCACAAAGTGCTGGAAATATTCCAACATGGATCTGTCGCCCTGCTGCAGACAACACATCTCAATCCCCTTTCTCACCGTTTCTTCCTCAGAGAAATATCTGTGAATGAACAAATCCTTGAAGAACTCCCAAGTAAGCTCTTGACGGGGGTTGTTTCGAGACACTGACTTCCACCACATCCATGGTGAACCTTAAAGCATGAAGGTCGCAAAATTGACCTTCAATGACTTGGGAAACTCAACGAGGTTAAAGTCCCTTTCAATCTTCCGCATCCACTCCTTTGCTACGAAAGTTTCTGCTTGACCATAAAAGAGAGGTGGATCTAGCTTCTTAAACTCGAGCAAAAAATACTTAGGTTGATCAATCATACTAAGATCACCCATCAAAGCTTCAAGGGATAACCGTTGGACAAGTAAAGTCAAAAACACATTCAAGGACAACTCAATAAATAAAAATCCTCAAAAACCAACACCAATATATGAAAATATCTAAACACAAGAAAATGAGCCATTATAAAATCAAAACATTTCTTATGAAAAAATATTTAATTTTAAACAAGCTTGGTGAGTTAAACCCTCACCATTGGTATCCCTTAGAGTTTCACTCACATGCATGTACTCGTGCCACCCCAGGCATCCATCCACCATACCATAAATCCATCCACATTTCTAATATACCACTATGCAGGTGATCACCCATAGGAACACCAAGGCCAAAATAAAGAAACTTCATTTTCTAAAAAAAAATCATTCATACCACTTCCTTTAAAATAATCCTCAAAAATAAATATGTCATTTCAAACAACCATTTTTCAAAACATTTTTTTCCATATACAAACCACTTTCAAAAATCACGGGAGACTTAAAACAATTCAACAGGGAACTAGTGTCGGTGAGTGACTTGACCATGTGGTTGGAGGCCATATGTCAATCACGTCACCGACACGAAGAGTCTTTTTGTACCATGCCCCTAGCTCCACATGGATTTCCAAGACATGAGGCTTAGGACTATTAGCCCAACTCCCTTTGTCTTATCCCAATCACAAAACATTTCCATAAAAACCCAAATAAACAAATTAAACTGGACTTCCCATGGAAACCCAAGGATCAGAACGAGCACGAGTTCGTGACGCTCTTCCTGCTC
Source organism: Viscum album (assembly GCA_963277665.1). NCBI lineage: Eukaryota > Viridiplantae > Streptophyta > Magnoliopsida > Santalales > Viscaceae > Viscum > Viscum album. The sequence goes on along the minus strand of OY728142.1, from coordinate 1,864,990,613 downwards.
CTACCCCTAGAGTCCTGAAAATCCTACTCCATCTACCTTGACATCCCAAATAACAAAGGGCGCTCTGGAAAACGAAGTCTTCTAAGAGTTAACCTCCTCTGATACCATTTTGTCACGAAACAACCCGGGTCGACCCTGAACCGGTCACCCGAGCCAGTCCAAAATATGGCCCGAGAGGTTTCCCCTGATCCTCCTGGGCTGGAGACAAGCGCCAGGGCATCCACAGAGGTTGTGGGAATGATTTCTCCCAATATAAATAAATAAATCAGCAAAAATAATACAAAGCAACGTAGAAAAATTAAACTGAACAAACGACCAAACAGGAATAAAAGAAAAATAAAACTAACCAAACATGATGTCAGAACTAACTCTGTGCGACCCCGCGGTTCACTCTCCGACTCAACGATTGAGTATCTCCCAAGGAGAGTTCACTCAAGTTGTAGCCTGCACAAACACTAAAAATAGAAAATAACTATAGGCATGAGTATTAAAACTCAATAGGCTAGCCTGATATCTATTCCCAATGCAGTACCTTTAAAATAAAAGAAACATCATTTCAAGTTTGAACTACAATTTATAAAATTATGTCTTTCTAAATATTTTACTTAAAAACAAAGTAGGAAGCATTACCCTTAACCATTTCCAAATTTGGGTTCATTTCATTAGTGTCAATGGATTTTTAGAAAGGGAAAGTGATGTTTATATTTTCAAATTTATACAAAGAGGATTAAACACTCTCATTTGAAGACCATTTCTAGAAACCAAGTCAAAACCAATTTGTCACTTTCCAAGGAAAACAATAGAAAAAAATTCACAAGAGTAAGTACACAACAAGGTCAATGTGGAAATACATAAAAGTATCAAATCATCACTGCAAGTAACTGAAAAACCGTAGACATGGGTGAACCTAGAGGATAGAGAATAGACTAGAAGACACCAATACATGAGATATCATCCTCATTGACATTTCACTCACGATGAAATCAAAACACTCAAAATGCTCGACCATCCTTTATCAGGCAGGTCAAGGAAAAATCCCATAGTAATAAACCCAATATATCTACCTACTATGGGCCACTGGTCAGTACCATAACCTACCAGTACAACAATAATTCTTAGAATATTCTCTCAATATGCCATATTCCCATGTCTCAAGTGTTTGTAATGGGGGTGAGCCAACCGATGCCAACCAAGTATCCAATCATATATATATAAAGCACAACAGGCATCACCCAGAGCCACTCCATGGGACAACATCTTGCCTTTAAACTACTCAAGTACCCGAGAGCCTCTAAGTGCGGCCTCCCAAACAATCAATTGCAACCAAGGCATGAGATTTATCCTAAGAGGTTTTTTATCAAAACATTTTCATAATTTTCCATAAAGTGCCAAACGGGCATTAAATACATCTCACCATCACCACTTTAAAAAGAACCAAAACACTTGTTCAAGCTTCAGAAGAAATCATTTATCATTAAAACCAGAACTATAATTGAAATTCCATGAGAGATTTATCCTAAGAGGTTTTTTATCAAAACATTTTCCTAATTTTCTATAAAGTACCAAACGGGCATTAAATACATCTCACAATCACCACTTTAAAAAGAACCAAAACACTTGTTCAAGCTTCAGAAGAAATAATTTATCATTGAAACCAGAACTATAATTGAAATTACATGAATTATGTTTAAAATACAAATTGGAATTCTTTCACTATTGGGTGTCCGTTCATCAAGAAAATATTTCAAGTGTCCTGTATAAAATAAACTGTTCTTTTTAAACCAAATAATCATTTAAAAATTAATTGCCTTATATTATCTCACATTTATTAAAATTAATAAAATATTTAATCTGAATAAATAGTGTGCACAAATAGAAGGAAATAATGTAACATAAATTTTAAAACGCAGTGCAATGGGAACCTACCTCGAGATCGGTGTGTGACAACAACGCCACCTCAGAACCAAGGCGCGACGACAAGAAAACTTTAGAAACAAGGCGCGACGATAACAAGAAACTATGCGGTAAGGTCCAACATGCTGCAAAATAAACATCAAGGGCTTGAACACATACCAAAAACCTCAACTAGTGTATGAGAAACCAAGCAGTGGGGAGAAACTCTCACCTCGAAACTGAAGTGCGGCGACAGTGAAAGCTCGGAAACAAAGCGCAGAGTTGGTTCTCACTCAAAAACAAGCGTGAAGCTTGGATCGCACCCCGACCATGCGCTCCAGAAACTGAAATCAACCCGACACTACTAGATCAAACCCAAGATAAATTATCCCTCAACAATTAAAACCCCAAACTGGATGAAAGTAAAAAAAAAGTGAGGTTGATTATACAAGAGGGGGGGGTGCGTGTCGGTAGGGGAGAGCACACCAAAGGGAGGGGTTATGGTCTTACGTCACGCAGAAAAAAAAACAGGGGAGACTGAGAGCTGGGAGGTAGGGTCAAGGCACATGACAGGGAGGGTGAAGGCTGGAGGCCACGCCTAGCATTCACGCACATTAGGGGAGGGAGGTCCGGGCTGGTGCTGGTGGTGGTGCGTAAGGTTGAGGGTGGCGCGGACAAGAGAGGAAGAGGGGGTTGTGCAAATTTGAGGCTGGGAGGGATCTCAACAAGGAGTTGGGAAGGAGGAGGCCGAGGCGGGGTTCCGGCCGAGGGGTTGCTGTGCGGGCTGCTGCAAAGGGGAGGAAGAGAGGAGGGAGGCCAAGCGGGCAGGCCGGGGTGCAGTGGCGAACAGAGAGGGAGCCCGGGCGGGCTGGCTGTGTGGTGGCGGACAGAGGAGAGGGAGTCGGGGTGCTGGGTTGTAGGAGGAGAGGCACCAGGGTGGGATGTTGTTGAGGGGTCGACGGATGGTGGCAGGCTACTGGGTGCGTGACCGGAGGAGCGAACAGGGAGGGAACCGGGGCGCCGTGATCTGAGCGCAGTAGGGGGCCATGGGTCATGCAGGAGAAGAGGGCAGGGTGGGAGGTTGGCTGCTCAACCTGCTAAACCGTAGCAAGGGGTGAATTAAAAAGGGGGGTAATTAGGGTTTTGATATATTTTCTTTTCCTTAAAAAAAACACCCTAATATAAAACTAATAAAAAATTGATAGGAAACAGAATAATCATAATAAAAATAATAATAATAACAATAAAAATTATAAAATCCATAGTATTAATAATATTAATAATAATAGGAAAGATAATAATAATAACAATAATAACATGAATAATATGATAATAGTAACATATTAATAATAAAAAAATTAATTATTATTATTATTATTATTAACAAACAAAAATTTTAATGGACAACAATAGATGTGCTCTCTAATTATAAAAACTCTTTATTTCAATCTTCTAAAGGCAGCAGGATGCGCAGTTACCCGAGCAGAGCCGTGCAGAGTTTCCAAAATGTGTTCCACTCGTGCGTTCATCGACGTCGCCTCAAAAAGCACACTTTTTAACATAGTCTCAAAAATTTCATCTGGGACTCACCCCGAACCCCAGAAAAATTATTTAAGAATAAATAAATAATAAAATAAAACACATGCCTAGGCCGGGGTGTGACAATTATCTCCACCATAACACTTTCTGCCCCCAGAAAGCCACAATACTATCTAGTCAATTGATCAACACCCGAGGATTCCACACAACATGATCCAACCACTTATCACATGGTCACTCCATTGACCACCAACGGGGCTCAACCTCATTGTCCGAAACATATAACCGGCATAGGGGAGTCCTAAACGGACTCCCCACCATAATAATTCAACTAGAATTCGATAACGCCTTATGAGAAAACCCAAAGATACGGTGGGCCTATCCACCATAAAGGACAAACCAAAAAGAGACCAAACAGAAACCCAACTTAGACCTAAATCGGGCCTTACTCAAGAAAGAAAGAGCACAGCAAGGACCCTTAAACCACTTAATCCTGTCTGAATGGGATAAGAGTTGAATTGAGAACTCTGTACAAACCAAAAACCCTAACCACATGGGCGGGGAGGGAGGGCCCAAGGACTGGATCAATGAAACTACGTCAGACAACTATGCACGACTCACCGCTTCGGGGTGGACACAAACCAAAGCTGTAACCGATTTACATCAATGGTTCATGCAAGGACACTAATCAGAGACTGACATCCCAAAAATGCATCGTTACTTACATTTCATGAGGTATAAGTCTATCACACCACTTTTGTGATGATAGATAATTTACAATGACATAGAAACCGCAACAAAAATGCTAAAACTGTCTCACCCCAACGATAGAGGCACACCCTTAACCAGAATCCTCAAAATTCCCTATGGGTTCCTGACTACGCGTCGGCTTCACTATGAGACCTTTTGGCTGGATCTCTGATGGATGAAGTGTCTCACGCCTCACAGTAAGGTTCTAAAAATCCCTTCAATAAACATACATCTTTTGATTTGACACAAGAATCGACAAAAATTCAAAATAAAATCCACATTGGTATTTAAAACTGGAGTTCATCAAAAGACACACGACATACCATACATGTCAAACCCCAAAACACCATCAGTACAACTGCAACGATAAAAGATTACTTACACTGAAAGGAAACTTACACCAGAAACTTTGAACAAAACCCAACAACACATCACTTCTAAGAACTTCCTCCACAACTCTTTCTTGCAACGCCCCAATAGAGTCATCGTAAGTGACCCAGGGGTCCACATCCCTCGCACGACTTTGGAGTGCTTGGGCACAATGGCTTCTTGTGACCCAGCTTGCCACACTAATAACACATGAAGATATCTCACTCTGAAGAGGTTGATGAAAGATCCCAAGGCCTTTTGATTCCACGACCTACTCCATTCACTTTCATTTACTTACTCATCTCCTTTCCAGAACCCTCACCGCGGCTCATAGGGATCGAAGGAGGGAGGACTAATTCGATCACTCCTACTATCACAGCTTTGACATGAAAATATTGTCTCACCACGTTGGCAAAAGAAGTTAGGTTAGACTCTAACACCTTCGACTGTAGATCAGGGTGGAGACCTGCCTCGAAGCGTAAAGCCTTCATGGAGTCGTATGTGGAATACCCTGAATCATAAGGTACTATCTCCACAAATCACTAGAAATATTCCAACATGGATCCATCGCCCTACTACAGACAACACATCTCTATTCCCTTTCTCACCCTTTCTTCCTCAGATAAATACTGGCGAATGAACAAAGCCTTTAAGAACTCCCAAGTAAGCTCTTGACGGGGCTTTTTCTGAGACACTGACTTTCACCACATCCACGGTGAACCTTCAAGCATGAAGGTTGCAAACTTGACCTTCAAAGACTCGGGAAAATCAATGAGATTAAAGTCCCTTTCAATATTCTGCATCCACTCCTCTACTATGAAATTTTCTGCTTGACCATAAAAGAGAGGTGGATCCATATTCCAAAACTCAAGCATAAAATACTTAGGTTGATCAACCGTACTATGATCACCCATCGAAGCTTCAAGGGATAACTGCTGGACAAGTAAAGTCAAAAACACATTCAAGGTCAACTCAATAGATAAAAATCCTCAAAAACCAACATCGCATATATGAAAGGCTCTAAACACAAGAAAACGAGCCATCATAAAATCAAAACATTTATTCTAAAAACATATTTAATTTAAAACAAGCTTGGTGAGTTAAACCCTTTCCATTGGTATCCCTTAGAGTCTCACTCACATGCATGTATCCGTGCCACCCCAGGCATCCATCCACCATACTAGAAATCCGTCCACATTTCCAACATACCACTATGCATGTGATCACCCATAGGAACACCAAGGCCAAAACAAAGAAACTTAATTTTATAAAAACAAATCATTCATACCACTTCCTTTAAAACAATCCTCAAAAATAAATATGTCATTTCAAACAACCATTTTTCAAAACATTTTTTTTCCAGATACAAACCACTTTCAAAAATCACAGGAGACTCAAAACAATTCAACAGAGAACTAGTGTCGGTGAGTGACTTGACCATGTGGTTGGCGGCCATATGTCAAGCACGTCACCGACACGAAGAGTCTTTTTGGACCATTCCCCTAGCTCCACATGGCTTTCCAGGCCATGTGGCTTAGGACTATTAGCCCAACTCCCTTTGTTATATCCTAATCACAAAACATTTCCATAAAAACCTAAATAAAATAATTAAACTGGACTTCCCATGGAAACTCGAGGATCAGAACGAGTAAGATTTTGCGACGCTCTTCCCGCTCCTACCCCTCGAGTCCTGAAAATCCTACTCCATATACCTTGACATACCAAATAACAAAGGTAGCTCTGGAAAGTGAGGTCCAATAAGAGATAACCTCCTCTAATACCATTTTGTCACAAACCAACCCGGGTCAACCCTGAACCGGTCAACTGATCCGGTCCGCGACATGGACCGAGAGGCGTTCCCGATGCTCCTGGGCTGGCGACAAGCGCCAGGGAATCAACAGAGGTTTTGGGAATGATTTCACCCAATATAAATAAATAAAGCAGCATAAATAATACAAAGAAACGCAGAAAAAGTAAACTGAAAAAATTACCAAATAGGAACAAAAGAAAAATAAAACTAACCAAACACGACGTCTGAACTAACTCTGTGCGACCTCATGGGTCACTCTCCAACTCAACGATCGAGCATCGCCTAAGGTGAGTGAACTCAAGTTGTAGCCTACACAAACACTAAAAACAGAAAATAACTATAGGCATGAGTATTAAAACTCAGTATGCTAGCTCGATATCTATTCCCAATGCACTACCATTAAAATAAAAAAAACATCATTTCAAGTTTGAACTACAATTTATAAAAGTATGTTTTTCTAAATATTTTACTTAAAAAAAGTAAGAACCATTGCCCTTAACCATTTCCAAATTTGGGTTTATTTCATTAGTGTCAATAGATTTTTAGAAAGGGAAAGTAATGTTTATAATTTCAAATTTATACAAAGGGGATTAAACACTTTCATTTGAAAACCATTTCTAGAAACCAAGTCAAAACCAATTTGTCACTTTCCAAGGAAAACAATATACAAAAATTCACAAGAGTAAGTACACAACAAGGGAAATGTCGAAATACATACAAGTACCAAATCATCACTGCAAGTAACTGAAAAGTCGCAGACATGGGTGAACCTCGGAGATCGAGAATAAACCAGAATACACCAATACATGAGATATCAACCTCATTGACATGTCACTCACGATGAAATCAAAACGCTCAAAATGCTCGACCATCCTTTCTCAGGCAGGTTGAAGGAAAATCTGATAGTAATAAACCCAATATATCCACCTACTATGGGCCACTGGTCAGTACCATAACTTACCAGTGCAGCAATCATTCTTAGAATATTCTCTCAATTTGCCAGATTCCCATGTCTCAAGTGTTTGGAAAGGGGGTGAGCCAACTGATGCCAACCGAGCATCCAATCATATATATATATATAAAGCACAATAGGCATCACCCTGAGCCACTCCATGGGACAACCTCTTACCTTTAAACTACTCAAGTACCTGGGAGCCTCTAAGCACGGCCTCCCAAACAATCAATTGCAACCAAGGCAGGAGATTTATCCAAGGAGGGTTTTTATCAAAACATTTTCATCGTTTTCCATAAACTGCCAAACGGGCATTAAATACATTTCACAATCACCACTTTAAAAAGAACCAAAACGCGTGTTCAAGATTTAGAAGAAATCATTTATCATTAAAACAAAAACTATAATTGAAATTCCGTGAACTACGTTTAAAATACAAACTGGAATTCTTTCACTACTGGGTGTTCGTTCATCAAGAAAATATTTCAAGTATCCTGTATAAAATAAACGGCACTTTTTACGCCAAATAATCATTTAAAAATTAATTGTCTTATATTATCTCACATTTATTAAAATTAATATAATATTTAATCTAAATAAATAATGTTCGCAAACAGCGGAAAATAATGTAACTTAAATTTTAAAAAGCAGTGCAATGGGAACCTACCTCGAGATCGGTGTGTGACAACAACGCAACCTCGGAACCAAGGCGCGACGACAAGAAAACTTCAGAAACAAGGTGTGGCGATAATAACGCGTGTTAGCAACTACGCGGTAAGGTCCAACGTGCTGAAAAATAAACAGCAAGGGCTTGAACACATACCAAAAACCTCAAATAGTGTATGTGAAACCAAGCGGTGGGGAGGAACTCTCACCTCGAAACTGAAGCGCGGCGACAACTCAAGATCGGAAACAAAGTACGGCGATGGTGCTCACTCGGAAACCAGTGCGAAACTTGGCTCGCACCCTGACTGCACACTCCAGAAGCTGAAATCAACTCGACGCTATTAGATAGAACCACATGAAAATTAACCCCAAACAATTAAAACCCCAAACTAGATGAAAGTAAAAAAATGTGAGGAGGACTATACCGGAGGGGGGTGCATGCCGGTAGGGGAGGCCAGAGCAGGGGAGAGTGAACCAAGGGGAGGGGTTCTGGTCTTACATCGCGTAGGAAAAAGAACAGGGGAGACTGAGAGCTGGGAGGCAGCAACAAGGCATGTGACAAGGAGGGTTAAGGCTGGAGGACGCGGTTAGCATTAGCGCACAGCAAGGGAGGGAGGTCCGGGCTGGCACTGCTGCTAGTGCGTAAGGCCGAGGGTGGCATGGATAAGAGAGGAAGAGGGGGTTGTGCACATATGAGGCTGGGAGGGATCTCAACCGGGAGTTGGGAAGAAGGAGGTCGAGGTGGGGTTCTGGTCGGGGGGGTTGCTGTGCGAGCTGCTACAAAGGGGAGGAGGAGAGGAGGGAGGTCAAGCGGGTTGGCCGGGGTGCAGTGGCGGATAGAGAGGGAGCCCGGGCAGGATGGATGTACAGCGACAGACAGAGGAGAGGAGGTCGGGGTGCTAGGCTGTAGGAGGGGTCGATGGATGGCGGCGGGCTGCTGGGTGCGTGACCAGAGGAGCGAACGGGGAGGGAACTGGGGCGCCATGACCGGAGCGCAGAAGGGGGTCGTGGGTCGCACGGGAGAAGAGGGCAGGGCAGGAGGCTGGTGTCTCAACCTGCTAAAGCACAGAAAGGGGGGAATTAAAAAGGGGGGGGGGGGGGGTAATTGGGGTTTTGATATATTTTATTTTCCTTAAAAAAACACCATAATATAAAACTAATAAAAAATTTATAGGAAATAGAATAATCATAATAATAATAATAATAACAATAAAAATTATTAAATCCATAGTAATAATAATATTAATAATAATAGGAAAGACAATAATAATAATAATAATAATAATAACATGAATAATACGATAATAGTAACATATTAATAATAAAAATTGTTATTATTATTATTATTATTATTATTAACAAACAAAAATTTTAATGGACAACAATAGATGTGAACTTTAATTATAAAAACTCTTTATTTCAATCTTCCAAAGACAGCAGGATGCACAATTACCCGACTGGATCCATGTAGAGTTTCCAAAATGTGTTCCGCTCACGCGCTAAACGACGTCGCCTCAAAAAGTGCACGTTTTAACATAGACTCAAAAAATTTGTCTGGGACTCACCCTGGACCCCAACAAAATTATTTGAGAATAAATAAATAATAAAATAAAACACACGCCTAGGTCGGGGTGCGACAAAACACAACCCAACCCCTCCGCCTTTCTTATGGATTTGACGCCCAATGAGGTATGAGTTCAGGTTGAGTGTTTCTCTTTAACATCAGTTGTGTATCGAAGGCGATTTCTCAAGGAGATTTTGACTTCTTTCGGAATGAGAAACGGGGCACCGAAACTCGTCCGGTGACCAGAGAAAGATTCACCGGCAATCGGAATCGGCGATGAAGAGAAGGGCGGCTGGCGCAACCGCGCCACCAGAGGAGAAGGCCACAGCCGACTGGCTGTAGTGGTGCAGTGGCGGATGGCGCAAGGCCGACCGCGAAGGAAGCTGGCGGCCTGAGCCACTAGGTCGCCGGACAAGGCGCGGCGTAACTACACCGCACGGTGGAGAAGAATGGGTCATGGCTCCTATCTGCGGTGATGCAGTGGCGATCGACGCTAGGATAGCCGTGATGAAGACCAGCAGCCCAAGACAATGGGTCTCTGGAGGGGGGGGGGCGACGCAACGGTGCCACGCGGGAGGCGGCTGGCCGCTCGGCTAGCTGGGAGGAGCAGGACCCAGCAGGTCCCGCGTAACGCAGACCAGCCCCACGTGGCACTGGTTATCTCACAATCGAATGTCTTAGCTATTTGGGAACCCCAGGGGACACGACCTCCCCCTTGGACGCAGCTAGGGCGGACCCCAGGGGCCACCGGGTCGCTAGCCGTGTGGGCCACCAGCCGCGCAGGCCGCCGGGCCGGACCCAGCGCGGGCTGGACCCAGTGTGGGCAGGGCCACCCAGTATGGGTCGGGCCACCCTCGCAGGTCAGGCCACCTCCACAGACCGGTTCGGACCTCGGTTCGGACCCGGGTAGGGCCGAGTCAGTCTGACTGGGATGGACCGGACCGGGACCCATTTTGCCATGTTTTCACCTTTTTGCCCATAACATGGGCTACGGGTGTCCATTTGACAAACCATCTGCGATGATGGAAATATTGGAACAAGAAGGTTCTTTTGGTATACCCCACTCTAGGTTTGGACATATTTGGTTTATGTCTGGGTTAGATTGAACGTAAATCCAACGGGGCCCTTGGAACGGAAATGCCAATAACTCTCAGACCAGACGTCCAATTGACGTACCATCTGTCGCGTTGATTTTCTTATGGAAATATGGATATTTTGGATACATAAACTTTGGAATTCGTGGTATTTGATTTATCAACACTTGTCTTGAGGATCGGACCCTCCCGGAATCAAGCATGCCTCGTGCGGAACCCTGTGGCTGGTTGTGCACTGACGAATGTTCCTGGATCCTAGGTGGTTTCGACAGCACTGATGACTATTCCTGGATCCCATATGAATTCGAAAGCTCATAATACTATTCCTAGATCCTGTGTGGGTCCGACAGTTCTGACTTCTGTTCCTGGATCCTGTGTGGGTTCGACAGAATAGCTAGTCCTGGATCCTGTGTGGGTCTGACAGCTCTGACTACTGTTCCTGGATCTTGTGTGAGTCTGACAGTTGTAACTACTGGTCCTGGATCCTGTGTGGGTATGACCTCTTAGATGATTCAATGGATATATATGATCATCTTTATCTCTCTACATAAGTTGTATACATGTGTGAGCTGATTTAGTGACTTATGTGTTTTCCACATGATTGAGATGGGTTACTTGATAACTTAAGTATATGTATGGGAATATGCCTAAGTAATGGATATCAATTAATTTCATACTATGTGGTTTGTACTTGGTGGATTTTGAGAGACCTTGGTGGTCTTGGGGTCCCTACTGAGTATCGTTATACTCACCCCTGCATGGGTTATGCCTGCACATCATCGTGTTGGATGCAGATGACGGACAGCGCTGACCGAGGCTGAGTGTACGAGGACCGGACGGTACCCGGAGGTGTACCTCATGATGAGTCGGTACCCGAAGGATACTGATAGACGTGGAGTGCTGAGGAGGCTATCTGTACCTACCCTTCAGGTAGGATCCTTGGTGGACGATCCAGGAGCTGCTTTTCCCCTTTCAGCTATTTTTATCCTTTTAAGTTGTACTTGTACTTTCAGTTGGGCTTGTATTTCTGGCCCCTTTACTTTTCAGCACTGACTTGTTATACAGTTTTACTTAGTATTTTTTATCCAGTTGCGTACTCTGTTGTGTGTGTTTTCAGTTATAAAGTCAATACCTTCCCAGTTTAGGGATTTACACCTTTGGTGCTAGTCGCCAGCTCCTGGCCTATGGAAGGCGGGTTTGGGGTAGTCACGACATGGGCCCTAGGGGATGGGTCATGACAAATTGGTATCAGAGGAGTCAGTTCTACTATAGAACTTAGGACTTTAATCTTTATTTTCTGTGAAGCAATAGTGTTAAGCATACTGAGTGTGGTTTTCAGTCTAGGGAGTCCAGTATTAGTGTGGCAGCTGACATATCCATACACCATGACCCTGACTTCTGATTTTTGACTCAGTGCATGAAAACACTGATTGAATATGTGTTTTAAGCGTTTTATTTGTGATCTCTTTGATTCATCTCACCAGGTATAACTTATTGACCGTGGCGCACCTATTTCTTTACAGGATGCCTCCCCGCAGACAACCTTCCAGGGTTCCAGCCTTTGTACAAGATGGAATCCCACTGAGCAACAAGGCCTCGGTGTATGGCCCTATCACAGCGGAGGCACTAGTGGTACCACTACCCATTGGGCCACCGATACCACCAGACCCAGCAGTAGAGAGTGCACTCCACTTGAACGCATTGCACGAGTTCCAGTGCCAGAGGCCGCCTGGGTTCATGGGTGAGACGGACCAACAGGCAGTTGAGGATTGGCTGGAGGTTGTGGTGAGAGTCTTCAGACTAGTAGGGACACCGTCCGACCTTATGGTGATCCTTACCGCGAGTCTTCTTTAGGCAGTAGCAGACATATGGTGGAGCCTGATGCTCCAGGTGCATGATGAGGCGACACTTCTCTAGGCAGACTTTGAGATCCTATTTCAGGCAGAGTTTTCCCAGCCACCCTATGTGCAGTGTGGATACGGGAGATACTGCATTTATAGCAGGGTAGCATGATGGTGTCACAGTAATCAGCGTGGTTCACCGACCTCTCGCGTTACTCCACAGATATGGTGCGGGACCCATTCTTTAGGTCTCGGACCTTCGAGTAGGGGCTCAGGCGAGAGATCATAGCTTTGATGATCTCCCTCAGCATCCCGACGCAGGCAGGGGTATTATAGAGATCCCTACTGGTGGAGATTTTCCTTGCTGAGCAGTCACCAGCAGCGAGACCCATCACTAGTCGACATACAGCGGAGTCTTTTGCAGCTGGCAGTAGACAGATGTCATAGAGGTCCAAGTGGACCAGGCCATCTGGTGGAAGACCTCAAGATACAGGTTCAGTTGTGCGGGGCGCATGAGACAGAGCCCGTCATGCCAGGAGTAGGCAATGTTACTCTTGTGGTGGGTAGGGTCACATGTCTTGTGACTATCCAACCCATCATACTGACGATCAGAAGATGGTCGAAGGACCGCCCAGGCAGAGACAGATATTCGATCGATGCGGACTGCAGGGAGCAGGCGGACGTTGCAGAGGAGCTGGCCATATAGCTGGAGGTGGACGATGATTCGAGGTGTTACAGCCACCACCACTAGGAGGTGCACCCCGACCGTAGGGGGCAGGTGGACAGGCGAGAGCTCAACTCTAGGCAGTTGAGGCTTACGATCATGGCTCTCCAGAGATGATTCAATGTATGATCTATGTCTACTCCACCTTAGATGCAGTACTTATATACACATGTTCCAGTCACTTTCATTGCCACCGCCCTCATTCGGAGCTCGAAGATTCTGACAGAGCCATTGGCTCGATTCTTACGGCTAGAGACTCTTACAGGAGCATACTCAACGATTACGCACTGGGGCCGGCAGTGTGAGCTTACTCTAGGAGGCGAGATCTTCGGATGTGATCTCCTCGTAGCGGCATTGAGGCCTTACGATGTCATCTTGGGTATGGACTGGTTATCTATAGTCCATGATCATATTGACTGTATGAGGTGCAAAGTGTGTTGTGTTCGCATGCATGGGACCAGGTTTACCTTCACCCGCGAGAAGGGAGTCTTTGCAGCACAAGACGGACTTAATCGGAGAAGGGTGCATCCGATCACTCATCAGTTTCCTGCCCGTACTCTCAGAGAAGTAGATGTGGAGTGTCCAAGCTATCTTGTAGTGTTGGACCAGTATGTGAATGTTTTCCCTGATGATGTTCCAGGACTACCTCCTAGTAGAGAGGTGGAATTCTACATTGACATGTATCCCGGGACAACACGGATATCTACACCAGCATATCGGATGGCTCCTGCGGAGCTTCGCGAGCTACAGGTACATCTAGAGGACTTACAGGGGAAGGGATTCATCCAACCCAGTGTTTCTCCCTGGGCAGCCCCGATTCTGTTCTCCAAGAAGGTGGATGGGAGCTTGAGACTTTGTGTCGACTACCATTGCCTGAACCAGGTGACCGTGAAGAACAAGAACCCACTCCTAAGGATTGATGACCTCTTTGATCATCTGAAGGAAGCACAGTGGTTCTCGAAGATAGACCTCAGATCAGGCTATCACCAGATCAGAGTTTGATATGAGGATGTGCAGAAGACGGACTTCAGATGTTGGTAGGGATGCTACGAGTTCTTAGTTATGCCATTCGGCGTAACCAATGCTCCATCAGAATTCATGGGACTCATGAACAGGATCTTCCAGCCATACATCAATCTCTTTGTCGTAGTCTTCATCGACGACATTTTGATCTACTCGACTACTGAGGCGGAGCATGCCTACCATTTACGGGTAGTACTGGACACACTCTGAGAGCACCAGGTTTATGGTAATCTCTTGAAGTACCAGTTTTGGATCCGAGAGGTTAACTTTTTTGGAAATTTCATCTCGGAGGTTGGAGTTGCAGTCGATCCAGAAAATATTGAGGCGGTACTTTCTTAGAAGCCACCCAGGAGTGTGACGGAGGTACGAAGTTTCCTGGGTTTGGCTGGATGTTATCGGAGGTTCGTACCAAACTTCTCCAAAGTTGCATCACCACTGTCAGACTTGACGAAGAAGGAGAAACCCTTCGTATGGTTAGAGAGATTCCACCAGAGCTTTCAGGAGCTGAGGCAGAGGCTGACTAGTGCCCCCATCATGAGGCTTCCGAAGGAGGGTGTAGGGTACGTAGTCTACTGCGACGCATCAGGGACTGGACTCGGGTGTATCCTGATGGAGGAGAAGGTAGTGATCGCTTATGGTTCTCTTCAGCTGAGACAACATGAGAAGAACTACGCTACCCATGACCTGGTGTTTGTAGTAGTGGTCTTCTCCTTGAAGATGTGGCGGCACTATCTGATGGGCGAGAGTTTCACAATCTACTCTGACCACCAGAGTCTCAGGTATATCTTCTCTCAGAAGGACCTGAACTTGAGACAACGACGTTGGATTGAGTTCCTCCAAGACTATGACTTCGAGATAGTCTATACTCCTAGGAAGGGGAACGTTGTAGAAGATGCACTCAGTGGGAGATCTGGTATACAACTGCTATGAGAGGCGACAAATCAGCTGTCTACCTTAAAGATATCCTTTGTGGATAGAGATGGAGCAGCCTTTCTATAGTCTCTTACAGTCACTCTCCCACTTCTTCAGTGAGTCAGGGAGGCACAGCACAGAGACACTGACTGCGATACACGACGTGCTCAGATATCCATAGGACAGGCATCTGATGGATTTTCTGATGGTGGGGAGCATGTCATCCTCTTTAGAGGACGTACTATGGTGCCAATGTTACTTTAGGAGGAAGTGTTGAGAGAGTTCCACACATCCCCTTTAGCGGTACATCCAAGAGTGGCGAAGATGTATCAGGACCTCAGATGTAAGAATTGGTGTCCAGGTATGAAGAAGGCATTAGCAGAGTTTGTTTCTCAATGCCTCACTTGTCAGCAAGTGAAGGTGGGGAACCAGGTACCAGAAGGATTGGATCATCCTTTAGAGGTCCCAGAGTGGAAGTGGGATGGGATATCCATGGACTTTGTGACGGGTCTTCCATGTACATCCATGGTTCATGACTCGATTTGGGTGATCATCGACCGACTCACCAAGTCTGCCCACTTCCTACCGAGCAGAGAGCAGGGCTTAGTAGAGATCTTAGGACACCTCTACGTGCAGGATATTGTATGGCTACACGGAGTACCTTCTTCTATTGTCTTCGACCATGACACACAGTTTACTTCCCAGCTATGGAAGGGGTTTCAGGAGGCTTTCAGGACGCAGCTTCATCTGAGCACTGCCTTCCATCCTCAGACAGATGGTCAGACCGAGTGGATCATTCAGACCCTCAAGGACATGCTACGTGCTTGTGTCCTCGACTTTGGTCACAGTTGGGAGGATCACTTACCGTTGGTGGAGTTTTCCTACAACAACAACTATCACTCCACCATCAGGATGACACCTTTCGAGGCATTGTACGGACGACCTTGCAGA
Source organism: Viscum album (assembly GCA_963277665.1). Lineage (NCBI taxonomy): Eukaryota > Viridiplantae > Streptophyta > Magnoliopsida > Santalales > Viscaceae > Viscum > Viscum album. Next base: position 1,864,974,525 of record OY728142.1, on the reverse strand, counting down.
TCGCCGCTGTGCTGGACAGACCCAGGGGAGTTAGCACTAGTGGGACCAGAGATGGTATGAGCTACCACGGAGAAGGTATAGATCATTCATGAGCAGATGAAGACTGCACAAAGCAGACAGAAGTCGTATGCTGACAGAAGATGGAGACCTCTAGTGTTCGAGGATAGCGACCACGTCTTCCTACGGGTCTCACCCCAACAAGGTTTATGGAGATTTGGCCGAGGTGAAAAGTTATCTATGTGATTCATCATACCTTTCCAAGTCCTCAGCAGAGTAGGTGATGTGGCTTACCACCTGGCTCTTCCACCTCAGTTGCACCGGGTGCACGACGTCTTCCACGTATCCCAGCTGAGGAGATACCTGCACGACCCTTCTCACATCATCGACCATGGGGAGTTGGACATCGATGATGGGGTGACTTTTACGGAGGTTCTAGTGGATATTGAGGATTGATAGGAGCGGGTCCTACGTGGATGGTCGATACCTCTAGTGCACATTCACTAGCAGCACGGAAACCTCCAGGAGACCACATGGGAGCGGGAGGCTCATATGCGTGCTCAGTACCCCCACTTGTTCCCTTAGTTCGAGTTGTAGATTACGGATACATAAAGCCCTGAGGTGGGGATAATGTAAAGACTCTTAGATTCTATGGAAAATTTTTTCCTAAATACGTGGGAATTTTACGAGTTTGGAAAAACTGACAGCGTATGATTTTGAGTCCCGGTGTGCCTGGAATCAATTTCTGAAGTTTTTTTCGGGTACGTTCAGTAAACGTGCGAGCGGGATTTTATAACTTTTGAAATGGTGCTTAGATTTGAAATTTGAGGGCACCGTTGAACTCCCAGCACTGGTATTCACTTAAGAAGACTTCCACCTTGACGACAGATGGTCGGGAATAAAAGATAGTTTTTGGGTTTTATGTGGAATAATAAAATAAAATAAGTGCATGTCTTATTTTATTTTATTTATAATAACCACCATGTGGAGGTTGGAGGTGGAGACTACAAAACCTTAACCTCCCATTAGAGGTTATGGTGGTGGGGCCCACCTGAACTCAACCTCCCATGTGAGGATTAATTTTGTGGGGACCACCCGAGTTGGAAGCCTCTTGAACTTCCCATAAAGAGGGGAGAGCCTCTTGAGCTCCCCACTTTAGGGTGCCCATCCACACAAATTAATTAATGGAGCATTAATTAATTATTTTGAATCTTTTTGAATATTTGGTCAAACAATTAAATAATGGATTAACTTAATCCATTATTTTTGGGGTTTCGCATTTTCATTTTGGTGGAACTTGGGAAAAGGAGAGCTTAGGAGAAAAAGAATTCTCCAACGAAGAACACTTCTTGCACCAACGAAGAACGATCTTCAACCAGAACAAGGGAGGAAGCGTCGTCCTTGAAGAAACCCAACGACATCGTCCTCGACTTCTTTATCTTCATTCCGGACATCAAAAAATCGAAATCCTCCTTTCCACGACATCATCAATGAGCAATGAATTCGAGGTAGGGGTTCGATCTTGATAATTGTTGTGTGTTCTTCATTTCCTGTCGTGGTTTAGAATTCAAAGCCGCTTGATATCACCCTAATGTGAAGGGCACATGCAGAACAAACACGGCCCGACCCCTTCGCCTTTCTTATGGATTTGATGCCCAACGTAGCATGAGTCCGGGTTGAGCGTTTCTCGTTAACATCTGTTGCGAATAGAAGGCGACATCCCGAGGACAGTACGACTTCTTCTCGAATGAGAAACAAGCCACCAGAACTTGTCTGGTGACCCGCGAAAGATTCGTCGACGATCAGAACCGGCAACGAAGAGAAGGGCGGCCGACACTCCGGCCGGCTGCATGGTCAGCGACGGCGCAACCGCGCCACCAGAGGAGAAGGCCACGACCGACAGGCCGCGGAAGGGCAGCGGGGGCCGGCGCAAGGCCGACCGTGAAGGAAGCTGGCGGCTTGAGCCATTGGGTCGCCGGAGAAGGCGCGATGCAACCACGCCACGTAGTGGAGAAGAAGGGGCCGCAGCGATGCAGCGGTGGCTGACGCTAGGCCGGCCGCAATGTAGACTGGTGGCCTGAGTTGCTGGGTCGCTAGAGGGGGCGCAGTGCAACGGTGCCGCGCAGGAGGCGGCAAGCCGCTCGGCCAGTTTGGAGGAGCGGGACCCAGCGGGTCCCGCGTGACGCCGACCGACGCCACGTGGTGCCAGTTGTCTCTCACCCAAATGGATTAGTCATTTGGGAACCCCAGGGGGTGCAGCCTCCCCCCTGGACGCGGCTAGGGCAGACCCCATGGGTTTCCAGCTACGTGGGCCACCAGCCGCGCGGGCCACCGGGCCGGGCCCAGTGCGGGCAGCCTGGCCGGACCCAACGCGAGCCGGACCCCGCGTGATCCGGGGCGCCCAGCATGGGTTGGGCCGCCCCCGTGGGCTAGGTCAGACCCCAGTCTGGACCCGGGTAGGTCTGGGTCGGTCCGACTAGGCCGGACCAGACCCGGACCCGTTTTGGCATGTTTTCACATTTTCACCCATAACTTGGGCTACAGGTGTCCGATTGACGAACCTTCTGTGATTATGGAAAGTTTGGAGCAAGAAGGTTCTTTTGGTATACCCGACTTCATGTCTAGACATATCTGGGGTATGGCTGGGTTGGATCGAATGTAATTCCAACCGGGCCCTCGAAATGGAAATGCCAATAACTCTCAGACCGGGCGTCCGATTGACGTATCGTCTATCGCGTTGATTTTCTTATGGAAAGACTGATCTTTTGGATACATCAAATTTGGACTTCGTGGAAGTTTATTTATTGACATTTGTCTTGAGGAGAGGAACCTCCTGGAATCAAGCATGCCTCATGTGGAACCTTATGGTTGGTTGTGCACTGACGACTGTTCCTGGATCATGTGTGGGTTCGACAGTACTGACAACTGTTCCTAGATCCCGTACGGATTCGACAGCTTTGACTACTATCCCTGGATCCTGTGTGGGTTCGACAGTTCTGACTTATAGTCCTGGATCATGTGTGGGTCCGACAGTTGTAACTGCTGGTCCTGGATCCTGTGTGGGTCCGACAACTTAGACGATTCAGTGGCTATATATGATCATATCTAACTCTCTACATAAGTTGTATACCTTTGTGTGCTGATTCAGTGACTTATATGTTTTCCTCACGATTGAGAAGAGTTACTTGATAACTTAGGTATATGTATGGGCATATACCTAAGTAATAGCTATCTGTTGATTTATACTCTGTGGTTTTTCCTTGGTGGATTTTGAGAGACCTTGGTGGTCTCGGGGTCCCTACTGAGTATCGTTACACTCACCTATACATGGGCTATACCCGCACCTTGTCATTTTGGATGTAGACGACGGACAGCGCTAACCGAGGCTGAGTGAACGAGGACTGGATGGTACCCGAAGGTGGACCTCACGATGAGTCGGTACCCAGAGGGGACTGAAGGATGTGGAGTGATGAGAAGGATATCTGTACCTACCCTTCAGGTAGGATCCTTGGTGGATGATCCGGGAGCTGTTTTCCCCCTTTCAGGTGATTTTTCCTTTTCAGTTGTACTTGTACTTTCAGTTGAGCTTGTATTTCCGGCCCTTTACTTTTCAACACTCACTTGTAATGCAATTTTACTTAGTGTTTTGTTTTCAGCTGTGTACTCTGTTGTGTGTGTTTTAAGTTATAAAGACAATGCATTCCCAGTTGTGGGATTTACGCCTTTGGTGCTGGTCACCAGCCTATGGCCTATTGAAAGCGGGTTTGGGGTAGTCACGGCACGGGCCCCAGGGGACGGGTCGTGACACTTCGGATCTAAACCTAGTATTTTAGAGTTGTATTTTCTGCTTAAAACTCTTCACACGTGATCCTTAGCTTAAACTGGAACGTTAGTGATTTTTTTTAAAATCCCACCTATTTGGGGCTTCTGCTGCATGCATGTTTCCTTCAAATGGTATCAGAGGGAATGCGTGAAATTTTAAGCCAATGAAACAATTAAATTAGCATTAACCTATGAAGATGGAACCATTACAGTTCCATCGCCATAGACAGAATCAAAATCGGACATCTGATGGTCAGTATGCATCCATCTAAAGTTTTGAAATCAAATTAAATTAATTTTATAGGTATTAAAATGAAGAACATGTATATATATATATGTTTTGATTTCTTAACAAAGTCAGTTTTTGATTTTATTTCTGGTGAATTAGAATTCCAGTGCGATACCGGTCACCGAAATAGTATTTTCTGGTGAAATTAATAATAATAATTATTATAATAGTTTTATTATAATAATAATTCAATTATTATAATATTTTTATTATAATAAATATTATAATTTTAATATAATTTTTCCTAATCCTAAATAGGATTTTGGAATTTTTATTCAAACAAACGGGGGGACCTGCAAAGGAGGTCTCATATGGAAAAAAAGGAAAAAAGAAAAGGAGGAGACCTGAAAATCAAGTCTCCGTTAAAAAACCAAAAAAATAGGAGAAGACCCGTAGGTCTTTCCCCTTCCGCGGCACAACCTAGTGCGGTGTCTCCTCCCTGAAGCTCTGGCCGGCCCTCCCCATCAGCGCCTCGCCAGATTCTATATAGAAACTACGCACCGGCTACCCCTCCACCCGCTGGACTGGCGCACCCGAACCTCCCCATGCCACCACAGACCGACCCATCTCATCCCTCCATAGTGGCGCACCAGGCCAACTACCGGTCGCCTGAGAGCCTCCTCCAGGGCCCGCGCTGGGTCCTCGCTAGATTCTATACGGGTCTTCCTAGTCAAGAATAGACTTTGGCAGACCTTTTTTGCCTAGAATGCCTTGTACGAGGGTTGGGATCGCCTGAAATGGGCTTGTGCGGCCCTACCCCGGGGTTCAGGGGCTCGTGTAATTTAATTCAATCAAAAGTTAATTAAATTAATTTCAATTGAAAAAATAAATTAATTAAATATTAATTTTTTGTTTAATAATTATTTTGGCGTAGTTAATTTAATTTGATGGTTAATTAACTTAATTATTAAATTTAATTTTTAGATTTAAAATTAAATTAATTAAATGGGACCGAACAACGTAAATATTGGATTAAAAATTAGAGTGAAATTTTTAATTCGATTAAAATTCCCTCAAATTTATTTAATGCAAGTTTAATTTATCTCTACATTTATTTATGAGTTTAATGCGTATATTACTGATCATGAGACTAAGACCATCCAATGTATGTTTGGTTCATTTTTATTTATTTATTTAATTATCACATAGTTTTGTAATAATTAATTTAATTAATTGAAAGGCGATCTGTGTGTCGTCTCTGAGTCATTATATGAATAAGGGTATGTGTGTATACTCCTAAGTTGTACATTTACTCACCAAACCCCCTCGCATATGTGCAAGTATTGTTGTATAATGATGAGACGGTCATTAACGTATTTCGTGCCGAGTGATGAAGAACCACCAGACAAGAGATTTTTCATTAGAGGGGCATACACTGCCTTTTGAGTCGTAGGCAACGCAGCTTAAGGTATTACCCCTCGGTTCAAGGTTGGTCTGTTATTCACTAAATGGATCATCCAATAATATCGGATCATGGTCAGGTCATCCTTTTGTTTTCCATGGTTTATTATTGTGTTGAATGTGTAGTTAATACGCGATCACATAGAATAATAATAAAGAAGCATGCAAGATAAAATAAATATGTGACACGATGATGTTTTTTGTTTCTTTCATAGTCAGTTGTGAGTGTGATCACATAGTACGTGCTTATAAAAATAGAAAATGATTTTTTTGTCACACTAAAAATAATAAAAAACTCAAAGATATATTAACTCATAATTGCCTTCCATCATTCGAATTTGGACAAAACCAGGTGTTTGGGGTGTCGGCCATGCCATAGCTGAAGGTGCCTATTTCTATCGGGGAGTCCTTATAAGAGTTATGGGTCAACTTAACTAGAGTAAAAGTAAGGATTATCCATAGATAAATTTCTATCATTTTAGAAGAAAGCATTGAGTAAATCAAGTTCTGATTTTAGAAGTTGGGACGTCACTCAACAGATCAAGGAACTATGAGTTCATGTGGTTGGCCAGCCAAAATCCCACCTTGAACCCTCTAAGCAGTGGAATAGCTATAGATTGTATACTATGAGGGGTGGTTATAGGATCCTTTCCACTAGAATACTCTAGTGACAGAGTATTCTGATTCTAGCACAAAGGGTTCCTAGAATTCGATAAAAATAGTGGGAGACATTAAATGCTTTAATTATTTAATCAAAATGTCTAACCCAGTAATCCAGAGAAAAAGTACTAATCTTCTAGAATTTATTTTTATAGTAAAATGGAAAAGTATACAACAAGTTTAAACGAATAAAAATATTGAACAAAGTAAATGTCCTCACTAACATGAGTATCCCAGAATAGAACAGGCGTGTGCATATAGTAATATGATATAGAAAACTCAAGGTGTCAGTATCCCCAATACCTGCTAAACTGACTCCAAAAATGACAGTGAAATTGATTACAAGAGACTGATGTACAAAGCGTATGGTGGTTATGTCATTATGTTTTCATCAATGTCTGATTTTAGCTGTGGTCTCCACATCAAGACATGAATGATAAAAACATGAAGTCTCATCTCTAATAAGTTTTCAAGTAGAAAGCAGAGAAATGATATGAATAAGGCAATGGTTACACCGACTTGTGTAAATTGAAAGATGTTTCATTATCTTTAAATGGGTCCATTTCTCGTATCATTTTCATCCCTTTACTCAAGTTTTGTTTTAATTTATAAAACAAACAATTATTGAGTAAATGCTTCATTACCTGTTCAGGTAAGGTTCTCCAAGTGAATGATAATTTCAAAGATAGTTTTATCCTTAATTCTTAAGGTGAATAATTTTAAAGACAAGTTGAAAATTCCAAAAGTAATGATAATGGAACAATTGCAATGTCCTTCAATGAATTAGTTATTAACAAAGGTTATTTTCATTTCATATTATAAAATAAAACAATGGAAGTTTAAAATCAATAAATTGAATTAATGAAGCAAGTTACCTGATTATTGTTCAAAAATATTCATCAATTGTAATATGTCAGTTTTACTACTTGGGTATTAAATACAATATACTGGTGACATATGTGTATTATAATATAGTAACCAAGTAAGTATAGAAACCTTACTGGAGGTTAAGTGTATTCTCCAAGTGGCTGATAAAGGTTGATACTTAGGCTAATAGTTAGAAGCACATGACTTCTTATTTTCCAAGTGAAAAAATCATGTAGAACTATTATTAAGTATAACCAAACATTAATCTCATGCGTCCTTGGACACAAGGAGATGTTATTCCAGGTTCTAGAATGAATGTTATTTTTGGTTTTTAATACTCAATCATTAGTTCACTGATACATGAATCATATGTAATGAGTGATGGATATAAAATGCAAGACTTACACCCAGTTGTGGAAAACAAATTCTTTGTCAAGAAAAACTAAAAGTGGACATCAAGAAGATACCTAGTATGGTATTTAGGCTTGGTACAAATAAACACCTTTAGTATCATCGACATCTTTAGTTTGGACAAAGAAACCTTTTGAAATAAAGGCATGTCACAAAGTTTTCAAAATTAGTTCAGAAAGTGAGCGTGAACTGTTCCAAAGATAAGCTAGAAGTATATATACTTCATAAGATTCCTTTAAGAAATTAAGGAATGGTAATGTGAAGTGAGTGGATGGAAAAAAGATATGATTTTCTTCTAGCTGGAATGTTGAAGTATATCTTGACTATGCAATCAATGATTACGATAATGTAGCGTAGAGTAATTCTTGAACACACATTACCTTATATACATCATGACATTGATGTTAATAAGTAGGATCGACGATGAATAACTACATGTTAACATTGATCAACAAAATGTAGCGTGGAGTAAATCTTAAATGCACATTTTATATATCAGAGTCATGATAGAATAAAGTTCTATAAAATTTTTCATTTATCTATTATATATGGTGGGAGAAAGATTGATTTAAGCTTATTCAATGCTCAAGATGCACAAGTAATTGGTATAGGAACAAGTTCCAAAAGTTGATATGTAACAAGTGTGTTCCAGAGAAACAAACTACGTAGAAAGTATAAAACCATGGTGCTGGTATAATATTCACCACGACTGGTGATCTATTATTCATTACAAATAATATTTCCTACAAGCAGTGTATGATAATTAGCTGAGATTGACAAGACCAACAAAATTCAATAAAAGATTCCATGTATAACATTGCAAAGGGACTTATATAATGAATACTATGGTGGGTATTCAAGTTAGTTGATACATGGGTGGTACATGCATAATACCAATAAGGATCAATTGGTTTCACCAAGTCATTATTCCTGAATCCATTAGAATTTTACTTATCATAGTGAATATATATGATCAAATTATTTAGAATTGGATTTCATGACCACCAATCGTGGATGTTGTCTATACGACACAACCAAAAAGGGATGGTCACATCAAAAAATGCTAATAAAGGTTGAAAGTTACTGAAATCTAGTTAACGATTGAAGTAAGAAGCATGATCATATAATATTCATTTGGAATCAATGTATGTTATGTGTCTACTAAAGGTTAGTGGGAGCACCAATGTTTTCCAATCAAAATATGTTTGGAAACATATGTAAAACATATTGTTCTTCCAGTTAGTTAAGACTAGGATGAAATCTATTCTCCAGTGGTCGACTTAAAGTAGAAACCTAAGTTCTAGCATACAAGATCTACTGAGGTGGATCTAAAGGTTTATTGGATCTAGTCAATCGTACATATAGTGACATGGTATTAAAAAAATACAATTTGTAATAATTGAAGAGATGAATTATTTCCAGTGTCACATGGAATTATCTCTCCAGGTTCACATGTTCGAGACATAGGAGGAGATAAACCTGTTGAGTGAAAATCTATTAGATAAAGCGATGGATTAATCACGAATGCTATGATATGTACAAGAACTGATATTTCTCGGATATACTTTATAGTTAGTAGATATATGTTATATTTGGAGAACTACAAGTAAAGTATTCAGAACTATCTGATTATACTTCGGAAAGTACAAAAGATAAGTACTTGGTAAATGGAGAATAAGTATACTATTATTTGGGGATACAAACTAGTCTTCCATAGATAAGTTTGATCTAGTATCATAGTTAAGCTATGGTGATGATCGAGATAAGATCATATAAGCCAGTGGTATCCCTACCTACAAAGACCGAGTATGTTACAGTTTATGAGGCAGTTAAGAAGTTGTTAAATGCGATGATTTTTTCCTGTTCTTGGAATCTCACCTAGTAAGGAAAATATTATCAATGTCAATTATAATATTCTTACTAGACAATATGTCATGTTATGATAATGAAAAAAAGTCATATACTATGGGATATGATCTCTTGAGAAGTTTTACTCTAAGAGATGAGGTCACAATAGCAGAATAACCACATAGAGGAATTGTGGTGGGCCTAGTAGGAAAAGCTATTACTCAGCAGAAACATGATCTTTATCATGTGAGTAGATAACAAGTTCAGTTTTCAAGTTGTCTCTAGTGTAAGTGAGAGTGTTGAAATAGTGGGTCCCCTATATACAACTATTCAGTGCTTTTGATTACCATATTGTGTATACAGTTATCTATACATGATGCCATCTTACCATTATAGTGTATATTTTTTCTGTATCCACTATTGAAATGGTAATTTCCAAAGATTAATTTTCGTATCGAAAGGTTATGGTAGATCCCAGACTATAATGAGAACCTCTAGATACTATGAAATTAATCTTAAATATATGTTCTATGGTCTAGATAAAACTTACTGATCAGACACATTAGATGTTTGGCTATCAGGTGTTGGGGGATTATAATCACTGAGACTTCCTCTCATGAAGTTTTTACTTTGTGATCTCTATTAGTGAGATCAGGAGGATAGACATGCCAATAGGAACACCACATGTTTCGAGTGTCATTAGATGTTTCTATCAATGATCATGTGTAATGGTCTACTGACTTGAGATCATTTCCAGTGTATGTCATTTTATTGCATAATTTGATGCAAGATAAAAACCATGATGTTGAAAAAGTGGCTAGGTAGTTTGTGTTGGGTGCGTCATTGATGGCATGAAATTGGTTGAATTATCAAGAAAGGATTTGTCACTTTCGAGTCATGGAAGTAATATATCTCAGGACATGTTGATAAGGATGGTAGTACCTTCATAAGACCGTGATAAGGGCAGTCAATGGTAAATCCATCCAGTTGGATAAACAAACTATAAAGCAAGAAAAGGGAGATGACACGTGAGTGCATCCTACTTTATGAGATATTGATGACAAAGAGATTATATTATACAATACGTGTTCGTAGATTGATTTTTCTGTTGTGACAATCCTTATCTCTTTAGAGGCCATGATGGGTTGTTAGATCCCACTCTTGGTCTATGAATACTATTCACTACTGTCCAAAATAGGGCCTAGAGGGTCACACATAATAGCGTATTCGAGAATCTTCCCTGTCTAGTTGAATATGAGTGTTGGAAATGGTGGGCCCCACCACTGGGGTCCAGTATTTTTACAAGGTTAAAAAATCACCAATACAATAAATAAATTCATATTATTTAAGTTATAAATAATGGGTATTGAATTTATTTATTAATTGAATTTACAAGTTTGAAGTAAATACATGAAAAATGTTATTTAAACGGATATTAAAATATTCAAGGTTCATTAATATTTGTGGGAGTAAGAGACGAGTTCATCGATTAATTGTTATAACATAATATATTTAATATATTATAGGAAAGTGATAATAATAATGAATAATATTTATGACTCATTTTAGTTGTCAAAATATTATTTATATAGTGTGTTAATTATTCGGGGGGGGGGGGGTCGGTCTTTCGTTTCCCGGTAATTTCATTTCACTCTATAAATAGAGGAGATGAGTTTGTTATTTACTATTCACTTCCTCTCTCTCATCCTTCTCTCTCTTCCATATCTTAGAGAGAGAGGCCATGGATTCAAGGATCTTGGATGGATCTCTCCCTTAGGCATCATAAGCAGAGAGATGCGGTAATCATCAGAGTGTTAAAGGAGTTGTCATATCTCCGTGCTAGCACCCAAATTATGAAGATCAGTACTCCCATGGATTTCTTGAAGCACGTGTGGATGATCTAGAGGAATTCAAATTTGAATTCTTCAAGCAGTGATCGAAAATGAAGATAAGACGTCATGTGCGGCTTCGGATCTAAACCAGGTATTTTATGGTTTTATTTTGTGCTTAAAACTCTTCACATGTGATCCTTGTCTTAAACTGGGTAGCAATTCACTGACATCGACAAGTTTATGTCAAACTTCAGTGAAATTTTTTAAAATACCACCTTTTTGGGGCTTCCGCTTCATGCTCGGTTACTTTAGTTTTCCCATTTTAAATGTTTTGTTAAATTTATTTGGATCATGTCTTGGATTTTATATGTGAGACATGGTGATTTCCTTTAGTGTGGTTTAAACAAAATTCTTTGGAAAGGGATATCTTGGTTTGTGAACTTGTGTTTCATTTTATTAATAGGTGAAATGGATGGATTTAGTTCAAAATCAAATAGTAATTTTATGAAAATAGGTTTTGAGTGTTTTCATTGACATTAGAGTGTGCCATTTGATGATGGAACATCCATGGGAGCACTGGGTGCAAACATGGATGTGAAATAAAATGAATATGGCATGCTAAATCAAGTATCCCTCAAAAAAACCTCTTCTCCCCTTTCTCCCATTTCTATTAAAATATCTCTATGTTTCCCAAAATGGGGGAAGTGGTGATTATCGTGTTTTGAAAGTGGTCCTAAATGTGTTCTTTAAGGTTTAGCCCGATTGGCCTTGAAACGTACTTAGGTGAGTTCTTGGTAAAGGTAAGGCCCGTTTGGAATTTGAGGTGTGTGTGGGTGAAGGTTGGTTTAAATTAACATTTGGAAATGTTAATCTAAAAGTGGTGTTTGATCTTGGTTTTGGAAATGGTTGTTGAAGTTGTTTTGGTAAATGTATTTGGGATGTGTAAAGATTAAGGGTCTATTTAGAATTGTATATTTAAAAGATCTATTTTGTGTTGAATTTGGAAAATAAAGTGGTTTGTAAAATGTGTGTTCCTGGTTGGCATATTTGAATATTTTGTGGTATGTTTTAGAAGTAAAGTAACATGACGGTCCGGTTGGCAATTAAAAGTGTTTTGTAAAATTATTTTGATATTAATATGATACGATAACCCAGTTGGAACTTTTAATGAGTGATGTATATATGTATATGTATACAGTAGGCACCCCTATCTAGTATTTCCCTTTATGGGTTTTTGTATAGGTGATGTCCATGTTTGTGGTAGAAAAGTACGGTGGTGGTGGGTAAGGCAAGTCATGCGTGCGAGGTCCTCCCACTCACACAGTTTACTTTTACTATGGTTTCATGGGTGTAATTTAGGGGATCATGTGATGGTTTCTAACCAACCCAGATTAGATGGTTTTGTACCCCCTATATCATAGATAGGCTGGGTGGGATGTTCCACTAGATTGGTTAGTTTAGGGCGGCCATTGGTTATTGACTTTGGGCCTTTACCAAACACCGGCAGGTGGTTCCGAAATAAGTAAATCTAGGGGTCTTCTAGGGATGTTGAGGGTCACCCATAGTTACTTTCTGTTTCTGTTATCTTGTTAACTTTTCTGCATAACCAAGAACAACCTATTTGGGGTTTTGATTTTAAAATGATATTTGGTTTTAGAAATGGAAACTATGTGTGTAATGTTTTAAAAAGGGAAGGAAAATAGTGTTTATTTATCTGAAATGTAAAAACCCTATTTTTTAAATTTTAATTTCAAACTAGCATTAATGTAATGTTTTTGGGAAAGAAAAATTAATGGATTCTATTATTTTTCTTCAGCATTCCTATTGATCATTTAGGTCCTCATACATACTTTATCTTTTTAGTTGTAGGTTCTGTTTTTCTCAAGTTCTTCTAGTTTAGTTTCTCGTTGTTGAAGCAAAATTGGTCATGTGGTCAGAGGTAACCAAGTGGTCACATTGAGATTGCAGTGGCATGGTCCAGTTTCAGTTTTTGTTCTCATTTTTGTTTTTTTGTTTTTCTTAGCTATTTTTTGTAACTGAATCATTTTGTTTATTTTTTTAATATTCATTTGTGGGTTATATTATCTTGTTCAGATTTTATTTTTTTGATCCTGATTATTTATTTTGGTATTAAATAATTTTCACCAGTATGTTTTGATATCGTGCACTAGTTTCCATTCCATGGGGATCTGGAAATCCCTTCAGGCCATGCTGCAGGCCGGCTCAGGTGACCAGTTCAGGATCGTCCTGGGTTGGTTCATGAAAAAATGGCATCAAAGTTATGTTCATGTTATTTTTTGTGTAAGGTATTTATAGATTAGGACTTTTGGGACTTGGGAGGTAGGTACGGGAAGGGTGTCATGAACCCTTGCTCGTTCCAAACCTCGAGTTTCTAGGGGTAGTTTAGGAATTGATTCTTTTGTTTAATTTTGGATATAAGGATGACAATAGAGGCAATCCAGTGTTATGTCATGATTTCACATGGAGTAGTGACCCATGTGGAGTCCGAGTACATGTTTTAAGCTCCACCTAGATGTTGATGCTTACTTAGGGCACAACCCACTATCATGTTGTTTGGTTAACCATGACTACAAGTCCCTCTCTCCAGTAGTTTGATGCAAGTTGAGTGTCGTCTTGGTTTTGGTTGGTTTAATAGTGTTTTGAAATTAAAAATGGTTTTAAAATGATTTTTTTTTCCTTTAAATGGATTTAAATTGGTAAAGTGGGTGTTGAAATTAAAAGTGTTTTGGCTTGAGAGTTTGGTGCTTCTTGGGATTTGTTAATATAATACATTAGTTGCTCCATACACTACTAGAAAAACAGGTATTTGCAACGAGTCATTTACGACGGGATCCCGTCGCAAATGGCTTTTTGCGACGGGGGCCCGTCGCAAATGGCCCGTTGCTGAAAACGGTGTCGTAACAACAATTATTTGCGACGGGCTCGTCGCTAAAGCCTTTTTTGCGACAGAGAGAATACCCGTCGCAAATAGTACTCCGTATATTTGTAAAAAACTTTTAAAATAGTTTTTGCGACGGGCCCGCCGCAAATAGTTTTTGCGACGGGTCTCGTCGCAAAAACTATTTTAAAATAAAAAAAAACTATTAATAAATTATTTTAATGCATATAATAATAATACTATTTGCGACGGGCATAGTATCCCGTCGCAAATACTATAAAATAAATAAAAAAAATAAATTATTAATAAATTATTTTAATTAATATAATAATAATCCAATTATAATTCAAAAATAAAAAATAATAAAATATTAATAAATGATTTTAATTAATATAATAATAGAATTATAATTCACAAATAAAAATAATAAATTATTAATAAATTATTTTAATTGATATAATAATAATAGAATTATAATTCAAAAATAAAAATAATAGAATATTAATAAATGATTTAATTAATATAATAATATTAAAATTATAATTCATAAATAAAAAAAATATTAATAAGTTATTTTAATTAATATAAAAATAATAGAATTATTTTACATTCAAATATTAAAATAATTCAAGTATTACAAAAAAATATAATTAAATTATAATATTATAAAATTTTAATATATATATATAATTTAATATTATAAAATATAAATAATATTATTATTCATATTAATATTGTTATTTCAAAATATAATATTATTAATATTTTATAATGAGACAGAAACTACGAATAGAAAAAAAAAATCATATTTTGATTTCACAAATTTTATAACATAAAAACAAACTCTAATCTGAAGGGGGGGAGGGGGGATCTGCAGATGGTGGTGGAGGAAAATCCATCCCTAAAGTATGAGTGAGTCGGCACATGTACTCCATCTGCTCTTGATGCTGCTGCTGCCACCGACTCGTCTGCTCCTCGTACAGCTGCTGCTGGCGTCGACGCTCCTCCTCATGCTGCTGACGCATCTTCTCCTACTCCTGTCGGAGACTCTCTATCAGTGCAGTCTGAGATCGCAACTGATCCTCATACCGTGTAGTAGAAGAATATGCACGATCTCCTCTCGAGCTGGACGCCGACATCGCAGCACTGCCATAATAATATCCAGGAGTCAGTCGAGAGCTGATACCAACTACCCGGCCCTCCTCGAAGGCATACTGGGTGGCCTGCATCCATGCCGCCTCATCAAACAGACGGCCAGTGGTCTGATCTGATGACTCGGCCTGACTCTCGGGTCGGGCCTGTGACGTTGCGGCCTCATATGACTCCTGTAGTTGCAATTTAAAATTAAAATTGTGAATATATTATATGCAGTTAATTTTTAAACTTGAAAACAAATAATACTGACCACGATGTGATGCTGACGATCACCTTTGAGCTCCCCAGTAGCAGGATCACTATACATCCTCTGATATACGTCGTACTCCGTAATATCGGGGTGCTCGACAGCCTATAAGAATAAAAAATAAACTGTTAATATTTATAGTTATATAAAATATTTATAAATAATGTACGTACCAGATGTTGTCTATGAGTACTGAAAGAACGACTCCCAGCTCGATGAGTCACCTCCTGTCTCCCCCGATTTTGCCTCCCCACCGATGATCTCCTCTGAAAGGCACTACTCAACCAGTGCGCACATAATCCATCCCATACATGGGATGAAATGTACTCTGGTCGGTGTGCTCTACATGACTCGTCAAAATATGACACTCCTTCTTTCTTCATGGCAGCTTTTCTTAAATTGTGCAAAAACTGACGAAGGCGATCATGCATGACCACCTCCCATGCCTCGTGGATGGTGTCACGCATGGTATCCTCGATCGGATACCATAAACCCTACAAATAAATCAAAATATCAAGTTAGAAATGAAATAATTTTCAAAATAAAAATTATTTATTTACGTACGTACCAACCAATGGCCGAACATGGCCTGCTGCACATCAATGGGAATCTGCTCCCATGTGGTCCACGGCTGAGAGAAATAGTTGCGCAAAATAGCGCTTCCCTGTCCGACTGCTATATGCGGAAAACTGTAAAAATAATAAACATTTATTATGTGAATAGATTAATGAAATCTTAGTCAAATCCACATGTTATCACACAGGTTATCACACCTCTGTGTGCGTGGATCAAACCCAAGACGTGGACGTCGCTCGGGGACGGGGTCAGGAATCATCAATCGTGCAAGACCGCTCCCCCTCCGCGTACTCCCTGGAGCGCCTGCAGGCTGAGGGTCATCTGCCAGCAACTCATCCGCATCGAAAGGCAGGTCAGCATCCGCCAACTCAAGAAATGTGGCGTCGTCCATCTGAAACAGAAAATGTTAATGTTGTTAGAAAATAATTGATAATTACTATTATATATACATATATACATATTATGATTTTATATAAATACCATGGGATTATATCAGTGTTCATCTTCATCATCATCTTCATATATGTCAATGTCATCTTCATATTCCTCCTCAACATCATCGATATCCATTCGAGTTACAGTTGCTTCATCTCTTACCATTTCAAATTCATATGTGACATCATTAACATCATCGTCATCACCGACTCTTAAATGTGGGGTGTCGTCATCGATACTCATGTCTCTTTGTAAAAAAGATTGATTTTGAGTACTCTCTTGAAAAACGTCAATTCTTTGCACATCAGTGAAAGCACATTCACTTTGACTAAACTGATTGTCTTGAATTTTGATTTTTATTACACTCCACCAATCAGTCAAGTCTCTTGATGTAGCACAATACTTTGCGTAATAAAATTGATGTGCCTATTGAGCCAATAAGAATGGTTCATTTACTGCGAGAACACTTTTACATTTAATATCGATGATTCCATGATTCGGATGAACACGCACGCCTCTCTCTGTATCCAACCACCGACATTTGAACATGGTTATGTAATGTTTTCCAAGATAACAGAGTTCAATGATTTCATCAAGTATTCCATAAAAGTCAACTTCATTTTCTCGATGATGAGATCCTCTCAAGCTAACTCCACTGTTCATTGTTTTTTTCGATTCCCCATATGCATGTGTGTGAAATCGAAATCCATTCACCACATATGCATTATAAGTTTTAACAAGTTTGGAAGGTGGGTTACTCAATACACACAGCCGTTTGTCAATTTTATCAGCATGTCGAGACACCTGAAATTTTGTGAAATAATTATCAATATAGTAAACTATACATTGAATGAGTTGCTAAAAGATAAAGAATTTATGTTACCAGTTTTTGAAACTACTGAGAGAAATTTTTCAGTCGATGTTCTTCGAGAGCAGCTGCTGTAATTTGTGGAATTTTTTTCTTGATATGATTATCATAAAACCTATAAAAACCAAAGTTATTTACTGTAACATAAATGATAGAATAAGTGATATAAACACTTACAATACAACTGATATCATCTCTTCACAGTTGAGCAGAACATACGTATGAGCTCTATGATGTTCATCATCCGAAAGCCAGCGTTCATAAACTCCACCAAAACCTAGCTCTGGCTAGTTGAAAACAGATAATTGATTGTAGATTTCATCAATATTCCTCTCGTTCTGTCCCATTCGATTGTGTTTTGAAGGATACTCAGATTCAAAATAATGGGATCAGAAAAAAGATATTTCCTCTTGCAAATAAGCTTCTGTAATTGATCCTTCAACAGATGCTTTGTTACGTACTTTTATTTTCAATTTTTGCATGCATCTTTCAAATGGGTACATCCATCGAAACTGTACTGGACCTCCACATTTGGCTTCATATGGAAAATGTAACATCAAATGTTCCATTGAGTCGAAGAAAGACAGCGTAAATATTTTTTCCAGTTTACATATAATTACAACAACATCTTTTTCAAGTTTTCCTAGAGCATCATAATCTGCTGTAGCTACACAAATTTCCCAAAAAAATGAGACATGTCTGTTATGGAATCCCAAATCACAGAATTCAACAGACCTCTTAATCCAATGGGTAGAAGTATCTCCATTATAACATGAGAATCATGACTTTTTAATCCAGTAATATGACCATTCTTTACACATCTACCCAAATTGGAAGCACAGCCATCTGGAAGTTTC
Organism: Viscum album; assembly: GCA_963277665.1. Classification (NCBI taxonomy): domain Eukaryota; kingdom Viridiplantae; phylum Streptophyta; class Magnoliopsida; order Santalales; family Viscaceae; genus Viscum; species Viscum album. The sequence goes on along the minus strand of OY728142.1, from coordinate 1,864,956,361 downwards.
AAATCTGCAATCCACTGACAAAATAATAAACGGTTTTCTTTAGATAGTGTATAAGCTACTTTTGGTTTCAGTAACCTTTCTGTTCTGACATTCTCAAACAGTTCCAATTCTGGACGCCTGCAAATTTGGGCAAGATCTAAACGTGCATTTACATTGTCTTTGCTCTTTCCTGGCGTATCCAAAACTGTATGAAACAAATTATAAAAACAGTTCTTCTCAATATGCAAGACATCTAACATGTGTCGGACCAACAAATCAGACCAATATGGCAAATCCCAAAATATTCTACGTTTAATCCAATTGTGTTCTTTCCCAAAACCAGAAATTTTCTGTCGGTTTATTGTGGGACCAAAAGTGATGGGAGGTAATGAAAAAACAACTGATTTTAACTCCGAACCTGATAGCATTTTTGGAGGTCCATCCCTTTCATCTGTTCCTTTTCTGAAATGAGATCTGTTTCTGCGAAAAGGATGATCAGCTGGGAGAAATCTGCGATGATAGTCAAAATAAGAAGGTTTCTTTCCATGAATGAGCATAAATTCTTTGTTCTCTCCCATACAGTAAGGACATGAATTTTGACCATGTGTACTCCAACCAGATAACATCCCATAAGCCGGGAAGTCACCAATTGTCCACATCAATGCTGCTCTCAGTATGAAATTCTGTTTCGTTGCAACATCATATGTACTGACACCAGTACTCCACAATAAATTTAATTCATCAATCAATGGTTTCAAATAAACATCAATATTTTTCTTCGGATGTCCTAGAATTAGTAAAGTCAACAAGATATATGGATCCTTTATCAACATCCATGGAGGTAAATTGTACGGAGTTAAAAAAACATGCCAACATGAATATTGACTGCCATAAGATCCAAACGGACAGAAACCATCAGTGGAAAGGCCCAGTCGAACATTTCTAGCTTCTAAAGCAAAGGATGGATGCACTCTATCAAAATGTTTCCATGAATCACCATCGGCTAGATGATTCAAGCTTTTATTGGTTGAAATATTCTCTTTATGCCATGACATCATTGTCGTTTTATTCTTAGACATGAATAAATGTTGAAGTCTGGATGTAAGTGGAAAATATATCAACTGTTTTACAGGAATCAAACCAGACTTCCCGTGTTGTCCTTCTTTAGATCTCAGTTGCCCACATGTGGGACAACTATCCAACGACTCATTTTCCCCAGAATATAAAGTGCAGTCATTTGAACATGCATGAATCTTCTGACAATTAAGTCCCAAATTTCGAACCAGCCTCTTACTCTCATAGTAATTTGCAGGCAAAACATTTCCTTCGGGTAACAATGTTTTAAGCAAAGAAAATATCTGGTCAAAACAGGTGTTTGACATTCCGTTATCTGATTTGATAGCCATAAATTTTGCAACTGCTTTTAATTTTCTCATCTTGCAGCCAGGATATAATGCATCCTCAGCAGACCTCAACAACTCATAAAATTCATACGGTGCCAACTCAGGATTTGAAGCTATATCAGCCGGAGTTTCTGTATGTTGAACAGATGAACCTGCAACATCATATACTAAATCTTGAAACCAGGATGGATCCGGAATCAAGTTGGTATCACCTGCTCTGGAACTGCGTTCACCGTGTTGATACCAAAAAACATAATATGGTTGAAAACCAAAACGCAAGAGATGTTCCCCCACTTTGTCAAACGTGTCAAACGTTCTCAATGCACATTTTCTGCAAGGGCATTTTATTTTGCCTTCTGAAACAAATTCTGGATTTAATGCCGCAAATGATAAAAGAGTCTCCACACCCTCTACATATAATGGATTTAAACCAGAACCGTTTGGATTTCTACGTTGATTTATCCATATGCGGTCACCTAATAATGATTGTTGACGACCTCGTTGTTCCATATTTTTCTATAAAATATAAAAGCATTACTGGTTTTGAATAATTTGTTAGAAAAAACACTCAAGCTAGCATAATTATAGAGTTTACATCATACACGACTGACGCAAACTTTTTATTGAGATAGACCTAAAAATTGACCCTTTAAGAATCAAATATGTTGAAAATAAAGCAAAACCTGTAACAAATATTGATAATTTTAATATTATATAAATTTTTTATTATTTTCATAGTACTAATATTATTGGTAATTATTACTAATTATTAGTAATTATTACTAATTATTGGTAATTATTACTAATTATTGGTAATTATTACTAATTATTGGTAATTATTACTAATTATTACTAATTATTACTAATTATTGGTAATTATTGCTAATTATTACTAATTATTGGTAATTATTCCTAATTATTGGTAATTATTCCTAATTATTAATAATTTTTACTAATTATTACTATTTACCAGTAATTATTGGTAATTATTGGTAATTATTCCTAATTATTGGTAATTATTACTAATTATTGTTAATTATTACTAATTATTGGTAATTATTACTAATTATTACTAATTATTACTAATTATTACTAATTATTACTAATTATTGGTAATTATTACAAATTATTACTAATTATTACTAATTATTGGTAATTATTACTAATTATCACTAATTATTGGTAATTATTACAAATTATTACTAATTATTGATAATTATTCCTAATTATTGGTAATTATTTCTAATTATTGGTAATTATCGGTAATTATGGGTAATTATTGGTAATTATTACTAATTATTGGTAATTATTACTAATTATTGATAATTATTACTAATTATTGTTAATTATTACTAATTATTGGTAATTATTGGTAATTATTACTAATTATTGGTAATTATTAAGAATTATTACTAATTATTACTGATTATTGGTAATTATTATTAATTATTACTAATTATTACTAATTATTGGTAATTATTACTAATTATTGGTAATTATTTCTAATTATTGGTAATTATTACTAATTATTACTAATTATTGGTAATTATTACTAATTATTACTAATTATTGGTAATTATTACTAATTATTACTAATTATTACTAATTATTAGTAATTATTACTAATTATTGGTAATTATTACTAATTATTGGTAATTATTACTAATTATTACTAATTATTGGTAATTATTACTAATTATTACTAATTATTGGTAATTATTACTAATTATTAATAATTATTACTAATTATTACTAATTATTACTAATTATTGGTAATTATTACTAATTATTACTAATTATTGGTAATTATTACTAATTATTACTAACTATTACTAATTATTGGTAATTATTAGTAATTATTGGTAATTATTAGTAATTATTAGTAATTATTACTAATTATTGATAATTATTGATAATTATTACTAATTATTACGAATTATTACTAATTATTACTAATTATTGGTAATTATTACTAATTATTGGTAAGTATTACTAATTATTGGTAAGTATTACTAATTATTGGTAATTATTAATAATTATTGGTAATTATTACTAATTATTGGTAATTATTACTAATTATTGGTAATTATTACTAATTATTACTAATTATTCCTAATTATTGCTAATTATTGGTAATTATTCCTAATTATTAGTAATTATATGAATAATTACCAATAATTAGGAATAATTACCAATAATTAGGAATAATAACATTATTAGTATATTTTATTATTAATATTAAAATAATATAATTTTCTACATTATATACAATTCTCCTTTCATCTGTGTGTTTTCTGTCTCCACATACAAATAATACATGTGGAGATAGAAAACACACAGATGAAAGGAGAATTGTATATAATATAAAAAATTATATTATTTTAATATTAATAATAAAATATACTAATAATGTAAAAATGTTATTATTCCTAAATATTGGTATTTATTATTAATTATTAATATTTATTCTTAATTATTGAAAATTATTACTAATTATTCCTAATTACCATTAACTATGAACAGTACTAATAATTTAAATTTATTAAGTAACAAACCAATGTAAACATAATTAAATTACAACTAATTAAGAATAATTGAAACTAATAAAAAATTTAAAATAAATATTAAATTAAAATGAACATAAATAGCTTGAAAATTGATCTGAGGTTGATCTCTAATCGTTCTTGAAAACTTCAATATCAACTCCGGAGAAAAAAATTAAACTTGAGAAACACTGAACTCTAGAAATAGAATTTTGAGAGAAGGAGAAGATGGAGATTGAGAATGAATTGAAAAAACGGATGGGGGTATTTATAGGTTAGATTATTTGCGACGGGTATCCCGTCGCAAATACCTTAGCCATCATTTATTACGGTCAACGGTTAAATAGTTATTTGCGACGGGACCCGTCGCAAATAACCACCCGCCGACATACTATTTGCGACGGGGGAATATTCCCGTCGCAAATACCTTTTACCGCCGCCGGTTATTTGCGACGGGCAATAACCGCTCGTCGCAAATACGTTTCCCGCGATTTGGCGCGCAACACGCGCCAGTTCTTTTGCGACGGGGAAAGCAATCCCGTCGCAAAAGGCTACTTATTTGCGACGGGCAAATACTCCCGTCACAAATAAGTTTTTAACGGGGCTATTTGCGACGAGATTTATCCCCGTCGCAAATAACCCGTCGCAAATACCCATTTTTCCCGTAGTGATATGAGCATTTCTTTAACACCCCCAAATTTTATGAAAAATATTCTTTTAATTTCATTAATGTCTTGTGTTGTATGCTACACCAAGATTACCTTGCACTATACGCAACACCGTATTAGCTTACAGTATACGCAACATTATTCTTGGATCGTGTTACACACAATTTTGATAATAGTTATTCTACGCAACATTGAGTATATATATATATATATATATTCAATGTATAAATGAAATATGGTTGAATTATGTTATATGAAACAACGAAGGATTCTTGCACAGCACGCAACCCTGACTTGGCTTGCATTACACGCAATCACGACCTTCCTCGATAAAGTGTGTTGTACGCAATACCGGGTTTTACTAAACAACGATATATTATTATAATATTATTATGAACTAGCCATTATTAATAGTATTAGCTAAATTTTTAATCTTATAACATTATTATTCGTCTTGCACATTTTCTAAAACATGGTATAAGAACAAAATAAATTTTTCGGGTAAAATAAGTATTTTTCAAAAAATGCAGTTTTGCCGGCTTTTGAATCTAGTGTTTTACATGTTTATAAGTTCAATTTGACAAAATAAAATTCTTCTTTGGAATCATGAAATAAAAATTTACTTTGGATAAATTTTCATATCATTCTGGTAACATTCATATTTTGATGAATAGTAAAAACACGCTATATTTTAATTAAAAACAACTTTTTTCATCGTAATAATTTATATGGTTAAATTATAATATTGAATGATTTTAAAGTATAAATAGAATATATTTTTACCATTTAATATAATTTATGTCATTAGCATTGATTCTACCTTGAATTCGTAGGATAAATCAATTCAATCTTTTGCAATGTTTTAAAGAAAACTCCATTTTCTTTCAACAATGAGATTAATTTTAATTTAATTTCTGCAACTTTTTTGTATTAAATTTGGAAAAATGGATTCCATATTTTGAATCAGTGGATCCAAATTATGTTAATAAGATACTTTTTATTTTTGGGAATTATGAATAGTAACTACGGTAAATTTTATTTACCATAGTTAAAGGTAAATCGGGTAATTAAGGGTAAATATAATATTATAAAATTACCCTAACACATGTCAAAATCCTATTGGATGACTAAAAGTCTACCCATATCACCTAAGGGTCGGATTAGATTCATTTAATGTGCTTTTGTCCATGAAAATAATTTAATTATTATTAAAACCAAAGAATGTGACAACATGTCACTTTCTTAAATCTTATAAGTATAATAATTTTAATTTAGTGATAAACTTCATTAAACTTCGAACACTAATAGTCTCGAGAAATCTAATACAATTATCTACATCATAGGAATTTATTTATAATTTTTAGGGATTAAATAATTATCATTTATTATGACACAAATATGATGTAGTAATTGTATTATTAATGAAATATTGACATAATTGATGTTATAAATACCCAAATAAATGTAATTTAAGACTTTTTATGAATTAAACTAATTTTATAGGTTAATATGGCATGTTAGTATTGATTTAATCAACATTTTTCGAACTAATCATTCTGTTATGATTTTCACAAAAATCAATTACTAAATAGTGTCAAAATTTACATAAAATAGTTTTTAAAAAAAATATTATATTATTAATTGTTATTTTATTCCTAAAAATCTAAGGTTCGGCCAAATGACTTACATAAGGTTATATATATTAATAATAAACAACTTGGGGTTCGTTTGGCTTCTTATAGTAAATTTATTAACCTTATAGTATAAGAACACAAGAAGACACGGTAAAAGTAAAATTATTTAACTTAATGTTAAATCTAAATGATAAGGTTAAAATAGGAACCTAAACTTGTCTAAATTATATTGTATGAGATAATTTAGACCCATCCCCACCTTATCTTCAAAATAAATCAATTTGTAGCTATTTAAAACCGAATTTGACTTTATAATAAAATAATAGTTTTAGTTATTCCGAAGGTACCCCTCTCCTCCCTTATAAAAGGGCACCTCCTCCTCCCTCTTCCTCACACAACTTTGAGACTTCAAGCTCAGCAAAACCCTTCCAATTTCTCCTCTAAACTTCCCTAGAAACATCCTATAGGTTCTGGTATTCTTCAAAGACCTATTTTAGTACCCTAAAAGGAGGTCTCAAAGAAGCACTTCAAAGAAGAGGTAATGTCCATTACCGGTTCTTTCATCTTTATTTCTTCTTCCACTTCTTCTTCTTTATTTGTTTCATTATGAATTAATAACATCAGTATCACTCATATACTGATATGTTATTATAAGTATGAAACAACCCTATTTCACCATCTATCCATCATACGGAAAAAGAAATCACCGCGCGTGCGTACGTACGGAATACCGTCTCCACACCGTTGTGTAATCTATTTTCCACCACCACCTTACTTGGATGGGTATAATGGTGTAAATAATGAATATATATGACTATTAAAAATTTATATTGATTCTGAAATAGTATACATACACTCCAATACAATTCCACGATCATGGGAACGATATCATCGCTCGTGCGTACGTACGGAATACCGTCTCCACGATGTGATGCGATTCGTTCTACATGATCTTCATTGCATAATGATTACATAAATGAATTGAATGAATTAATATGATATATATTACAATAATACCATTTTGTAAATGAGGTATCTATAACCTAAAGAAAAGAATAAGAATTTATTCGGCAAACACGCATAAGAACAAAAAAGTAATAAACACCCGAATAACAAGTAGTAATGAAATATTACTAATAATAAGCTAAGAATATGACCATATATGATATCATAACAATAATTATGATTCTGTAATAAGTCAATAACATTATTTAAATCATTATAAAGGAGGTTTGGGAACTTACGAAGCAAATCAGACCTAAGGTAAGGGAAAATATCACAATCTCATTTTTATCCGAGATTGTTTATACTTTGGTATTTTTTGGGGTGTATTTTATCATCCACATCCATGTTTCTTCAATATGTAATATTATTTCCATGCACCTAAAATTTTTTAAATCCAATTTTATCCTTCGGTGAGTTTTTAGTAAAAGATATGAAAATAATCTTTTGTCGTTTTTTTCGTACGAGGTACTTTTTGACTTTTCCAACAAAAGTATGGGAAGAATGATTTTTTTAACTTATACGACATGAATGGATTTTTAAAAAATTATTTCCAAGAAGCTTACTTTAAAAGTTTTCAAGTTTATTTTTAATCAACTTCTTTTAGTTTAAAATTGTATGACATGTTAAGAAAGGAAATTTTTTTTGAAGTAGAAAGGATCTTTTCCTCAAGAATGGAGTTCAAGTGTTTTATCAAAATTATTTTCCATATAAGATAATATAGGGTTCTGTTTCTATCCCTATTTTTACATTTACTTGATTATGTTGTGATGAAAATATTTTTATGAATTCCTTTATCTTATATGAATTATTTTATGATGTCACGATGTTTAAGATTCCCATTTTTATTACATGGGTTATGCAATGATGTATGATTTATGATTTTGTGGCACACATAAGAATGGTATCATTATGTGATGGGTGGGACCTATATCTCCCTCCAATTCATTGGGTAAAGATTTTATATCTCATGAGATAGACATGGCTGGAATGGTAGGTTATATTGGTTCAGTGAAACAGGACTGAAACGAGGAGTGAACTCGGTTCAGAAAGGGAATTTGTCCACTAAGATAGTCATGGAAATGAGTCTTGACTAATAAGAAATGATTATCTATGATTATGTGTGTATGCCACAAAGTTTCATGATTTAATTTATGATTATTGGGATTACATTTCACTACTATGATTTATCCCATGTTATGAAATTATGATCTCTTTTGCAGGTTAAGATTTACAAAAGATATGTTCTTATGAATATGATGTGATTGATATTTCTTTTGTTTACCCTTACTGAGCATTTGAGCTCACCCTTTTATGTTTTCTTTTCCCCAGGACATAAAGAAAGGATTTAGGTTTAAAAAAAAAGAAGATCTTTATGGGAGATGTTGAAGATCTTTCACCACGATTAAAAGATTATATTCCGAGTTTCCAAAGACACTAAACTATTACGATCCTTGTGTGTGTGTTTTTGTTATGTACTAAGTATTCCGAAAAAGTAATGTAATGTCTATGTACGTTAAGCTTCGGGTCTCTACAGTTGGTATCAGAGGAAAGGTTTAGTTAACCTTTGGAAACTAGGATGCGAGAACTTTAGTGAGATCCCTAGAGATATTTCTAAGGTATGTCTAGGGATGTCCCAAAGGTTAAGTATACGTATAGGTTATAGTACTAGAATTATGCTAACGATCATATAATTAAACCTAAGATGTTAGATATTGAAGGTACTCCCCCTTTATTATGTTGTTTTCCCTAGCATGATTTTTGCCTCTCACACTATTCTTTTTGGGTTTTAGACGATGGCTGGAACCCGAAGGAACCGTGCTGATCAATGTAATGGAAAATGCAATGATTGTCCTCCTAAACAAACAAATGTTATGGGATATGGAGTGCAAAATATTATTTCTATACTTACACAAGCTATGAATCATTCTGGACTTCCAAATGAGAAGAGAAGGGAACAACATTCTATTGAGTCCTTCATGAGGCAACGTCCACCTTCTTTCAGTGGGTCTTCTGATCCACTTGTTGCTGAACAATGGATCAGTACCACTGAAAAGATATTTTCAGTTCTTCAATGTTCTGAACATGATAAAGTCATCTTAGCAGTATATCTTTTGGAAGGTGAAGCTGATCAATGGTGGAATATTATCAAAAATACGAGGCAAAGAGATGAAATTGAGTCCATGGAATGGGACGAGTTCATGAACTTATTTTTCAATAAGTACTTCCCTCGTATTCTTAGAACAAAGATGGAGAAGGAGTTTATTGAACTAAAGAAAAAGGATGATGAATTTGTTGGTATATATGAAACGAATTTTATAAGGCTTTCAAGGTATGCATCTGGATTTATCATCCAACCTGAAAGTAAAGTTGATCGATTCTTCAGTGGCTTAAAACCAAATCTTCGAAGGCCATTAGCTATAAGAGACTTCAGTAGCTATGAAGAAATTGTGCATTGTGCTATCATGGTAGAAATGGAAGTTGGTGTTACTTATCCATCTCATAGTTTTGACAAGAAACGAAAGATGGAGTTCAAGGAGAAATCTCAGAATAATGGTGAAAAGAAGATGAATGTTTCCTTATGCTCAAAGTGTGGAAAGAAGCATGGTGGAGATTGTCTTAAAGGGACAAGTAAATGTTTCAAATGTGGAAAGGAAGGTCATCGGGCATTTGAATGCCACAATGATGGGAAGAAGATGCCTAATGATGCAAACAAAGGAAGGGATACACAGAATGAACCAACTACACTTCAATGCTTCAAGTGCAGGGAAATGGGGAATTATACTAATAAATTCCCTAATCCAAGGGTTAGTGATGATCGACATGAGAAACCACTTAAGGCAAAGGACAAAGGGAAGTCACATGAGATCACCATTGGCGATGTTGAATATGACAACGATGTGGTGGAATGATTAAGTGTTTATGTAATGGGATTCCAGAATAATGTTGTATATAGTATCGTGGAATATTGGAATATTTATGTTTTGGTCTATTGTGGTTTTCAATAATTTTATGGCATCGGTAACCATGAAAAGTGATTGAAATATTTTTGGAAAGCAGATGATATGAACATAATGAAGGGATAAAGAGAATCTAATATGTTTGATAGTATTCATGAGCTCATGATTGATATAAGGACTAAGTGATATCATGGTTTGAGGATATAGAATTTTGAGGATTTTGGTATGTGTAAAGTGTTAACTTTTAACTATATTCATGTTTTCACTAAGGTTCAATGGATATTCATTCTTCAAGAGAATACATGATTAAGGTATTCACATGTTTGTAATTTGACCAACAAGATATATCTGGGGGATAAATGATGGCATTCACGTGATCATTTTCTTTATACTATGAGCTTGGACCGAAGTATTTTAGATAAGCCTAAAGAGTGGAATGGATTATGTTGGACATAATTTAGTATTGTTTAAGGATAAAACTTTTTGTTTATGGGATGTTATAGTAATATAGCATTAGAAAAAGGACAACCTACAGGACGGGCGACAACCCATCGCGTCGGACAAAGCTGTGGGAATCGAACCCACAACCGAAGTGCGACTGGCCTTTATCACCTACCACTGGACTACAGGAAGTCCCTGTTTAGTAGAAACTAGTTTTATTATATTAATCAGTATGATATATGAAGTATAAGTACATTTTAGGAACCATATATGATTAATCTCACTATAGATGGACTTATGTATTTTTTGATAACTTTTCTAACCTTTTGTTTGAGACAGATGGAATGACCCATCATTCTATCACATGATCTGCTAACACATCACGAATGACAAATTCAACTTCATTTCTTTAAGAGATGAAGTGGAAATTGTCCAAAGAATGACAAACGGTGAGACTATACCAAAATCATGAAAGTATTTCTTCTAATTCCAATTTCATCAACTTTAGGGCAATGATCTTGAAAAAAAAATGTTTTCCTAGTGCTCTTATATCTGATAAATCAGATGGTACCTTAGATCATCACAAATTTATGGCTTTGTGATTGCTGGCTTTTCCATAGCCATGTTCTCTACCACTCTCCATCAGAACATGATGGTTAGATTTCTCTTCCATATCCATATTTTCACCTATGTGGAAACCCAGTGATTAGTTTATTTGGGTAACCGTTACATTTCATACTTTTGTTTTTAAAGATTGGTTTTGGTATTCCTTTTTACGATGTGGGTTTCTATTAAAGAAACTTTCGAATAGTAAACCATTTATAACCCCGACGAATTTCGAGGGTGAAATTCATTTTAAGGGGGGTAAAATGTAACACCCCGAGATTTTATGAAAAATATTCTTTTAATTTCATTAATGTCTTGTGTTGTATGCTACACCAAGATTACCTTGCGCTATACACAACACCGTATTAGCTTGTAGTATACGCAACACTATTCTTGGACCGTGTTACACACAATTTTGATAATAGTTATTCTACGCAACATTGAGTATATATATATATATATTCAATGTATAAATGAAATATGTTTGGATTATGTTTTACCAAACAACGAAGGATTCTTGCACAGCACGCAACCCTGACTTGGCTTGCATTACATGCAATCACGACCTTCCTCGATAGCGTGTGTTGTACGCAATACCGGGTTTTACTAAACAATGATATTTTATTATAATATTATTATGAACTAGACACCCCCTATGGGCCTCCATCCTGGAGTAAGTCCCAACACCATGGGCCGCCCAACGCGTAAGCCCCTTTTCGCTTCTCACAGACGCACCCCTCGTGACGTGATCGACAGGTCCTTGCAACCTCTTGTTTCTCACACCGAGCATGACTCACGTGGGCTTAGAGTGAGCACCGACCCTGACCCCTCACCCTTATGAACTACGAGGTCTTTGATCCATGTCAAGACATGATACGTAGGAAGCCTCCATGAGGTTCAAGCCCACCCATCATTCTTCCACGTCGGGTCTCATTCCCGTCCAGCATGACGTTAAACTGCGCATTCCATACGAACTACGAGGACTTTGATCTATTTCAAGGAATGGTACGTTGGAAGCCTTCACGAGGTTCAAGCCCACAAATAGTGGACCCCCAGGTCTACTTTCACGTCGGTTCACCGACAAACCCATCCTAGTGAACTACGGGGACTTTGATCCATGTCAAGGCATGGTACGTAGGAAGCCTTCACGAGGTTCAAGCCCACCAATAGTGGACCCCCGGGTTTACTTTAACGTTGGTTCACCGGCGAATCCATAGAGAACTACGAGGTCTTTGATCCATGTCAAGGCATGGTACGTAGGAAGCCTCCATGAGGTTCAAGCCCACCCGTCATTTCACGTCAGGTCTCACCCCGGTCCAGCATGACGTTAAACTGCATTCTGGTCCAGTGGTAAGCCGCTGCGACCCATTCCCATATGAACTACGAGGTCTTTGATCCATGTCAAGGCATGGTACGTAGGAAGCCTCCATGAGGTTCAAGCCACATTGCTCGGTCGTTCATTCACGTCGAGTTTCGCCCTCGTCCAGCATGACGTTAAACTGTATGCCCCCCTTGTCCTGCATATTTGAACTACGAGGTCTTTGATCTGTGTCAAGGCATGGTACGTAGGAAGCCTCCCCGAGGTTCAAGCCCACCACTCATTGGACCAAGGTCCACTTTCACGTCGGTTTGCCGACAAATCCCCATTTGAACTATGAGGTCTTTGATCCATGTCAAGGCATGGTACGTAGGAAGCCTCCATGAGGTTCAAGCCCACCCGTCATCCAATTCACGTCGAGTACTACCTACGTCCAGCACGAAGTTAAATTGCAATTCCCGTCCGACGGCAAGCCGTTGTGACCACCCCAAACTACGAGGTCTTTGATCCATGTCAAGGCATGGTCCGTAGGAATCCTACCAGAGGTTCAAGCCCAACTCCCATCGGACCAAGGTCCCTCACTTATGTCGGTTCGCCGACACCCACCGCCCATCGTTTATTCACGTCAGGGTTCGCTATCGTCCCGCATGACGTTAAACTGTATTCCCTGAACTATGAGGACTTTGATCCATGTCAAGGCATGGTACGTAGGAAACCTTCCCAAGGTTCAAGCCCACCACTAGTGGACCCACGGGTCTACTTTCACGTCGGTGCGCTGACGATGCTCATCGGGCCAAGGTCCACCTTCACTTCAGTTTATCGACCTCATCCCGAACTACGCGGACTTTGATTCCCTGCCACAGGGATACATAGGAAGCCCCGTCAAGGATCAAGCCCAACTTCACCGTCGCCCTTGCGATGGTCCCATTTCACTCTCCCTCCACTCCATTCGTCAACCTATCACCCATCCTGATTCTCACCCGGACCTCATGTCCCGGTGAGACCATGTCGATACTCTCTTCTTCGCATCCATCCATGGGCTGGCCCCGGTATCGACATCCCTTCAAGGAGGATCCCTCAATCCGATCTACCCTAGATAATGCTCTGGTTGGGTTGATCCGTCTCCGCTAGACGTTAAACTCACGGCGTACCCTGTGTTAAACACAGGAATCTAAGGAAAACCTCAGATATGTGTCTATGACATATAATTCCCCGCGCTCGATGTGGGATGCCTCGGGCCTCCACGCCCTCGAGAAGCCTTGTTGCCAAGGATAACAGACAGACATGCCAGGTACCCCAGCATCCAGACACGCTACTGATGCCTCAACGTGACTACTCCCCTGACTGAAGGTTGATTCCCTGACTGGACCCTTTGGAATGTCTCGACAGAAGCAGTGTAATTAACCGCCATCCATGGAAACATGGCACTGGGAAGAGTTTCACTAACTACGTATTAAATCTATGAGGGAGACCCGGACTAGGTGACGATTTCTGAGGAGGAATCCGCAGGAGGAAGAACCGACATCCCATCATCTCGTTTCGATCAAGGAGAAGACGTCCCTGAATAAGGAGCGAATGACACCCGCCTTTGGAAAGCGGGAATGCGGGGCAACAGAAGCGCCGTGCGTCCTCCTCCATGAATACGGAGCAGAACGCGCGCGCGCGCCTCGGCAGAAAGCGTCGGAAACAGAAATGGTGAACCCGACGTGAAATTCTTCTCCTCAGTATGGAGATTAGTAGTGTTGTAGACACCAGTAGATTGACATGTCACCAGATTCAGATATCCGGTGCCTGGTCCCGCCAAGCAAATAGCGGGCCTGTCGTGAAACTCACCGGAAGTCGGGGTAGTAAAACGTGGGGCACTCCGCTCTGCAGCGTGTTGTCGTGGATCCTTCTTACAGACGTGGAGAATGGAAGGACGCTGGGGCACTGGCTGTCAATCCTTTTCCTCTAAGTACTGACGAGTTGATCCCTTCATTTTCTAGGAACCAAGTTGCTGTTACAAAGACGCGATCACCGCCCGCAAGCCTACGCAGGGGCAGGGTCAACGTTGCCACAACCACCCCACACGGCGCCTCTACCGCCACAACGGCTACCACATTGCGGAATACAGGGCGCCCACGTCCCCTTTCCCCATCAGAGGTCATCCAGCGAATGGTGACCAACAACCTCGTGCGCAGGTATGAGGAAGAAGGGGTCATCCCAACCCGGGATATGGCCCGCCTGGACCTGGAGGCCTCCAGGCCCCGCCGTCAACGCCACCCTAACAGGCCGCGCAAGGAGCCCCTACTCCCCACCCCAACATTCAACTGTTTCGGGAGATTGTCTCCGGAACGCCTTGACGACTCCTCGCCTTATGCTAAAGAGGAAGGCGCCGTCCGGCTCAGCCCGCTCAGGGTCCTGACCCGAGGGCCCCAGGCGAGAGCTCCCGTTCGGTCGCGTCAACACCGCCGTCCGGCCCCGCAGGAAGAGCAGGCATACTACGTCCCTGCACCACCTACACCAGCTCGCCTGACCCGACGTCAGCACCGGGCACGGGCTGAGGACGCTCGCCTAGGCGCGTCAACGTCGATAGCTACAGTGGCCCGAGCCACCGCCGACGTGCATCATGAAGCCCCTGCATACACTGAGCAGGGTCACTCCTTCACCCAACCAGGATCGAGACCCCAACTGCCCCAGGGGCAGGCTGGGTTGACTCTCCGGGTTGCAGGCCCAAGTGGTGATCACCGCGAGCTAACCCGCGGTAATGTCACCCCGTACGGAGGTCCTCCCCGTACCACTACTCCATAGAGCGTGGGCCTTCCCCACTCCGAGGTTAGTCATGGAGGCATGCCTCGTGCTACCCCCATCCTGCAGGAAGACCTGCCCCGCGGTAGTGACGCTCAGCGCGGAAAAATTTCCCGCGCCCACTATACAGGGTATGGAGTCCATCATCCTGCCCCCAGCCGCCAACCTGAAGGCACCGTCCATCCGGTCCCTCTCTAACGTGGGGGCCCTCCCTACGTCCTCTCTGCAACTGGCGAAGGTCCTCCTCGCACCAGCAACTCGAGGAGTGAAGGTCAGCCCCGCTCCACCCGCAGCGACCATGGAGGTCCTCCCCATGCTCCTGCCAATTCCAACAGAGGCCCCGCCTACATTGGTGTTGTTCATGGAGGTTCTCCCCATGTACCCTTCTACATTTGCCCCGGTGCCCCTTGCACCCCGGCTATCTCGAGTTGGGGCCCTCTCCGCCACGGCGCCAGCGCCGCCCCGAGGCTGCCTCATAGGGATCAACCCTGTCCCGAAGAGCCGCCCCGGGGCAGAAGAGCGGGTCATCGCCGCCACAAGAAGAATCCTGGGAAGGCCCAGGTGGAGATCAAACCTGCCCGCTTCTCCGACTCGGAAGCGGAATGCGATTCAGCGATGGAAACTTCTCCCCGCTCCTCTGTATCAAGGACTGGGGCAGGAACCAGACGCGTTAGCCTCATTCTCCCAGAATTTGAGGTCCACCAGATTCCCTTCTCTCTCCGCAGGTACATCCAGGAGGAAGAAATCCGGGGAATTCCACAGGTCTTGACCACGCAATCATCGCCTCTGTCACCAGAAGAGCCCTCTACCTATACCATAGATCGCGTAGAGTTATTTTGGGGGCCAACGACGGTAGAGAGATGACACGACCTATCGCCGGTAGCCACGGCTCCTGTTCCAGAAGCTGTGGTTATCAGCCCGTCGTATCGTGATATCGTGGCCAGGTCACCTCACTCTTCGGAGGATGGCCCGGAATTCGGCGGCCAGTCAGCTCGTTTGCCGTATTCTCCACCGCCGAGCTTACTATCCCAGAGGTCCGCCTCGGTACTGCTACCAGTCCCTCAGCCGCCCCCGGTTGACGAGTGGGGCAACACAGGGCCAGACCCTGAGTTCGAGCCCAGGAGCTTCTGGAGTATTCTTGCAGCGGATTACTTCCCGGAGAAGTTCTGGCCGACGGCGGCGCTGAATTTCCACATACCAGAGTCTCTTACCCCTGAAGAAGTGGGGTATTTTTGTCGAACACTATGGGTGACACACTTCCTCCTCCTTTACGAACGGGTGGTGTACCCCAGAAGTCGAGAGCACTTCGAAGAAATTGGAGAGCGGTGCCGCCTGATCGATGCGGCCGCACTTCTTGTGGCCCAGCACCCTGAGTCGCCAGGCCACCAGAGCACCCTTCAACGAAAATGCATTCAGAGTCTTAAAGCACTCCGCAAAATCATCAGGGAAGCCACCCCCCATGTTCAAGTCCGTGGTTGGGGACACTATGCCGCTCTCCTCTTCGACCCTATCCGACGGCAGCCCGATTCGCTATGTGACATCGAGGACATGCCCTCAAGAGGGGTCGCAGTCCACATGGCTGACGTTGTGGATAAGGAAGATGAGCTTGAATTCCTTGATGGATACTTACCACCCGAGGGCGTACCGCCGCTGCTGGACCCATCAGGGAGAGTTACCCATCAGCAGAGGAACCTGTTGGGCCTCCCCGTACCCACTGAATCGCTGGTACTCGGTAGAAACACCGACAAGGGTAAGGAGCACGTCGGAGCTGTCAAGAACTCCGACCCGTCTGCCTCTGCACAGAAGATGGAAGAAGATCCCAAGAAGGCCGCGTTACGCCAGCAGCTTGCTGAGCAGAAGAGGCTGGTCGATGAACTCTTGGCTGGGCGCGCCGTAGAGCGGCGACCCGACTATGGTAATCCCAAGACGGGGCAGCAGGGGCAGGAACAATTTCCCCCTGGTGATATGCCTCCAGGCCACCCTGATCATACTACTGCCGTGGACAGGGCGAAATCTGGAACATACGGCAAGAGGGCGCGATACGTCTCGCCAAACCACCCCGAGCGACAGGGTAATCTGAAGAATCCAACCCGGGTTCCCCCAGTCGCCCCGCAGGTCGTCCAGCCATTCGACCCACGAGCGGACGAAGTCGTCTACCATGTTGAAGAACCTGGCAATGCACTTGTGGTTAGGGATCCCCGTCAAGACAGGGACCCCCATCCTGAGAACCTTATCACGGTGCTCACATCCTGCCTCGAAGCGTTGGAAACGCGGCAGGTGGCGGTCCCACCGGATGGCAAGCCTTATCCCGCGTGGGTGGATGATATGCCCACGCCTCCGGGTTTTGGGAACCCCACTTTCTCGCCTTTTAACGGGACAGGGGACCCGCCGCAGCACTTGGATCATTTTTCTTCCAGGTGTGGCCCCATGCTGGGGACCCCGGCTCAGCAAGAAGCCGCCAAACTCCGATGTTTTGTACAGACATTGGAAGGTCCGGCATTTGTCTGGTACAGCCAGCTCCCTATCGGATCGGTGACCGGTTGGGAGGACCTTCGCCGGCAGTTCTTATACCAGTTCAGCTCCACCACGCGGAAGACCAGCATCGCAGACCTCTTCAAGTGCAAACAGAGGCCCGATGAGCGAGTCACATATTTCATCGCCCAGTGGAAGGGACTTACGTATTCCCTCGATATGCCACTAACTCAGGAGCAATTACTGACGATGTGTGTGGGGAACGTCAAGACAGAGCTGGTACCCTCCCTGATCACCCAGAACTACCCTGGAGGGTTCAGAGACTTCTCGGATAAGGCCCAGCGCCTCGAGGAAGCCCTGCAACAGGCTATTCAGGCACGTTTGTTGCCCCCTATGATCCCAGCCAGGAGGACCGCCAGGGCTGAACCCGCCGCGGTGGATCAAATAGAAGCCCCGAGGGAGCTGGAGTTGCTGCCGGCGGCACCACCTCCGCAACCCCGCAGAGGTCCTCCACCTCAAGCACAGGCTCCTGCCCAGCAGCGACCGCCTCAGAACCGACAGGTTCCCCCGCGCAACGCGCCACTGCCACCTAGGCGAGACAATCAGGCGCCGCCTCCTCGGCAGGCCCCTCCGGCCCCTCGTCAGGGCCAGGACCCCAGGGCCCCCTATCCGGAAAGAAGGTACCAGACCTATTCGTTCAACGAAAATCAGGTCCCTGGCTACTTCCGAAGTGCTCTAGAGCAAGGGATTGTGCGCCTGCCTGAGTGCAGAAGGCCGGTAGAGGCGCATCTCACCGATCACCCCAACTACTGCCCTTACCATCGGATCTTGGGGCACACCCTCAAGCAATTCTATGTGTTTAAAGACTGGATTCAAGACCAGGTCAATAGCAACATAGTTAAGTTGGCCCCATCACCAGCGCAAGTGGAAGGTGTCTTTGTAGGATCAGAAATCGGCAGCGACGGTGAATGTGAGTGGCAGCAGGTCCCTAGCCACGGATCCCAGAAATACGACGATTGTATGTCTCGAAAAACCGTCGTCCGTGCCCATGGTATCATCCGGGCGCACCTGAAGCAGTCGGAACCTTCAGAAGAAGTAGCTGGTGCCTCCGCATCATCTTCACGGTCGGCCCCTTCCCAAAAGGGCAAGTAGCGGCGACGCAAGAAAAAGCAACGCGCACTGCCGGTGTCGTCGTCATCCCGCACTCTCGGCGACTTCATGCCCCCATAAATGGGGATTCCTCCGAGAATCCGCCCAACGGTGGATGACTCCTCGAGCGATAGCCAAGGGTATGCTTCGGTTAACACTGTGGAGCTGGTAAAGCCCTATATGACCCCCGACGAGGGGGAATGCCAGGAAGACCTCCCCAACGTTTCTAGACGACGTCAACGTAAACGGAATCGCAATCGCGCCGGTCATCGAGGCACGTCAGCAGGCACTTTTGGCCAAGACGTGCACGCTACCGAGACCAGGCAGCAGGCTCAGCGCAGATCTCAGCACGCGCAAACCCATCCAACACCCTTGGCTCTACCTCCACCGTTGTTCGTGCTACTGGATCGGGGGGAGCTGCCTCGTTCGTATCACAGTCAGTCTTGCCCGGCTACAGGCCAGCCTCCGCTGTCCGATCCTAGTCCGGCGACTACTCTTCAGGCTTCTACTGGTAGGTAGAAATATGTACCCAGTACTAGTCAATCACCGGTTCAGCCAGCCGGACCCGCTGTGCCTCCAAATGCTGAACGACCTCCTGTAAGCAGAGGTTCACGTTTGGCACGAAAGTACGATGTTCTGAAGCACCTGGTCGGCATTCCGGCGAGGCTCTCCATCCTTGAGGCCCTTCTCCTGTCATCTGAAATGCGTGAAGCACTTGCCGAGGCCCTAAGGAGCCCCCTCCAGTTCGAGACGGAGGTAGCAGCTGCAGAAGCCTTCCATACCGAGACGATTGAAAATGCCGAATGTCAGGCGATTATCTCGTTCTCTGGTGAAGATGAGGACCCTCCCATACAGGGGCACATTCGCCTGCTGTATATCACTGGCCACTTCAACGGTGTGGAAGTCCGCCGCTGCCTCGTTGACACAGGTTCTGGAATCAATCTAATTCCAACCCGGACGTTACGAAAGATGGGTCTGTATGAAGGTGATTTAACCCCCTCTGACCTCAGGATCCAAGGGTACAACAGG
The DNA here is from genome assembly GCA_963277665.1 of Viscum album. Classification (NCBI taxonomy): domain Eukaryota; kingdom Viridiplantae; phylum Streptophyta; class Magnoliopsida; order Santalales; family Viscaceae; genus Viscum; species Viscum album. The sequence goes on along the minus strand of OY728142.1, from coordinate 1,864,936,370 downwards.
ACGGAGCAAACCCCAGTCGGCAAGATCCGCCTGAAGACTCAGTTCGGTGGCTTAATTTCCAGCACCGAGTTCATGGTTTTTTCTCAGGACACCGCCTACAACGCATTGATGGGTAGGCCATGGCTCCATCTGCATGCAGCGGTCCCTTCGTCGTATCACCAGTGCCTCAAGTACTCGCTCAACGGTCGAGTAGGCGTGCTCCAAGGAGACGCGTCCCCTTTCGCTTCTTGTGAGGCCTACTACTTGGATGCGGGTTATTACAAAAGTAAGGATAAGCAAATCCTAGTAAGCGAGGTTGAACCCGCCCCGGTCAAAAGTGACCCCTGGGCAAGCATGGATGATGCCTACATCCTCCCGATCCACCGGTTGGAGGCCACGACCCCCGACATGGGGCAATGTTTTGTTGTTTTGGGTACGCAAGGAAGGCACGTTCCCTTGTCCAAGCGACGGTGGAAAATCACCTCGTACTCCTACATCAACCAGGCTCAGGTGATCCCGGAATCTCCTACCCCTATACGGTACCGGGACGTCAAGCTGATGACAACGGCGATGCGCCATATGTGTCTCTTCCACCGGGCTGGAATTAACCGACTAAGGCCAACACGTCACCACTGCTTCGATATCATCAAACGGGGCCCCTTAGGCCAAAGGCCAGATGAGATAGGGTCGACTGCTTTCATTGCTACGGTCTCGATGACAAGTGAGTCTCCCGATGTGATGACCGCTGCTGCCCGAGCCAGCACCAGCTGCCCCGTGGATCTTGATAGCCCAGAAGCACCTTCCATCGTGGGAAGTCCCCCCACGGGTGGGGAGGAAGACCTGGAGGATGCTCCCCCCACCTTTGAAGAAGGCGTCTCTACCACGGTTGATGAATTGGTACAGGTGAACCTTGGCAGCGAGGCAGATCCGAGACCCACATTGATCAGTGCAGCCATGTCCCTCGAGGAGCGGCAGCAGTACGTAGACTTCCTCAAACAGCACCGTGATGTGTTTGCCTGGAGTTATGATGAGATGCCAGGGCTGGATCCCCAAGTGGCCGTCCACCGTCTGGGCCTCCCAGCAAAACATCGTGGGTTTAAGCAGCCTCCCAGGAAGATGCACCCTTCTCATGGTGCCATGGTTGAGGTCGAAGTTGATAAGCTAATCAAAGCTAACTTCGTTAAGGAGGTCCAGTACCCCAAGTGGCTTTCCAACATTGTGCCAGTCAGGAAGAAGAATGGTCAGATCAGAGTCTGCATCAACTTTCGAGATCTTAATCGCCACTGCCCAAAGGATGAATTCCCACTCCCAGTGACAGAGCTGTTGATTGACGCCACGGCTGGTTTCCAAGCCCTCTCTTTCATGGATGGGTATTCTGGGTATAACCAGATCCGGATGGCCCCCGAAGACGAGGAGTCCACTTCCTTCAGGGCTCCACAAGGTACCTTTTTCTACTAGGTTATGCCATTTGGTTTGAAAAATGCAGGTGCCACTTATCAGAGGGCCATGCATCGCATATTCAAACCGATTCTCGGGACATTGGTGGAATGCTATGTGGATGACCTCGTAGTCAAATCATGACAGCGCCAGGACCATCTCAAAGACCTTGAGAAAGTGTTCGGTTTCCTCCGTTCCCATCACCTGAAGATGAACCCGCTGAAGTGTGCCTTCAGGGTCACCTCCGGGAAGTTTCTGGGCTTTGTTGTCAGATACCGAGGTATCGAGATCGACCCGGAGAAGATCAAGGCCATCAGCCAAATGCCTCCCCCGAGCAACATTCGGGAGCTCCAAGGACTTCAAGGCCATTTAGCCTATATACGCCGATTCATTGTGAATCTGGTCGGCAAGTGTAAGCCCTTTTCCCAGCTCATGAAGAAGGGTGCTGCCTACGAATGGGATGAGGAGTGTCGGACCGCCTTCGAGGAAATCAAGCAGTATCTACTCCAACCTCCGGTCCTGATGCCACCCGTCTCCGGAAAGCCGCTGGTCCTTTACGTGACCACCCTGGAGAGATCCCTCGGTGCGCTGCTCGCCCAGAAGAACAACGAGGGTACTGAGAATAGTCTCTACTATCTCAGCCGCATGCTTCTCGATACGGAGGTCAGATACTCCCCTATCGAAAAGAGCTGCCTTGCGCTCGTTTTCGCCATGCAGAAGTTGCGACATTACCTGCAGAACCATGAGGTGCAATTGGTCTCCCGGGTAGACCCACTGAAGTACATCCTGAACCGTCCCATGCTGACTGGATGACTAGCACGGTGGGCAGTGATTCTCCAGCAGTTTGATATCAGGTTTGTACCTCAGAAGGCCATTAAGGGACAGGCATTGGAAGAATTTTTAGCTGCCCATCCAACCTTCGTGGATCAATCCCTGGACCTGGATTTCCCTGATGAGACGATCCTCTCAGTCGATCATGTTGTCCCGTGTTGGCAAATGCATTTCGACGGTGCCTCCGGGAGCCCCACCGGTAGGAGGATCAACGATCCCAAGCTCAACAGAGTGGACCTAGGTATTGTCTTCATTACCCCGGCGCAGGCCGTCCTTCCATACTCGTTCCTTTTGTCAGAAGGTTGTACGAACAATGAGGCAGAGTACCAGGCTCTCATCACTGGCCTCGAGTTGGCCCTTGAGATCCATGTTCCCCACCTACATGTGAAGGGAGATTCCAAGCTGGTAATCAAACAGGTTAATGGAAACTACGTCGTCAGGAAGCCAGAGCTTGCACCGTTGCTGGAGTACACCCTCCTCCTAATGGCCCAGTTCTCTTCTCGACCAGAGGTTACCCATGTCCCATGGTCGCAGAACGGCCAAGAAGACGCCCTGGCTGGCTTAGCCGCGTCGCTCGCAGAACCCGAGCAAGATGATTTGGTCATACACGTGGCCCACCAGAGAGTCATTTCCCCCATCACCCAAGAGTACCGTGATAGCCTGCGGGTAAGTCATCTCACCACCGGACCCTCCATATCAGGAGTCCCGGGTTCGTCAGACGCAGTGGTTGAAACCACCCCCGACTGGAGAGCACCTTTTGTCGAGTATCTCCAAAATGGTCAGCTCCCGGACGACTGGGCCGAACGCGAGCGAATCCGACGCCGCGCGCTGCAATTTACCCTCAGGAGCGGCCCCAGTCTTGAACAGATCCTTTATAAGCGGAGTTTCGATGGTTTCCTCCTCCGTTGCATCCAAGGAGGGGAGATACCTCAAGTTATGCAAGAGGTTCACGCTGGTTCCTGTGGCGCCCATCAAGCTGGGCCGAAGCTGTCCCATCAAATTCAGAGGTTAGGGTACTTTTGGCCCTCTATGATCCACGATTGTATTGGATATGCCAAGAGATGCCACGTGTGCCAAGTACACGCCAACTTCTTGCATCGGCCGCCGGAGCCCCTCCACCCCACCAAGTACTCTTGGCCGTTTGCGGTATGGGGACTTGATGTAGTGGGACCGTATCCACCGGCAACAGCCCGCCAGTGTAGGTTCATCCTGACTGCTACATATTTCTTCTCCAAGTGGGCAGAGGCAGTTTCTCTCAAAGAGGTCAAGGTCCGTTCCATCGTTGACTTTGTGAGCTCCAATATTATCCACCGGTTTGGAGTCCCTCACGCCGTCCTCACCGATAACGGCACCAACTTCCGAGCAGCTGAATTAAAGAAATTGTACGCCAAGTACGACATCTGGTCGAACCATACCTCCCGCTACCACGCGCAGGCGAATGGAAAGATCGAGGCATTCAACAAGACCCTCTCTAACATTCTGCAGAAGATGGTTGGTCAGAACAAGAAAAGTTGGCTGGACAAGCTCCCCAACGCCCTCTGGGCTTACCGGACGACGACTCGCAACTCTACCCAGGTGACCCCATATTCCCTGGTGTATGGAGCTGAGGCCGTCCTACCCATTGAGATCCAGCTTCCGTCGCTACGCACTACAGTTTATGATCACCAGACATCAGATGAGGTAGCCGAGATCCGTCTAGCTGAATTAGAGGCACTGGATGAGAACCGGCTTCGTGCCCTGCACAATATTGAAAGGCATCAGGACAAGATAGAGAGAGCCTTTGACAAGAAGGTTCGTCTCCGCTCTTTTCTACAGGGTGACCTGGTACTGGCCCTTCGAGCGCCAATGATTCCCAGTAGGAAACCGCCCAAGTTAGAACCCAAATGGGAAGGTAGAACCCAAATGGGAAGGGCCTTATATAATCCATAAGGTTTACCCCAATGGATCATACTCCTTGGTGACCACGGATGGAGAGCGTATAACCCCTCCCACCAATGCCAAGTTCCTCAAGCGATACTTTGCCTAGGGAAAAAAAGGGTCCAACACGACCCTAAACTACGTGAAGGTCCTGTACGACCCTAAACTGCAAAATGGTCCCGCACGACCTTAAACTGCATCTTCGTCCTGCAAGACGATAAACTGTGAAACGGTCCCGCATGACCTTAAACTGGACACTATGGTCCAACATGACTCTAAACTGTAAAGTCCTGCACGACCATAAACTGCATCTTCGTCCCACAAGACGTTAAACTGCAAGCCGGTTAGGCCTTCCTGACCGAGGCTCAGCCTCAGGCCCCTTGGCCTCCTTAGGCCCCTGGCCCCCGTCTTCACCGCGGTTTGGCCCCAGGCCCCCCTTGGTTTTTCCCCGACTTACCCTCTTGCGGGATTGTATGGTATGGTGTAGGACTACATCCTCATTCACGTTGGATCACTTTTCGTACCGTACATATCCCCAAATTAGGTGCTTCTCATCGTCCCGCATGACGTTAAACTGCATTTCTAGAACTACATGTGGCTTGATTACCATCTTCATGGGATATGTAGGAACGCTCGGACACCTCGTCTTGAGCCCAGCCCCAAGATTTTCTCTTTCGCTATTCCCCCTGGGAATAGTTTCCTTGGAGGATCTTTGTGTAGTAGGGAGTAGGCTTTCTTGGCCCCGCTCATGCAACCCCGCTCGCACAAGGATTATAAGGGTCGCACCATGTGCCAACTCCCGTTCTTCTATCCTCCCACGTCCTCACCGCATGACGCTAAACTGCATGGCCTTCAAGAACTACGTGTGGCTTGATTCCCATCTTCATGGGATACGTAGGAACGCTCAGACGCCTCGTCTTGAGCCCAGCCCCAAGCTTTTCTCTTCCGCTATTCCCCCTGGGAATAGTTTCCTTGGAGGATCTTTGTGTAGCAGGAAGTAGGCTTTCTTGGCCCAGCTCATACAACCCCGCTCGCACAAGGATTGTAAGGGTCGCACCATATGCCCACTTCCGTTCTTCTATCCTCCCACGTCCTCACCGCATGACGCTAAACTGCATGGCCTTCAAGAACTACGCATGGCTTGATTCTCATCCTCATGAGATATGTAGGAATGCCCGGGCATTTCGTCTGTTGGTCCAGCCCAAGAGCCAAAATCTGCCCCTCGGGCCAAGACATGGAAGGGTACACACTTGTGCCCCAACTCACATCGAGCAAGCCTCGACCCGGATGCACATCCCCCTGGAGGTGTTTGCCCCTTTCATGGATGGATACAGCTATGATTCACCCACTCCTTGACTGGGATTCCATCATTTTTTCACACCCCGAGGGACCCCCAAGAACGGCCTGGATACAATGCCCAAGGGCTCTCCTACCGATATGGGCCAACGCCCCCGAGCGTTTTTCAAGAAACAAGCCGATACAAGTCCCGCGTTGCGAATTTGGTCAGCGGTCGACGCTCATTTGCTACTCCCACAACGGGTCACCATAGGAACGCTGTGTTTCGAACATGGTCAACAGTGTCCTGGATCTTCGGGTCCACCCCGAGATGTCCCAGACATCGAGTGCATTGATTTATTCTGCCCCATCCCGAGGTGACAAACTTCCCCCAGGTGGTGCTAGCAATCGGGCCACGGCCTAGGATTCCTCATAGGGGCGTACGGTGTGATGTGGGACTATGTACTCATTCACGTCGGGATCATGTACCATGTCGTACGCCCTCCCTTTACGAGGCCCAGCCTCAGGCCCCTTGGCCTTATCGGGTCCCCGACCCTCATCCTCATGTAAGACGTTAAACTGCAAACCAGTCAGGCCTTCCTAACTGATGCCTGACCTTAGGCCCCTTGGCCTTTCCGGGCCACAGCCCAAGTCCCTTCTTACCCGGAGTGTACGGTGTGATGTGGGACTATGTCCTCATTCACATCGGGATCATGTACCATGCCGTACGACTCCCCTTACGAGGCCCAGCCTCAGGCCCCTTGGCCTCCTCGGGTCCCCGACCCTCGTCCTCATGTAAGACGTTAAACTACAAGCAGGTCAGGCCTTCCTGACCAATGCCTAACCATCAGGCCCCTTGGCCTTTCCAGGCAACGACCCAGATCCTCTCTTATAGGAGTGTACAGTGTGGTGTGGGACTACGTCCTCATTCACGTTGGCTTCTTCGCCATACCGCACACCTCCCTTGTTTAGGGGTATATTGCTCCCCTTCTCGTCCAGTATGACATTAAACTACATATAGAGAACTGCGTGTGGCTTGATTCCCATCCTAATGGGATACGTAGGACCACCTGAATGTCCAAGATTCGGGTCCAGCCCCATCTCTCAGGAATCCTCATCCCATCTTGGCCCCTTGGCCTATCCTTCCTCCATGAGAGGATCATATGGTGTGGTGTGGGATTATGTCCTCATTCACGGCGGTCTCGTAATAACCACGCCATGTTCCCCCCCTACTAAGATGTTTTGTCGATCCCTTCTTCGGCGGTTCACCAATGTGCTTAAGAGTACTCTGGTTTATTACCTGGGATGCCAAGCTTTACTCGGACACGTCCGCACCCGCTTTCCAGGCTTTGCGTATCCCTGCATCAGGGCTTTCATCATCTTTCACACCCGGAGGTACCCCCCAATAATGGCCTGGATACTACGCCCAAGGGCTCTCCTACCGTTACGGGCCAACGCCCCTGAGGGTTTCGGACAACAAATCGATAAAATCCCGCGTTGCGAATATGGTCAGCGGTCGATGCTCGTTTGTTGTTCCCACCTCAGGATAACGCGATATGGACGTTGTGTTTCCACCATGGTTAACAGTTTTCCTCTATCGCCACGCCAACCCATTAAGCCCAAATGCTGGGTACACGATTCACACCCTTCATCACTTCATCGTGTCCAAGTAGAGTCTCAGAAATCTTGGTACTTTTCCTCCGTGCACGTCTGCGCGTTGGGAGAACAAGCTGCATCAAAGGGGTCCTTCAAAACTCTCCGCCGACTCCCCTTTGATGGACGCCCCAAGTATTGCGATAAGGATATTCCCCCCTTGTTTCCCACACCGAGTTTATCTCACGTGGGCTTAGGGATTGGGTTGACATTTGTGCTTACTCGGGAGTTGTCACCATCCACGGTCCGAGCTCTAAGACCATAAACTAAGACTCTCATCTGGAACTACATTCAAGACCACTTGTCTTTGGGTCCAGCTTGAGTTTAGCAAGTTCACCTCTCTCGGGTCCTACCATTGGGACCCCGACCACCGGACCGCGTGGCGTAGTGTAGGATTACGTCCTCATTCACGTCAGGTTTGCAATAGCTGCACCACGCGCACCCCGTTCTGAGAGTTGGCCCTCCTATTCCTTGTCCTGCATGACATTAAAAGGCACCCTTCAGAACTACGTGTGGATTGATTCCCATCCTCATGGGATACATAGGACCACCTGAATGTCTAAGATTCGGGTCCAGCCCCACCTCTTAGTGATCTCCTGATCTCCCGGTCACCTAGGCCACTTGGTCTATCCCTCTACAGAAGGGGGATGTGTAGGTATGATACAAGGTTTTGGGCACCGTGCCCCCTTCCCCCAGGAACCTGACATCTCTCGATCACCCTCAAAGTTGAGTCCCTTGACTCCTTGCAGTGGTTCACCCATGTATTAAGATCACTCTAGTCTAGGACCAAGAGTGTCAGATTCAACTTGATCAAGTTCCTTCCACTTGTCAAGCTTCGTGTTCCCCTCCATTCGGGCTTACATCACCTTTCACACCCAGAGGGACCCCCAAGAACGGCCTGGATACAATGCCCAAGGGCTCTCCTACCGTTATGGTCCAACGCCCCCAAGGGTTTTGGACAACAAATCGATAAAATCCCGCGTTGCGAATATGGTCAGCGGTCGATGCTCATTTGTTAGTCCTCATTTCAGGCTAACGCGACAGGATGTTGTGTTGCGAACATGGTCAGCAGTAATCCTCTGTCGTCATGCCAGCCCCTTCAGTCCTTGAATGTTGGTTGCATGATTCACATCATTTTCCACCCCATCATGTCCAGGTGGAATCTCGACACTTTTGGCGCTATCCCTCAGTGCACCTTTGCATGTCAGGGGGACAAAGATGCAATCTGGCATCCTTTGGGGCTCCCATGGTCCGAGCTCTAAGACCATAAACTAATATCTATTCGGGACTACGTTCAACTTGATTCCCATCCTCATGGGATACGTAGGACCGCCCAGACGCCCTGTCTCTGGGTACAACCCATTCAGGAAGCCAGTCTCTCCCCCTGTTTCACATCTGTATAGGCCCCTCGGCCTAAGGTTTCCCTCTCTGAATGGCGTACAATTTGATGTGGGATCATGTCTCTATCAATTGTGTTTTATAACACTGCACACATTTCCCGCTTAGCATCGTCTCTGCTACGTCTGCGCTGCATGACGATAAAATGCATGCTTGGTCCTATCATACGACCCTAAACTGTGACATTATCGTCCTGGCCGCACGAAGAGAAACGACACCGCATTGTGGTGACCTCGTTGTAGAGGACATCACGTTGGGTATTGGTCACGTGCCATGCCATTTGTCAACGCCCATCACGGCTTGATTCTTGTGGCGACATCACGACCTACTGTTCTAGGCCTGTCGCTTCACAAAAAAAAACCATTCACCTTAAAGAACAAACAAGATACATCAAATTCTGCTTCTTTTAGTGCAAGGGCCACGCCCGCACTCCCCTTTTCCCCTGACACTGGTATTTTACCATGTCACCCTCCAGAACTACGTATGGATTGATTCTCATCCTTATGAGATACGTAGGAGCGCCCGGGCACTTCCCCGCGGGCCCAGCCTAACCTTTGTGTTCGGTCCCTCGACTCGAACATTTCCCCAGATAACGCGTGGTAAGTAGGGCTTAGGTCCTCCTTTGCGTTGGGTCTTGACGCCATGCGTCCCCTGCTCCCTTAACCCATTTATGTTCAAAGGAACCCTTCAGAACTACGTATGGCTTGATTCTCATCCTCATGAGATACGTAGGAGCGCCCGGGCACTTCCCCACGGGCCCAACCCAACTTTCGCTTTCGGTCCCTTGACCAAAAAGAACCTCTCCCAAGGAGGCTGCGCGGTGTGATATGGGGTTGTGCCCTCATTCACATCGGGTTGTTCACCGCGCCACATGCTTCCTTACCTTTTATTCCACATCCTATCGTATGAAGTTAAACTACAGGTGTCTATGTGTCCTCAACGCATGACAATAAATTGCGGTTCTGCCCTGAACAAGTTCAGGATGCCCCAAGATCCCACTGGGAAGTGACAGATCCCCTTACCAGAGAGGCCCTATCCCAAAGAAGGAATGATCCATGATCAAACCAATGCGCCCATATGGCGTACTCCCACCACGGTGGTGTAACTACCTAAGCATTGGATTCTGTTCGGACAAACCATCCCTCCGTATTCCACGCTTTACGTACCCCTTATTCGGACCCTTGTCCTCTTTCATGTCTAAAGGAACCCCCTAACGGCCTGGTCTCATGCCGCATCGGCTCACCTACCGTCATGGGCCAACGTTTCGGAAGACTGGTCATGTTTGGAAGGACCCCTTAACAGTATGGATGTTTGACCTATGGTCCGCCTACTGTCCTGGGCCAACGTCCCGAAAGATTGATCGACAACAAATTGATAAAATCCCGCGTTGCGAATACGGTCAGCGGTCGATGCTCATTTGTTGTCCCCATTTTAGGCTAACACAGTAAGGGTACCGTTTCTCCTCCAAGGTTGACGGTTGTCCCTTATTGTCACGCCATCCTCACAGTGTTCCGAATCTTGGGTATCGTGATTCACACTTCCCATTTTCATCTGTTTGGACCGATTTCAGCACCCTTGGCGTTGCCCCGTTTGTGCATAAGAGCACGTTGAAGAAACGGTAATTCGGCTATCCTGGAAGTTCCTCCTCTGATCAAGCCTTCCCCATCTTTCGGGAATCTTGACTGGCTTGGGGAATTGTCATCAAACATCCCGCATACATTGTAGGGATGTAACAAGGCAATTAAACAGTGGAAATCGTGCGTGCTACGACATTCAAAACAAAGGTAAAATTTGGAAGAACGAAAGTACCAATAAAAGGGTTTTGGGTTTGTTACAATACTCGGGGGTTGACTTCCCCCATGGATGGGTTGACCCCGTCAAAAGAGCATTGCAGCTCCGCCACCCGTTGACTTGCGGCATCCAAGTCTTGCTGCCGCTGAATCAGCTCTCGCTCCTCCTCAGCAGCAGCGAGGCGCAGTTCGTCAGTTCTGGCTTTGGCCCTCTCTACATCAGCTTGAACGACAGCCATCTTTTCAGAGGTCTGCCTCATGTGCTCTTCTGCCTCTGTCAGCTGGGCCTTCAACTGTGAGACCAGCTCAGATTGCGCATCAAGAGAGGCTGAAAGCTCGTCTGCCCGGGTCTGCATCCGTTGAACCTCGCTTTCAGCCTCCTGGAGCTTCTTAATGTTGGTCGCCTTCCTCTGCTGCCAGCCCACACTGAGCCCACGATCATGATTCCGGATCTTCTCAGCCATAAGATCTCGGATGAGTGCATGAGGACGTTGGGCATCTACTCCCCCAGCGCACAGTTCGCGCAACCGTGAGCGAAGCCTATCCATTTCGGTCAGCCATTGTGCTTGGAGATTGTACTTGATAAAGTGCGTGATCAGCTTCCACGACCGGCGGCAGACTATACTGCTGTCTTCCTCGTCGGAGGCCGTTTCGTCCCAGTCTGCGTGATTGGCCGGCTCATACATGGGATACGCCCGCAGGAAATCCTCGGCGGGATCAACGTCCGTTGTTAAATCCAGTGCGACACCTGGCGCCGAAGCGGGAGGGACAGAACTGGGACCGACCGGTTGATCCTCTTCCTCGGAGTCCACCTCAATGATTTCGGGTACGGCCCTGCTGGTGGTCCCGCCAGTGATGGTGTGCGTCATGGCTTGAGGAGATGGCGGGAATATCGCCACCATTACCAGCATGCCCCTAGGAGGGACGCCACCAGACATCCCGACCAGCCTTGCCGTAGCATCCCACGCCAGTCGAAGAACTGCACGACAAAGAGGAACATAAACGTTAGTTGGCATGGTCTACGTGTGACAACGAGGAGACAGGTGGAGGAGACTCACGAAGATCAACCTATGAGCGCTGCTCCTGAGCCGGTACTGACGGGACCCCGAGACGAGGCCCCCCGTATACTGTTGGAAGGTCTGAAGATTCCGGAGGATCCACCCCGGGCGCCCTGGTCCCACTAGACGCGGAACTGGACGTAGCCATAGGCGCGGGTTCTGAAGGTCCCGCATCATCATCCGCCAAGGAGTGAGAACGAGGCCTGTGAACAAGTTCCTCCTGTATGGCTCAAACATTGGTGAGAAGTCCATAGGGACCCAAGAACAGATCGTAAGGAGAGAAGTTCGGAATGCTACCTCGAGAGCTTCCGCGAAATCGTCGGATTTTGAGCCTCGGTCTCTGACCTCGCCCTCCTCAAGCGGGCTCCCTCCTCCAGCCTCATCCTCCCGAGAGGAGTCCTCTGATTCCTCCGGCAAGGGGAAGCGCTCCCTCAGATTGGCAGCCGATAACTGTGGAGGGACTGTCTGATTCAACAGTACCCTCACCCGGTCTGTCATTGGGCGAGGGACACCACTGGAGTGGACGTAATCCTCCAGATCTTCTAGGTACTGTTCTGCCTCTACCGGAGACGCCATGAATCCAGCCCGAACTGGGCCTATACCCGGTAATTTCATCCTGAGGCGATTCAGGTTGGCCCATATCTCGGATGGGCTGAGGAATTGCTGGTTGACATCCCAAATGTCCCAAGATTCCGGGAAGACGAAATCCTCTGCCATGTCAATATGACGCAGACGCTTCCCCGGAGCCTGAGTGGATATTCTACGAAATCACCTCGGTGGCTGCCCCTCTGGATGACCCTTCTCTCCCAGAATTACCGGATCCAATGCTGCTGCCATACCCTCGGCCGGTGCGGGTCTCGCCGCTATGGCAGCCCCGCTACCGCGAGCGGCCCTAGCTGCCCTCCGACCCCGACCTCGAGATAGAGGAGGCCCATCGTCACCAACCCGGATTGTTGGTTGCTTCAGCATCTCTCCTGGATAAGCGGCCTCCCAACTGATGGCGTACTCCCTCACTAATCCGAAGGCGGCGGTGGATGTAGGCAATGCAATTCGCATCTTTCCATCTTCCCGTGTGAACATGAGCCACAGCTGCCTCATCACACACGGGTGCTCCTCGTGACGCACCTCCCAGTAGACCTGCGGGGTCTGCCACTGGAGGCACCGGAACTGCCTCGCAAACTGATGTGGGGTGTACGGTTCGCAGAGCGGCTCACGATCTATCTGTGCCACCAAAACTCCACCTCGAAAGGCCAGGAGATAAGCCCGATGTTCTTCCGTTCCCTGTCCATCATCAGTAAGCATCCCCGTTGGCAATGGGAAGGGATGGAAGTTGAACTCATCCGCCCTCCACACCCTATTCAGCACCATCGGAACGGCCAGTTTGAACGGGAAGCTCCCAACCGCGTTCAGGATGGAGGGGCGGAAGTTCGATCCTGGCGGCGAAATGGGGTTTGGATACTCGTAAATCCCCCTGATATGTGTTGTCATCCACCTGTACAGGAGGTGGAAGGGCCCGCATATCCTTGGCGGCTTCTTGCCCTCGCTAATATGCCGCAGCATTCTGTACAGTTTGGTGAGCATCGGGATCCCCAGGTTGATCCACTGCCCCATGGCCAACATCGACGCCATGATAAACGAGCTGGGTCGTACCCCCATGCTTGTATCTCTCACCGGTAGGATCCAGCCATAGATGAGAGCCGCGATGAACGCCGCCAGCCTGACTATCGGCTGTTGTTCAGTGCTGACACTGAAACCCCAAGTCTTCCATTGGCTATCCTCCAAGACCCGCCAATACGAGTGCCCCTTGCCCCGTTGGGCCGCCCTTGGACAAGTTCGAGGCCTCGGAGGGAACTCTCGATTCTCTGGGAAATTCAGGAAGCATTTGAACCATCTCCTAAAATGGACATCCCTCACTGCCTCCTTGTCCTCTCCGGGGACAAGTGCCATCAGCGCCGATGCCAGTCGCGGCATTTGCTCCGCATCCCCCTACGTGCTGGCAACAAGGAGGAATTCGTCATACATGGCCCCCAAGATTGGGACCCCAGAAATCTGGTGGACATCCCACAGGATGATGCCCACCTCCCCATGATACAGGTGAAAAGTGTTGGTCCTAGATGACCATCTACTCAGCAATTCCGGCATTAGCTGCTTCGGTTGGTAAATGTGGAATTGGGAGTCCCACGCCGCCTCATACAACCCCACTCTCCTCAGCTCGGCCCCGAACTCCTTGCATGAGGCACCTACCCAGAAGGCCCAGGCCCAGTCATCAGTAAAGTTGCCGCCCTGGCGCAGGTCCCACTCATCGGACCATCCCTTCTTCGAATCCTGCAAGGCTGCCTTCAGCATGTTACGGTAGAGAGGAGGGGATGTCTCCGGTTGTAATGGCCTCCCATCAATATCGTTCACATGGTTGTAGAGACAATCAGCGGTGACGGGTGTGAAGTCCTCCCGTGCGTGACCATCGGCCGCCCTGAACCATTGGTGCTGGCACGATGTGCTCCTGAACCAGCAAGCTGGTTCATCCCTACTCACCTCAGGGATGAAGACGTCATCCCTCAGCCCGAAGCCGTACAACGACAGTTTCATGCACTGCGGATAATCTTTCTGACCCTCCGAGAGCAGATCTGTCAAAGAAGTGTGGTCCGAGTGGCTCCGGATCATCTCCCCCAGGCCTGGACGGTTGGCCATCTCATCCCGACGAGCAGCATCTACAAGCACCCCCAATACAGCCTCTTGATGGGCCATTTTAACTCTGGCCCTCAGAAAAGATTTCTTCTCGCTGGATCGCAAAGCTCGATCGCGAAGCTCGATCACGAAGCCGGATCACGAAGATCGGTCGCGAGATCAAGCCGTGAAGTGAGGCCAAGGCCGACAACCAGAGGTTCGCTTGGCGCGGACGCGGAGTCGGAGACCCGCGGTTCGCCGCGAAGCTCGATCTACGGAGCGCTGTCGCGGAGTAAGCGGAGCTTCGTGAAATCGAGAGCACAAAAATACAAGAAAGGCACGTGAAGACAAAAGAGGCCGGCCCCCCCTATTTATAGGCGGTGACCCCGGAGCATCGCGGCGCACCTCACCCGCACGGAGCATCGCGGCGCGTCCGGATCTGCGGCCCCGGTCAGCACCACGGGCCCCCTTCGCGAAGCGGCGTCGCGAACCACCGACAATTTTGGCGATTTTCCCTCAGAATTCGACCCTTCGCCCTCCGTGGCTCCAAGTCTGAGGGGGGGCATTTGTTGGCGCCAAAAATATGGCCCGAAAGAACGGAACGAAAAAAGGCTGGCACGCTGCCTTGCGAAGCACCGCCGCGAAGCGCCCACGCGAAGCCCCGCCACGAAGCACCCGACCATGGCGGCCTCGCGAAGCTCCGAAGGCAGTAATGCTCCGTGAACGTGTTTGACGTTCGCGAGCCGCCGCGAAGCTCCGGAGGCGGTAAAGCTCCGCGAACGCGTTTGACGTTCGCGAGCCGCCGCGAAGCTCCTGAGGCGGTGATGCTCCGCGGACGACGTTGACGTTCGCGAGGTTTCCACGAAGCGCCGAAGGTGGCGTGCGAGTCCTGCTTCGCGGCGCCCCTTCCCTATAAATACTGGACTCCCCCTGAGTCCCGAAGATGGACAATCCGACCTTTCAGCTTCTCCTCTCCCACATCGCAAAGTACTCTTTCCCCCGGGAATCATGAGCTCCGCGAGGTATTTCTACTTCGCGAGACGCCTCTGCTTTGTCTCATTTTGAGCCCCTCTTCCGAGAGGGATGCCCTTCGCGAAGCTCAAGGGCGTTCGCGAAGGAAGGGGATTCCCAAGGGAACCCGGGCAGCCGCAGAGCGTTTATGCTTCGCGAAACACCCAACCCATGCTAGTTATCCCTATGCTAAGGCAGGATCGCTACACATTGCGAAGCACACTGCTCCGCAGGACCCTGCTTCGCGAGGCACCCCTTCTTCGTGAGGCAGTGCTCTGCGAACACTGTTCCACTTCGCGAAGCACCTTCCACTCACACCTATGCCCCATGCTAAGGCTAAGGCACTCCACTTCGTGAAGCACACTCCTCTTCTTAGCGATTCCTCTTCCCGTGCGACCCTCCAGGTTTACACGATGTGATTTCAAAGTCCCATGGACAATACCAACCGTAGCGTTGCTTCGCCTAATGCTTCTTCGCATAGGCACACTAACGGCTATTGCTTCTTCGCATAGCCACGCTAATGTGGACCCCTCGATGGTTCATTCCACGACCCCCCTTAACCATGGCCTTACTGGTACCTTCCCTTCCCCAAGGACCAAAGGGTACCGATTATGTAAGTCCTAGGGGTGTGGAGTGAACCCACCTCATCCGAGCTGCAGGACGTTAAACTGCCAAGCACCACATCCTCAACACATGACGTTAAACTGTGACCCAACCTCGTCTCCCTCACAAAGGGTCCCCCCAGGTCGAACATTTTTTACACCACTCGTCTCCACGGGAATGGAACTCTTCCGCACATGGAATGAGATCCTCCTTGTCGGAGTGGCGTATGTTCGTAGGGGAAGGGCTGCCTCAGAGCGTAAGCCCCTAACCTTTCATACGAATGATTGCACCCGTGCATCTCCGTACTTCACCACTACCAAGGTCAATAGAGGTTGTGATAGGGAACGAGGCACCCCCCTCTGGGCCTCCATCCTGGAGTAAGTCCCAACACTATGGTCCGCCCAACGCGTAAGCCTCTTTTTTCTTCTCACGGACGCACCCCTCGCGACGTGATCGTCAGGTCCTTGCAACCACTTGTTTCTCACACCGAGCATGACTCACGTGGGCTTAGAGTGAGCACCGACCCTGACCCCTCACCCTTATGAACTACGAGGTCTTTGATCCATTTCAATACATGGTACGTAGGAAGCCTCCATGAGGTTCAAGCCCACCCATCATTCTTCCACGTCGGGTCTCATTCCCGTCCAGCATGACGTTAAACTGCGCATTTCATCCGAACTACGAGGACTTTGATCCATGTCAAGGCATGGTACGTAGGAAGCCTTCACGAGGTTCAATCCCACCAATAGTGGACCCCCCGGGTCTACTTTCACGTTGGTTCACCGACAAACTCATCCTAGAGAACTACGGGGACTTTGATCCATGTCAAGGCATGGTACGTAGGAAGCCTTCACGAGGTTCAAGCCCACCAATAGTGGACCCCCGGGTCTACTTTCACATCGGTTCACCGGAGAATACATAGAGAACTACGAGGTCTTTGATCCATGTCAAGGCATGGTACATATGAAGCCTCCATGAGGTTCAAGCCCACCCGTCATTTCACGTCGGGTCTCACCCCGGTCCATCATGACGTTAAACTGCATTCTGGTCCAGTGGTAAGCCGCTGCGACCCATTCCCATATGAACTACGAGGTCTTTGATCCATGTCAAGGCATGGTACGTAGGAAGCCTCCATGAGGTTCAATCCACATTGCTCGGTCGTTTATTCATGTCGAGTTTCGCCTTCGTCCAGCATGACGTTAAACTGTATGCCCCCCTTGTCCTGCATATTTGAACTATGAGGTCTTTGATCTGTGTCAAGGCATGGTACGTAGGAAGCCTCCCCGAGGTTCAAGCCCACCACTCATTGGACCAAGGTCCACTTTCACGTCGGTTTGCCGACAAAGCCCCATTTGAACTACGAGGTCTTTGATCCATGTCAAGGCATGGTACGTAGGAAGCCTCCATGAGGTTCAAGCCCACCCGTCATCCAATTCACGTCGAGTACTACCTACGTCCAGCACGATGTTAAATTGCAATTCCCGTCCGACGGCAAGCCGTTGTGACCACCCCGAACTACGAGGTCTTTGATCCATGTCAAGGCATGGTACGTAGGAATCCTCCCAGAGGTTCAAGCCCAACTCCCATCGGACCAAGGTCCCTCACTTATGTCGGTTCGCCGACACCCACCGCCCGTCGTTTATTCACGTCAGGGTTCTCTATCGTCCCGCATGACATTAAACTGTATTCCCTGAACTACGAGGACTTTGATCCATGTCAAGGCATGGTACGTAGGAAACCTTCCAAAGGTTCAAGCCCACCACTAGTGGACCCACGGGTCTACTTTCACGTCGGTGCACTGACGATGCTCATCGGGCCAAGGTCGACCATCACGTCAGTTTATCGACCTCATCCCGAACTACGCGGACTTTGATTCCCTGCCACAGGGATACGTAGGAAGCCTCGTCAAGGCTCAATCCCAACTTCACCGTCGCCCTTGCGATGGTCCCATTTCACTCTCCCTCCGCTCCATTCGTCAACCTATCACCCATCCTGATTCTCGCCCGGACCTCATGTCCCGGTGAGACCATTTCGATACGCTCTTCTTCGCATCCATCCATGGGCTGGCCCCGGTATCGACATCCCTTCAAAGCGGATCCCCCAATCCGATCTACCCTAGCTAATGATCTGGTTGGGTTGATCCGTCTCCGCTAGACGTTAAACTCACGGCGTACCCTGTGTTAAACACAGGAAGCTGAGGAAAAACTCAGATATTTGTCTATGACATATAATTCCCCGCGCTCGATGTGGGATGCCTCGGGCCTCCACGCCCTCGAGAAGCCTTGTTGCCAAGGATAACAGACAGACATGCCAGGTACCCTAGCATCCAGACACGCTACTGATGCCTCAACGTGACTACTCCCCTGACTGAAGGTTGCTACCCTAACTGGACCCTTTGGAATGTCTCAACAGAAGCAGTGTAATTAACCGGCATCCATGGAAACATGGCACTGGGAAGAGTTTCACGAACTACGTATTAAATCTATGAGGGAGACTCGGACTAGGTGACGAGTTCTGAGGAAGAATCCGCAGGAGGAAGAACCGACATCCCATCATCCCGTTTCGAACAAGGAGCAGACGTCCCTGAATAAGGGGCGAATGTCACCCGCCTTTGGAAAGTGGGAATTCGGGGCAACAGAAGCGTCGTGCGTCCTCCTCCGCGAATACGGAGCG
The DNA here is from genome assembly GCA_963277665.1 of Viscum album. Classification (NCBI taxonomy): domain Eukaryota; kingdom Viridiplantae; phylum Streptophyta; class Magnoliopsida; order Santalales; family Viscaceae; genus Viscum; species Viscum album. Next base: position 1,864,918,081 of record OY728142.1, on the reverse strand, counting down.
GAACGCGCGCGCGCGCCCTGACGGAAAGCGTCGGAAACAGTATTGAATTTGAGAAAATGGATTCCATATTTGTAATCAGTGGATCCAAATTATGTTAATAAGATACTTTTTATTTTTGGTAATTATGAATAGTAACTACGGTAAATTTTATTTACCATAGTTAAAGGTAAATCGGGTAATTAAGGGTAAATATAATATTATAAAATTACCCTAAAACATGTCAAAATCCTATTGGATGACTAAAAGTAGACCCATATCACCTAAGGGTCGGATTAGATTCATTTAATGGACTTTTGTCCATGAAAATAATTTAATTATTATTAAAACCAAAGAATGTGACAACATGTCACTTTCTTAAATCTTATAAGTATAATAATTTTAATTTAGTGATACACTTCATGAAACTTTGAACAAGAATAGTCTCCATAAAGATAATACAATTATCTACATCATAGGAATTTATTTATAATTTTTATGGATTAAATAATTATCATTTATTATGACACAAAGATGATGCAATTATTGTCTTATTAATGAAATATTGACATAATTGAAGTTATAAATACCCAAATAAATGTAATTTAAGACTTTTTATGAATTAAACTAATTTTATAGTTTAATATGACATGTTATTATTGATTTAATTAACTTTTTTCGAACTAATCATTCTTTTATGATTTTCACAAAAATCAATTACTAAATAGTGTCAAAATTGACATAAAATAGTTTTTAAAACAAATATTATATTATTCATTGTTATTTTATTCCTAAAAATCTAACGTTAGGCCAAATGACTTAGATAAGGTTATATATATTAATAATAAACAACTTGGGGTTCGTTTGGCTTCTTATTGTAAATTTATTAACCTTATAGTATAAGAACACAAGAAGACACGGTAAAAGTAAAATTATTTAACTTAATGTTAAATCTAAATGATAAGGTTAAAATAGGAACCTAAAATTGTCTAAATTATATTGGATTTGATAATTTTGACCAATCCCCACCTAAGATTTAAAATAAATTAATTTGGAGCTATTTAAAACCGAATTTGACTTTATAATAAAATAATAGTTTTAGTTATTCCAAAGGTACCCCTCTCCTCCCTTATAAAAGGGCACCTCCTCCTCCCTCTTCCTCACACCACTTTGAGCCTTCAATCTCGGCCAAACCCTGCCAATTTATCCTATACACTTCCCTAGAAACATCCTAGAAGTTCTGTTCTTCTTCAAAGACCTATTTTAGTACCTTAAAAGGAGGTCTCAAAGAAGCACTTCAAAGAAGAGGTAATGTCCGTTACCGATTCTTTCAACTTTATTTCTTCTTCCACTTCTTCTTCTTTAGTTGTTTCATTATGAAGTAATAACATCAGTATCACTAATATACTGATATGTTATTATAAGTATTAAACAACCCTATTTCACCATCTATCCATCCTACGGAAAAAGAAATCACCGCGCGTGCGTACATACGGAATACCGTCTCCACGCCGTGGTGTAATCTATTTTCCACCACCACCTTACTTGGATGGGTATAATGGTGTAAATAATGACTATATATGACTATTAAAAAGTGATATTGATTATGAAATAGTATACATACACTCCAATACAATTCCACGATCATGGGAACGATATCATCGCTCGTGCGTACGTACGGAATACCGTCTCCACGATGTGATGCGATTCGTTCTACATGATCTTCATTGCATAATGATTATATAAATTAATTGAATGAATTAATATGATATATATTACAATAATAACATTATCTAAATGAGGTATCTATAACCTAAATAGAAGAATAAGAATTTATTCGACAAACACGCATAAGAACAAAAAAGTAATAAACACCCGAATAACAAGTAGTAATGAAATATTACTAATAATAAGATAAGAATATGACCATATATGATATCATAACAATAAGTATGATTCTGTAATAAGTCAATAACATTATTTAAATCATTATACAGGAGGTTTGGGCACTTACGAATCAAATCAGACCTAATGTAAGGGAAAATATCACAATCTCATTTTTATCCGAGATTGTTTATACTTTGGTATTTTCTGGGGTGTATTTTAACATCCACATCCATGTTTATTCAATATGTAGTATTATTTCCATCCACCTAAAATTGTTTAAATCCAATTTTACCCTTTTGTGAGTTTTTAGTAAAAGATATGAAAGGAATATTTTGTCTTTTTTTTCGTACGAGGTACTTTTTGACTTTTCCGAAAAAAGTACGAGAAGAATGTTTTTAATAACTTATACGGCATGAATGGATTTTTAAAACATTATTTCCAAGAAGCTTCATTTACAAGTTTTCAATTTTATATTTAATCAACTTCTTTTAGTTTAAAATTGTATGACATGTTAAGAAAGGAAAATGTTTTTGAAGTAGAAAGGATATTTTCCTCAAGAATGGAGTTCATGTGTTTTATCAAAATTATTTTCCATCTAAGATAATATAGGGTTCTGTTTCTATCCCTATTATTACATTTACTTGATTATGTTGTGATGGAAATATTTTTATGAATTTCTTTATCTTATATGAATTGTTTTATGATGTCACGATGTTTAAGATTCCCATTTTTATTACATGGGTTATGCAATGATGTGTGATTTATGATTTTGTGGAACACATAAGAATGGTATCATTATGAGATGGGTGGGACCTATATCTCCCTCCAATTCATTGGGTAAAGATTTTATATCTCATGAGATAGACATCGCTGGAACGGTAGGTTATACCGGTTCAGTGAAACATGACTGAAACGAGGAGTGAACTCGGTTCAGAAAGAGACTTTGTCCACTAAGATATTCTTGGCAATGAGTCTTGACTAATAATAAATGATTCTCTATGATTATTTGTGTATGCCACAAAGTTTCATGTTTTAAGTTATGATTATTGGGATTACATTTCACTACTGTGATTTATCTCATGTTATGAAATTATGATCTCTTTTGCAGGTTAAGATTTCCAAAAGATATTTTCTTATGAATATGATGTGATTGATATTTCTTTTGTTTACCCTTATAGAGCATTTGAGATCACCCTTTTATGTTTTCTTTTCCCCAGGACATAAATAAAGGATTTAAGTTTAAAAAAAAGAATATCTTTATGGGAGATGTTGAAGATCTTTCACCAAGATTAGAAGATTATATTCCGAGTTTCCAAAGACACTAAACTATTATAATCCTTGTGTGTGTGTGTTTTTTTATGTACTAAGTATTCTACAAAAGTAATTTAATGTCTATATACGTTAAGCTTCGGGTCTCTACAATTTCCATTTGTTTAAGTATGTGTAGGAAGTTCATATTGGCACGCATGGATGGAAATGGAGGTACACACATGTGATGGTCATGGGATACCATGGATTCTTAATTGAAACCAAAAGATTGGACTTGTTTTTCTGAAGGTGATTTTAGAAAAGTGAAATGATTTTGTAAATTGAAATTTGGTTTAAAAAGGGGGTTTTGGAATTTGGAATAGTGTCCTTAGAATAAGGATGTTTTGAAATTTAAATGAAAAGGGTATCTTTTAAAAGAAATTTTGTTGGTTGTTTTTGTATTTTGTTTGGTTTTTGACCCAATCGTTTTGACTCAGGATGTTACTTTTAATTGTACTTTGATTTGATGTCGGTTTTGGTTTGTGTTTTCCATGTTGTTTAGAAATTTCCGCCCAAAAATGTTTTGAAGATTTCTAAGGATTCATGACCATTTTTTTGGTTCTTCTCAAATTTTTCATGTTCTTCAGGGTGATCGAGGTTCATTAGAGGTAGTGGAGTGGCTTGAATAGATTGAGTGTGTCTTCAATGTATTGGGAACTCCTAAAGATGTCAGAGTGCATGCCATATTGGGTCTATTTTAAGGTCCATATTTGGATGAATGAGAGTTGTTCACCCCATTGATGCTACAATTCAGAATGATATGGGAAGTTTTTAAGTCTGTATTTGTATAATGGTTTATACCTGAGGAGTTTAAGATGAAGAAAAGGGAATATCTAGTGGGTATTCAACAAAGACAATGGTCAGTGATGGCCTAAATTGTCCACTTTAAGGAACTGGTTTCCTTTTCTCCATTGGTATCATTATAGGATTTGATAAATAATTCTCTATTTATCGGGGGACTTCACCCAGAGGTCAAATATTGGGTCCTCTCTTCTAAGGTCCATTTTTTTTGAGAAGCTAGTAGATGAAGAATTCCTATCTAAGTTGGTCCCTAGAGTGAAGGTAGTTGGCAGTCCGACATCTCTTACTACTCATGAACATTCCCCATCTGGAAAGAAGTATATTCTAGAGGAACCGGCTTCTAAGGAGTCTCCTTCATTATTTATAGTTTTTAGTTCATCAGATCATCCTCATGTGTGCCACAAGTGTGGCTGGGTTTGGAACTTAAAGCTATCATGTCACATCCCTCTGAAGGCATGAAATTGTTGCAGTTTTCTGGGTCATCTGGAGAAGTTTTCTAGAATGCATCACCATAATAAGGTGTTATGACCAAGTGATATCAATGCCTGACTATGAGGTGGTAGAGGCTTCAGCCATCAGAGCTTCAGCCTCATGTCTCAGAGTTAAGTTCGCGCATAGTCAGAAGTTTCCAGGGGTGTGAAGCCTCAGTCTGAGTTTTGTGTTCTGTGTTGCTAATGGAACATTTAAATATTTTTCATCCTTTTTTATTATGATATTGAGTTTTCCACCATTTTAAGTACATCATTTCCTTTGGAGATTATGATGAAATTTTTATATTGTAATCCAAACAGTCATGTTTTTCTAAATACGGTTTTCTAAATTGTTTTTTTCTTTTAAAGTGTGTTTGGACCTCTTATGGGTTGATCTTGGTTTAGCGGTGCTTGTTTGGGGATTAATCAATTTTGTGAAATGGATGGATATTATTTATAGTTCTTTGTTCAGTATCAATTTATTTTTATGGGTTTTTTCCCTAATATAGTTGATTTGGATGGTATAGGAAAGTTCTTAGTTCCAGTGGTAGTGTTATTTCATTTAGTTAGAGTGGTTAGTACTGGAACTTCCCTAGTTTCTGGGTGTAGTGAGGATTTTGTTCACTTAGTGTTGGAGATGTTGAGCTATTTTTTCCCAGTCTTTTCTTGTAGGGTTGTTTTGTATCAGGTTTTCTAGTTAAGAACTAGTGGTGTTTCTTGGTAGTGTGGAGAGGTTCGGTTAGTCTATGTTAAGATTTCTCGCATTGGACCCCTCCCTGGGGTGGTATGTTTGTCTTTTAATTTCCATTTTAGTATAATCCTTATAGTGTGAAGAACCCTCTCATGTTCTTCCCTTGTTTCGGGTTGTGGTTTATTCTAGATCGGTTAAGTGTGACTTGGGGAATAAATAGTAACACTGGAATCCCTTGTTTCTTCTAGTTGTGATCAGGCATGGACTCAATTTTTGATTAAATTTTTCCTTGGTGACTTTGTGGGGGCAGAAATGTTTTTTAGTGGGGATAATTGTCACACCCCGACATTTCAAATTATTTTATTCTATTATTTATTGGCTTCAGATTCTCTCATTGATGTTCATATTTAGTGATAGTTTAACTACTTTTGAAGCATGTGAATTTTGGTGGGTTTTGGGCTGGTGCACGGGCACCACACGGTTAGTGGTAACTGGGTGGTCGGATCAGGTGATCATGCAACTGAACAATGCTTAAAATAAATAAATTTTATGAAAATAAAAATAGTAAATATTTAAACCATAATTATAATAATATTATTATTGTAGTTATTAGTATTATTATTAAAATTTGATTATTGTTATTATTATAAATTTTTTATTAATAATATTATTATTAAAAATGGAATAAATTTTATTAATATGATGATGACGACTATTATTATTATTGTTATTATTATTATTACTACAACTACTATTATTATTATTAATTTATTTTATTTGGGTTTTAATAAAAAGAAAAAAAATAAACACCAACCCTGATTGAGTCTCCTATATCTTTTCCCAAACCCTTTCTCAATTCCCCCACCCACTCTACCCCCTCTCCGATGTATTTCCCCGACAACACCTCCCTATCTTGCACATCCCTCTTGCACGACCACCCAACTTCTCACCCCTTGCACCGCTTCCCCCTTGTGCCAGCGGCCTGCCTCTCGCAAAGCCACCTAGCCCACTCCCCCATTGCGTTGGAGACCTCCCCTCCACCAGTAGTCAGACCTCCCCCTTGTGCCGCCCCCTAAACCGGAACACCTCCCCTTGAATTACCCTTCCCCTGGGAGCCTCCCTTCTTGGCGTGACCTTCCTTCATCCAACCTCTCTAGTGAGTTGTCCTTCGGCGCTTTCCCTCTCTCCGATGCAAACCTCATCTGGCGGCACCCCCTAATCACGTGGCCCACTTTCCCATGCGCCTGGATCCCCCTATGGTAAGGAATCCTTTGTTTCAATGCCTTTTTATGTAGGGTTTCTCATTTGGATGAACCTAGACATTAGGTTTGACGTACACATCATTTTTCTTAGGGTTTTAGGGCTTGTAGATCGATTTTGGGGTGTTATTCTCTCTCTCGTAAAGGTTTCGTTGCATATGCAACCCACCGAGGTAGGAACTTCAATTTTCTTCCATTCCAATGCATTCCCTTTGATGCTTGATGTATTTAATAAATTTATAAAATTTCTATACACCTATATGATACATATATTTAGCATGTTATGATGTTTTGAAGTTGTTAGCTTTTATTAAATATATTTTTTTACATGAATCTTGGTTTATGAACTTGTGTATTTGTGCTAAAGGTGTTTTATAGAATTTCAATTGAACTTTTAGGGAGAAATTGGATTGTTGAGTGATTTTTTTCCCATTAGAAATGTTTTTTTAAATTGATTTGGATCATATATTGGATTTTATATGTGAGATATTGTTATTTATTTTAGTGAGTTTTAAAAAACTTACTTTGTAAAGGACACTCTTGGTTTGTGAACTTGTTTTTCATTTTATGAATGGGTGAAATGGATGGATTTGGGTTGAAAAAAATAGTGGTTTTATGAAAACTAGTTTTGAGTGTTTCCATTAACATTAGAGTGTCCCATTAGATTTGGAAAATCCATGGGTGTACTAGTTTCACACATGGATGTTCAATAAAATGAATATGGAACGCTAAATCTAGTCTCCCTCAAAACACCTCTTCTCCCATTTCTCATATTTCCATTAAAATAGTTCTATGTTTTCCCAAATGGGGGAAGTGGTGTTTCTTGGGTTTTGAAAATGGTCCCAAATGTGTTCTTTAAGGTTTGGTTTGATTAGCCTTGAAATATACTTAGGTGAGTGGTTGGTGAAGTTAAGTCCCATTTGGAATTTTAGGCGTGTGTGGGTGAAGGTTGGTTTAAATGACCATTTGTAAATGTTAATATAAAAGTGATGTTTGATCTTGGTATTGGAAATGGATTTTGAAGTGTTTTTAGTAAATGTATTTGGTATGTGTAAAGCTTAAGGGAATATTTGGATTTGAATATTTAAAAGAGATATTTCATGATGAATTTGGAAAAGAATGTGGTTTAGTAAATGTGTGTTCCTGGTTGGCATCTTTGATCGTTTTTAGGTATGTTCTATAATGTGACGTGATGGCCCAGTTGGAAACTCAAAGTGTTTTATAAAATGGTTTTGATATTTAGATGTTATGACGTCCCGGTTGGCACTTTCAATGAGTTATGTATATATGTATATGTATATAGTGGGCACCCGTATCTAGTATTTCCCATTATGGGTTTTTGTATAGGTGATGTTTGTGTTTGGGGTAGTAAAGTGTGGTGGCGGTAGGTATGGTAAGTCACGCATGTGAGGGACACCCACTTACAAAATTTACTTTTACCATGAGATATTGAGAATATTTTGGGGGATCAAGTGATGGTTTCTGACCAACCCTGATTAGGCGGGTTGGTACCCCCTGAATCACAGATAGGTCGGGTGGGATGTGCCACTAGATTGGTCATTTTAGGGTGGCCAGTGTTTATTGACTAAGGGGCTTCACCATAAACCGACAGGTGGTTCTGAACCGAGTAAATCTAGGGGTCTTCTAAGGATATTTAGGATCACCCATAGTTACATTATAATTTTATTATCTTGCTTAATTTTCTGCATTACCTGGTATGGCCTGTGTGGGGTTTTTGTTTTAAAAAGATATTTGGTTTTGGAAATGGAAATTCTATGTGTAATGTTTCAAAAAGGGGAGGAAAATAATGTTTATTTATCTAAAATGTGAAAACCCAATATTTGTAATTGTGTTTTCAATATATAATTAATGGAATGTTTTCAGGAACGTAAAATACATGGATTCCATTATAATTTGGAAATCGTACAAATCATTTCAGTGCTCAAGTCTACTTTATCTTTTCAGTTGTAGGTTTTGTTTTACTCAGGTACTTCAGGTTTAGTTCCACTTGTTTAATTTTTATTTTATTGATCTTGATTATTTCAATTGGGTTTAAATCATTACCACTTGTATGTTTTGATACCCAGCACTAGTTGTCAGCCAATAGGGATTGGGAACGCCCTTCGGGCCATGCCGTGGGCTGGATCGGGTTACTGATTCAGGGTCGTCCCGAGTTGGTTCGTGACATTGGAAGTTAGAATATGTATATAATTCTGAAAAAAACTTTGGATCATTTTGAGAAAATCACATATTATATTGAAGTAGAATTTATTCTTATAGGTCACAAATTAATTGATGATCACATTATAAAATTTTCATGATAATAAAAACTCATTTTCTCACTTTTGATCAAGTTACAGATGTTTGTAATTTAAAATAGATATAATTAAAAAAATAAGTTTTGGTTCATTCAAGGGTTATGGGATGTTTGATTGATGTGTAGTTTCTTCCAATGGAAAAAAATAAAAATTTATGGTTTGGACCTAACATTTTAGGAAAATTAAAACTTTTTTACTTAGTTTTGATCATTTTATGCATGTTTGAAATTTAAGAAAAAGATAATTTTTTTAGAAAAAAAATTAGGAAATTGATTTGTGGGTCATTTGTGAACATTATGAAGGAACTACATGTGGATATAATTTATGAGGCACTTGAAATTATTTAAATAATTATATTTAGTGAAAATGTGTTATTTATATAAAATTAGGTATTTATAATTATTAAAAAAATGAAAAAAAGTTGTGGATTTAATGTTTTAGTTTTTTCATATTTATTTTTTATATTACACTATAATTAGATTTAAAATATAATTATGATTCAGATTAGTTAACCAGAATGATATATAATTCCACACTATTTCTAAATTAGTTATATATATATATATATAAATTTTTTATATATTTTTTTTATACTAAAAAATCCAAAATATTTTGAAATTTTGAAATGCTGGGTTTTCTCCCAAAAATCTTTTGTTTTAATAATATTTAAATGTTTAAAAATAAAAATGATAGCATTATAGGTTGCCTTTAGTGGTCACTGATATATATATATATATATAAGAAATAACAACCACTTTTTATAGCTTCTAAGGCATTTTTAAAAAAAATCATTGATTACATTTAATTATGAAAGGAAATTTTTTAATATTATGGGGCACAATAGAAATGGTTAGGCCTATGCTCAACAATGGTCCTCATTAGTTTCTTTAAATAAATCCTTATAACTAGATGATACAAACCCCAAAATATTTTAGGATATTATTTTTAATATATAATATATAATTATTTTATGAACAATTATTAATTCTTCTTCATTATTCTTTATTCGTTGATGAATTTGGTTGAAATAATTGTACCATTATTTCAATAAAGGATCCAAAACTAAATCACTCTATCATTATACACACATGATTTATGAATTTTGAAATGTTTTTATTAGAAATATGGTCGATGTCATGGAGGTACTGATCATCTTTCATCATTCATCATTGATCACAACAATAATACTTTTGGTCTTGATGTATTTTACTCATTTATCATGGTCTTGAGAAGGAGGATTATGGTGGAAGTCTTTCATTATTGAGAGATTTATTTAGATAATTCTCAACAATATTGTGAGATATCACTTGAGAGAAATGATGTGTGTAAAAATTCACCATTTCTAGAAATGATATAAGTAAGTTAATATACTTAGGTTTATAGAATTAGTTATTGTTCATAGGGCCTTAAATAATATCTCTATTCTAAGTAAACCCTATTCTTATAATAACATTATCATTATTTCCAAAGTGTACAAAAACTCATAGATAATTTAAATGTAATTTTATAAAATTAAAAAATTAATTTCTATTTAAATTATATTAAATTAAATATATCATTTTCATCCAGACCCAAAACTCGACCCATCAATACTCATAAGAATTTATTGAACCTTGAATAATAAATAATTATTCTCAAAAAATATCTTAATATTATTAATTAAATAATTAATTAAATATATATTAAATTAACTAAGTCATGAATAAATATTTATGTAATATTCATCTCATATATATTTAAAATAAAAATTAGTGGTGATTAAAAAAAATCAATTTTTCATAACTTGAATAATAATTATTCCATGGTCTAGAGAATAACCTAAGTTTTTGACCCTCCATGCCTCTTTCTTAGTAGTATTAGGTGAGCTAGTCTAAAGTCCAAGAATAAAATCTAGAAATATGTTAAATCACTCATAGAAAAATATATTAATGTCACAATCAAAATAATCTCATTTAAATGCTTATTGTGTAATATAATCCATTTATCTTATAATATCATCAAGTTGGTTGAATACTGTTATCATCATCCAATATTATTGAATATCTTTCTTATAATCTCTAAAATGAACTCATCAATAAATCACATTAGCCATGCACTTAATCAGATAGTTCTATTTTAATCAAAGGGCCTATGACATCATCTTTAAGAATAAGAAGGGATAAATCCTTTCTTGACTTATAAATCAATGTCATGTGATTTATGAAACACCCAATGTATCCTACTTAATTGTGAAAATATGTCGCCCTAATTTTTAACAATAAATAAATTTATGTAATTCATGATATACATTAATAATAAACTCAAATATAAGGACCAATACACACATCCATCGATTTTAATATACAATGACACAGATAACATATAGAATTACTATTGGAGGGTATATCTAGATAAACTCCCATTTTTGAGATTACTAAGAGTGAAACTATATAAGTCGAAGCCTCATCTGATTACGAGCATCCAAAACCTCATATTCTAAAAATTTTATGTTTCCAATCAGAAGATACCACCCAGACCATAGTACATATGTTTTTGAATACTATCATAGCACTTAGAGGTTCTCATCAAAGTAGGGAACTACTATGGACACTATGAGAAAAATAATCTAAAGAAATTATCACATTAATGTTATGCATAAGATAAATCATCATGTGGTGAGATATTTATTAATTTTCATGTATTTGAATGTATTGGTAATCAAAAGTAAAAAAAGATATTTAGTCCAAGGGAACCTACTCCAACAGACTCCCACTTTCACTAGAGCTAACAACTACTGACTTTGAGTCTGCCAGATCTCACATGTTATTTATTCTTTAGTTGAGATTATGATTTAATAAATGGATCTACCATGTTCTCTTCCATATAAACTATGCTTACTAATGCCTCACCCCTATGAGAAAAAAAACTCAAGTGGTGATACTTCCAAATTATGTGATTCATCTATTGATGTGATATTGTAACCTTGGTGAGGACCAAATATGTGGTATTATCACAATACAGTGTGATAACATCTTTATTGGTAAGAACAATATCAAAATCTAACATGAATTTTTGTATCCAAACTACTTCTGTAGCTGTATAAGAAGTTTCAATATACTCATAATTTTCAATAGAATTGGTGACCACTGGATTCATTTAGTTCTTATAGATCAAAACTCTTCTACTAAGGTAGAATTTATATCCCAACTATGATTCTGATCATTTTGTAATGTTTGGAAACTAGAATCTATATATCCCTTGATGGCTAGATCTTAATTTTCTCCATAAACTAGGAACATATATATAGTACACATCAGATACTTCAGGAGAGTCTAAATAGAAGTATAATTCTTTACTCTTGGGTCTTCTTGATATCTTCCTACCATACTTAAGGTATAGAAAACATTAATACTTTTATATATCATGGAATACATGACATATCCTATTGTTGATGGATAAGGAATCACACCCAACCTCTCTGTAATACACCGAGTTTTTATGAATTTTTTTTAAAATAAATTAAATTACTTTGATATCTTTTATTTCACTCTACACCAATTAAATATTTTGTTATATACAACACCATGTTATTCTTTCAGTACACACAACTTTGGCCTAGATTGTATAACACGTGACACTGAGTTTTAACAAAAGAATGTTATATTATTGATATAGTTATTTAAACCCGACCATTATAACTGATCCATTAAACATATTAATATGAATAGTAATAACTAATTTTTATATATAATGGTTTCATATAAATAAAACATATTGAAAATTAAATACATAATTTTCGATAAAGTTTTTATATGTTTTGAAAATACCATTTTCCCAAAAATTGCTATTTATGACTTTCTGTAAACAATAATAAAATTAAATTTTGACATGTTTATAGTATTAATTTAGTAAAATAAACATAATTTTTTAATTTTTAATTTCAAAATTATATTAGGGTTATTTTTTTATTTTGATAAAAAGTTTTATTTTTTGAAGAATAGTGAAAAATGCTGAATTTTAATTAAAAACATCATTTTCACTTAATTTATTTATATATTTTAATTATATTTTAATTTTTTTTAAAGAATATTTAGTTAAATTATAAATATTTTAATACAATTTAGTTCATTTTAATCAATTTTATATTTAAATTGAATATAAACAACATTTTAATCTTTTGATTTTTTTTTCGCTTTAAAACCCTACTTTCCCAACACATCTGTGGGGTTAAATTTAAATTAATTTCTACCAATTATCTGAATTGAATTTGGAAAAATGTATTCCATATTTTGAATCAAAATAATTTATAATATCTAATAAGTCAAAATTAATTTTTTACTAAATTGACTAGTTAAATAAATTAAAAATAATTACATTGATTAAGATAAAAACAAGATTGCTTAGTGGTTAAACTTAGAATATAAGATGTTAAAAAGACCAAAAACATGTAAATAATCCATTTTATGACCATATTTAGACTTAATAACTTATATTATCTATATTTTTTCATTATTGTATCCATGTTTTTGAAAAAAACATGTGTGTAATTCTCTCTTTTCAAATATTTATAAGAGTTCAACTCACCTCCCTTATAAAAGGAAAATAAAAATCCCCCTCTCTTCACACGTTCAAAACCAATTGGTTCAGTAAATACCTACCCAAATAACTTCTAAAATTCTCTAATATCATCATACAATCCTTAATTTTTTTTATAAATCCAACCAATTAATTCCTTTTATTCAAACCAAAAGAACATACTCGAAGAAGAGGTAACGTCCATCAAAAAACTTTATTGTTTTATTTATTCTTCAAACTACTTAAATTATTTTTATATATTTAATATATAATTACCTCATTATATTAAATATACTTATATGTTTTTATGATATGGTTACAACCTATATCCACACACACTTCCATCAAATGGGTTACGAAATCATAATACATGTGTACGGTGGACTACTACCTCGCAAACCGATGTTTTTTTTCTATTACAACCTATAAAGGTTATTCATAATGATGTAAATACTATAAATATATGTTTTTATTATATTAATTATATAATTACTCTTTTTTATTTTTATACCACACATACATTCAGTCTTTCTATTTTGTGGGAATATGATAACGTCGTTTGTGTCTACAGTGGACTACCACCTCGCAAACCGATACGATTCATTCATGATTTACATGTAATGTATTAATGATGAGTTTAATAAACATATTTCATATATATGAAATACCAATTATTTTGGAATTATAATATACATTTTACTTTTCTTTTTTTTAAGCCGACAAGAAAATGAAAAACAGTGTCCAAGCATATGTATGGACTACCGTCTCCATGAATAATGTATTTTATTTCCTATTTATATATTTTATAGATAATTATAAATACATATATGATGAATACATATTATATTTATAGAATTTTTTAAATACTTTAGATTATAAAATCCTAATATAAGTAAGATGACCAAGAATTACAAGTCAAAACATGTACAAAAAACAAACCATTGATTACCTGAAACATAACTTTAACATGAAATTGTTAATAAGAAAGCAATATAAAGTCATAATAAAATCGTATTTGGAATGATATATATATAAATATTGTTCTATGATATATTTATAATAAACGTATATTTACTATATAGGATATTTTAATGAGTACGATGCAATTAAAGACTTAAGGTAAGGGAATTTTGTCTCAATTGTCCTTCTTTGAGACATACTTTATGTTATGTACCTATATTCCATCATGAGGTGTATATAAAACCCTTTGAAATGTAATATTATGAATTTATTCAACATAATTATATTTTAAGTTTATTTATTTTTAATTTCATCATGGGGATCATGAATCAATGTTACCAAAGTGGTAAGGATTTGTGTTACAATATCATCATTTATCAAGATTATTTATTATTAAGTCTCTAATATTGAAATATCATGATCTAACTCTCAATAATTCTCAGGAAATTTTATATCCCATTTTAATTCATTATATATTCAAGTAATGGTTCTATTTTACCCCTCTTTATTACTTAAGACAAGTAATAAAAAATTTAAGAAAATTTGACTTTATTTTTCTCTTCAATTAAAAATCCATTTTTTTATTAAAAACATGTTTTCTAAAAATATTTTTAAAACTATTGTTTTACTCTATTATTATTTTTAAAATAAAATTTTACCCATGTTTACTTTTTATAAAAAAGTTGAAATTAAACTTCATGTCATTTTCTAAAACAATGCTAGTTTGGATTTTATCATAAGCGTGAAATGAAACTTCATTTTAAGTTGTATGAAATTAAAAAAATTATAACATCTTGAAAAATCATTAATTCAAAGATTCCTTTATAATTTTTCTATATTATTTTAAAATAAAAAATTTCTCAAAATGTTTTATGTTTTAAAAATAGATTTTTTCTAAGTAGAAAGGTTATTTTCCTCAATAAATGTTTTAAATTATCTTTCAAAACTATTTTCCATCTAAGATGGAATACATAGGTTTTTCCTATTACTTACTGAATATATGATCCAATAATACCATTCAAATTCTTTCACTAAATGACTTATGTTTTTATGGAATGATGTTTATGAAAGTTTCTTCTCTTCCACGGGTTATACCATGATAAAGCACATGTGAAACTCGATTCCTTTCATAGTTTATGATACGATGAAATAATTATGAAAGATGTATATTTTACATTGTTTATAATATGATTAAATTTTTATGATACCCATTTCATTTAATGGATTATGATATGATGAATGTTTAAGATATTATGGCACACATATGTATGATTTAATTATGTTATGGGTGATATATATATATCACTCCAATGTATTGGGTAAAGATTTATATCTCATGAGATAGATAGGAATGGAATGGGGAGTGAAATCAGTTTAGTAATAGAGGGCTATAATGGGAAGTGAACCCATTGCAGTAATATAGGGTCGGAACAGGAAGTGAACTCGACTTAGTAATACAGGTCTAGAAGGGGGAGTAAAACCGGTTTAGTAAAGGAATTTATCTACTATAATGGTCTTAGTAGTGAGCCTTGAAAAATATGGAAATTATTTTCTATTAATATGTGTATGACACAAATTCCATGTCTTATTCCAATATTATGCTCTCATGGATAATTCTATTTGATTCCCTTATGACTCATGTCTTATGATTTTATAATATTTATTCCATGACTCAATATTATGATATTTAATATGAAGGGTATGGTTATAAAATGTTATGTCCATGTTCTCATACCCTTATGTTCATGTAATGATTACATATCTCCCTTGTTTACCCTTACTGAGCATCTAATATCACCCTTTATTATATTTCCTTTCACCAGGATATAAAGATATCTATTATGTATAATATGTCCAAGAAGGGTTTTGGTTATGAAGAACGTAGTGGGAGATGATGTACCTCACTTATGGACCAGTGTTTATGTTTCCAAGTTTATAAAGGAACTAAACTATTAGGGATCTTGGGCATGTATTTATTTAATAAAATAAATATTATAAAAAATTATGTAATTTCTATGTATGAAAATCTTAGATCATTATAGTTGGTATCAAAGTAAAGGTTTAGTTAACCGTTGGAAACCAGGATGAGAAAACCTTATTGGGATCTCCAAGTACACATCTAAGGATAATTCTAAGGACGATTCAAAGTATAGGAAAATGTACATGAATTTTGGTAAAGGATAGAGTGAGTGGTTTCTAATAAATACATCACTTTCTATATACTACAAGTGGATGTGGCTCTAGCATTGATGTACCTAGGGGAAACAACCCCCAAAATACCATATTTAGCAGGACTAGACCGAGAACTAGTGTATGATAATGAGACCTACCCCACACCAGGTTTGAAACTCCTGGGGGATATACTTTGGAAACTCAAAAAATATTTATGAATCATCTTGAAGGATCTAAGTAGAATATGGCTATGAATGACCTAGGATAAACCCAAGGTGTCATAGATTAAATGAGGTTTCATAATTTAGATATCTTATAAGTGGTTTTCATGATTATGTGAACTAATATAGATAGTGATTTTAAAAGGGATAAAAAATACTTTTACCAATACTAGAAAAGTGATTTTAATCTCAACAAAGATAAAGGGGGACCCCTTTAATAGAACTAAAAAAGAACTGATAAATGGTGTCCTTTATCAGCACTAAAAAACATTGCTAAAGGCACCTCTTTATCAGCGCTATTTTTTCTACTTATAAAGGGGGCCTTTATCAGCACTCGAAATAGAGCTGATAAAGGCCTAGCTTCCTGTGTTGTGATGTTACATAACATCACACCCACTAGAACATGCACAAAAAACACACACACCACCTTCATAACTCACACAAGAAGAAAGTAGTGCACACAAGAACAAAGCAGTGCACCCAAGGGTTTGGAAAACAATGATATATACATTTAAAAAATGTCTTATATAATTACATTTACAATTTTCTAACAAAGAGTTAGAAACATTAGTGTTTCATCCTCTGATATTTGCGATCGCCTCTAAAAGATTTCCACCCATGGTATTAGTTATCGAACAAATCATCCTAACTCAAGCAAAAGGTTCCACCTATATAAGAAAAAAAATATTATGCTAGTAATACTATAAATAAATAAATTAAAAATTAATATGAAAGAATACATTAATAAAAAGTCATTTTTTTAATAAAAAAGACACATTTGGAGTTATACAAGTCACATCGTACATCGTATTGAGGTGGGGTTGATTCCTACACGTCATAAATGAGTTATGGATCATTTTACTAAAATATCAGAACAATCCAAATAGTTTTTCTTGGTTTTGAGTATATCCCTTATTTTTTACTAAAAGTAATATAAAATTAAATGATATATTTGGATTTATACTAGTCACATAATTCGTCTAATTGAGGTGTGGTTGATTTTTACAAATCACAAATGACTCATGGATCGTTGTTCTAAAGTATCAAAACAATCCAAATTGGTTTTCTCAGTTTTTAGTATGACAGTTGTGTTTTTTCACTAAAATATCATTTCAAACCAAAAATACCCATTTTGAATCATACCAGTTGCATCGTGCATTGGTTTGAGGTGATACTGCTTCATACATGTCACAAAGGACTTACGAATCGCTCTCCAGAATTATGGAGATAATCGGAGGGTGTTTTCTTGGTTTTCAGTGAGTGAAACATTTTGACCTAAAATGTTGATTTTAAACTGATAATAGACACTTTTAGTCATGCTGGTCACATCGTGCATCGGATTATGTTTAGGATGATTCCTATACATCAGAAATGACTCATGAACCATTGTCTTAAAGTATCAAAACAATCTGAATGCATTTACTTAGTTTTCAATGTGTCATGTGTTCTTTTTTACTTAAATTAACATCAATTTAATATAAAAACACATTTGGATTCATACCAGTCACATTTTTCTTCGAATTGAGGTGTGTTTGATTCTCAAACATCAAAAATGACTCTTGGATCGTTGTTCTAAGGTATCAAAACAATCCAAATTAATTTTATCAGTTTCCAATATGTTAGTTGTGTTTTTTTACTAAAATAACATTTCAAACCAAAAACACGCTCTTTGAGTCATACCAGTCACATCATGCGTCGATTTGATGTGAGACTACTTCATACGAGTCAGAAAGGACTTAAGAATCATTATCCTAAACTATGAATACAATCATAAAGAATTTTCTTGGTTTTTAGTGAGTGAAGTGTTTTGAGCTAAAATGTAAATTTTAAATGATATCAGACACTTTTAGACATATCGGTTACACTGTGTGTTGGATTGAGGTGAAGTTGATTCCTACACGTCAAAAATGACTCATGGATCATTTTCCTAAAGTATCAAAACAATCTGAATGCATTTTCTCAATTTTCATTATGTCAGTTTTTCTTTTTTACATAAAATAAGGTCAATTTTAAATAAAAAGACTCATTTGGATTTATAACAGTCACATCGTGCATTGTATTGAGGGGGGGTGGGGTTGATTCCTACATGTCAAAAATCACTCATCGGTCGTTTTCCTAAATTATCAAAATAATCTAAATGTGTTTTCTCAATTTTCAGTATGTCAGTGGTGTTCTTTTACTAAAATTAATGCAAATTTTAAATAAAAAAAGTCACTTTGAGTCATACCAGTCACACCGTGGGTCGGATTGAGGATTCCTACACATCAAAAATGACTTATAGATCATTTTCTTAAAGTATCAAAACAATCCACATGAATTTTCTTAGTTTTTAGTATGTTAGTTGTGTTTTTTACTAAAAATATCATTTTAAATAGGAAACATGCATTTTGAGTCATGCTAATCGCATTGTGCGTCAGTTTTACATGAGATTTTTTTATACACATCATAAATAACTTATGAATAATTTTCCTAAATTATGAAGAAAGTCAAAGTGAGTTTTATTGGTTTTCAGTGAGTGACACATTTTGAGATAAATTATTAATTTTAAACTCATAATATACACTTTTAGTCATATCGGTCACACCATTTGTTAAACTGAGGTGTGGTTGATTCCTACACATCACAAATGACTAATGAATCATTTTCCTAAAGTATCAAAACTATCCGAACATGTTTGATTAGTTTTTAGTATATCACTTGTTCTTCTTGCTAAATTTATTATTTATTTAATATAAAAATACACACTTAAATTCATAATGGTCACACTATACGTCAGATTTAAATGAGATTGATTCCTATATGTCACAAATGAATTATGGATCATTTTCCTAAAGTATAAAAACAATCCTAATGTTTTAATTTCTCATATTTTCTATGTATATCTTTCTAAAAATATTATATGGATTATTACGAGACCAGGTGTAGATACAGAACATCATTCTGAGGCCCGGTGAACCCAGAATGGTGGTTTGAACATTTTTTAAGTGAAGTGAGTCAGTACTTGTGCACAGTTGTGGCAGTTTCCCAATGGATGATCGGATTAAAAATATTAGGGCGTCATTGTGTACGAAACGACAACTTTACCTACTAATCGTTCTAACCTCGATCGGCATGGGTCAAGGGAAAAGTTAATTCTCTTATGTTTTAGTAAAATAAAATAAAATAAATTAGCCAAGGTTATTTTATTTTATTTGGAAACATTCGTTGTAGCGTGGTGATGGGGTAGTTGTTTCCTTAATTAATTCCATTCTATAATCACTCTGAAAGAGAAATAATGACTCATTAATACCACAACGTGATGGTTTTACGAAACGTATTTCCCTTTTTTAATAGGTTAATCGAATGTTGTTCGTTGGAAAAGGTGGAGATAATATCTATAGAATCCGTGAGGCTTTGGAGAGAACTCTCAGCGACGAATGATGACAGATCAAAACTGTGAATCACTGTGCCAACGAAGTTGAAGGATCACAACAATGACAGAAGCATGACCCCTTGTCAGCGACTAATCCCTTCCTGAGGTAGGGGTTGCTATTTTGATTCTGTTTTCCCCATTTTTGAATTTAAATGATGAACTTGGATCAACCACGAACATGTTGATCTGTGGATTCTTACGTTCTTTCAAGAGGGTTTTATTGGGTTTATTTCAGGGAATTAATCCATGTTGAATTGTTGTTTATTTCCTCTCTGTTTGATCCTACTAACAGGAGCGGATCACCATCATGATGAATGATGGTGGAGGTTCATTCCTCGATTTGTTTATTGGATTTTCCCCCCTTCATTTTCCTCAAACGTTCTTCACGTTCTTCAAGGGGCGAGGAACAATGGATCGTTTCACATTTGTTTTGTGATGAAATGATCCCAAATTGAAGATCCAACATCACGATGAACTAGCGGAGGTGCGACGACGATAGCGGACGATGAATCAGACCAGACCGGGAAAGACCGTTCTTCGAGCGTTCTTCGCATGGGAGGATCGTTACGAGTTTTCAGGACCGATTGGAGGCCTTTAAACAACAGAATCAGATTATTGGTATTGGGGTGACCAAAACCCATCAGTTTCATGGTGATTAGATAGCTATATTGACGAACGAGGCAGCACGGGAGGCTCCCCGGTGAGAAGCATCGATTCTGGAAAATTCTGGAATACACGGCGTGTACTTCCGAAGAACACGCCGTGTAGTACCGGCGACGGCTAAGGTTTAGGGGGTCAGATAGGAATCACATGGCGTGTGACCCTGGTCAAACGGCGTGTTGGACTTTCCCCAAAGATTGGCATGTATTTGGGAAAGTACGCGGACACAGGATGGACTACATGACTTCGGAACACGGTGTGTACTCTCTACACAACAAGGCAGAGGTAGCTATGTGGGACTCAGCGTGTATCCAGGGGATACACAGAAGTGGGGTGCATTACATGGACATGTACTACACCACATGTCTAGGTGAGTTCAGTAGCGCGGGTCACCCCGTTTACCTATTACATGGGCTGGAATACACTGGTTGAGGCTATGTACGGGCACATAGCCAGCGTACACGGAACCAACCCCAGATGCTCGGACACGGAGTGTAATCCGTACCACACGTCATGTACTGACTTTTTCTACACGAACAGCCTTATGACATGGGCCATTGTACACGGGCAGTACCAGAGGACAGAAGACACAACGTGTGACTTTTCTACACACTGTGTAATTTTTGGAAAATGGCTTGGTCCTCTTGTCCACCGTGTCTTGGACATGTTTTATTTGGGTTAGTACCTCTTCTTCTTGTTCCCCTGAAGGTCAGGAATCATTTCCTTTTTCAGGAGTATAATCCCTTCAGAAGGACTTTCTGTGATAGAGTCAGACATCCCTCCGAGAGTCCTGGAGCGAGATCCTCTATCCATTCTTGACCCTAGGTAGAACCAGACATCGATATAACCAACTCTACCGGGCATTGATCCTCTACCTATCTGGTGAATTCGGATGAGTTACAGTATCCTCCATGGCTCTGGTAGTGATCCTCATCTGTGTATCATGATCTTTCCCACACAGGAGTATGTCTCCTGTAATGAGTGTATCTATCTATCATGATCTTTTCCACTCAAGAGTGTGTCTCCCGTAATGAGTGTAACTACCTCTCATGGCGTTTCCCGATGAACAGTACTTCTCAGGCGGACGTCATCAGAGCTACCAGACTCATGGAGTGTATTCTCCCAGAATGAGTCCTTCGTGGAATCTACGAACTGAATCCCTAGAAGGGGGTATGCGGTTGTTTGACTTTTCTCTAGACTACGGGTCTGGGTTTTGAGTATATCTCATTTTTGTGTTTCTCCGCTATATGTTCTGTAGAAATAAACTGTATAGAGCTGACTATACCTTTACTTCTTGTATTGCTATGTGGTTTTTCGGGGTCCTCTACTGAGTATTGTTATACTCACCCCTACATGGGCTTTTACCGCATGTGTTGTGTCTTGTGCAGACGAGCAGCCTTTTAACAGGGTCCAGGGCGGACCAGGATAGGACCGAGATTTTTGAGTTCCCTACAAGCTGAGGTATTCCTATGGCTATAAGTAGCAGTCCCAGTAACTCTTTGTGTTTACTGGTTGGAATTTTCAGTTTTCAAACTCTTGTTTTTGTGGGATTGCATTCTAGACCACTTTACTTTTAGTGCTTTACTTTCCATCGTACTCTGTTGGTTGGATTTAGTTGTATGCATGCATTTTTTTCCTTAGTTTTTTTTCATTTCAGCATTTGTGGGCTTGGAGATGTGTACGTGTGTATAGGTTCTTAAGCAATGCCTCCCATGTTAGTAATATGCCTACTCGGTGCTAGTCACCAGCCCCTAGAATATTGGAGGTGGGCTTGGGGAGTCACGGTGTGGGCCCCACTCAGAGCAGTAGATGTGATAAGCTCTTAGTTCCCATCAGTAGTGGCGGAGTATGAGGACGTCTTTCCCGAAGATGTTCTAGGACTACCTCCCCACCAGGAAATCGACATCTGCATCTACTTACACCCCGGGATAGCACTGATTTATTCATCAGCATATCAGATGGATCCCGTAGAGCTTCACAAGCTGAGGGTGCAGTTGGAGGATTTGTAGAGCAAGGGTTTCGTGAGACCCAGTGTTTCACCCTGGGCGGCCCCAGTCTTGTTTTCCAAAAAGGAAGATAGAAGTTTGAGTTTGTGCGTGGATTACTGGTGCCTGAACTAGGTGACGGTGAAGAACAAGTATCCACTGCTGAGAATCAATGGACTCTTTGATCAGATGAGAGGGGCACAGTGGTTCTTTAAGGTTGACCTTCGATCATGTTATCACCAGTTACGAGTACGGGATGAGGATATACTGAAGACGAATTTCAGATGCCTCTACAGTCACTACGAGTACTTGGTGATTCCTTTCAGTGTGACAAATTCCCCTACAGTGTTCATGGGACTGATGAAACAGATCTTCCAGCTGTACTTAGACTGGTTCATAGTGGTCTTCATCGACGACATCCTTGTGTACTCAACGTCAGAGGAGGAGCACGTGAGACACCTGCGTATGGTTCTAGATGTACTCTAAGAGAACAATCTTTATGGGAAGCTATCGAAGTGATAGTTCTGGATTCAGGAGGTCCACTTTTTGGGGAATGTCATCTCAACAGATGGAGTGGTTGTGGACCCATCCAAGGTGGAAGCAGTGTTATCATGGGAGCCACATCAGAGTGTGACAGAGGTGCGGAGCTTCCTTGGGTTGGCAGGATATTACCAAAGATTCATTCGTGATTTCTCCCGAATATTAGCACTGATGAAATCCTTGACCAGGAAGGGGAAAACATTTATATGGATGGAGAAGTTCCTGCAGGCTTTCGAGCAGTTGAGACAGAGTTTGACGAGTGCCCCAATCTTGAGATTACCGGAGGAGGGTGTCGAGTACATAGTTTTCTGTGATGCATACGAGACTGGGTTTGTTTGTTCCCTGATGAAGAGGCATGCCTTGATTGCTTATGGTTCATGCCAGCTTAGTCCACATGACCAGAACTATGCAACACATGATCTCAAGTTGGCTGCGATAGTCTTTTCATTGAGGATGTGGCAACACTACCTTGTGGGTGAGCAGTTCATCATCTACTCTAATCATGAGAGCCTCAAGTACATCTTCTCACAGAAGGATATGAATCTGAGGCATAGTCGTTGGATATAGTTTCTCCAGGATTATGATTTCGATATCATCTATACTCCTGGGAAGGGGAACAAGGTGGTAAATTCTCTTAGCTGAAGGTTGAGCTCGCAACTGTTGAGTGAGGCGATAGATCTGTTATCCATGTTGCGGTTATCCTTCATGGATAGATAGGATGCAACTTACCTACAGTCAATGGTTGTCACCCCTACACTCTTACAAAGAGTTAGGAAAGCGCATCTTGGGGATGTCGAATGTGAGGATTTACATGCTCAGTTATCCATAGGGCATGCTCCTGATGGATATTCACAAGGTGGGGAGCATGTACTTATTTTTAGAGGACACACTATTGTACCAATAGCGTTGTAGGAAGAGGTCCCGGGGGAATTTCATACATCCCCCTTGGCGGTAAATCTTAGAGTGGCAAAGATGTACCAGGATCTCTGATGACAGTTCTGGTGGTCAGGCATGAATAAGGAAGTAGTAGAGTTCTTTTCCTGATACCTCACGTGCTAGTAGGTGAAGGATGAGCACCAGGTTCCAATGGGATTAGCTCACCCCCTGGAATTTATAGAGTGGAAGTGGGATGAAACATTGATGGACTTCATGACAAGATTACCATAGACGTCCAATGGGCATGATTCCATCTGGGTGATTGTTGACAGACTCACCAAGTCATCCCACCTCCAAGCCATCAGGGAGTAGAGTTCCATAGAGATCTTGGGACGCCTCTACATGCAGGAGATTATTTGGCTTCATGGAGTCCCTTTGATGATAGTCTCGGATCGACATTCCCACTTTACATCCCAGTTGTGGAAGGGATTTCAGGATGCCTTTGGGACTCAGCAACGCGTGAGCACTGTGTTCCATCCCCAGACTGATGGTCAGACAGAGAGAACCATTTAGGTTCTGGAGGATATGTTGTGGGCCTGTATCTTGTACTTTGGTCACAGTTGGGAGGACCACCTACCACTGGTGAAGTTTGTGTACAATAAAAACTACCACTCCACCATTAGTATGGCACCTTTTGAGGCTTTATATGGGAGACCATGTCGGTCACCGCTTTGATGGACCGACCCTAGAGAGTCAGCACTCATGGGTCCAGAGTTGGTGCAAGCTACTACCGAGAAGGTGCAGATCATCCGAGAGTGAATGAAGACTGCACAGAGCCAGGATAAGTCTTATGATAAAAGGTGATGGAGACCCCTGGAGTTTGAGGAGGGAGACCACGTCTTTCTTCAGGTCTCGCCTCGATGATGGTTACAAATATTTTTCTGAAGCAGCAAGCTATCTCCGAGGTTCATCAGACCTTTCCAGATACTGTATAGAGTTGGCGAGGTGTCATACCACCTAGCTCTACCACCACAGTTTCATCGGGTACATGATGTCTTCCACGTGTCACAGCTGATGTGGTACGTGCATGACCCATCACACGTCATCAACTGTGGCGAGCTAGACATCGAGGACAGAGTGACCTTTGCTGAGTACTCAGTGGAGATCGAGGATTGGTAGGAGAGAATCCTTCATGGGCGATCAATTCCCTTGGTGTGCATTCTGTGGAAGCACGAGAATATTCAAGAGAGAACGTGGGAACGAGAGGCTCAAATCTGTGCCTAGTACCCACATATTTTTGAGTAGTCTTGTTTTGCCTTTTTGGGGAAGAAAATCCCCAAGGTGGGGAGAATGTAATGTCTTGGATTTTCTGTGTATATTTTTTTTAATATTATATGGATTATTACGAGACCAGGCGTAGATATAGAACATCATTCCGAGGCCTGGTGATCCCACAATGGTGGTTTGAACTTTTTTAAGTGAAGTGAGTTGGCACTTGTGCGTGATTGTGGCAGTTTCCAAATGGATGCCCAGATTAAAAATCTGAGGGCACTGTTGCATCTGGAACGAAAACTTTACCTAATAATGGGTCTAACCTCGACCGGTGTGGGTCAAGGGAAACATTTAATTTTTAGATACTTTAGTAAAATAAAATAAAATAAAATTTCCAAGGATATTTTATTTTATTTGGAAACATCCACTGCAGCGCAGTGACAGGGCAATTGTTTCCTTAATTAATGTCATTCCATAATCACTCTGAAACATCAATGTCGACTCATTAATACCACATCGTGATAGTTTTACGAAATGTGTTTCCCTTTTTTAATAGGTTAATCGAATGTTGTTTGTTGGCAAAGGTGGAGAGAATCTCTGGAGAATCCGTGAGGCTTTGGAGAGAACTCTCGGCGATGAACGATGCCGGATCAAAACTGTTAATCATTGCACCAATGAAGTTAAAGGATCCCAGTAATGATGGAATAATGACCCCTCATTAGTGACCGATCCCTTCCTGAGTTAGGGGTTGTTATTTTGATTCTTCTTTCCCCGTTTTTGAATTTAAATGATGAACGCGGATCAACCATGAACATGTTGATCTGCAGATTCGTACGTTCTTAAGTAAGGGTTTTATTGGGTTGATTTTGGGGAATTAATCCACGTTGAATTGTTGTTGATTTCTAATCTATTTGATCCTACTAACAAGAGTGGATCAACATCCTGACAAACGATGGCAGAGGCTCATTCCTCGATTTGTTTATTGGATTTCTTCCCCCTTCCTTTTCTGCAAGCATTCTTTGTGGGGTGAGTAACAATGGATCGTTACACATTTTTTTTGCAACGTAACAATCCCAAATTGAAGATTTGACGTCACAACGACCTAGCGGAGGTGCGACGACAATAGAAGATGACGAATTGAACCAGATTGGGAAAGACCGTTCTTCGAGCATTTTTCGCACAGGAGGATCATTACGTATTTTTGGGACTGATCGGAGGCCCGCAAACAACGGAATCAGATTCCTGGTATCGGGGTGACCAAAAATCATGATTTTCATGGCGATCGGATGACTAGATTGGAAAATGGGGTAGCACGGGTGGCGAGCCGGCGAGAAACGTTGATTCTGAAAAATTCCAGAATATATGGCGTGTACTTCTGAAGAACACGCCGTGTAGTACCAGAAGTGGAGGCTAGGGTTTTTGGGGTCAGAGAGGAATCACACGGCATGTGACCCTAGTCACACGGCGTGTTGGAATTTCCCCAAATCTTGGTGTGTATTTTGGAAAGTACACAGACATGGGATGAACTTCACGGCTTCAGAACAGGGTGTGTACTCTCTATGTAGCATGGAAGACGTGACTACGCGGGACTCGGTGTGTATCCAGGAGATACACGGACGCAGGGTGTACTACACGGCTGGGTACTACACCACATGTTCAGGTGAGGCTAATGCACGGGTCACCCCGTGTACCTATTACATAGGCTGGAATACACGGGTTGAGGCCGTGTACGGGCACATAACAAGCATACACAGAACCGACCCCATATGCTTGGACACGACGTGTAATCCATACCAAACACTGTGTACTGACTTTTTCTACACGACCAGCCTTACGAAATGGGCCATTGTACATGGTTAATACCTTAAGATAGAAGACACGACGTGTGACTTTTCTACACTTCATGTACTAAAATGGCTTGGTCCTCTTGTCCACCGTTTCTTGGACATGTTTTGTTTGGGTTAGTACCCCTTCTTCTCATTCCCCTGAAGGTAAAACATCTTTTCCTTTTTCAGGAGTATGATCCCTTCAGTATGACTTTTTTTTATAGAGTCAGGCATCCCTCCGGGAGGCCTAGAGCAAGATCCTCTATCTTCCTGACCCTAGGTAGAGTTAGGAATCAATGTGAACAAATCTACCAGGAATTGATCCTCTACCTAGATGGTGAATCCAGATGAGTCGCGGTATCTGCCATGGCCCTGGAAGTGATACTCATCTGTGTATCGTGATCTTTCCCACTCAGGAGTGTGTCTCCCGTAATGAGTGTATCTATCTATCGTGATCTTTTCCACTTAGGAGTGTGTCTCCCGTAATGAGTGTTACTACCTCTCAGGGAATTTCCTGACGAACAATAGTTCTCAGACGGACGTCATCAGAGCTACCAAACTCATGGAGTTTGTTCTCCCAGAACAATTCCTTTATGGAATCTTCGAACTGAATCCCCGGACGGGGGTATGTAGTTGTGTGACTTGTCTCTAGACTACAGGTCTGGGTTATTAGTATATCTAGTTTTTGTGTTTCTCAGCTATATGTTCTATATAAATATACTGTGTAGAGATGATTGTACCTTTACTTTGTGTATTTCTTTGTGGTTTTTTGGGGTCCTCTACTAAGTATTGTTATACTCACCCCTGCACGAGCTTTGCCCACACGTTTCGTGTCTTGTACAAATGAGAAGCCTTTTGACAGGATCTAGGGCGAACCAGGACAAGACCGAGATTTCTGAGTTCCCTACAGGCTGAGGCATTCCTACGACTATGATCAGCAGTCCCATTACCTCTTTGTTTTTACAGGTTGGACTTTACAGTTTTCAGACTCTTGTTTTGGTTGTCTTGTATTCTGGCCCATCTTAGTTTCAGCACTTTACTTTCGGTCGCACTCTGTTGGTTTGGTTTAGTTGTATGCATGCATTTTGTTACTTAGTGGTTTTTACATTTCATCATTTGTGGGCTTGGAGATATGTGTGTGTGTACAAGTTCTTAGGAAATTCTTCCCATGTTAGTAATATGCCTACTCAGTTCTAGTCACCAGCCCCTGGCCTATTGGAGGCGGGCTTGGGGAGTCACGGTGCGGGCCCCAGTGGGATGGGTCGTGACAAATGTGTTTTCTCAATTTTCAATATGTAACTTATTCTTTTTACTAAAAATAATAAAAATTTTAAATAAAAATATACACTTTGAGTCATACCAGTCATATCTTCATGTTATTTGTGTACATTCTTCCATCAGGTATGCTATCCATTGGTTTCTAAAAAAAATATATCATCTTGTGAATAGGAGACTTTTTGACAATCATGATAGTACTGAAAAAATATAAATACAAAAAGGATTAATAAATGTTTTAAATGAAATACAAATTATCTTAGACAATTCCTCCTTAGGGATGCTGGTTTGTTCATGGAATACGATCTATTTCATAAATTTACAAACATAATAACCATAATATTTTCCATTTGTTTATTTCAGACATTGCAGAAACATTGAGAAAAATAATTAAATATTTAGATATGTGTTTGGATATTGAAATGTTATTATATATACCCTAATACTTATCCAGTTGTAGTACTTGTGATGTTCCATGTCCATTTTCCATGGCTTTATTCCATGATGTAGATGATATTCACTCACCACCCTATAATAACGAAATCATCACTAAAAGATAATATAAATTACATAACTAGATTTTTAGTTCTAAAATGTTGGATGTTGTGTGTTACAAATTGACAAAGTCCATCATGTGTGGTCCGTTTGTTGGATATCCAAGCATTGAATCCAAGAAATAAATATTTGAGGTATCCAAATTCACTGCAATGAGAATCCAATAATACCTAAAAACACAAAAAGGAATAAGTAATGAAAGAAAATAAAATATATTTGATATGATTAAATTTTATAGTTTTACCCCTACATCATTGGTATTAATAAGAGTCTTTCATCCATAATTTTTTTGTTAATCAATTTGAGCAGGCATTCCACTATTTCACCCTCTTTCTTGGATTCTATTTTTGTTTGTTCTGTAGAGGTGACATGAGGACTAATGTTTCCAAATTTTTTATAATGGGGAAATCCGTTCAATTGTTTTTCATATATATTACTGTGAAAAATATGAAAATTATTTAGTCATAATTATCATAGTATATCAAATTTTGGAAAACAAAATCAAGAAAACATACCTCATGTATACATTTGCAACTGAGTTGTCTAGCCAATCATATGTCAATATTTCACTTACATTGCCAACACTAATGAAATCTAGATCTTACCTTCCATATATATTTTCATCGAAAAAATTTGTGTGAGTAACACCATCTCTCAACTTCATATCCACAAGATCCTGTAATGATAATAAATGCAGATATATAATGGGTAGGTTTAAGGTGATTTCAGTAGATCATTTTGATTGGTTGGTTGATCATTGAGATGGTTTTGAGATGTTCTTTCTTTTCACCGCCTTTCTTGTGTCTATTTATAATAACATTCATCAGTTTAGACCTTTTTCATTAAATGTTAAAGTTTTATGATGAAAAATAAATTGGAAATGAATACCTCCTTGTCGACATGTTTTTTTACAAGTTGTGATGGTATTCCAATAAATGTTCCAAGAGCTTGTTAAAACTTTTGAATATCTTCATCATTAATTGGAATAAGTAGCTTGGTGCTCAGCTCATGGGATACATTAATAAACACTTTGACATGACCTGTTGGAAGTGGTTTGTTATGTTTCATGGAATTATATATATTGAACACCATAGCCCTCACTACAAGGAAATGGGTGGGTGTTGATATATATAAATCACAGTCATTTTCACCCTATAAAATATTAGTACAGTAAACGTATTAGCATCTACCTGATTCAAAATTCATATAAATAATTATTAGAACATTTATTACCTTATCTAAGACAGGTTTTTGAGGGGAATGGCTCTCCTCAAAGCTAGTGGGGTGTGGGGCGGGATCTTCACGCGTTGCTTGTTCTTGAGTTACTTCTTCTCCCCCCCCCCACCATAAAATTTTTCATGAACTCTCTCTCTCTCAATAATTGAATATGTTCTTAAAGGATAGATATTCTTTATCTCATCATTTTGATTTCATCACTTTGATCCTACTCTTGTTTTTTCTCAAAAAATGTTTAGGGTGTCACCCCAAAACTCACACCTCTGACGTGGTCATACTTTTCTAGCTACTTCAAGGACACTAAAAGTATGTCTACATATAGTATGGATGCTACTAATTCCTATGAATATTTCAGATAGAAAATAAATGAAAATAGGTAATCATTGTTATGTAAAATCAATTTAAAGAAAAACAAATATTTATTATGTCATACTTAAATATGTTTCCTACACCTTTTGTGTGTTTTTATCTATTTGTATCCCATATTTATTTAAATGTTCCTCCTTCCATAGCACATGGAATGTGATGAAAGTGAATTTGGATTTGGATTCATTAATCTGCATATAAACAGAGGAAAATATTTATCGTGTTTTTTTATGTCACATAAAATTACTAAGGTTGATTTAAAATATGTACCAATTTTTTTGCAGGTGAAGCGTACCCCATTATTGCTTTATAGTAGAGGTATGTTAGTTTTGATACTCTTTCATTATTTTCAACACCCATTTTCTTTTTAAAAAATAAAAAATTGTCAATCAAAGTGATGAATATGGGTATCGTCAAACAACGTATTACCAAAAACAATGTACATAAAAAGACTGCTCCACACGATGAATAGTAAACACATCCCACACTCCTTAGGTTATCAAGTGTGCATAAAGTGTAGGTTTGTGCGGGTTTATTTTCCCTTTATCATCTCGTTAAAATTGTGAAAAAGCCTCTATGAATTCTTCAAGTAAGCTTTAATACATAGTTCTTGAATGATTCATCCAACATAAATGCCCTCTATAGGGGATGATGAAGAGTAAGTCAATGTTTCATTATTTTATTTTATATTAAATTAAAGAAATGATATCATAATGTTACCAAAATATCTCCCCACGTCAGTTTATTAAGCCCGGTGACAACATGGTTCCACGATTGTACATCAGTTGGTATGGGTTGTCGAGTAATGATTCCAATGTAACTACTGAACATGGCCTTGTTGGGGTTAACATGTTGGCCCTGTTTATTCCATCTGACCTCATATTTCATGCCTTTTACTTTTTCCTTAAGGATTTTTTTTAACACTATCAAACTACAATGATCCTATTTTTTCTACACCGTCAGTGCTTCATTGCCTACCATTTCCATGGTTTTTAAATCATTAATATGTTCTTATAGAGCACTAGAATCGGCAAGTGAAGATAGTGGTTGTACCTCTGCACTGGTATTAGCATCAACCATAGGCTGAGAAACCAAATAGTCCTCTGCACATCAAGAAGCAGCAGGTTGAGAGACTTATTGTTCCTCTTCACTGTGAGAAGTAATAGGTTGAGCGACATGTTGTGCCTTGGGATTAGGATCATAATCATGTGTTGAAGTCATTATCTGCAGAAGTGGTTTAGCATTTAATTTATATTACATATAAGCATCTATGAAGATATAATAACATAAGTTAACATGATGTATATTAAAAAAAAATATTACCCAATTATTGAACTCTCTTTCTTATAAGGATGAATGGATTTGACCCCTCTATCGACCATCTGAATATCTTCATTGTGATATCCTATAACATAAAAAAAATGCCATCTACATTGGGAACTATGTGAAATGATAATGATGTAGAAATTAAAGGTTCATCCTCTATTGAATTATCATCTCGATAACTTAACAATTGACCACTTTTGGTCTGTGGGATATGTAACATGAAATACTTGTACTGCCAGTGATTCCATTATAAATGGTTCTTCTTTGTAACCTTCCTCTCTAACTTCAACTTTCACAAATCCCAACTCATATATTTTAACATCACTATTGTTATCAACCGACTTGAATTCAAAAATCAACACTTGGAAGTTCATATAATCCAACTACAATATTTTTTTATGATGCCAAAGTATGACATATTCGCATAAGTTGGATTTTTGTCTTTAGCACCAGAAACATGCATCGTTTCATCCACAAGTGTAACTCCACTATTCTAAATGGCACTATCTTCATCATGTTCATTAGTATAGAATGTATAACCCTAAATTACATAATCATTATAAGATAATACATGCTCACTTGGTCCTCCAGCTAGCCATCAAGGTCATTCTTAAATTGAGTCCAGATCTTCATCTAACTCCTTAAATATATGGTCCTGAAACCATCTAATAAATAGTAGATAATATGTATTTGATATACATTTTTCATCCCTTTATGAATTCAAATGCCTAATAATTTAATTGTGGGTTTCTACATATGGGTCAACCTCTAAAATTTTATGAAAAACATAAAGGTGGGCCTGATCTAATTCTATAACATTGACTGTGACAACCTCTATTCTGGAAATTCATTCACCCATAAGCCGCATAGTGTGATGAGATTTCGGTTGACCAATGCTTTCCACGTCGAATAGGTATTTGGAACATAATTCAATGGCTTCATCAACAATATAGCGCTCAAAAAAAGAATCGTCTATCTGAATTCGATTTTTGACATACCCTTTCAAAATATTCATATACCATTGGATGGGGTACATCTATCTATAGTGTACACCACATAGTCGAAACTCTCTCACCAAGTGAACCATAAAATGAACCATCATATCATATAATATTGTTGGTAAGAACATTTCCAATTCACATAATATGACGGAAATTTTCCTTTCCATACTCGGAAATTTCCCTTTCCATACTCAGAAATTTCGTCGGGTCTATAAATTTGCTGTATATAGCTTTGAAGAAGAAATAGAGCTTCATTAATGTATAATGAACATTATTGGGAAAAATTGAATGTAAATCTATATGAATTAGATCTTGCATCAAAATGTGGTGGTCATGTGTTTTCAAACCCTTTAACTTTAAATCGTTCATTGAAACGATGTTCTTGATATTTGATGAATACCTCTCTGAAAAAATTACATCATTCAAGAAGTTGAAAAACTGATATCTCTCCTACCTGGAAAGAGTGTAAGTAGCTGGAGGAAGAAAAGTTCATTTTTCACCCTTCACTAGAACCAACTCTTCTTTTATTCCCATGTTAACCATGTCCAACCTAGCCTTAATTTCATCCTTTTTTTAATGCATTTAGCACTGTGACGATGACCCTATCACATAAATTTTTCACAATATGAATAACATCAAGAAATTATTTTATGTACACACATTCCAGTATGGTAATTAAAAAAAAGCACATCACTTCTTTCAATTGGTTTTCATAAGGTTTTTCAAAAACGGATTACCAAAAGAAGTGTCCGCATCTTTTACTTTCTCAAACCGTTGATCACCAGTTAGTGGAGATGGTGTTGTACATTATTCTAAACTTCCCTCGAATGATGTTGTCCAAGATCAGTACTTATGTTGTCAGGGTAGAAATATGTGAGGTCCAAGAAACACAGTTTTTTATGAATGTTTCAACCTAATTGACTGTGTACCTTGTTCGCAGATAAGTCACCCACGAATTCCTTTAATTCTATATCCTGACAAATTTCCATAATTAGGAAAGTCATTTATCATCCCATACAACATGGATCTCAATGTTAAATATTCATTTCAATAAGTATCATACAATGAAACATTTGAATCCCAAAATAATTTTAAATCCTAAATCAATGGAGACAAATAAACATCAATATCATTACCCCGTTATTTCGGTCCTGATATAAGCATAGATAACATGATTTTTTTTCATTCCATGCATAACCACATTGGTAAGTTATAATTTTCCAGCATAACTAGCCATGTATTGTGAGAGATGCTTTGAAAACCAAAAGGATTCACTCTATCTATATATAACGCATGACGAAGGTTTCTCAACTCATTTCCAAAATCAGGATACTCATGATCGATTCTATTACACTAAGGAGAGTCTGTTGGATGACATAGTTTCCCATATTTATTTATTCTGTCTGTGTGATATTTCAATTTCCTTGTGGTCTCCTCACTTCCATATAGGTGCCGAAACCATGGAATTATTGGAAATTATCATAAAACATTCTTAGGAAAGGATTTATCTTTCTATTATCAAGAATCAACACACTTTGGGCATTCTGGAAGTGATTTTCAGTCCATGAAAAATATTATATTGTCATTCAGGCAGTAGTGTATTCATTCAGAGATCATACCCATCGAACTTAGTATTCTTTTGGAATCGTATGTTCATATTGGGAGTTCATTATCTTCTTAGAGCATGTCATTCAAGAGATAAAGTAATTCTATAAAACTAGTTTTCCTCCATCTTTTTTCTACATCTAAATTTTATAGCTTCAGTATGGATGACAATACTGTATATTTAGTGAAGCCACCATACAAAGGTGTCTTTGCACAACTCTTTAACTGCTCAAACAATTTTGGGAAATCCTAAAGTTCATCTTCAATTGTCCTTGTAATTTCCTCAATACGATCCTCATTATCATTCACATCTATAATTGTGTCCTTGATATGGTCTTCTTCATTTTCCACATTTGTAATCAAATCAGATGATCCATAAAACGTGCTATTATCCCAGCGACTAGCTACATTCACTTTTTCACCATGTTTATTCCAAAATTTATAACTTTGATCTATTCTATGATAGATCAAGAGTTCTTCCAACTCCTCTATACAAAATTTTCTTGAATAATAACAATGTAAACAAAGACAAAGGATTTGAGTAGGGTCATATTCATGATCTTTTGAAAACTTGATGAACTATTTCACTCTATTTTCATACTCTCTTGTCAAACAATTGGCATCCAACCATTATTTATTTATATCCATCCTATTGGATTATTTTATATTAGTATTTAAAAAAATAAATACACAAAATATTGATATAATTTAATGTTTTTCCTAATTATATACAAATATAAACTTAAAATATTATGAAAAAACTAAAGTTCAAATGTCTTTTGAAAACTATTTAAAAAATCACAATTGAAATCCCATTAAAAAAACCAACCATTTACACAAATTACTCTTTAAAATAACACACCATTTTTCAAATAAATCAATATGTTCCAAACACTCTTTCAAAAAACCACAATTCCTTTTTTTAAAGCATTTAAGACAACTTCATGACCTGAAAATCTTAATCATTTAAAATGAGTGAAACCTCTCTAAGAAAACATTTAAAACACTTGAATAATATTAAAATATCCATTTGGTAATTTTCACAAAGACATAAATCCCTATAAAGACACTTTATAAAAGATATATAGAAAACACCTTGATTCATCCCAAATCAATTAGTGTTGTATGATTCCATCACATTATTCCAATGATAGTTGTAATCATAATAATTTACATAAGCATTTGATATTGTGCTCCCCACTATTGTATATCCATTATCCATGCTTCCATTGTCTAGTTATATCAATTATTCTTCACCACAACACTGAAGTCCCAACAGATATGTTCCATAGTCACTGACCACACTCGCAACCATGAAACACTCGTATTCTAGTTTACTAAAAACATTGAATTGTCCAAATGATCCTTGGATCACACCAAATAAATTGGTTATACACCCAAATAAAAATGTATATGTCTATCACATGAAGTACTATTGGTTCCTTACTTTATAAATACACCTAATAAAATCTATAATCATGAATCCATTGCATAATAAAAAAAATTCAAGTGTCGTTCCTTTCACACAAAGAATTTCCCTATTCCACTCATCACTAGAAGAAACTATGTTGCTTTCCCGATCCTTTTATGTAAATCATATATCAATCCAAAATAATAAAAGAATTATGGTACTAAACTAATATATGGTATGATATTCCATAGCCTATTTTCTAAAATCTTTAAAAAGACTTTATAAATGAAATTACAAAGACTTGTCATTCTAAAATTCTTAACTAAACTCATATCAATAACCTCTAGAATCAATGTGATGAGAGTATCATTATAACTCTCAATAGAATTCTTACCTCTCTAAAAATCATTCATGAGGTTAACAATATCAAGTCCCAAAATAGTCTTGAACCTTTCAAAGAAAATTTCATAAAGAAAAACTAGGTTTGGTACCATTGATGGATTC
This sequence comes from Viscum album, assembly GCA_963277665.1. NCBI lineage: Eukaryota > Viridiplantae > Streptophyta > Magnoliopsida > Santalales > Viscaceae > Viscum > Viscum album. Next base: position 1,864,881,614 of record OY728142.1, on the reverse strand, counting down.
ATCGACCTAAATGCCACAACCACTACATAACATTTAATATAAATAGTTAATAATTCATTCATATAATTGGTTAAAGTTGTAATTAAATAATAATTTATATATTTAGATATAAAATTATGCTAAGAATAAAATATTTTTGGATAATCACTTGAATTATATCATTTTTCCCATTTAGGAGATTCACTATAAAGTGCTTGTGGGTGGAAGGATTCATTACAAGTGTTGTTATGGTTAATTTAATAGGATGTCCAAAAAGTGTCTTATGGTTATCTGATGTAGTGAATTACTAGTAGATTTACTTCTATGTTATGGTATGTCACGAACCAGTTCGAGTCAACCCAGAACCGGTCACCCAGGCCAGCCCGCGACAAGTCCCGAGAGGCGTTCCCGATCCTCCCAGGATGGTGACAAGCACCAAGGGCATCAATAGAGTACACAAGGGAATGATTTCGCCCATATATTAATAATCAAACGAACAGGGAAAAGAAAATGACAACCCAAAATGAATTTATATAAAAATTGAAGTAAACATTATTTGTACAAGAAACTAAAATTAGAACAAAACCAACAACTCAACTGAATAATCCCGATGACCAACTAACTCTATGTGACACTTCTGGTCACTTTCCAACACAATGATCAAACGTCACCCAAGGTGATCGAACTCAAGCTAAAACCTGCACAAGGGATAAAAAAATAAGAAGACTATAGGCATGAGTATTAAAACTCAGTAGGTTAGTCTGATATTCTATTCCCAATGAAAATTCATTTAAAATAAAATAAACATAAATTTATAGTTTTAAATTCAATATATGAAAGTATGGTTTTCAAATGAGGTACCATACTAAAATAATTATCAGATAAAAACATGCATGTTTAATAAACAAAAATGCAAGTAACAATTTTTTTCAAAGAGGTCCAACTTCAAAATGAAAATAGTTTTCAAGAGGGCTGCTTTAAAGAATTTTAAATTTTAAATAAATCACACACACTACTGAATTTACCAAACAAACACACCGTATGCCGATGGTGACTACAAAAGATCCAATGAGCACAAGTCATGGGAACACCCCAAGGAACTAGTCAGTTGTGAGCCCCAGGTACCTCGTATCTCGGTGAAAGTAACCATAATAAATATCTGTTTTCATGCACGATCCACTAGTAGGGAACATACCCATAACCTAGTGGTCCCCAATCATCATCATCATCATAGTTTAGTTAGTGTTGTCATCGTTAAACTTGCTACGTGAAACAGGGGCCAAACCCCACAGAATCACTAGCATACTAGTACACGTCCGCCCACCTAGATACCCGGGATTCCCTTTAGTGCTCAATCAAGTTACACATATTATCAAATACACATTTCACATCCAAATTCCATTCCCAAACCATAAAAACACAAACAACCCATAAATTTTCTTCACATTTCTTACATAAATCAACAAACCACTAAATATTTTTGTAAAATAATTTCAAGAAGTGTATTGAGGATTTGCACATAAAACTCATTCAAAAATATACTTTCAATTATAAACACACATCAAAACCATACAAAATCATATTTTTCATCCCTAAAAACATTTAATAAAAACATTTCATGGACCATAAAACAATCCCAATTGCACAACTTGGTATATACAAGTAAAACACTCCTTCATTTTTAGGAAAGGCCAAACGGGCCTTTAAACATTTTCTCAAAACTAACATTTGATGTAAGAACCCGGTTCTTATCTTTGAGGTACGGGCTTCTTCTTTTCTCTTTTCCTTAAGTGTTTTTAATAAAATATGGAAAATGGGGAAAATCCTAAATTTTGGAAGTACGCGCCATGTACTTTTTCCACACGCTGTGTACTTCTGGCCGTGTTGGGATGAGTACATGGGGAATGTATCCATGTCAGTGACAAAGGGTGTAGGAACCCACTACACGCCGTGTAGTGATAATTTACATTCCATGTAGTCAGTTGGCAGGCCAGAATAGTAAGGCGGTTGAACAGCCGCCAACTGGGCGACAGTACACACTGTGTACTCAGGAGTACATGTCGTGTACTCATGTCGACGAGTGAATAGTATGGCAGTGCTGCCAGAGGAACAGTTAAATGAAGGAAGTACACATCATGTACTTGGAAGTACACACCGTGTACTTTTTTTTTGCTTAAATCGGGCAGTAGACTCCCCTGTTCACAGAGAAGGCTTAGAACTGGAGGAAGGAGCGGGAGTGGATGGCCGAACCTTTGGAGATCCGCCGAGTGTTCGTCTAAAATCCAATTCCACCTCGGACAATCTCATTGGAACCGTGCGGGTAATCCCTCTCTTCTCCTAGTGTGTTGCTTACCAATTCTTCTCCTAACAGAAGTTATTTGAGGTTAATTAAGTTTTGTTCTTCGTCAGATCTAAATTATTCTTGGGCATTTCTGTAATCGACGTTCGCGTATAGTGCTCGTTGGCATATAAGGTAGGTGGCTAGGTGTTTGATTTTCCAACCAATGTGTGTTTTGTGTACTTTTGTGATACACTCCCATTAATGGGGTGTCGTATGGCTGAGGCCTTGTTGATTTAAATACCTAGAATTGTAAAGGTAATTTAAATGTGATAATAACTGCTGTTTGGGATCGCTGCTTGGATCCAGGACCACCCCGAGGGTGTGTTCCTCTGTTTAGCCGTTTGGCCTGATACCCGAGGGTATGCCATTGTCATAATTTTTATTGAATTTCCTTAAGAGGAATTACATGTGTTTTGCTTGTTTGAATGTTGGGCTTGTCTCGGTTACTTGCTGAGCCTGAGGGAAGTGCTTTACTTAGCCTAAGGACAGTGTTACCTTTACCCTGAGGGCAGTGGTTATTTCGGCATGAGGGCAACTTCTTACGTGCCTGTGGGAAATAGACTCTGTACCTAAGGGTGACACTACCTACGCCTAAGGGAAAACTCTATTATACCTAAGGGAAGATTCTTATGTTGGATACTCTTTACCTGAGGGTAGGAGTTTACGTGTTTGAGGACATTAGCTGGTTATTTAGAATATTCACTGTGGTGGTATTTTAAATTAAATGGATTAAATGGATAATAAAATGGAAATATAACTGGTAATTAGTTACTTTTGAGTACTTCTTACTTTATTACATTTTACTACTACACACTGTCGTTGCATGCTTACACGTAGTTGGACACAGGCCTTTGGTGGGTGGCTACTGGGAATTTATTTCTCACACCCTGTTTGGGTCACGCTTTTTGGCCAAAACAAATTATGTTTCTATAGGTGTGGATAGGGGAAATAGTCCCTATACAGGTACTTGACTGTTGTTGAGGAGTAGGAGGGCATGGGACTAAGCCTAGGCTCGCGATGCCGCTGCCAGTTGTTTTGCTTTGTTTTGTTGTACTCTGATTTTGTTGTCCTGTATTGATGTATAACATGTTCTGGTTGTTTTCTTAGAACTTGAGACATGTAGCATCATCATTTATATACTGTTGGTTATATCCATTGATGTTTTTTTATTTCAGTTGTGTATGGTTTACTACTTCCGCTGTTTGTTGTATGTTTTATTTTGTATTCCGCTGTGCTACACTTTGACAAATGAGGGGATAGTTTCCCCATTATTAGACCTGGGCCCTCGCTGCTAGTCGGCAACCTCTGGTATTTGGGGAAATGTGCTTGAGGTCACATGGCGAACCAGGTTCAGGGCACCCGTGGTGTGGCACCCGAACTCGGGACGTTACAAAGTGGTATCAGAGGGGTTCTTTTCTTTGACTTAATATTTGGAGCCGTATTTAGGGATAGAACGAATGGTAGTTGGTAATAATTTGTGCCCGGGCATAGCTAACCCATGTACAGGGAAAAGCCAGCCTACCTCGTATTTTGCAATTCTTCTGATTTTTCAAATTTTACAGTTGATTTGATTTCACCGTTGGGTGAGGCGCTTGTGATTGTGTTGTGATATTTTATCTGTGGGTTCTATTTAGTTGCAACCAGATGAGATGAGGGTATTCCATCTCATGAATCATTTAGGCACATGATATAAATCACATTCCATGCATAGTTCTATGCCATGTAGGTGCATTAGAAATTTCATGTTTTTGTGATAGTAGTTGTGCTAGAAAATCATGTTGTTGTGATAGCTGCTTGATAAATACCTTTTGTTTGATAGGGTATTTTGTGTGAGCCTGTTTATAGAATGGACGCCAAACTTTGGTTTTTGGGGAGTATGGGCCCCCATTAATCGGAATTTGGTGGATCATTGACTGTTATTTTGTTATAACACATACAAGATGCCAAGCTTTGATTCGTGGGGAGTATGGGCCCTCACGGATCGGAATTTGACACTTAGGTGTTGTTTTTCGATATTTTCTGGGTTCCGGGGAAGTTTCTGAGACATACTATTCGGAAACACAGTATACATGCTGTGTAGTATTTTTAAACACGTCGTGTATGGCCTTTTATTTGGGAAGAAAAATGAACTTTTTAAGTACACACCGTGTACTCTAAGTGCACGTCGTGTAGTCTCTTCTCGTGTCACAAACCGTGTGGGAAGCGACACGGGGTAGGGAAGAGCTTGGGTAAAACACGTCGTGTACCAGATATACACGCCGTGTAGTATTGACTCGGAGTCCGGCCGTGTAACTAACAACACGGGTCGGTGAACTCCTTCATAGAACACGCCATGTCAATAATGTACATGTCGTGTAGTGTGACCTGGGGACTCAGCCTTATAACTAACAACACGGGTCGATGTCACCGTTCCTTGAACACGCCGTGTACCTTTGGGACACGCCGTGTAGTCTTGTACGAGGACAGACCGGGTGGACTTAGCCATGTGGCAGGGCAACGTGGTGATGTACACGCCGTGTGCGGGTGTAACACGCTGTGTAGTTTCAAGCTGAGTAGTTTTCCATGTCAAAAACGACACGGGCAGTTGAAAAATAACACCATACACACTGTGTAGATTATATACACGCCATATAGTTTTTGTTCAACGGGATCCGCGTGGCTTAGCAGTGTAGAAGGACCCGGGCAGGGGAAGGGGAAGTCAAGTACACATCGTGTAGTCATTGTACACACCGTGTAGTCTTGTTTTTCAAATCTTGAAATTCCATCTTCCTCTTATTCCCTTTGTGGTTCCTTCACTTTCGGTCTTTGATAAATCTTGAATCTAAGTCGTGTTTTGACCCTTTAGAGTCATGCTGCCGAGATGACCATGTGTTTTTCACCAGGAGAGCGGAAATGAGCATACTTCAGAGATGGTGGTCCATGGGCTACCAGTTGATCCTCTAGAAGAGCCAGATGCGGCGCCAGCTGTTATACCAGACATAGGAGCAGAAGCGCAGTTCCGTGAAGGCTTCATGCGGTTCATGCGGACCTTTCAGGGAGCACCGCAGGCTGCCACATCTATGGCCGAGCTTACACATATCTTCTAGTAGCAGCATCCGCCTACGTTTTCAGGGGATGGTGGACCACAGGCTGTGGAGTCTTGGCTGGGGTCGATGCAGACTATTTTCGATCATCTTGAGACGCCTCCAGGGAGGAGGGTCAAGCTCCCGACTTACATGCTGTGTGATTCCGCCAAGGGGTGGTGGGATGTTACCACCCAGTCAGAGCATCACAGGGACATGGCATGAGAATAATTTCAGGCAGTCTTCTATGAATTTTTCTTCCCGGAGATGCTGAGAGCAGATAGATCTTGAGAGTTCATGAATATGCAGCAAGGAACTATGTCAGTAATGGACTATTCTACTTGTGTCACAGATCTTCAACACTTTGCACCCGTGCTGGTGGGTGATGAGACGTTGAGAGCCATACGTTTTTAGGATGGTCTTCGGTATGACATCTGACGCTGGTGAATGTCTTCAGGTTGCCTACGGTACATGCTATTGTGAACCAGGTTATGATCACAGAGAGGAACCTACGGGAATCTAGTGGTGTGGGCCAGGGCGGTTCAACACCAGTTACTGGTACTTTTTCTATTAGCAAGAGGAAGAGACAGACGGACTTCTCTCAGGGTAGCAGTACCAGTCAGAAGAATGCTTCAGATGGACAGGTCATGTGCTACCAGTGTGGTAGAGAGGGGCACAAGAGGCCAAAGTGTCCAAAAGATCCAGTGGAGTGCCGAGCTTGTGGCAAGATGGGTCATCTGCAGTGCTTTTGCAGGGCATTTCTACTTGTGGCTAGTGAGAGGGGTTCTGTGCAGACTCCGCGTGCGGGAGCAGGACTAGTGGCTTCTTACCAGTTGGGGAACTGTAATACGTCACGGTGTGCAGGTAGAGATGGTGGTTATGGACGGGGTAGCCAGACACCAGGATCATAGAGGTAGTAGGGTGGGACAGATCAGGGTATCCAGGCTGTGTTGCAGGGCCGTGGCATTGGGTAGGCATATGCAGTGCAACAGACCTAGTAGGAGCAGGATCCTGGACCTTCTATAGTCAGAGGTAATATTTTAGTAGCTTCTTTCTTATCTTCAGTACTTTTTGATACGGGTGCTACGCATAGTTTTATATCTGTACTCGTTTTAGAGAGCCTTGGGCTCTGTGTTTCTCCATCTTCTGATGTTATGATGCTGGACACTCCGTTGGGGACTAGAACGGCTGGTGTGCGTCAGTGCAAGGAGTGCACCCTTGAGGTTGGTGGGTGTCACTTCCTTTGGGACCTCTATCTCCTAGAGATGACGAGCTATGAATCCATTCTTAGGATGGACTGGCTGGTTCCCTTCCGAGCCTTTGTAGACTGCTATCGTCGTAGGGTGAGTTTCACGTCACCAGAGGGCGGAGAGTTTTTATACAAGGGTGAATGGGATGTTTAGGCGATTCGAGATGGACCAGAGCATCATGGGTGAGGTGGAGTCACAGCCCAGTTTGTGAGCTTATATCTGGATGACCAGGGGACTTGTCAAGCGGATTTCCCTCCTATTTTTGATCGTTTCAAGGATGTCTTCCTGGATGACTTTTCGGGTCTACCTCCAGAGAGAGAGGTGGATTTCTCTATCGAGCTTGTTCCAGTAGCAGCACCAGTGTCCATTCCTCCATATAGGATGGATACACCTGAGTTGCAGGAGCTCAAGAGGCAGTTGGAGGAGTTGCAGGAAAAGGACATTATCCGACCCAGTACTTCTCTTTGGGGTTCTCCATTCCTTTTTGTGAAGAATGCGGACGGTACCCTCAGACTTTGCATGGATTATCAGAAGCTGAACCAGTTAACGGTTAAGAACCGATATCCCTTACCGAGGATTGATGATCTTTTTGATCAGCTTCGTAGAGCACGAGTGTTCTTGAAGATAGGCCTAAGATAAGGATATCATCATCTGCGCGTGAGACCATCTGATATACCTCTCACAGCTTTCAGGAGTAGGTATGGTCTATATGAGTATACGATTATGCCATTTGGACTCACGAACACGCTAGCAGTTTTCATGGCTCTGATGAATCATGTGTTCCATATGTATCTTGATTCTTTTGTGGTAATATTCGTGGACGACATCTTGGGGTACTCTCACACTCGACATGACCATGCCACCCATCTTGAGATCGTATTGAGTACACTGAGGGAGCATCGACTAAATGCTAAGATCTCAAAGTGCCACTTTTGGATGGACCAAATTCACTTCCTGGGTCATATCATCTCTGAGGCAGGAGTTTCAGTAGACCCAGAGAAGGTGAGAGCAGTGGTTTCCCAGGAGAATCCTAAGAATGTGTTCTAGATACGAAGTTTCTTAGGGCTAGCTGGTTACTACAAATGTTTTATACAGTACTTCTCCCTCTTAGAAGAACCGTTGACAGGTATGACTAAGAAGGTTGTGAAGTTCGTCTGGTCGGAAGCTTGCGAGACAGCTTTTCAGGACCTGAAGGGAAGGTTGACATCA